>OY728164.1:1279844112-1281094112 GCA_963277665.1 Viscum album
ATGTGAATACCCATTTAGAAGAATGATCTTTGAGTATTCACTAAATAAAATAAATGAATTTGAGAATAAAAGAGACATAGTTTGAGACGGAAATTCTACAGCATAACGACTATGTTACAAGGTTTTAGAAAACATTGAAAAGAGAGGGGACATGGGTAACCAACTCATAAATGAACCATAAAATAGTAGGGGGAATAATATAATGGATTTAAGAACATGGTAATGAAATTTGAAAGATATACCATATAAAATGAATAACATGAAAGGAAGACAAAAATAAGATTTCTCTTATTAAATTCGGAAGCCTAACAACGTCACTTAAACTTCAAAAAAATGAATTGACGTGATCAAATAGGGTCTCTCATCATTTGAAAAAACAAGATCAGTATGATAGATAGAGATATCATACCCCAACATAATAAAAAGGAACATGAAAGACTTGACATTAAAGTAGATCTTTGAAAAATGACAAAGGTGAACGAATTCCTTAAAAATTTGGCAGCCTAACAGCATCACCTAAACTTCAACAAAAATGAATTGACAAGATCAAATAGGTTATCTCATCATATGAAAATAAAATATCAGTGTGATATATAAAGATAACATACCCCAAAAAAATAAAAACGAACATGAAATACTTGACATGAAAGTAGAACTCTGAAAAATGAGAAAGATGAACGAATCCCTTAAAAATCCGGCAGCCTAACAGCGTCACCTAAACATCAACAAAAATGAATTGATGAGATAAAATAGGGTCTCTCATCATGTGAACAGAAAATATCAGTATGATAGATATATAGATTATACCCCCACATAAACAACCGGGACATGAAAGACATTACTTGAAAGTAGAGCATTGAAAAATGAGAAAGATGAACGAATCCTTTAAAAATTCTGCAGCCTAACGGCGTCACCTAAACTTCAACAAAAATGAATTGACGAGATCAAATAGGGTCTCTCATCATATGAAAATAAAAGATCAGTATGATAGATATAGAGATCATACCCCAACATAATAAAAAGGAACTTGAAATACTTGACATGAAAGTTGAACTTTGAAAAATGAGAAAGGTGAACGAATCCCTTAAAAAATCCGCAGCCTAACGGCGCCACTTAAACATTCTTAAAATGAATTGATGAGATCAAGAGGGGTCTCTCATCATATGAAAATGAAAAGGGAAGTAAGAGGAATATAATAGAACATCCTTCAACATATGATCATGGAGAATTAAAGAAATGACATAAAAGAGATTACTTGAAAAGAAAGAGAGATGTAGGATCTGTTACCTTAAATGTAACTCCTAAAACTCAAAGGTTGGGACCATGAAGTCTTGGGGGCACCATGAGAGGACTCCTTGGGAGGTAATGGGACTAGAGATTCGTTGGGGGAGAGTTGAGAGTAAAAAATAAAGTAGGGAAGGGTGGGTATTTATAGTAAAAGTGAGGGGACAAGGCATTAATAGCCAAGAGACACCTCATTAGTGGTTTTGGGAAAACCATGGGTTTGCCCAGGGTATTTTCCCATAGTATTTTCCCATGGTATTGGCCACTTGGGACACCTATTACCTTATCTTACAATTCATAAGTCTACCATATTGATTACATACTTAATACATCATTTAATGAAGTCATTAAACACCCGTATCTTAAAAACTGTATTTTCACTATACATCGAAAATTCAACTTTCTCAGAAAAATTCCAAAATTTCACCTTAACCAAATATCAATGCTCTGATTTCAAAAATGAACTCAATTTTACTGAAATAATTTTCTAAATATTTTTAATTTAATTTTTAGATAAATACACTAATCACTAAAAATTCATTTTTCATAGAAAAATCCCCAAAAATTACCTTAGCATAATATCAATGTTTTGAATTTAAAAATAAATTCTATTTTATAAAAATAATTTTGTAAATATTTTCAATTTAATTTTGATTTAAAAAACACTATTCACTGAAAAAACTAATACTTGAATAATAATTTATGAAACCGTTATTTAACCATTTTATTTAATCACATTACTTAATCAAGGTGCCTAGATTATATTAAAAATTTCGTTAAATGAGATTACTAATCCATTTTGTCACATTACTAATCCTAAGCATAAAATCAATATTCCTAATTTACTATTCATCAAAAATTAAGTTGATCTTATTAGCCTCTAAATTTCATACTGAACATAATTGTAGAAGACCATTTTTTGAAAATCATTACACATAATTAGTAATATAAGGTTTACATAATTATTCTCAAATGTCCTTTTTCTAGAATTCATCTAAAATATGCATACTATATTTATTCAAACATTTAAAAATTCACAAAGATCATCACAAGGAGAAATCATAATTTTTATTTAAAACAAAGGATTATAGAAGGCAGTTACAATCTCCTTACATAGCCCCTTATAACCCCAGCATAATACCTAAGTGTAAGGTGTGCTAAGCTGACAGAATCCGAGGGTGGCTCGGCCTACATCACACGAGTAGTAATTTAAATCTGTTTGAACTTCTTGCTAAGGCGATTTTATTCTAGCTTCACACAATGATTTTTGTCTTGGTTTTGGTACAGAGAAAAGCCTGGTGGTGCTACCTCCTTCCCAAGTTCCGTTAGATGGGCTTCGATTGGCCCGAGACTGCTGGATGAGGCCATCAAATCTTTTTTTCCATATTAATTAACCAATATCACTTGTATTTAGAGACAATAATCGAAACATTTATTTTCCCGCAGTCATATTGACCAATGGTCATGTAACAGTCAAAACCCAACAGACTCATTTTAATTATACACATGTTATCAAATGAAACAGTTTTGTTGAGTATAAAAAATAAAATAATACACAAAATTAGTAAATAAGATTTATTCAAAATTTCAGGTCGTTACATAACATGATTTAAATCATTCTATCCTAGGTATTGATGTCCCGGTATCTCTTCACTGATCATCTCAATATATAGTCTTTCTGTTTGATAATTTTCATATTCAGGATCTCTATGTTGCTAAGAATTTTCTGGATATACTCTACCTAGAAATCAGCCACCTCTGGTCAACCTTTTTAGTAATAGATGGAGTTTGATGAAACACCAAATATCACACAATGTTATAGATATTCACCATGGAAATTGTAGAACCCCCAGTTTGAGGTATTGGCCTTTTTTATGCATTTTTATGTCATTAAAGTTCATTGGATGTGTTGGGAAGAGGTTAGGAGATTTTAGAAGGGTTTTGGATGAGTTTAGAGGCTTCTAAAGGGGTGCACGGTTTGAGCACGGTTAGTGAAAACCATGTGGAATCCCCAGGAAACTGTGTGGACCCTTGTTCTTGAGACAGTAGGCCTCTCACGGCCCGTGCATGGTTTGCTAGCCGTTGCAGGAAACCATGCGGACCCTGGCTATCGAGGCAGTGGCATGCACACGGTTAGCGCACGGTTTGCCAAACCGTGCGGGCTAACCCTGAGACCACATAAAATTAGGGTTATATAACCCTAGCTCACTCAGGATTGCCTCATTTCACTCCTCTCTTCCTCCCAATCGAGCCTCACATGGATTTTTGGGTTCTCTGGGGTTTAGGGTTCTCCTTCACTCTTTTTGGAAGGTTTTTGAAGAGGATTCAAGGTGGTTTGAAGGTAATTACTCCCGGGTTAGTCTTCTCTAATGGTTTCCTTGTGTTTTCCTCGAGATATGCTCTTCCCTCTTTCTTGGATTTCTAGATATACACTTTTTGTGTGTAGATCAATGATTTTGGTTGCCTTAGAAGTTAATATATAGGCTTGTGGATGTTAGGGAATGTGATCTAGGGAGGATGCGGTGGTGCGTTCGTCGGAATTGAGGCGTGGTTGATTGAGGGTCGATTTCTCAGGAACACTAAAGGTAGGTGGCTTCTCTCTCGACTCCACTTCGTTAGAACTAGTGGTTATTTGTAAAAATTAATTTTTTTATCTTTAAATTAATTTTGTTTTGATGTTCAAAATTGGTGGAAAATCCCTTGGGTGATGTTTTGGGGATTTTTGGGAAAAAGAAGGTTTTTTGGTGAAATTATTTTGTTGTGGATTTTGAAATGGAGATTTTAAAATGGGATTCTATGGTTGATTTGTGAAAAGTATTGATAGAGATGGTTTTCAATAAAATTGTTGTTTTATTGAAATAGGGTTTTTCATGGAAAACGGTTATCAATAAATGGGTTACTTATTGAAGTGAATTGACATGTAATAGAATTGGTTTATTACATGATGTCGTTGTGACCGTGATAGATTATATTATTGGTGGTGATTGGTTGAATTGTTGTGTGGAAGTGGGAGGGATGTACCACTATAATAAAGGGGTATGGATAGTGGACGAAAGGGTAACCATCAATGATAAGTGTACGGGAAGAGCCACTAGTTGTAAATGGATGAAACGGGTTGGACGGAAGCTCCACCGTTATGTTGGTTTTGCTGTTTACTGCATTGTATGATGAAATTTTTGTGCTAATGGGTAATTTTTGGAATGTTTGTGGCTTGTCGGTTGGATTTTTGTTGGTTTCTTGGTTTGGATTTGATGGCCTGGTAAAGGGCACATTTGGCTTATGAAAATGGTTTCACTTGTGTTTTATTTTATATAAACCGTTTTATATAAATGTGCTAATGGTTTTATCCTAGTGGTGTGTGTTGGGAAGTCATATGGTTAATTCCTACTATGTTTTAGTACTCACCCCATGCTTTGGCACGTTGGTGTCTTTGTAGATGTCGTGTACCGTGACGTGGGAAAAGGTAAGGCATCATCCTCCTTTGGTGAAGCTTTGTGATTCATTGTTAGAGTTTGGAGCTTGGAGTTGGGGTGGTGTCTTGGCTTGTGGTGTTGGTTGTTAGTTTCTGTAGTGTACTCTGATGTTGTGTGGACATGTTTGGTTTTATTGGCTTTGGGTTGTTTTATGGAAAAACTTGGTTTTCTTTTGGAAATGTATGGTCGGATTTTGTTGACATTCATTATATAGTGGTCTGATGGATGATTTTTTTCTTTAGGAAAAATCATTCCCTATTTTTTATTGGAGCCCTCGGCATTTATTTCCAGCCTTTGGAACCTTGGTAATGCCGCTTAAGGCCAAGTAACCCTCATCGCCTCGTCAAGCCAATGAGGTAGGGGCGGGGTGTTACAAGTGGTATCAGATTGTTCGATCCTTGGTGTTGATCAGTGGTTTTGGAGTTCACATTCGATGTGGTATATTCCTTGAGTCGGGAAGGTAGTAAGGCGTAGGATTGTCAGAACGTGGAATTTATATTATAAAAGGACGTAGCTAACCCTTTATTCTGAAATTCAGGTTACCAGGGAGTTGGGTACATAAGTGATTTGGATACACAAATAGGCATTGGATATCTCATTGTTGTGGGTATAGCCAATGAGATGTGCATGACATGCATGGTAGAAATTACTTCCCTCTAGGATGAATATTTTATTGGGGTATAATAATTTATGGTATGATAAAAATGTGTGGATTTTGAAAAATCTGAATTGAGTTTCAAAACAGAAGGATTTGAAACATGGAAACTGGTGGTATTTTGAAAATGGTTTGGGATTCAAAAAGGGTGAACCATGGGAAATGTGAACTTGTGGAAAGCCTTGTGGTGATAGTTATGTGTATTGTTATTTGAAATGGGAATTGTTGATGTCTACGGAAGTGAGACTCATGTTTTGTTTTTTGTTTATAGAAATGGAACCGGGTAGGTGTTGTAGAGACCAACCGGAGGAGGCTGCTGAGAATGTGGTATCACCTGGGCCTCAGGTTAACTAACAGCTAGTGCAAATCATAGTGCAAGAATTCCATGCTTTGGGAAGTGGGAATAAAACGGATGAACCAAGGCATGTGAATCATGCGGTTCAGTTCCAAAAGCAGAATCCACCCATCTTCAAGCCTGATTCAGAGCCAGAAAGGGCAGAAGCATGGGTGAATAGGATGAACAATATCTTTGAGTTCTTAGGAACACCGGTAGAGATGAGAGTGAAGTTGGACATGTATATATTGGAATATCTTGCCCTTTAGTGGTGGGAGTTGGTAGTCCAAGTGGGGACGAACTAGGGTATGATGTGGGAAGGATTTGAGGAATTGTTTAACAAACAATTCTACCCACATACGCTCATAATTCATCGTATGACTGATTTTTTCAGTTTTAAGTAAGAGCTTGTGTCTTTGACAGAGTATGTAGCCAAGTTCATGAACATAGTGCGGTTTTCACCCAAGGTGGTGGGTAGCACGTCTTTGAAGGAAAGAATCTTTGAAGTAGGGTTAAGGCAAGAAATATGTTCAAAGATAGTGGTGTTGTCTATAGATGATTACACGGAGATGGTGAATAGAGCCTCGGTGGCTGAGCTAGATTTGTTGGGTGATCCAAATGGAGGAAGCATGGTGGTAACCATGGTGAATAGTGGGAACTCTAATGCTGGGTTCAAGTGGAAGAGGGACACTTATTCCCAGGGTGGGAATATGTCATACAATCTGACGGCAAGATCGGTGAATCTTACTCCAAATCCCCCAAGCATGTTGGGATGTTTTCAATGTGGTTATACAGGACACATTAAGCAGGATTGTACTGCAAAACCTCTAGCATGTCATAATATTAAGAAGATGGGGCATCTGAAGTGTTATTGTCAGAATTCCCCAAGGTCGGGTGCGTGTGACACTCCCCATGGGTCGCAGACGTCGTATGCTTCGACGGGATTTGGGCAGCATCATACCCCTCAACAGCAGAGTAAAGCGGTTCATGGTGATTCTCAGAATACCATGACGCCTCAGCAGAGAATTAAAGAGCAAAGCGTGGCAAGCAAGCACGTGTTTGGATATGAGCATGTTTTGGTGGATGATCAGTCGGGACCATCCACAATGCGAGGTACTATTCTTTTAAATTCGACCTTGATGAAATTGTTGTTTGATACAGGTGCTTCACACTCATTTATTGTTGCACGTGTGGTTGATTTTCTAGGTTTAAGGGTAGAAATGATACCCCCGATTTTGAAACTTCAAACTCCTCTGGGTCAAAGAGAGTGTCATGCCTTCTTGTGTAGAGAATTTTGTATCGTTGTGGTTGAGGTGGAGATAGTGTGGAACTTCATAGTGCTTGAGATGGATGAGTATGATGTAATCCTGGGAATGGATTTCGATAGTGGTGTTCAAGGCTCACATTGATTGTGATGCGCGAAAAGTGACTTTTACGACCCATGATGGTGTTAGAAATCTCTTTAGAGTAGAGAGACATGAAAGACAAGGTGCAATGAGTTTTTTTGGAACCATCAGTGGGTACGTTATCATATCAGTTGGCGGTGTTGTTATAGGAATCAGCAGAGGGTATTTATCAGACTATTCTTTCGGCAGTGGTGGATCAGTTCATGGATGTTTTTCCTGACGAATTATGTAGGTTACCTCCCGTATGAGAAGTGTAGTTTACGATTGATCTCCCTCCGGGGACCAGTCCTATCTCACTTCCGTCTTACCAGATGACACCAGCTGAATTTTAGGAATTGAAAGCCTAGTTGGAAGAGTTAGAAAACAAAGGGTTTATCTGGCCTAGAACAACTTTGAGTGGGGTGCTGGTGTTGTTTGTAAAAAAGGTGGATGAAAACCTGAGTATATGTGTTAATTATTGTAGACTTAACAAATTAACGTTAAATAATAGATATCCACTTCTATGAATTGATGATTTTTTCGACCAGTTGAGAGGATCTCAGTGGTTCTCCAAGATCTACCTCAGGTCGGGATATCATAAATTACGGGTGAGGAAGGAGGATATTCCTAAAACATCTTTCAGAAGTATTTATGGCCATTATGAATATGTGGTTATGAACTATGGTCTAACGAATGTTCTAGAGATGTTTATGGCATTGATGAATCAGATATTTCAGAGATATCTGGTTTTTATGGGGTGGTGTTTGTGGATGATATTTTGGTGTATTCAAATATAAGGGGGGAGAATGAGCAGCACATGGCGATAGTTCTAGCAATCGTGCAAGATCATCAGTTGTATGCCAAATTGTCAAATTGTGAATTTTGGATACAGGAAGTCCGTTTTCTTGGCCATGAGATTTATAAATGGGGCGTTTCATTGCATCCAGAAAATATAGAGGTTGTTATCTCGTGGCAACCGCCAAAGAATGTTTTTGAGATACGGAGATTCCTTCGTCTAGCTGGGTATTATCGGCATTTTGTTCGTGATTTTTCACAATTTGCCACGACGATGATATCTTTGAGAAGAAATAATGTTACATTCCAGTTGAATGAATAGTGTCAGCTATGTTTTGAAGAGCTAAAGGGTTTCCTTACATCAACACCAATATTGGTTTTTCCAGAACCAGGAAGAGGGTACATGGTGTATTGTGATGCATCGAGATCAGGGTTGGGGTGCGTTCTCATGCAAGGGGATAATGTGGTTGCTTATGGATCATGATAGTTGAGGGTGCATGAGGAGAAATACCCAACTCATGATTTGGAGTTGGCAACAGTAGTGCATGCTTTGAAAGTGTGGCATCATTATCTCTTTGGTGAGAAGTTCACAGTATATACGGAACATAAGAGTTTGAAGCATATTTTCTCACAAAGGGATTTGAACTTGAGGAAAAGGAGATGGATGGAATTTCTCTAGATGTTTGATTTTGACTTAATGTACACACCAGGTAAGGTAAATTCGGTGGTAGATCCATTATGTAGAAAATCATATGGTCAGGTGGTGAAACAGGCCTCAGACCAGTGGAAGTTGATGTCGGTTATTGCCAATATGCGGTTGGAATGTGACGACCAGGGTGATCAAGCGGTCTTATTTTCGGTTATGTTGATTCCTGGCTTGGATGGCCTAGTTAGAGAGGCACAGATATCTAATTCTGAGTGTGTGACCATGGGGTCCAGACTCAATGTTGGGGAGACCATTGAGGGTTAGCACCTGAATGGAGATTCAGTTGTGTGTTTTCAGAATCGGATGGTTGTACCAGTTGCTTTTCAAGAGGATATTCTAAGGGAGTATCATCATTCCAAGTGAATTGTACACCTTGGAATTCAAAAAATGTTTAAAGCATTGAAAGTATAGTTCTGGTGGGATGGTATGAAAAGAGGTGTGGCTGAGTTTGTTTCGAGATGCTTGACTTGTTAGCAGGTCGAGGCAGAGAATTAGAGGCCAGTAGGAATGTTGTAGTCTTTACCAATCCATATATGGAAGTTGGAGCAGATAGAAATGGATTTTGTTACTGGTCTCCCAAGAACGGTCAGAAAGAATGACGCCATTTGGGTGATAGTGGATCGGCTAACGAAGTCGGCCCATTTCATTCCAAATCATGAATCTCATATAGTGGAGGATCTGTCCAAAATCTATATAAAGAAGGTGGTAAAGAGGCATGGAGTTCCAGTTTCGATTGTATCCGATAGAGATCCGAGATTTACATCTCATTTCTAGAAATCCTTGCAGTAAGAACTTGAGATGAAGTTCAAGATGAGCACCACGTATCACCCACAGACGGATCGTCAATCCTAGAGGAGGATACAAACCTTGGAGGATATGTTGCAGGCTTGTGTTAAGAATTTTGGTGGCTCGTAGGAGGACCATTTTTCATTGGTTTATTTCTCATATAATAACAGTTATCTGGCATCCATACAGATGGCTCCATTTGAAGCATTGTATGGGCGGCCGTGTCGTTCTCCACTATGTTGGGTGGAAGCAGGTGAGTCTTCGATGGTTGGACCGAATCTTGTCCAGGAGACTACAGAGAAGATCAAGTTGATCATGAAGAGAATAGAGACAGCTCAGAGTCATCAGAAATCGTATGCAGATCATCATCGATGACCATTTTCATTCCAGGTGAGCGATCATGTGTTCTTGAGGATCTCTCCTAGATTGGGACATCGTCAGTTTAGGAAGCAGGGAAAGTTATCTCTGAGGTATATTGGGCCATTTGAGATTATTGAGCGGGTTGGTGAGGTGGCTTATCATTTGACTTTTCCACCACGATTTAGTGCGGTGCACAATGTGTTTCATGTGTCGCAGTTGAAAAAGTACTAGTCGGATCGTGACCATGTGATTCGATGGGATCATGTTGAGCTAGAATCAGATTCTTAGTTGGTGCACGTGCCAGTGCAGGTAGTGGATAAGAAAGAGAAAGTCTTGCGTGGTAAAATTATCAGTTAATTCATGTTTTGAGGCAACATGGTCAGATTCAAGAGGAGACTTGGGAGTGGGATAAAGAGATAATCGAGTAGTGGCCCGATCTCTTTCAGCAAAGGGAGGGTTCACTACGTTCTGAGGACAGAAATTCCAATGGTGGGGAGAATGTAGCACCCCTGGTTTGAGGTATGTGGCCTTTTTTCTAAATATTTAATGTGTTTAAAGTGCATGGGATGTGTTGGGAAGTGGTTTTTAGAGTTTGAAATGGTTTTGGATGAGTTTGGAGGCTTCTAAAGGGATGCTTGGTTTGAGCATGGTTAGTGGAAACCGTGTGAATTCCCCAAGAAACAGTGTGGACCCTTGTTCTCGAGAAAGTAGGACTTGTAAGGCCTGCGAAATGTTTTCCAAAATGTGCGAGGAAACCGTGCGGACCCCAGCTCTCGGGGTAGTGGCGTGCGTACGGTTAGCGCACAGTTTTCCAAACGTGCAGGCTAACAGTGCGACCACATAAAATTAGGGTTATAAAACCTGGGCTCACTCGGGATTGCCACATTTCACTCCTCTCTTCCTCACACTAGAGCCTTACATGGGTTTTTGGGTTGTCAGTGGTTTAGGGTGCTCTCTCACTTTGTTTGGACGGTTTTTGAAGTGGATTCAAGGTTGTTTGAAGGTAATTACTCCCAGGTAAGTCTTCTCTCATGGTTTTCTTGTGTTTTCCTCGAGATCTGCTCTTCCCTCTTTCTTGGTTTCCTAGATCTACAATTGTTTTGTGTAGATATATGGTTGTGTTTTCCTTGGATGTTAATATTTAGGCTTGTGGATGTTAGAGAACGTGATCTAGAGTGGTTACGGTGGTGCGTTCGTTGGATTTGAGGTGCGGTTGTTCGTGGGTCGATTTCTCGGGAACCCTAAAGTTAGGTGGCTTCTCTCTCGACTCAACTTGGATAGAACTAGTGGTTCCTCTTTATAATTAATTTGTTGTGCATGAAATTAATTGTGTTTTGATGTGAGAAATTGGTGGAAAATCCCTTGGGTGATGTTTTGGTGATTTTTGGGAAAAAGAGAGTTTTTTGGTGAAATGCTTTTGTTGCGGATTATAAAATTGAGATTTTAAAATGGGATGCTATGGTTGATTTTTAGAAAGTATTGATAGAAATGTTCATCAAATAAAAAAGGAGATTTATTGAAATAGGGTTTGTCATGGAAAATGGTTCTTAATAAATGGGAGATTTATTGAAGTGAATTGACATGTAATGGAATTGGTTGATTACATGATGTTGTAGTGACCGTGATGGATTATATTATTGGTTTTGATTGGTTGAATTGTTGTGTCGAAGTGGGAGGTATGTACCACTACAAAAAAGTGGGATGGATAGTGAATGGAAGGGCCACCATCAAATGATAAGTGGACAAGAAGAGCCACTAGTCGTAAATGGATGATACAGGTTTGACGGAAGCTCCACCGTTATGTTTGTTTTGTTGTGTACTTCTTTGAAAGATGTAATTATTGTGATAATGGGTAATGGTTGGAATGGTTGTGGCTTGTCGGTAAGATTTCCCTTCGTTGCTTGGTTTGGATGTGATTTCCTGGTAAGGGGAGCATTTGGCTTATGAAAATGGTTTCACTTGTGTTTTATTTTATATAAACTATTTTATATAAATGTGCTAATGGTTTTATCCTAGTGGCGTGTGTAGAGAAGTCATTTGGGGAAATACTACTGAGTTTTAGTACTCACCCCCTACTTTGGCACATTGGTTTCATTGCAGATGTCGTGTACCGTGACGTGGGAAAAGGTTAGGCATCATCCTCCTTTGGTGGAGCTTTGTGATTCCATGTTGGAGCTTGGAGCATGGAACTTGGTGTGGAGATTGAGTGGTGTCTTGACTTGTGGTGTTGGTTTTTAGTTTTAGCAGTGTACTCTGATGTTGTGTGGACAAGTTTGGTTGTATTGGCTTGGGGTTGTTTTATGGAACAACATGGTGGCCTTTTGTAAATGTATGGTTGGATTTTGTTGACATGCATCATATAGTGGTTTGTTGGTTGATTTTTTTTAGGGAAAATCGTTCCCCATTTGATCATGAAGCCCTCGGCATTTATGTCCAGCCTTTGGCACCTTGGGAACGTCACTTAAGGCCATGTAACCCTCACCGCCTCCTCAAGCCAATGTGGTAGGGGAGGGGCATTACAACCATTCATGGACACATTCCACAAACTACATGAAAGGAGAATAATTGTCAAGGAATATCTCTCTAGAAACATCACCAAAAATATTAGTTCCTCATGATTCACTATTAGAGGAAATCATATGGAAATTTCCCCTAATATTCCTCTAATAAGGAATCATTATATAGGAAATAATTTCAATTATAAACACATATCATAGGAAAGATAAAACAATACTTACCCATATACAAGGGCTCACCTAAATAATTAACAATTTATCCTCTAAACCCCACCACATGGTGAAAAATATTGTTATATCCCTATATTTAACCATGCTATATATATGAAATTGATCACATATGGTAACACACTTTTACAAATAATTTTTCTAAATAGACTCCAAAATATTCAAATTTTTCATCATATTAAAATTTTCATATCATTTTAGGAACTAATTTTATTTCAATTACACAAGAAAGGAAAAAACTCGAATTTTTGAATTTACCTAAAACAATTTTTTCCATGCGATCATAAAAATAACGCATGTCACAATAATTCCTATGTAATTGTAATTATTCATTCAAATTAAAAACTCTTTCCATAGCCATCCATGAGTTAAATACAATAAAAACTAGAAAATAATAACTACATCACACAAAAAACACCGTTAGTAATGGTTAAGTATCATCCAACTATAATAACACATGCCGATAAGAAAAATCCCACCATTGGTACATGGATTTACCCCATACATGAGTTAAATACTCCCATTCACGAGATCATTTCCATGGAGAGACACTTCATAGTGTCTTGTTTACCATTCCCAAATATTATAAAAAATGACAAGAAAATAAAAAACTCTCTGATACCAATTTATATCATCCAGGCCTGGTTTCCACATAATAGTTCCCCGATCTGCTTAGTCACATGACCTTAAGGGAGCCTCCCAGTATACCAAAGACTGCTAACTTGTAGTTATGGTGTAATATAAATCATGGGGATTTTATTAAAACTTTAAATTATTAATAAAAATATCTAAATAATAAAAACAAAATACCATTTAAAAAAACCATAACTATAATAATACATGTATCACAAGATGACGAAAACAAAGATAGAATTTCCAAACCAAAATAGAAAATATGTCTCCCCATATATGCTTCAAGTGTCAAATGAGAATCCTATGAGTAATGATATATACTACTCCCAAATCTATCCCAAAAACATTTCTGGTTCCCTTATCTTTTATCAATACTAACTAATCCAACATTAATAAGGCTTTATCTTATATTCTATCCTATAAACCTGATATATATTCGTTTATCAACCAGGTAGACCAAGTAGGTTATGATTAAAACATATTTGGCCACCACCAATGGTGTCTAAATCATTTTCCATTCAATAGTAGTGTATGTATATTTTTAAGGAAAAAAATAAAACTTCTAAAGAAATTAAATTATATATTCACTTATTCTTTATTCATCCACATAAATTCTTGGTCTCACAATGAAATGTATACTATCAATACCTACTTCGAACCATTCTAGTGTGTGAACTATCCTCATGGTATTTCACATATCACAATGCCATTATTATCCTTTTTCAATGCATTTCAATTCATATCATTACAATTTTTAACCATAGTCCAATTCCAATCTCACAATAATAGAATGTCAAGTGCAGTTTCACATGATTATTCAAAGCATTGGTTTGTGCCCCACACCCATTGGTATTTGGAACATTGGTCTCTATACTATATAATAATAATCTAAATCATACATTTGGGTCATGAATGTCATGGGAACAAAACCATTGATATTTTGAGAATTATTCGCTGCCTCACCCTCAATTTCTCATCCATTCCCATTTACCACATATATCACATTCAACAAGGATAATAAAAATTATTCATCCTATAAATGTTTCATATCCTTGTATACAATTTCAATTATCAAAAATGAAATTATTCAACTCACTAAATCTAATAGAATAATAATTTCATAAAACCTTTAATCCATTTAGTTAATTTAATCTCATAACATCATTATGCATTCAGGATTAATCCAAACATACATTTATTTACAATAACAATCAATTATATATCACAAAATTTAACTAATTACACAATCCCATTTAATTTACTAATTCCAATATCCCAACAACCCATAAATTCCATATCACATAATTTTATTAAAAAAAATACTCAATTAACTAATCAAAATGATGAATAAAATGTGGAACATGATGATTTATATTTCAAAATACCCAAAAATCATTTTTAATCAAGACTATTATATTTAAAATTTATAGCACATACATCAAGATCATTTATAGATGCTCACCAATGGAAAACATTGAATTGAAGACCAACATTAAATATCCCAAAAAATAATAAAATTTAAATCCAAAACATACATCCATGATAAAAAATATTATATCAATGAAAACATAGATACAAATCATCAAAAAAGAAGAAATAATTCATTTGGAAGTTGAGAGAAATTCCGGTAATGGGAGGAATCCAATCCGGATGAGAATCTATCACTGTGGAATGTGAATATTCTTAAATATAGAATATTATTCATTAATAATGGGTTTAAAAAGACCATGAAATACTATTAGATAATTTAAAAAAATTCTTGAACTAGTTTAGGACAATATGGAGGGGATTTGGGGTTTATACTAGGGTTTTTCAGAATTTTCAACAATTCTTTGAGGTATTAAATCTGGTGTGAATTTATTTTGGGGGCACATAGTTTTCCTAACTGTTTTCCAAATAATGTGAGTCCTCTTATTGGTCAAATAGTTAATACTAAGAGGAACATTTTTTACATATTTTTCTTGAACCATGAAATCCCATTTGTCTCAAGTTGGATGGTTTTTGGGCATCAGGCACACTTTTTGGGAAATTTTTCTGCCAATCAGTTACATCATAGAACCCTTACAATAATATCCTCATTCATCCAACCCCCCCCCCCCAAATTCAATCTATATACAAAAAAACAATGTAAACAAGAACCTAAATACTAGCTCAGTAGATCTCAATTTTTTTGAGATCTTACATTGGGTCATATCTTATGCTAAATAATTGGATTAACATTATACTCCATAGGAATTTTATATAAATATGTTTTTTAATAATCTCATTGATGTATTATATAGTATAATAATAATAAATTTTAATCTTGTTATATCTATATGGAGCATCCATTATCTATGATCTACAATCTACCAAATATAGTAATCTACTGTGTCTCACCTCTACAAAGATAGATATATATTATCTTTCATATAAAGTCCTTCAATTGAATTAATTTTGGATTATTTAAGGATTATAAAAATATATTTATTCACTTATTAATGAATATTCAGGCCATAAAACTAAATGAATATGATTTTTTTACATTTGTACTTATATTGGTTTCATTAAATGTAATGGTTGCATCAATAGTAAATTAATTGAACTCCCCTTGCTTAGCCCTTTCAAAAATTTGTTTAGTATATAAATTAAATTCTACCTCCAATGTATTTAAATATACTATAAATTAGACCTATAATTAATATGGTATTTTTTCTATCTAATGTAAATTAATGATATTTGTGTCCCCCACAACTCAAGAAATGTGTTTCTCCTGATGAACATCAGTCATGGAACATCCAAATAGAATCCAAGGAACATCCTAATATAATTGAATCCTCATTTTTACTTTTAAAATAAAATTCCATGAAATTAATGGGTAATTATAAATTATCCACTCTAATTAGTTTGTATTTAATAAAAATTTATAGATGAGTAAGGTATAAATCATACAATATTTATTCAATAATTATATGCATATTTTACCCAATTCCATGATCATTCTAAATATCTAGTGGATACAAGTTGTTAAATTCTTATATGTACACTAATGTAATAAATTTTAATTTCCCTTAAATTTAATATGAAATTTTATATCACTAAAAATTATTGAGATTTTATAGTTTATTTTATAAAGAGTAATTATAAAAATACCTAATGAGTTGAAATATTGATATCTATTAAGGTAATATAATGTTTGAGATTTTATTATATAAGAATTTGTAATAGGATGTAATTTTTTAATGTCATTATAAAATTGGAATATCAATTATTATATTTAGAATCATTTGAATAATCATATATATATACACGTCTCTTTTATTTCCATAATCATTATATTTTTCTTTTATCATGGTATAGGGATCCTATGAATTTACATCATGATGTCAAAAAATTATCCTCACCATGTGATAGTTTCATTAAAATATAATATTATTTTTCTAGGATGATTCAACATTCCATTACACTTTTTTCACACTATCATTCTTACCTTCTAGATAATTGACCTTGATTTCTAGATCAAACTGAAATTTTGGTTGTAAAAAAATCCTAATAAAATTATTTAACATTATCTCCTCTTATTGTAATTACTTTACTTTATTTTATAGTATTTTCTTATTTAGTTCTATTTATTTTCCCTCTACATTCATTAATTTTTGTCGAAGTATATTATTGAACATTTCTAAGAAGGATAGACATTATGTCATATTATATTAGGTTTAACAAATGAATACTTGAATAATCTGAGTGGTTTCCTAGTAGAAAGTCATTGGAATGCAATTTTATCACAATAATATCCCTTAGATCATCAAAAAACTTCTCTATTGTAGAATATAAATTAATTGACCTTGATGAATGGTTCATGTAATCTTTATATATGTTTAAATCATGGTTTGTAGTCTATTAATTCCCCGAAAATAATTGTTTTCTTACTTTCATGAATATTTTATTCACTATCCAGGATAATTTTTGATGATTTTCACATCCTATATTTTGGGTTTAGGGAAAGAGATCATTCTTCTACGATTGACTCTAATATTTACCTACACAGATAAGTTACTATATTTTAGATTGTGGAAGTCCATTAGAAGTGATATCAAATATTAGTTAGGTTTTGTAATGATAAAAAACTCAATATAATTAAATTATTCATCTTCTATGTGTATCATATATACATTATTTTTTATTTTACATTTAAAATATAATCTTTTTTCACTCACATCATCCAACACAACCACATATATGAAAGTGAACATTTATTAAATAATATCAATCTTTTGAATTGAAAACAATCATACTATTAGGATTTAGGTGTTAATTTGCATTCTTTTATCCATTTTTTCTTCCAACATTAGTATTTACCAATGTTTTCCCCAAATTATTAAGTCCATCATAAGGTAATTTCATAAAAATATATGTTGATAATTTATGATGTAAAAACTATTGGTTGTAGTCCATGAATATTTAAATATCCACCTGAATGTCCTCTTGTAATTTTTTGAAAAATATAATGATTTTAGTCCTTATATAACTAGTTTACCATGTTCGATTTTATCATCTAGTAGTTGTATTATTAAATTCTTTTGAATATTATGATTAAATACCCTTCTTATCGAAATATATTTGTTAATTGTTTCCCATTTAGGTCGTTAGGGAATCATCTCATCCTGAATTTGTTTTTATTACATGGTTTAGTGGAATGTACTAGATAGATTATTACAACTCATTACTAATACAATTTACATCTCAAAAAAAATTTACATAGTAGTTATACTATAATATAAGAATAAAATAAAAGAGTTCCCTTAGGATACAATTAGTTATTTATATTTTAAGACTAAATACACACATATATATAATTTTAGAACATGTAAAAAAATGAACACATTTATAGAACATGATCCAATATGTAATTATATCCTTGAAAATTACACATGGTTCTCCTCTAGATTTATTGGTGAAAAGAATAAAAATAATTGTGAACTTATGTGTATTATGAGTGTCATATGGTGAGATATTACACCAAATAAACGTTTTATGATTGTTATGGAATGAATAAATGAACCAAATGAAGTAATGATCAACTAAATAATAGGACATGCTATATGAAGGATAATAAATAAAAACATTGACAAAAATATTAATTGATATCATACTGAACGAATATATAATTTTTGAAATTGATTATTTTTCAATGCCTTATTCCAAGACTGAATCCTATTGTGAGAATTGAAATGCACACAAAATTACACATAATAATATTTTATATACAGAGGGGTTATAAAAATTTGGGCCCAAGCCATCAAATATTTTACTATAATATATTAACAGTAACATTCAAAAATAATATTCATGCCAAATCTTTATGCAATGACTTATTGATTAAAAACATGTATAGCCTTATAATGATATGTACAAAAATCAATAATTTTCACATTTTATTGTATAATTTATACATTTAAGGTAACATACATTAATAAATATGTATGTAATGGGGTATTTTCAATGTAATATGAAGTACCCATAAAAAATAAATATAGTAGAAATGCTATATTCGATATAATACATTTTCAATGGAGGATGGTAATTTGGATAAATAGATTGAAATGGTAGGAGACCATGGAAATAGTAAAAAAATCAATAATCATGGTTTATAAAATTAATTTCAATATTCAAAATAATATCCCATTGGATTTTATAGTATTATTTTCATTTGTTGTCCCACTCAACATGTATCATGGTTATGATTGATGTATTACTCAACCCACCATTTTCTAGGAGATTAATCCTAGGTTCATCTATTCGAGGGATGTATCCACATTTCATCAGCCATACATATATTTATTTTCTATAAAACTACATAAAATATTCATATTCAAAAAAAAATACAAAGGTTTTTTCTCTATAAAAATTATTGAGTTTTTCAATGTTTTCGGAATCTCATTAATAAAATTAACAAATGCGAGGAATGTAATTATAGACAATTTAATACCTTATATTTAATTACTAATATTGTAAAAATTAAAAAATGGTAATTTTTTCACCAAATAAAATGAAATAAGTCGTGAATATAACATGAGTCCCATAGAAAGAAAATTGACATGAATGTAACAACTCATAGAATAGGTAGAAATTTGATTATAAAATTTTAGAATATTTGGATTTATATGGAACCTTAAAAACCACGTATAAAGTTATTTCATGATATAACATCTCAAAAATTAGTAATACATAAACCACATCATTGATATTATGTTATCAATAACAAACATGACTCAAATATAGGAATTTGAGAGAGAAATATGATAACTCTTTTCCCAAATACAACCAATGTAATTTAAACAAATCTTTAAAAACAACATTTGCCTAAATATATTTATTTATAAGCCTATTAATGTCCATTTTCATCTATAATCTTCAAAAATAGTCACTACCTATATTAATTAACCAATTTTATATATTGGGGTTTTATATTTTTTATTTCTTATATTATTTTCATAATAATATTCTATATATTACTTATTAATTGAAATTTAATTTCTAATTTGTTATTAATGTTATTTTTTTATTTATAGTTTTTTATAACTTCGTAAATTAATTTTATGAGTGTTTTAGTCTTTATCCTCGATGATTTAATAAATAAAAAGCATGTATTAGTGATTCTTGATGATAGATGGGTGATTTTGAATTAATTAATTAAATATTAATATATAATATCCCAAATAAATAAATAGAATTTAAATATTTTTTTATTTTTACATAAATCATTTCGTCAATGTCATTCATGATATAAACTCATTGAATTGTTCATGTAGGTGGTTAACCAAACCCAAAGAGTAACATATCTTGATTTAATGAATGATTATAATGTGGTTTTGATGCAATATTATTTTTCCCTGAGTATAATGATCTAATTATTATTTGTTAAAGAAATTTATTTTTTTGGGTATCTTGGATATGAAGTAAGGATATAAGAATATTAAAAAATTAAATAAATAATTATCTTCATATTACAATAATATTAAAAGACTAAATTAATGAGGATATGTAGATGATCTTGTAACTAATTGGTCATACAATTTTTCATCATAACAACATAATGATAACATACAAATAATATTTATACATCATTACCATCCTTATATATTGATTTTTAATAGTGGTAATGGAAAAATAAACATGTTATGTTGTGGACATCGTTTTACACACAAAAAATGAATAACAGTTTCATTTTTTATAAGGGAAATGGGATAGGTTTGTAGAGTAAATTTTTAAGTATAAAATAATTTTTTATGATTTATATATTGAATTTAACATATAATATTTAAAAAATTAAATCTTAATGGAAATATAAAAGTAAAATATGTTACCGAAAATATTAATGTTAAATGGCAAATATTGTGTTTCTCTATGAGTATTCCATGGAATGGAATGAATTAGGATAATAAATTGTTAATATAATCACATTTATGTAAAAAAGGATGATACTGTTATAGAATATAACTAATATTTAGTATTAAACCGACTTGTAATCTGGTTTTTAAGTGTTCATCTGAGGAATCTACTATAAGTTATGATAATGGTATTTTTTTATATATGTCAACATAATATAATGGGAAAACATTTTAGACATGTCATGTGAATCTAAAATAGATAAATAATAGAATGGGGAGGAAATATGGTAAATAAAAACATCATACACTCAATTATATATATTTTACAAACAGGTTCCATGCGGATTAACCCTTGAATAATAATGTTTACCACTTTATCTTCCACCACTAAAACTTTTTTTAAATAGGGAAACATAATCATTATGAATAAAAATCATGTGTTCATTATATGATAATTTGGTCCTACATATTAAAAATATTGAATCAATTTTTTATGATTTAATATCATTAGGTGTTAAAAATTAATGATAATATAATAAATTTACAATATGAAGAATTATTGTGAAACAAAATTACACGAGTCATAAAATATCAAAAATAGGTTTATAAACTAATACCAATGAGATTATTAGTATAATTTTATAATAAAATAAATATTTTTCCATAATTTTTTTTTAAAAAAATTTACATCAAAATTATTAATTAATATTGTCCTAAAATTCACACTATTAGAAAAATGATGTATTGTACTATTATCATAAATATAATTTTCATTATAACATTTCATATGATTTTTTTTAATTATAATATTATTATGATGAGTTAAAAAATTAAATTCATTAGGGGAAAAATTACAGAACTGTGAAATTAAAAATTTATTTATACTCTTGAATAATGTCTTTTTAGAGTTGTCATTATTTGATTGTTTCAGATATGTTAGTTTCCTACTATGGTAGATTCTAATGTATTTAATTTATGTACGCATTATATTCATATAAAAAATTCCACTAAAAATTGGTAAATATTGTATTTTTTGTTATATGATTATTTATTTCATATATTTTCTTGATAGTGTATTTAAAAAGGACATCCAAATCTAAAAGGGATATGAATAGATCTTAAAAATGAATGGTAATGTTCGTTATAAATGATTTTTTCATAATATTTGTGTTCTAATAAATTTTATTTCCTTATAAAACAATTATCATCATTATAATATCTTAGTTATACTCATAGAGAAATTCATTTCAAAAATTTAAATTATAAGAATTAATTAAAAAAAATTCCTTCTTTTCTACATTCTTAAAAACAAAAAAAAATTATTATTAAATGTAATGTAATGTATAATACACTCCAATAATTAATCTATAAGAATAATTTTCCTTTCTATTTAATATTTTTATGAAATTTAATTTTAAATGCAGAGGATAATAAGAATTGGAATCCAATTCATATTTTCCAATAATGTTTTATTCCAAAAAATGTATTTCTATCCAAACAACCTACCAAAAACTGAAAATTTTATTGTAGCATAATAACTTGGGGATACACTATGTTATAACAACAATGATGATGAATTAAATACATAATTTTTTACACCTTTATATTTTAATGTATATATAGTTTAATTAAATTTATTCTCTTTGATATCATTCAGAACATGAAACCGTATGTTTTAATAGATGAAACTTGTGTTTGATAGAGCATCCAACATGAAACATCGATGTTAAACGACCTGTGAAATATATTATTCAAATATAACTTTAATAAATTAGCAATTTAATTTCCATGTATGAATAGGAATAAATTAATTATTTAATATTTATATAATTACTCATCAATAATAATTTATTGATAACAATTAATGAAATTTAATTAAAGAAAATTTACTCTCTAGAATATATATTTATGTCAAGATTGAGTTTTAATTTTCATTATGAGAAAATAACATATTTACAGTTTTCAAATTTTTGTAAATTTATTTTAACAAACTAACTTCATATTTAAAATAATTATTTCTATATAATCTGGTGGTAAAATATTGGGATTCTTCTAAAAGGAGTTATTTTTCATTGATTATTGAAAAGATGTCTTTTTAAGAAACTATCATTTATTTTGAATGAAATAATCAATTTAAAATTAACATTATGAAATGAATTTGAATTAAAAATAATAAAAAAAATTAATTCATAATATTTCAAATAAATAATTCAATTTCAATCATCATTACATCCAATTTTAGTATTTGTTTATTTAAATGTATAAAACAAATTTCGAGGAATTAATCTAAATGCATAATGATCCTCCATTTAAAATAATTAAAATAAACACTAATGATGAATGATTTAAATGAAGTTTATATATAATATTTTTAAATCTATTAATTTTTTAATCTAATTAATTAAAATAACTTTTTATATAGTTTATTTATTATTATCTTATTCTTGAAAAATGAATCTCTTGAAAAATTGGGTTTCCATAAGATTTGTGAATTTAAGATTAAATTAAATGCTAACAACATTTAGAATATAACATCATCATATTGATTTGATATTGTTAATCATCATAATTAATTTTATATAATAATTTCTACATAATTATTTGTCCTAATAAATAGTTATGAGTATAAAATTTATTTACCATGGATAATGATAAAACAATATTTTACGAGTTATATACGCTTTCATTACAATTACTTTTATCGACATAATGATTTTTTAAAAAAAATTGAAATTTTTATTCAGGATTAGTTGGGGAAGATTATCTAATAATTCTTCAAATAATTTAACATTAATGGATAAATTACATGGGATATAAATTTTAGTTACCATGGTGAATGAAAAAATTATTAATATAATTAAACAAATAAGATATGGAATAAAATGTCTAGAACATGATTCTATTTAGGTGTTGGTGGTGTGAAAAAAAAATCCCCTCAAACCATACTTTTTAAAAAATTTATGCATTTATGGGGATTTTAACATCCCCATATTTATTTATATTTTGTATTTATAGAAATTTCACACCTCTTCAATTGTGAAATGGAACTCATTCCCATTATTTCATAAGAATTATCATTCCACTAGGCTAAAAAAACCCATATATGATCTCTCACCAACATTGTTATATATTGTATAGTGTTTCTAGTCATTAAAAAAGATGATCCCTTAGGTATTTATGAAAATATCATGGGAATTTTCATGAAGAGAGGGTAATCAACAAAACATTGCCCGTTATTTTTCATGCTTCTTTTATAAAATTCTATCAGGTCTTAAAAAACCGAAAATAATAAAACAATATAATACCATGTAGGATGATATTATAATATTTTTTGAATAATATTTATCCACCCCCTTCTCAATTAAATGGTAAATAAAACCATAAATCTTTTGATGGTAGGAAATATACCCACGAACCGATGTAATTTGTTTCCGTCACTGTCTCACAAGGATATTAATAATGATGAAAATGATGAATATTTATAATATTTAACATAAGTTTTCCTTATAATGGGTATTACAAGAACCCTGTTTTGATCTAATTTTTCTTGGGTCCTTTAACAATGTGATTCAGTTAAAATATTTAGAATTTTTGAAGCCCAAGTGATATTCATGGTTAGAGAAAACCATGAAATTAGGCCCTGAAAAATGTTTTCCCTCTTTTGATCAAATGGAATTGGAATTTTTTTTATCATAATGAATAGATATCCCATAAAATCATGAAAATTATATAGTGTGGTTTTTAATATCTAGAACAGGATCTGAAAAACTGCATGCCCTCAGAGGAGAAACCACCCCCCCGGAGCATGTGCACACAGTTTCGGTGCACATTATTCTTGAACAAGTGGGAAACGTAATATAAATTCCTCTCAAGATAGTAATCCTAAAAAAATTAAATAAAATATAAAAAACCTAATTTTTTTATATCTAATCACATACACCTAACTATTGCATGTTTTTTTGTCCTTTTAGGCTCTCAAGATGTGATTTTGGATCCTCTAAAGCAATTATCTAGAGAATCAAACTATCATACAATGATTTGATCCCCCTCTGGTAATTTTATATTCTATCATGTGTATTTTTATGATATTATATTCTATATTCTTTATATTTGGATAGATAATAATCCAATTTATGGGCCTACACAATTTTTTTATTTAATCTTGATTCTATTAGTGATTCTATTTATCGCATCTACTTTGTTATTTGATGGGATTTTGATTGGAGACAAGGTTTTTTATTCAATCATTCATTGAAGGAGTTTCCATAAACCTTCAAAATACATTTTAATACTATAATCCCATAATCTGTTTGAAGTAGCATTCAATCTATGAATTAATCCCTGATTTGAAATTAATTTCTGTCAAATTAAAAATGGCATGGGATTTATAAAAAATCCCTAATTTCAATGGAACTGAAATTATTTGATGGATTTTGGGAATGATGAATTTATTTTAAAATATTTATTTCATGAAGGATTTTATAATATTATTTTTACATTTTTTTGGAAAAAAATCTAAAATTGAAATGATGAAATCCTTTAATAGTCATTGAAATGAAAATTACATTAATTTTTAATAAAATGTGATGTTTGGAAATTAGAAATATAATATAGAAATTGAAATATAAATAATTAAATTATTTAAATGAAATTATTTTCACATTACTAATTTAATTATTTAAAACATCTGATGTGAAGTATTTTATAGGTTATTTTAAAAAATAAATCTAGTATTAGACCTCTAATCAGTGGATATAAGAGGAAAAAATATAAAAACACATGATTTATGTTTGATTTTCATAGATGGGATACTGATTAATCATATTAAACTGATGCTTGATGGAATTAGCACACATATTTATATGTTATCATTGATTTGATAAATAAAAGGATTCTATAACAAATGTATAATATACATTATGGAATATGGCCATGGTTCATTATTCATTTTTTATTATATATTTCATAATTCAATATAGAACCTTGTTATTCATGCTACGTCATTTTTATAAATTATTTTATATAAAATGATTATTTAAACCATTTTTTTAATTGTCGTCCATATATTGAAAAGAAAAAAATGTTTTGTATTAAATATGAAAATGATAAGTTAAGCCTTTTTTATTTAAATTATGAAACAAAAATTGGTTTATTATTATCTAATTTATTATGGAACACATTATGAGAAATTAAAGTGATTTATAGATCATTACCAATAATTTCAATCCTGAATTTGTAGATTTTCGAATTCTATGTGAGATAAAATGTAAATTTCCACTTAGAGGTGATGGATGAACATGATATTTGTGGAAAGGGGTTTTGGAGGTGATTGGTGGAGATGTTATCCACACGACGTATGCATTATCTAATCATATAGGTATATAGTCATTATGTACTTTTAAAGTGTTATACTTTGGGTGTTTTTACTTTTTTATTTTGGAACATTATCCTTTTTAAATTGTTTAGTATTTTGACTATTATATTCAACATCCAATATTTTTTGAGGAAAAATAATTACATCTTATATTTTTTATAATGCGAGGTGAAATTATAAAACGCATGGGAAGAAGGATTTTTTAATGGGATATGTCAAATCTAGATCACGTATCAGGTTACCAGAGTATTCAGGTTGGTTTAGGATATGTTTGTATCACAGAGAGGTTGTGTATCATTCATTGATTTGGTATGCAGTATATGTTTTCCAAATAAATAAGGTATATGATTTCAATTGACATTAAACCTATACGAGATATAGCTACTCTCTATCTCTAATCGCAATGATCCATCAGTAGCATGAGTGATTTGAAAAATAGTCTTGATGATTTTTTTATTAAACTCTAGAATAATTCAAACGTTTATTTAGTTAGTTGAAATATCAATATTAAATTATGACTAATTGAAGTGATATTAATGTATCATTGAATTGTTTATATGTGGTATGTGTAACAAATATGTGGTATATAGTGTTTTCTATTGATATTTTATAGCATCATGCCTTTGGAGACTCATTTAAATAGTCCCTATAGTAACCTACTAGTAAACTGGAGTGTTCAAATTCTATAGTGGAACACAATTTTTTTCATATAGTTGTTCATTGTTTTCATTCTATCGGATAGGAAATGTGACCAATACCTATTAATGATCTAGTTTTATATCCTCAATGAGGTGGATTTTGATGTCAGGATCCAGAGTTTATCCTAAACCATACAACTTATTTCTAGTTTAACAATGGTATTCAACAATATAAGGACTTGTTGAATATGATAGAGGTTGTTTTTTGTTATTGTAAATTACTAATTTGATTATGTTAAAATGTTCTACATTCAATCTAGAGGTTCCTAGTAAGAGACGATTGGTTTTAATAGTGGAAAAAAGCATGGAATATTGGAGTGGAATTAAGCTAGATTAATTTTTATCGATTATATATATCCATAATCAATGTTTTTTTAATTACCATAGTGTTTTTCAATATCCGACAAGGTGTTAAGACCGGGACATATTCTACAAACACATTTTTGAGAACAATCATTTTTATCATAATGTATTGATTAATGATAATATGATGGAATGAAATGTGAGATTGTACATTATAATGATATTTTATCCCACTTATTGATAATGATAAAGTCTTCTTATGAGGATGATTTAGATAGAGAATTGGTGTTTGAGAATGACCTAGCCAGTAAGTTATGGTTGATGGGCGTTCCATTTTCATCTAAGGGATGCTTTTTGAGTCTAATTAAAGGTAATAAAGAATAATGAAGAGTCATGTGGTGGATCTCAATTTATGGATTATTCTATAACTCTTATTGTGCATGGACGAGTCCCCATAACTATCTTATAGTGTGGAAAATTTGGGAATTTGATGTGGGTTTTCACTGAGGTTCCCAAGATCCGTAGTTCATGTAGATTCTCCAGTAACATGTGAGAGTTATATTATACCTCATCTTTCCCATATATTGGAACTACATCATCATGTTCTAATAATACTATGGTGATATCATCTGTTTTTGTAATAAATGTTTTCTAGACCAAGGCATCCAGAAAAACGCTTATTCACAATTTAGAAGAGTCTATAGAAGAAGTAAATATGGGTCCAGATATTGGGATTAGTAAATTTACTATAACAATAACTATAATGATTGTTTTATTTGATTCAGTTTTATCTCACTCATTCACATATACTCTTATCATTGATTTTATAATCCTTATAACATATATTATTTTGTGATGGATATTACTATGTCCCTGATTATAAAGACGAAGAATTTTCTTCATTTTCAGTCCCAGGTTTTCAATTTTTAAAAGATTGATCTTACAAAGATTTTTTTCCTTTATGAAATTAAATTTATTGATTTCTCCATTGGGATGGATAGGAAGATTTAAAATAAAGTGAAAATTATTTATTATCATCGACTAGTCACCTTTACTATACCCTATAAGTTAAGACATGTCTTTTTAGAAAAATAGAACCCACAATAAATGTGATATGGATAGTCATTCTAATAGTTTGGTAGGGTGATATCAAATTTTATTTCAACATTTAGTTATAACACTCTGGTGATGATATTATTAAAATCATCAATTTTATTCCTGATGTGTTTCCTTCTGATTTCTATTTCAATCAACTTCTAATGGATATAGTTTTATCAATTTATTTAGTACCTGATACCCATCCAATATCTTTTCATTATAAACATTTATAACTAGTTTAATTGAATGATTTATAGAAAAAATTATATGATTTCATGAGGATATATTTATACACCTGAGAGTGTCACCTTGGGCAGTACATGTTCACCTTACAATGAATGGTGATTGTAAAATTTCACTATGTGTTGATTATGAAATCAAAATCAAGGTATAATGATGAAAAAGAATTTTCCCCATATAAATGATATATTTGAAAAATTTGATTTGGTGAAGTTTTTTTCAAGGATTTATCTTCGTTCTCGTTACAGACATTTGAGAGTTAAAGAAATTGGCATTAGAAAAAGAACCTTAAAAGATGTTATAGCCCATATTAGTGTGTTGTAATTTATTTTGGTCTAACAAAAGGTCCTATTGTTTTTATATATTTTATGAAAATAGTATTCCTTATGTAACTTGATTCATTAATAGTGGTAATTATTTATGATATATTGGATTACTATGACACTGAATGGGATCAATTTCACCATCTTAGAGGCGTCCAATAAATACGATGAGATCACATACTATATGTGTAAGAACCCAGTTCTTATTTTTGAGGTACGGGTTTCTTCTTTTCCCTTTTCCTTATGTGTTTTTGAAAAAATAAGGAAAATGGAAAAAAATACTAAATTTTGGGACTAGTCTTCATGTATTATTCCACATAAAGTGTACTTTGGCCGTGTGGGATGAGTACACATGGTGTGTAGCCCTGTCGGCGACGAAAGGTGTAAAACCAGACTACACATCGTGTTGTGGATATTTACACGTCGTGTAGTCAGTCGGTCATAAAATAGTAAGGTATTGGAAGAAGCCTCCAGAAGAGTGACAGTACACTCCATGTAATCATAAATACACGTTGTGTACTCATGTCAATGGATGGACAGTGCGGTGGTGCCGCCAAAGGAACATTTAAATGAGAAAAGTCTACGCCATGTAGTCAATAGTACATGCCGTGTAGTTTGTTTTTTTATATTAAATTGTATGTAGCCTCCCATGTTCACAGGGAAGGCTTATAATAGGTAGAAGGAGTCTAGAGAGGAGGCATGACCTTTGAGGATCTTCAGATCGGGCATCGGGAATCCGTTTTCGCCTCTGAAGATCTCGTTGGAACCGCACGGGTAAGCCCTCCACTCTCCATTTTTAGTTCTTGCCAATTCTTCCTCTATGGGAAGTTATATAGGATTGAAACAGGTTTTCCTTTACCTTAGATCTACGTCATTCTTGGATGATTCGTGGATCTTCATTCGATTATACCATTCAGGGGCGTTTATGGTAGGTGGCTTATTGATTAATTTCCAACTGTTGTGAATTTGTGTGAATTGTTGAGCCACAAACCCATTTTGGGGTGTCATGTGGCTGATTCCTTTGATTTTTTAAATATCTAGAATTTTATAGGTAATTAAATGTGATAATAAACTGCTGTTTGGGTTCGATGCTTGGATCCAGGACCACTCGGGGGTGCGTTCCTCTATTTAACTGTTTGGACTAGATACCCGAGGGTATCCCTTTATAATAATGATTATAGAATTTCGTTGAGAGGAATTTTATGAGTATTTATTGTTTACATGTTTTGCATGGAATGGTTACTTTATTATCCTGAGGGTGTTGTTTTAATTAGCCTGAGGGCAGTGTATCTTTTATCCAGAGGGAAACTTCTTCCGTTCCTATGGGCAATAGACTCTGTGCCTGAGGGCGACACATTGTATGCTTGAGAGAAATATCTGTTAAGCCTGTGGGCAATTACCTGCGGGTCACGTTTCTGATTACCTGAGGGTAAGGGTTTTCAAGTCCTAGGTCGCTGACTGTTTACATAGAAATTCATTGTGGGGGTTTATTTATAATGAACAATTAAATGAATAATAAAATGTCAAAATAACTAGTAATGTTAGTTACTTTTGAGTACAACTTAGTTTATTGAATTTTACTACTGCACACTGTTTTTTCATATTTTCACACAGTTGGGCATGGGCCATTGGTGGGTGCCTACTGGGATTTATTTCTCACACCCTATTTGGTTCATGTCTTCGGCCCAAATAGATTACATTTCTGCAGGAGGGGATAATGGCAAGGGTCCTTATACAGGTACTTGATTGATGCTGAGGAGGATGGGAGCATGGTACCGGTCTTAGGCTCATGATGTTATCGGTTGTTTTGTTTTGGTTTTGCAATTCTATTTGTTTTACAATATTTTATTGTTGTGTAACATGTTCTGGCTGTTTTCTTAGAACTTGAGACATGTTGCATCATCATCTATATAACTGTTGGTTATCTTTTAATGCAGTTGTTTATTTTAAATGTGTATGGATTATTTCTTCCGTTGTTGTTGTGTATGTTATTTATTTTATTCTGCTATGCTACACTTTTACAAAATAGGGCATAGTTTCCCCACTATCTGACCTAGTCCCTCTCTACAAGTCAGCATCCTCTGGTGTTTGGGGAAATGCGCTTGACATCACGTGGCGAACTTGGTTCGGGGCACCCGTTGAATGGCACTCAGAATCGGGACGTTAAAATGTGGTATAAGAAAAGTTATTTTATTTGAATTACTATTTGTAACCTTAGTCAGGGATTTGATGGATGTGGTCGTTGGTAATAAGTTGTGCCCTGGAGTAGCTAACCCATGTACAGGGAAAAGCTAGTCTACCTCGTGTATTACAATTCTTCTGGTTTTGCATGTTTTACAGTTAATTTGATTTCACCGTCGGGTGACACACTTGTGATTGTGCTGTTTATATTTTATCCATGGGTTCTATTTAGTTTCAACCAAATGAGATGAGGGTATTCCATATCACGCATCATTTAGGGACAAGATATAAATCACATGACATGCACAGTTTCCATGCCGTGTAGGTGAATTAGAAATTTCATGTTGTTGTGATAGTTGTTGCGCTAGAAAAGCATGTTGTTATGATAGATTCTTTGATAAAAACCTGCTAAGTGATAGGTTAACTGTGTGATCCTGTTGATATAATGGATACCAATCTTTGGTTTTTGGGGAGTATGGGCCCTCATTGATCAAAATTTGGTGGATCAGTGGCCGTTTCTTTATTTATAACTCAGATAAGATGTCAAACATTGATTCTCGGAGAGTATGTGCACTCACGGTTCAGAATATGGCACATAGGAGTTGTTTAAGTAGTTTTTTCTAGGTTCTGAAGTAGTGTATGAGGCTTACTATCTGAAAAACCCAGGAGACATGCCATGTAGTTCCTCGGACACATGCCGTGTGTTCTTTTGTTCGGGAGAAAAATAAAACTTTTTAAGTACACATCGTGTACGCTAAGTACACGTTGTTTAGTATCTTCCCAGGTCATAGACCATGTGGGAAGGGACACAAGGAAGGGAAATTCTTAGGGAGAACACATCATGTAACAGATGTACACGCCGTGTAGTGTTGAACTATAGTCTTCCCGTGTAACTAACAACACCGATGGAGGATACCTTAAGACATACATGCCGTGTCCACTATGGAACACGCCATGTAGTCTAACCTGGGGACCCAGCCGTGTAACTAACAACACAGGTCGGTTTAATCCTTTTGTTTACACGCCATGTGTATATGAAACATTCCGTGAAGTTTGAGCCATGTATCTGGCCTTGTAACTAACAACATGGGTTAGAGAAGCTCTTCTAGTACACACCGTGTACCTGTGGGACACGCCGTGTAGTCTTGTCTGAGGACAAACCGTGTGGAGTTAGTCGTGTGTCTGGGGAACGGGGTAGTGTACACTCTGTGTTTGGGTGTAACACGCCGTGTAGTATCAAGCTGATTAGTCGGCCATGTCAGAAACGACACGAGAAGTTGGAAAATTACACCATAAACGCCAATTATATACACGTCGTGTAGTTTTGTTCAATGGGAGCCATGTGTCTTAGTCATGTAGAAGGACCCAGGTAGGGAAGAGAAGTCAGATACACGCCGCGTAGTCAGTATACACGTCATGTAGTCTTGTTTTGAAAATCATGAGTGCCTTCTTCATCTTGTTCCCTTTTTGGTCCCTTCGTTTTCAGTCTTAATAATATGGATCTAAGGTGTGTGTTTGACCTTGTAGTGTCATGCTGCCGAGATGACAACGCGTTGTTCTCCAAGAGAGCGGCAACGATTTTAATCTAGAGATTGTGGGCCATGGGCTACCAGTGGATCCTCTTGAAGATCCATAGGCGGCGGCAACCATTATATCAGACATAGGCACGAAGGCGCGGTCCCGTGAAGGCTTCATGAGAATTATCAAGACCTTTCATGGAGCACCGCCGTCTGCCACATCTATGGGTGAGCTGACTCATATCTTCCAGCAGCAGCATCTGCTAACATTCTTAGGGGATTCATGACCACAGGCTGCAGAGTCATGGCTGGGGTCTATGCATACTATCTTTGATCATCATGAGAGGCCTCCAGGGTGGAGGGTCAAGCTCGCGACTTATATGCTGCGTGATTCTGCCAAGAGGTGGTGGGATGTTACCACCCATTTAGAGCATCACATAGACATGGCATGGGAATATTTTCGTGTAGTCTTCTATGAATTCTTAATTCATGAGACGCTTAGGGAAAATAGAGCTTGAGAGTTCATGAACCAGCAGCATGGAGCTATGTTAGTGAAGGATTATTCTGCTCGTTTCACCGAGCTTTAGCATTTTTCACCCATTCTGGTGGGTGATGAGACGTTGAGAGCCATTTGCTTTGAAGATGGTCTTAGATATGACATCTGAGCACTAGTGAATGTTTTCAGGTTTCCTTCAGTACATGCTATTGTGAACCAGGTTCTGATTACAGAGAGGTACCTTAGGGAAGCTAGTTGTGTGGGCTAGGGCGGTTGAACACCAGTTTCTGGTAGTATTTTCACAAGCAAGAGGAAGAGACAGATGAACTTATCTTAGAGTGGAAGTACTAACCAAGAGTATGTTTCAGTTAGCCAGGTCATGTTCTACCAGTGTGTTAAGGAGGGGAACAAGAGACCTCAGTGTCCATAAGTCCCAATGGAGTGCCAAGCTTGCGGAAAGATGGGTCATTTATAACGCTTCTGCAGGGCGTTTCCACCAGTGGCTAGTGAGAGGGGTTCTGTGAAGTCTCCGCATGGGAGAGAAGGACCAACAACTTCTTACCAGTCACAAAACTGGAATACATCAGGGTGTGCAGGTAGGGATGGTGGTCATGGACATGGTAGCCAGACACTAGGATCTCAGAGGCAACATGGCGAGACAGCTCAGGGTAGCCAGGTTGTGTCACATGGCCACCACACTGGGCAGGAATATGTAGTGCAACAGACCCAGCAGGATCAGGATCCCAGACCTTCTACTGTCTAAGGTACAATTTTAGTAGCTTCTATCTTATATTTAGTACTTTTTGATTCAGGTGCTACACATAGTTTCATATCTATTCCTGTTGTGGAGATCCTCGGGCTCTATGTTTCTTTTTCTTCTACTGATATGATGCTAGACACTTTTTGGGGGATGATAATGGAATGTGTGAATCAGTGCAAGGAGTGCCCCATGAGGTTGGTGGATGTCACTTTCTTTGGGACCTATATGTCCTAGATATGAAGAGATATGATTTCATTCTCAGGATGGTCTGGTTGGTTCCCTTTTGAGCCATTATAGATTTCTATCGTCACAGGGTGGGTTTCACATCACCATATGGAAGAGAGTTTCTATATATGGTTGAATGGGATGTTAAGTCGAGTCGATCTGGACTAGAGCATCATGGGTGAGGTGGAGTCATAGCCCAGATTGTGAGGTCATATCTGGATGATTACAAGGCTTGTCAACAAGATTTCCCTCCAATGATTGATCATTTCAATGATGTCTTCCCGGATGACTTTTCAAGTCTACCACCAGAGCGTGAGGTGGATTTCTCTATTGAGCTTGTGCTTGAAGCAGCACAAGTGTCCATTACTCCCTATAGGATGGTCATGACTGAGTTGCAGAAAATAAAGAGGCAGTTAGAGGAGTTACAGTCAAAGGGTTTCATCCGACCCAGTACTTCTCCTTGGGGTTCTCCAGTCCTTTTACGATGAAGGTGGATCGTACCCTCAGACTTTGTGTGGATTATCGAAAGCTTAACCAGTTGAAAATTAAGAACCGATATCCCTTGCCGAAGATTGATGATATTTTTGATCAAATTCATATAGCCTGAGTGTTCTTGAAGATTTAATTGAGATCAGGATATCATAAACTGCACGTGAGACCATCAAATATACCACTTATAGATTTTCAAACTAGATATGGCTTGTATGTGTACTTGGTTATGTCATTCGGACTCACGAATGCGCCAATAGTTTTTATGGATCTAATGAATCGTGTGTTCCATCCTTATCTGAATTCTTTTGTGGTAATATTCATGGACGACATTTTAGTGTACTATCACACTCGACACGACCATGCCACCCATATTGAGATTGTATTGAGTACACTGAGAGTGCATAAGCTATATGCTATGCTCTAAAACTGCCACGTTTAGATAGGCCAGATTCACTTATTGGGTCATATCATCTTAGAGGTAGGAGTTGCAGGAGATCCAGACATGGTGATAGTAGGAGATTCCTGGAATCTGCCTAAGAAAATTCTTTAGATACACAGTTTCTTGGGGCTGGCAGGTTACTACAGACGCTTCATATATGACTTCTCTCTCTCACCATCACCGTTGATGGGTTTGACTAAGAAGGGATTGATGTTCTTTTTGTCGGATGATTGAGAGACAACCTTTGAGGAACTGAAAGGAAGGTTGACATCAGCACCAATCCTTATACTCCCAGTTTAGCGGATGATCTATACAGTTCACAATGATGCATTGGGGATTGGGCTGGGAGCTGTGTTGATGCAGGGCGATCGAGTTGTTGCATATGGGTCTCAGCAGTTGAGGCCACATGAGAGAAATTATCGGATGCATGACCTCGAGTTGGCTGCAGTTTTACAAGCGCCGGACTATTGGAGAAATTATATCTTGGGAGATCATATTTTGGTTTTCACCGACCAAAACTGTCTCAAGTATATCTTTACTCAGCGTGACTTGAATTTTATACAGTGAAGGTGGGTCAAATACCTTCAGTACTTCGACTTTGATCTTGCCTATACACCTTTAAATGTAATGTAGTAGCTGTTGCACTGAGTAGGAAGACTCAGATACAGGCAGTTCATGAGGCCAGTGGTTAATGGTAGCTGATGGCCTTGTTCTCTAAGATGCATTTAGAGCGGCATGACAGTGAGGGGTAAACCTATCTTTCTTCTTTAGCTGTGACCTCTACCCTCCTGGATAGACTGAGGATGAGCATTTATCTGATTCAGATGGCCAAGTTCTAAGGGAGTCGGTGGCAAGTGAGGAGTCTCCTCCTGGGTGGATGATAGGTGATGATGAGATACTGTGTTTCCATGGATGATTATGGGTTCCAAGGGATATACGTGAGGAGCTAATACAGGAGTTTCATGCATTAGTTTGGGCAGTTCATCCCAGAGTTAACAAGATGTACTGTTACTTGAGATGTCAGTACTGGTGGCCGGGTATGAAGAGAGAAGTAGCTGGTTTTGTTACGAGATGTTCCACCTGTTTGCTGGTGAAGGAAGAGCATCAGAGGCCAGCCGGAATGTTACAACAGTTACCCATCCCAGAGTGGAAATGGTATGATGTCGTGATGGACTTCGTAACTGGGTTGCCGAGGTAACCTCGAGGCAATGATGCCATGTGGGTTGTTGTGGATAGACTCATGAAGGTAGCTCACTTTCTTCCAATCAAAGAGACCTTCTGTGTTGACAAGATCAGATGGTTGTATATCTGAGAGGTCATATGTCTTCCTGGGGTCCCTTGTTCTATCATTTCAGATAGGGATGCCCATTTTACATCTCTCTTCTGGCAGTGTTTTCAGAGGGCACTGGGTATACAGGTGCTTCTGAGAACAACATACCAACCTCAGACAGATGACCATTCATAGCATACAATACAGGTGCAAGAGGACATGTTGTGTGCATGCGTCGTAGACTTTTGGTGATCTTAAGAGAAGAATATACCCTTAGTCTAGTTTTACTATAATAATAGTTTTAAGGAAAATATTGAGATGGCACCATACGAGGATTTATACGGTAGGTCATGTCGATCACCATTGTGTTGGATAGAGGAAGGTGAGACAGATTTACTGGGACCACGCCTCACGTAGGAGACTTCTGAGCATGTCTAGTTGATTCATAAGCAGATGTCTACCGCACAGTCTTTTCAGAAATCTTATGTTGATTGTCGCATATGGCCCTTGGATTTCGTGGTCGGGGATCAGGTTTTCTTGTGTGTTCCACCGAGGCTGGGACACAGGCGGATTCAGAGACAGGATAAACATTCACCGATGTATGTGGCGCCATTTTAGATTCTTGAGGGATTCGGGCTGGTTGCCTATCGTTTGCAGTTACCACAGAGGTACCGAGTCATGCACGACGTCATCCATGTTTCTCAGTTGTGCTACTATCATTCAGACCCATCTCATGTCTTTCAGCCCGAGGAGGTAGATCTTGAGGTATATACGTCCTTTAAATAGCATCTGATTCATATCATTGATTGGAAAACGAAGGTTCTCTGAGGCTGGTCAGTTCCTCTCATACGGGTACTATGGCAGCATGTCTGAGTGTAGGATGAAACCTTGGAGCGGGAGATCGACTTATGTGCTCAGTGGCTAGAGTTTTTCTGAGCATTATCTTCGCCACCCATGGAAGGGCAATTCGTGGACTAATTTCATTAAGGGGGGAAGTTTGTAAGAACCCAGTACTTATTTTTGATGTATGGGTTTCTTCTTTTCTCTTTTCCTTAAGTGTTTTTTATAAAATAAGTAAAATGGGGGAAAATCTTAAATTTTGGAACTACAAACCGTGTGGTGGATATTTACATGCCGTGTAGTCAGTCGATAGGCAAAGAGTAAGGTGGTAGAAGTAGCTTCTAGAAGAGCTACAGTACCCACAGTGTAATCAGAAATACACTTTGTGTAATCATGTCGATAGATGAACAGTGCAGTGGTGCCGCCAAAGGAATAATTAAATAAGAAAAGTACACATCGTGTAGTAAATAGTACACGCCGTGTAGTTCTCTTTTCACTTAATATGGGTAGTAGCCTGCCCTATTCACAGGGAAGGCTTAGAATCGGAGGAAGCAGTCGGGAGAGGAGTCCGGACTTTCAAGGATCTCCAAATCGAGTGTCAGGAATCCGTTTTTGCCTCTGACGTTCTCGTTGGAACCGCACGGGTAAGCCCTCCACTCCCATTTTGACATTCTATCCAACTATTATTCTAATGGGTTTTATTTAGGTTTGAATGAGGTGTTCTTTCAGCTCAGATCTATGTTATTCTTTGAAGATTCGAGGATTGTCATTCGAGTATACCGTTCAGGGGCGTTTAAGGTAGGTGGCTTGGTGATTAATTTCCACCTTTTTTGCATTTGTGTGAATTTTTGAGCCACAAACCCATGTTGGGTTGTCATGTGGCTGAGACCATTACTGTTTTAAATACCTAGAATTGTATAGGTGATTAAATGTGATAATAAACTGCTGTTTTGGATCGATGCTTGGATCCAGGACCACCCGTGGGTGCGTTCCTTTGTTTAGTCGTTTGTCTAGGATACCCGAGGTAATGAATTTATAATAATGATTATAGAATTTCTACGAGGGAAATTGTATGTGTATTTCTTTTTTACATGTTGGGCATGGCTCAGTTACTTATTTAGCCTGAGGGAATTGTTTTACGTAGCCTAAGGGCAGTGCATCTTTTAGCCAGAGGGAAAATTCTTCTGTGCATGTGGGAAGTAGACTTTGTTCCTGAGGGAGACACTTTGTATGCCTGAGGGAAATCTCTGTTATGCCTATGGGAAATTACCTACGTGTCACGTTTCTGATTTCCTAAGGGTAAGGTTTTTCATGTCTGAGGACACTGATTGTTTACATAGAAATTCACAGTGGTGGTTTCCTTATAATGAATGATTAAATGAATAACAAAATGGCAATATAACTGGTAATGTTATTTACTTTTGGGTATTTCTTAGTTTATTTCAGTTTACAAATGAAAACTATTGTTACATATTTTCACAAATTTGGGCACAGGTCTTTGGTGGGTGCCTACTAGGATTTATTTCTCACACCATGTTTGGGTTATGTCTTGGGCACAAACTGATTATTTTTCTGAAGATGTGGATAAGGGAAAGTGTCCTTATACAGGTACTTGATTGATGCTAAGGAGTAGGGGAGCATGGGACCGGGCATAGGATCACAATGCTATCAGCTGTTTTGTTTTGGTTTTTCTATACTCTATATTGTACTGTACGATATTGTTGTGTAACATGTTCTGGCTGTTTTCTTAGAACAAGAGACATATTGAATCATCATCTATATAACTGTTGGTTATCTTTTAATACAGTTGTTTAGTTTATATGTGTATGGTTTATTGCTTCTTTTGTTGTTGTGTATGTTATTTATTTTATTCCGTTGCGCTACACTTTAAAAAATGTGGGCATAGTTTCTCTAATATCAGACTTGGGACCTTGCTTCTAGTCAGTAGACTCTAGTGTTTGAGGAAATTTGATTGATGTCACATGGTGAACCAGGTTTGGGGCACCGATTGAGTGGCACCTGGAACCGGGACATTACAATATATGAGGTATTCAAAATTTGTTTTCTAGATATAGAATGTGTTGTTATTGGAAAATATTGTATCAAAACACAGAAGATAATTCAATCAAGAGAATATGAAAGATTTTATTTTGTGGTATCATCCATGTAATTTTATTGATATATGGTTCATATTAAAAATTATGAGATTTATCTAAAGGATTGTCTATGATTTTTGTGAGGGTATGACCAATTATTTTCCACTCATAGAAGGGTTATATTTTCATATTTAATGAAAAATGTTAGGGTTATTTTCATTTTTTCTAATTACTATTGACTAATTTAATATTATTGACTCCCCCATAGGCTGGGAATGAATATTTGGTATTTTTTTCATACATCATGTTTGGGGTTGGGTTGTTTTACAATATAGGGAGGTCATGTGATATTCTATGTATCATGATAGATTAAGACAAATATGGAGAATCATGTGAACCATGATATAAAACATGCATCTATGAGGCTCACCCTATTGAGTTGGGGACATTTCTTTTTAAGAATTTTTTTTTCCACTTATTTTGATATTAAAAAGTTGAATAAATTATTCACTCGGAAATATTTATTCCAATGGAATAGAATTTGTGTTGGGTACCTAAAATTATTAAATTTTGTTATTTCCCAACAACTAGGTAAGGGGAATGCATTTTTGTACCATTTTAGAAGCTATCATAAGACACATATGATGAAATAATCATTATAATAGAGGAATTTGATGGATTTTTCTCATTATTATATTTGGGAGTTTGGGAAGTGGATTCCATAGTTGTAAGGGTATGAGTTATATTGACGAATGAATTTTTTGATAAATAATTTATGATAAGCCTCTTGTGATAAAATATACTGGATTAAGGACCCTCTTTAGGGTGGGGAGACCATCAATGAGAATCCATTCTATTATGCGGTAACTCAATGATTCCAGAATTAGATTGTTATAAATTTACATGTAAGAATGGATATAATGGAGGATTTACATATTTCACAATGTGCATTCCACTATGGAATTTTGAAAATGTTTTGTGATATATGGTAATGATATTGGTGACTTGGTATGAGATGAGTTTTCACCAACTATTTTTCACATTGTTATACATGTCTTCAGGCCAAAACCAATCACTATAGACCTTTGATTTTATTTTAACCACATCCAATGATAACTATAAAGATGTATGAGATCTATAAGGAAATTGTGCATCAAGGAATTTCAAAACCATGTATATCCTAATAAAATTGTATCACTCCATTCAAGATACAACCAAAGTTGAGTATATGTTATATCTCTATTAAAATAATGTTTTTAAAATAACATTGAGTCTCTTATACTATATTCTCTAATATGGATATCTATTTTACTTATTAATTTTGTAGAGGATTCTATTAGGAGCTAGGATCTCATGAACGTTTGATCACAACATATCATTTGTTGAATAATAAAGAGATATAATGAGAAATATATATTCTAAAGTATATGTTACATGATAGTATTCCCAACATTTTTGGAAGTTGGGAAATCCATTTGTGACTAATTGAATTTCATTATTATAACATTTAACTATATAAAATTTATATGGATCTATTTGAGGGAAATTTTAGAAGTCCATTGAAATATCCATTGTTTTTCAAGAGGTTTGAGAATCTTCCTTGTTTTGATCATGTTTAGTACTGAAGATGAATGTTTATCTTATGTAGATTCATTAGAGAATGGATACATCATAGAGTTGGTATATAACTTATTGTGATTTTCAATAAAGACCATTTCAGTTTTTTATGTGACTAAGTGTTCTAGAGTCTATCACCTTAGTTGGGTCTCTAATTTCATGGGAAATAGTGAATGCAAGAATTGTGGAATGTGGTTTCTTTTAAAATTTTATAGTATGTAGGGAAATAATATTACCATTTAGAACATACATTATAGTTAACCTCCTTCCACAATGTGTTTCATAACTTACATAATCATAAATATCATTCACAAACTTTGAAATTCATGGGATGTTAATACCATGTTATTGATCCATATTTAATCATGAAATAGCATCAAATTATGATTTTTGGGACATAGAAAACGGTTTTCCATGAGAAGATAATACCTTTGTTATGTGTGTTTGGAAAAAATGGATCTGATTAACATGATACATTGTAATGGGAATGATTGATTAAGTATAAGTGGACCCACCTCTTTAATGTAGATCTTACATGATAGGATTTTTTGGGGAAAGATGGTATCATGGAGGGTTTGGTTGTAACATCCTATTAGATTCTGTTAGATATTTTATCACCATATATTAGATCTTATTTTGGTTGGGTAATATCTGATGGTGTTTTGTCTGAACTTTATAAAATATTAGAATAAGAAGTGGATATTCTACTTTGGAACATGGTAAATGAAAACCATGTATCCCAGACCTAGAAGCTGTATATGCTATTAGGAGGCCCTAGAAGGGGTTGCATGGGTTTTCCCAAGATTGGAGCCAACACCTCCAAGAAATACATCATTGGATATTTGAAGTATTTACATTTGTAAAATATTTTTACAAACAATTCCCACTTCAAAATTATACCATACTTTTCACCAACAGGTGAACATAGGTTGGGAGAATGGGTTTTCAAACTATGTATCCCAATATATAAAACTATGCTTGTGTGAATTTTATCCATAGAAAATTAAATTAAAAATCCTCAACCCATTGATTTTGTTTCCAATTTCCCCCATTTGACACTAAATTGTTTTTTAATTCTTATAGGCTCTCTTTATTATTTGTTGTCTATTCCAAATTAAATCCCTTTGAAATCAGTGTGGTAGTAGAATATCATAACCTTCTCTGGTAAGTGGATCTTACATCATGTGGTTTATTTTAATATTCTCTTCTCTCTTACTTTTTTTTAATATATTTTTTGATTCATTATGTATCCAAACACTGTTGGTTTGATCTCAATTCTTTGTATCATTCACATGATCACCTACCCTTCATTGTTTATTGGTTTTCACATCGTGGGTGTGGTATCATATTTTTTTTATTATAGGTATATAGTCCCATTTTCCATATCGCTATAATTGATACCTTGATTTTCTTGTTATGTTTTATGTATCTTTAATATTATTTATAATATCTAAATTTTAAATGAATTGATTTTAAATTTAAAAACTAATTGGTTTTATAATAAATCACAAAATTTGAGGGGATTTAAATTGAGTGGTGGATTTTTAGAATGATCCCTTGATTAAAAAAAATCATTTAATTCTATTTTTGATCCTATATTTTATTTTTTATTTTGAGAACAATATCATAATTTTATATGATGAAATCCAATTATATGTATCGAGTTTGAAGGGCAAGAAGTTTTAAAAATATCATGAGATTTTTAGGAAAGGTAAAATTGCATATGAAAATTAAAACCATTCAATAGAAATGTAAGTGTCGATTTGACATGAAATATAATGATGTTCACATTACTAATTTATTGATTGAGAACATGAATATTAGGTAGTATGTTATTATTTGGTGCAATCATGCTTCGATAGGGACCAATAGAAATTTTTATGCATATATAATTTTGATAAAAACATCATTGGTCATGATTATCCTTGATGGGATACACATTCATCCAATTCAGCATGAGACTAAGGGACATGTTCAAGAATATTGATCCTGAATAACTGATTTGAGATATGTGAGTATCATATAACTGCAAAATAATGCACATCACATTAGATGAAAATGGTGTGCGATTCATTTTTTTATTATATATTTCAACATTGTTTGTTGTGCAGTTTCATTAATGATAGATGATATATATAACATTATTAAAGTAAAATATTTATTTAAAACATGTTTTAAATTGTTGGAAATAATTTTAAATGAACTAATGTTTTGTTTTAAACATTAAAATGATATGTTATGAGTTTTTTTATATTTATATTAAATGAATAAATCGAAAATTTATGGAATTGATATGGAATACATAATGACACCCTAAATGGATTTATAGCTTACACCAAAAATTTTACATTGAGAATTTGTATATTTTACTATACAAGTTCCAAGAAAAGTGAAGGCTCCACATACAAGTTGGGGGTGTTCATCATCTTTGGGACCTGGCCTCATGATAATCACCAATGGAGATGTTATCCAATTTCATTATAGGTTTTATCCAATTTAATATTATTATATGTTAAGTATATTGAATATGTAATATTTTGGGTTTTTATTAGCTATATTATATTAGTAATTTTTACTTTTTTCAGTGTACAAAATAGTAACTTGTATCTTCAACAACAACTATTTAAAAAATAATAATATTTTGACTTTTTTTGGAATTATGCCAGGTTCTAGTCTTCCACCCATGGGGTTTGGGAACACCCTTCTTGAAATTTCATAACTTTAATCAGTATTTGGGTACTAGGGTATCATGTCTAGTTTGTGATATAATACCTAATACATGATATTAATTTCATAAAAATAATATACCCTCTTATTATTTACCCTTTCACAAAATAAGGGAAAGATATCACTGGTCATGTATTCATATGACTTCCCTAATCCATGATGAGATGTGATTCATTTTCCATGTAAATATTTTGGTATTGTTTTTAAAAAAAAATTTAATTATTAATTATGAAATTGATGACATTAATATAATTTTAGAGATAATGGACTTAAAAAAATTTCACAATTACTAGAACATTCATAAATAAACATGAAAAATAAATCACGTAATTTAACATCAAAAACTCGGGTACTAATAGAATGTTTTGAACTAATGTGATATAATATGTTATAACAAGATAATATATGATATAATAAATAATAATATTATTTTATATGACATTTATTTCTTGTATAAACCCATTATTTAAGTGGTTAAATAATGTATAACAAAAGTTAAACATATTGTAATAGATTTTTTCTAAATTTAAATTCATAATAAAATATTATAATATTATGCACCCAGATTCTTTATAAGTTTTATATAAGACCCTTTATCATGTAATGAAGTGGATACTATATAATTCATGTTTTTTATGTATAAATTTAAATTATATAATATATAGATAATTAACATGAAAATTATCAAGTGGTGAAAAATTTCCTAAATGAATTTATTTTCATTGAGTTATACTACATCATCATTTCCATTCATATTCTAAGGTTATGTGTTTAATGAATTTTTCATTTTTTTATGTTTCATTTACAATTTTTATGTGTATATACTTTTATTCAACACAATAAACTCAATTAAATAATTCTCTCATTATTGTCTGAATCGTTGTACATGATTCAAATCTAAAATTATCTTATTTGGGACATATATCATGGTATACACTTATCATATTTTATAAGGTGTATCTATTTACTTGTAGATATAATATATCATTAATATCATAATTATCCTGAAATTTATTTTTTTATTTTAATTTATATCTTTCATGTTGTACTTGATTAAAAACTCAATAAGGGGTTATATATTTTTGTTTCAATCTTGTTTAAATTAGGATTATCTATCCTTGAATATCAATTGTAAAAAATTATATGATCATAATATTACAAAACCTATAAATTTTCATATCATTTATACTCATGATGGTTTCATGTAGTAGTGATATTTTCCTAAATTTGGAACATAAAATTATTGAGAAATGATTTTGTGAACATCCTACATCATTTCTTTCTTCGATCAAAAATACATTTGATTCAAAATCTATAATTTCTAAAAAAGTCATTAACTATGCTGGTTTAAATTCAACTTTACCTATTATTATGTTTAATATTTTTTTCTAGGAATACTATTTCTCTTCAGACATGGACCATTTTGAATGTTCTTCCAAAATATGTGAATGTATTCTTTATTTTTAAAATATTTTGTTATGAATTGAACCTTATAATCATCGTGAACAATAATTTCATTGAATTTTGATTTAAATATTTTAAGGATTTTTATTAATAATTTTTTTTACTAAAATTCATTTAATTTTTATTTTTTAAATGTTATATGAAAAATTAATAGTTGATTTTATTCAAGAAATATATAAATGATTCTTTTATATTATTAATATTCATTAAAAACAACAACCCATAATTTTACTTATACTCCTTTGGGAAGATATTGTAATAATACCAACCTTGTCCTTCATATAGATGGATTATGATAAGTTTTACCAATGAATGTTTTGACATTCAACTTATTTATTAATTATTTAGTTAATATAATTTCCATGAAACAATAAATTTCTAATTAGCAATGTAAATTAGATATATCATAACTGTCCATATTCATTATATTATAGATATAATTATTTACTAAATCATATATCATTTATAGATACATTTATTTAAATAATTTTTATTTTATAGATGGGTAATTATTGATAAATGTGAATTCTTTATTCATTATCGATATTTTTTAATAAGAAGTATTGATTAAGGAATCAAATTGATCATTCAATGTATTTTTAATTTCATGAGAATGTAATTATGGGTGGGGAATTGAATTATATAGCCCCCTGATATATTGGTATTGTCATGATTGAAATCATTCATATAGCATTAAATTGGTTTATCCATAGATTAAACTATTTTTATTGGTATTTATGGTATAGATACTGTGATGTGTGAAATAAGTTCATCCAATAGTATGAATATCTATCATCGTGAATTTAGTTATTATTATCCATGATATGATTTCATTGATCTCATCCTTGAATTTCATTTTCATGTTATTGATTATATGGAATGGTTATTATTTATTATACATTATCTATTGATTATTTATTCTCTATAATGATTTTCATGTCATTGATTAAATGAATTATGTGTTTAGATATGCACCTTTACATATTCTATATGACTTATTTATTATGCTTAATTTATTAATGATAGCTTCATCATTAATTAAACCTTAATAAAACTCAACTTTATATTGATTCATTTCCCCACGATATGGAGAAGGAATCATTAAATGAGTTCAAGGATGTGGAATACTTTTCAATCTCGTTATTTTGGATTTCATTATTTTGAATCTAATTGAAATATCATGTATGTATGTATTTTACCAATATTATAATACAACTAATAAATTTAGTATATAATTTCCTATATCATGCACCAATGTAATAAAGTAACCACCCAATATGGAAAAATATGGTTGGGTAATGTATGGTTGATGTAAATCATAAGTTACTAAGAACCATGAGAACCATATTTAGTAAAAAATGAATATGTAACATATTAATATGAATGATAATGAAGATAATTATAAAAACAATAATAATATATTGCAGATAATGTTATTATATATTTTATCATTTAAATATATCATAATCTACAGAGGAAAAGATGTAATGATTCTATAATGGTTATTACTAGGTGTAATTACCTCAAAAAAGATAGAATAAGAATTTATTCTGACTTCTCATAGTACATGAAAACGATCATTACCATAGACCCAGTTGGTAACTCATGGGGGTTATTCTTTTGATAATTCATAATTTCATTATAAATTATTCTGAAGGATTTGAGTAAATTATTACAATGAAAAAAATTGGATAAAGATATCATTTACTTGAATTTTATTTATATTTTTTATTATATGAATAATTTCATAGACACACCTTTTTATAATTTGATTCATGAGAATGTAACTGGATTGAAAATATTTTTCTAAAATAAATGGGAATAATTCCCATTATTTTTTATATTTTATTGTGAAAATATTATCTAATAAATGATTCATTAATTTTTCAAAGACATATGTTTAAATGAATTGTTAACAGTTAGGGTTATTATGATCATTGATAATTATTTAATAATAGTAAATTAAGACTATTTAATTCCATATAAAATAAGTCTTATGTCACGACCCGTCCTCGAGGCCCATGTTGTGACTACCCCAAGACCACCTCCCCTAGGCTAGGTGCTGGCGACTAGCACCAAAGGCGTAAATCCCAATAAAATTGAAGGAATTGCCTTTATAGAAGTAAAAAAACACAACAGAGTATGCAATAGAAGAAAACACTAAGTAATACTCAATACAAAAGTAAGTGATGAAAAGTAAATGGTCCAGTATACTAACCCAACAGTAAAGTATAATACAAATGAAAAGATACTACAAATATAGTAAAGTAAAACAGAAACTACTGAGTCTTCCTCTAGGAATCCCACCTGAAGGATGGGTACAGATGGTCTCCTCAGCACATTGGGTTCGTCCTTCTGCTCTGTGTACATCTCGTCATGTGGTCCACCACTGTGTACCATCCATCTCCACATGTCTCTACCTCGATCAGTGATGTATGTCAACTGCATCTAACACAACATAGTACGGGGATAACCCATGCATTGGTGTGTATAAAGATACCTTGTAGGGACTCTGAGACCCACAAGGTCTCAAAATATCCACTAAGGATAAACAATAAGTAAGATACAAAACACGATGAATCAACCAACCCTACATAGGTATATGCACATACATAAAACTATGTCTTCAATCCAGTTCGGCTCCAACTCATGAGCTGATGCACAACCCAGTCCACCGGGGAAAGATGTCAATCACATTGATGATAATGACTGAAAGTCAAGACTGATCTCACACAAGTATATATCTTTCAAATAGCGATAAAGATGATTAGATGTAGAGAAACGGGCACGGCCCGTTAAGCCAAGTGGATGACGGGTCGGGTCGACCCAGTTTTGGTGGGATTTACACAACTAGTGTCCGACTGGCCTGGTGAAGCACGCATCCCGACATGAAGGGGTGCGGCCTGGCCCACACCGGTGAGGTGCGGCCTGCCCTGGGGGGTCACTGCTCCCCGACTTCCGAAACTGGTGCCGCCGCCCTCCTGCCCTGCCGGCCGAAGCTGTCCGGCTTCTCCAGCGTGAGAGTACTGTGATTTCATGCTGCGATACCTCCGTGGTGGTGCCTATGAGCATCGCGGACCCTTCCCCTGGTCGGCCGATGAGTCGTCCAGTTCGTCCACTGGAGCTGCCCGCCCTGTTTGGGCCATGGTTCTCCACAGCACGACGTCGTGGGGCGCCGCGGTTTCCCCTGTCGGACCGGCTTGTTTTTCATCAGTCGTGTGGCCCATGGTTGTGGGCAACAGTTCTTCTGCACGTGGCTGGTGCACGGCCACCTCCTTCACTCGTCACTGCCTCTATTTTCCACCACCTCCCTTTCTGAATTAAAACCCAAGAAAACAACGGAGGGTCGTCGGGCCATGTTTGTTCAGTATGCGCCCTCTGCGTTAGGCGGTAGCAATCGTCCATAGAAAATCATTCACCATCAATAAGAACGAAGGTAAAATTTATTAGAATTAAATTATACATAAAACCTACCTTGATTATGGTTTGTTCGTTAACGAGCTGCGGAAGACAAGCATTGTGAAGTTCGGGCATCGCGGATGACGGTGTCGATCCTTCAATGTTGGAGGAAGAGGGTGGTAGGTGGCATTCTTTTGGTGTCGCCTCCTTCCATGCCCCGGTTTAAGTAGTGGAGGAAGGTGATTGTGTCCCTCATGTTCTTCATCAGACATTTTCATCATTGAAGAATGGTGTTCTTCGTCGAAGGAAGAACACTATTATTCCATTGAGCTCTCCCAAGATTATACCAACACAACGAGTGCCCAAAAGAAAATAATAGCTATGTCTATTATTTTATTCACACATAAATTTTAAAATTCAAGCACATTAATTAATTAAATGAAGAGTTCAATTCATTAATTAAAGTGCTGGAAAAAATTAAAGAGAGAGAGTGGGAGGTGAAGAGATCACATTCATTAAGCGGGAGTTGTCAAATTAATTAAAGGTGGTGTTAATGGGGAGTTGAGGGGAGGTGATAAGTTAGGGTTCGTGTGGGCCCCACCTCACAAATATCCTCTCATGAGAGGTTATGTGGGTGTGGTCCCCACCAATAAGTTCCCCTTGTAGGATATAACTACCCAAGATAAACAAAATTGTTCACAACAATTTTATTTATCTTTTTTATTAAACCGCAAAAATTATCTACTCCTCACGGGAAAACACAAATGTGGTAAAGTTCCCCTTAAGCGATTACTGGTGCTGCGAGTTCATCGCTTCCCTTAGATTTCAATTCTGAGCACCAGTTCAAATGATAGAAAAATCTGTATTTACGTTTACGTAATGTACCATAACAAAACTTTAGTAATTGATTCCAGGAACACCGGGCGTCGGAATCAAGTGTCGTCAAAACCGCAGACTCGTAAAATTCCAAAGTATTTAAGAAAAAAATTTCATTGAAATTTCATGGCCTTTTCATTACTCCCACCTTAGGGCTTTACGGACCCCTAATGCTAAAACAAACACTAGGGAAACAAATGGGTGTACTAAGCTCCCATTTGAGCCTCTTACTCATAAGTTCTCTCATGGAGGTTCTCGTGCTGCCAGCGAATGCACACCCGAGGAATCGACTATCCACGTAGGACCTGCTCTTGTCGATTCTCGATCTCCACTGGGACCTCAGTGAATGTCTCCCCATCATCGATGTCCAACTCCCCATGATCGATGATGTGTGTTGGGTCGTTCATGTATCTCCTCGGCTGAGATACATGGATGACGTCATGCACCCGGTGCCACTGAGGGGGAAGGGCCAAGCGGTATGCCACCTCACCTACTCTTCTGAGGACCTAGAAAGGTCCGATGAAACACAGAGATAACTTTCCGCCCCAGCCAAATCATTGTAGACCTCGTAGAGGTGAGACCTATAGGAAAACATGGTCACCATCTTCGAAATACAGTGGTCTCCGTCTCCTATGAGCATTGAACTTCTGTCTACTATGTGTAGTCTTAATCCAATCCTGGATGATCTGCACCTTCTTTGTTGTATCCTGAACCATCTCTGGTCTTACATGTGTAGAATCCCTTGGGTCAGTCCAGCATAGAGGTGATCTGCAAGGTCGGTCGTACAGTGCCTCATAAGGTTCCATCCTGATGGTGGTGTGGTATCTGTTGTTGTACGCAAACTCTACCAAGGGTAGATGATCCTCCTAACAGTGACCAATGTCGAGGACACTTGCAGAGAGAATGTCCTCGATAATCTGAATAATCCTCTTAGTCTGGCCATCCGTCTGAGGATGAAAGGTGGTGGTCAAGAGAAGCTGCGTTCCAAAAGCCTCATGTAATCCTTTATATAGTCAGGAAGTGAATCAAGAATCTTCATCGAAAACTATAGATGATGTTACACCATGAATCCATATGATCTCTAGATCGTAGAGGTGTCCCCTGCTCTCTACTGAACCTTTCTCTCTGATCGGTAGGAAGTGCGCCGACATGGTGAGTCGGTCTACGATCACCCAGAGAGAGTCGTGTCCTCTAGATGTATGAGGATTCCCTATCACGAAATCCATTAATGTCCCATCCCACTACCACTCTATGTCCTATAAGGGCTGTACCAATCCTGCTGGTACCTGGTTCTCCGCCTTCACATGCTGACAAGTGAGGAATCGTGAAACGAACTCTGCTACAACCTTCTTCATACCCGGCCAGCAGTGCTATCGTATGAGGGCCAAATACATCTTCTCCACTCCTGGATGTACCGCTAGAGGGGATTTGTGAAACTCCCTCATCACTTCCTCCTGTAGTGAAACTAATATCGTGGTGCATCCCCTAAAGAGGATGAATTCCTCCCCTCAATCAGAAAATCCATCAGCTGCCTTCCCTGAGGACATCTGAGCACATCATGTCTCATAGTCAATGTTCCAACACTTTTCCTCCCAAACTTTCTGAAAAAGTGTATTTGTGACTATGAGAGACTGAAGAAAGGCTAATCCATCTATATCCAGAAATAATATCTATAACGTGGCTAGCTTCTTTGTCGCCTCTCCTAGATGTTGAATGCCCGATCTCCTGCTGAGAACATCCGTTACAACAGTCCCCTTCCTAGGAGTATAGACTATCTCAAAGTCATAGTCCTAGAAAACCCCAAGCCATCGCCACTGTCTCAGGTTCAGGTCCTTCCATGAAAAGATATACCTGAGATTCTAGTGGTCAGAATAGACTGTAAAGCACTCGCCCATCAGATAGTGTCGCCACATCATCAAGGCGATGACCACTACTGCTAACTCCAGGTCATGGGTAGTGTAGTTCTACTCATGATGTCTCAAATACCATGAACTATATTCCATCACTACTTTCTCTTTCATCAGGACACACCTGAGTCTGGTCCCTGATGCATTACAATAAACTACGTAGCATACTCCCTCCTACGGTAGCCTCAAGATGGGCACACTAGACAATCTCTGCCTCAACTCCTGAAATCTCTACTGGCATCTCTCTGACCACACGAAGGGTTTCCCCTTCTTCGTGAAGGCTAAATGTGGTGATACAGCTCTGGAGAAGTCTGGTACAAATCTCCGATAGTATCCAACTAGACCAAGGAAACTCTGCACCTCCATCACACTCCTGGTTGGCTCCCAAGCAAGTACTGTCTCTATCATCGCTGGATCCACTGCCACTCCATCCTTAGAGATGACGTGTACCAAGAATTTAACCTCTTGATTCCATAACTGGAACTTCGAGTGCTTACCATAAAGCTGGTTCTCTCAGAGTGTATCTAGTATAACCCGCAAGTGGGAGGCATGCTCCTTCTCAGTAATGGAGTAAATCAGTAAGTCGTCAATGAAAATTATGACAAATCGATCAAACTAAGGCTGGAAGATCATGTTTATGATACTCATGAACATTGTTGTGGTGTTGGTTACACCAAATGGCATAACCAAGAACTCATAGTGGCTATACCGACACCTGAAGGTCGTCTTCGGCACATCCTCGTCTCGAACTGTGATCTGGTGATAGCCTAACCTAAGGTTTATCTTCGAGAACCATTTTTCTCCCTTGAGCTGATCAAAGAGGTCATAAATCCTTGGGTGTGCTTACTTTTTCTTCATAGTCACATCATTCAGGATACATTAGTCAACACACATTCATAAGCTTCCATCCACCTTCTTGGCAAACAAAATCGGAGAAGCCCAGGGTGGACATTGGGTCGGATAAATCCCCTTCACTGTAAATCCTCCAACTGTACCTACAGCTCACAAAGCATAGATGGAGCCATCTGATATGTTGGAGTAGATATTGGTGATGTCCCATGGTACCGTTTTATGTAGAATTCTACCTCTCTGCAAGGAGGTGGTCCTGGAACGTCGTCAAGAAAAACGTCTGCATACCGATCCAACACAACAGGAAAACTCAAACTCAGCATATCAACCACTCCGAGGATGATACTAGTCAACTGATCTGTGATTGGATTCCCTCTCCTCCATGAAAGTCCATCCTGTGCTGTAAAGGCTTCCTTTTTGCCAGTGAAGGTGAACCTGGTCCCATCTGTGCGGACACACCACACTTTGCGCCTAATGCAGTCGACCTGAGCATGGACTGTAGACAAGAATTCCATACCCAAATGACATAGTAAGGCCTCGATGCTGCTACAAGAAGATCACAACCAAAGATCTCGCCTCTTAGAGTATGCTCACACTACTGACACTAGTGGATAATCATCAATTATGCTCCCATAGGAGTATCTAGCCGTAAGGATCGAGCCAACGGCTCTGTCAGAATCATCGAAATATGAACAAGGGAACCAGCAATAAAAGAATGACTCGCACCTGTGTCTATAAGTACTAAAGCAAGGGTGTAGTAGACACAGATAATACCTTGAATCCTTTCAGGTTCTCTATGGTCATAGGTCTCGACTGACTAGAGCAGTGTCTGCCCCTATCTACCAGATCCATGTGGTTGGGGTGGTCCTCCTGGTTGTGGTGGGGGTAGAGTCTCAAAGCGTCGTCCAACACCCGCTGCTTGGCCAACTCCTCTGCCTCGTCCACCTGACCCCTGCAGACCGCCACGGTCAAACCTATGCATGTTCCTGGGAGGTCCCTCTTCTGTCTGCAGCTCGTTCGCATGGCGATTCAGGCAGTCCCGAGCCATGTGACCCTGCCCGCCGCATGCATAGCAATCCCTGCTCCTCATATTGTTGGCTCAGTTTTGTGTGACCCGCACAACCGAACCTATATCCTGAGGTCTCCCACCAGATAGCCTGGTCCACTTAGACCTCTGCGTCAACTATCTACTGCCGTCTGTAGAAGAATCCACTACGTGTCTCCCTACGGTGGGTCTCTCTACAAGTGTTGGCTCAGCAAGAAAGTGCTCCACATGAAGGGCTCGCGCCAACACTCCCACCAGCGTCAGAATACTGAGGGAGATCATCAAAGCCCTGATCTCATGTCTGACTCCCTGCTCAAAGGTCCCATCCCTAAAGAATGGGTCTTGTACCATATCCATGGAGGAGCATGAGAGGTCATTGAATCTCGCTGAGTACTGAGCTACTGTTATACTGCACTGTCGTAGATATTGTAACTCCTATATCTGCATCGCATGAAGGGTGGTTGGAAACAACTCTGAGCGGAAAAGACTCTCGAAGTCCATCCAATGTAAATATGCATCGTCATGCACCTGGAGCATCATGATCCACCATCATACATGCTTCTACGTGCAAGATACTCGTGGCAAGGATTACTGTAAGATTAGCTGGTGTCCCTACCGATATGAAAACCCAGATGACAGCCTCCAGCCAATCATCAACTGCCTACATTTTCATCTCTCCATGAAACCTGGGTGGCCTCTGTCACTGGAACTTGTGCAACGTGCTCAGACGTCATGAAATATTTGCTGCTGGGGCTCATGGTATCGGTGGCTCGGTGGGTAGTGGTACCGCAGGTGCCTCCGCTGTGATGGGGCCCTACACCGAGGCCTCATCACTCGGTGGGATCCCATCCTGTACGTAAGTCAAAACCATAACAATCTACCTTCGTGGGGCCATCCTAAAAAGAGACAGGTGTGCCATGGTCAAACAGTATACCTCATAAGCTGACATAAATTAATCACAAAGAAAACTTTTGAAACACACATACATTCAGTGTTTTCGTGTACTGAGTCGGAAATCAGAGGTCAGGGTCCTGGTGTATGGATACGTTGGCCGCAACACCAACACTGGACTCTCTGGACTGAAAACCACACTCAATACTCTTAACACTAATGCTTCATAGTAAGATAGAATAGATTCCTATGTTCTGCGGTAGAATTGAATCCTCTGATACCAATTTTTCACGACCCGTCCTCAGAGCCGATGTCGTGACTACCCCATGCCTGCCTCCCATATGCCTGGGGCTGCCGACTAGCACCAAAGGTGTAAATCCCTATAAAAGGGTAGGTGTTGCCTTTATATAATTAAACAGACACAACAGAGTACGCAACATATGTAAACACTATGTAATAATCAATACAAAAGTATGTTCTGAAAATTAAATGGGCCAGTATACAAACCCAACTGTAAAGTAAAGTAAAACGGAAAAGCCAGTACAATTGCAGTAAAGTAAAACAGAATCTATTGAGTCTTCCTCCAGGAATCCCATCTGAAGGGTGGGTACATATGGTCTCCTTAGTACCTTGAGTCCGTCCATCTTCTCTATGTACGTATCGTCAAGTGCTCCACCTCTGGGTACCGTACAGCTCTACAATTCTCTACCTCGATCAGTGTTGTTTGTCGTCTGCATCCATCACAACATAGTGCGGGCATAGCCTATGCATGGGTGAGTATAACGACACTTAAAAGGGACCCCGAGACTTGAAAGGTCCCACAATATACACTATGGATAAACAATAAGTAAGATACAAAAAACGGTGCATCAACCTACCCTACATAGGTAAATGTCCATATATATACCTAAGTCTTCGATCCAGTTTGGCTCAAAACCTAGAGCTCAAGAACAAACCAGTCCACAAATGAAAATAAGTCAATCACATCGATGATAAAGATTGAATGTCAAGACTTATCTCACAAAGGTATATATATTTCATATAGCGATAGGGATGATCAGATGTAGACACCGATTCATCTAAGTTGTCAGACCCACGTAGGATACTAGAACATCTAAGCTGTTAGACCCATGTAGGATATAAGACTAGTTACTCTGTCGGAACCACATAGAATACTAGTATAGAAGTCAAACTGCCGGACCCACATAGGATAAAAGTACATTTGTCATCATTGTCGATCCCACGGAGGTTACTAGTACAATAGTCGTCGTTGCCGAACCCACTAAGGATTCCAGTACAATTTTCGTTATCATCGAACCCACAGAGGATTCCAGTATTATTTTCATCATTGTCAAACCCATGGAGGATTCCAGCACGGTAGTCATTGCAGTCACAGACAGCTCTAGGGTTCCCGCACACTGTACGCTCGATTCAAGGAGGGTCTGGTCCTCGAGCCAAGGGGTCAATAAATAAACTATCACGAAGCCATATATGATGTGTCCCAATGTTTTGTATCCTCAAAAGGAACCCAATGTGATAGACAGTGTGTTAATCGGACGCCCGGTCTAAGATTTATTGGAATTTCTGTTCCATGGGCCAGATTAGAATTACGCTCGTTCCTAACTCGGCCATTTTCCAAATTCATCTAGAACATACATAGAGTATCGCAAAAGGACCATTTCTTTTTAAGGGTCCCATTGCTGCAGACGACGCATCGATCATATGCATAGTCCTAATGTTATTCGCACTTAAGCGTAGCGGGCCTAGCCCATTAAGCCGAGTGGCTAACGGGTCGGGTCTACCAAGTTTTGGCAGGTCCAACCCGGCTGGTGTCGGACCGGCCAGGTGAAGTGCACGGGGAGACACGGTGGGTCGTGGCCCATCCTGGCCTGGCTGGCAGCGACTCGGCCCAGGTGGCTGAGCGATGCGGGGGGGGGGGGGGGGGGGGTGTACGACCCCCCGACACCCCATACCGGCAGTGCTGAGCGGTGCCGCCCTCCTGCCCGGTTGGCTTCTCCAGCATGAGCGGTCCGCGATTGTGCACCACGATCCCTCCATCGCGGCGCCTAAGATCCTCGCGGCTCCTTCTGCCGGTCTGGCCGACGAGCCAGCCGGTTCTTCCGCCAGAGCAGCCCACCTCGTGCAGGCCGCCGTTTTCTTCAGCGCAGTGCCCTGGGGCGCCGCAGTTTCAATTTCCCGACCAGCTACGGTCGCCCGGTTCTTCATAGACTGTGCAGCCCACAGTTGTGGGTCGTGGTGCTTCCTCATGTGTCTGACACGTGGCTACCACCTCCATTCACCAATGCCTCCTTTTGAGAATTAAAAATCAATAAAACAATATAGGGTTTTCGGGCCGTGTTTGTTCGGCCCGCGCCCACCGTGTTTGATGGTAATAATAGGCCTTAGACAATCATTCACATTCATCAAGAATGAAGATATAATTTATTCAAATAAAATTAAAAAAATACCCTACATTGATTAAGGTTTGTTCGTCGATGTTCCGTGGAATATGAGCATCACTGTGGTCAGGGCATCACATATGACAGTGCTGTTCTATCAACGTTGGGGGAAGAGGGAGGTAGGTAGCATTTTTTTGGAATCTCCTACTTCCTTTCCCCGGTTGAAGTAGTGGAGGAAGGTGATCGTGTCCCTCATGTTCTTCGTCGGAGTTGTTCATCGTTGAAGAACGGTGTTCTTCATCAAAGGAAGAACTCTATTATTCTCTTGAGCTCCCCCAAAATTATATCAATACAACGAGTGACCAAACTAAAATAATAGCTAAGAATATTATTTTATTCACACATGTAATTCAAAATTCAAAAATATTAATTAGTTAATTTAATTTTTCAATTAATTATTTAAAAAGTGTTGGAAAAATTTAAATATAGAGAGTGGAAGGTGAAGATAACATATTCATTTAGGGGATTTGTCAAATTAATTTAAGGGGGTGTTAATGGGGAGTTGAGGGGAGGTGATAAGTTAGGGATAGTGTTGGCCCCACCTGAAAAATATCCTCTCATGAGAGTTTATGTAGGTGTGGGCCCCACCTAATAACTTCCCCTTGTAGGATATAACTACCTAAGATAAATAATATTGTTCACAACAATTTAATTTAACTTTTTTATTAAACCCACAAAATTAACTTCTACTCCTAAGCAAATGAAACCACAGTAAAAGGACCCCTTAATTGAATACTAGATCTGCGAGTTCATTGGTACCCTCATATTTCAATTCCGAGAACCGGTTCAAATGATAGAAAAACTTGCACGTAAGTTTACTGAACGTACCTAAAAAAATTCAGAAATTGATTCCGGGCACACCAGGCCTCGGAATCAAGTGCCTTCAAAAACCGAATACTCGTAATATTACAAAGTATTTATGAAAAAAAATTCATGAGATTTCAATGTCTTTACATTTTATAGAAAACCCTTTAGGTTAAAAAAATTTTAGATGAATATTATTTTATTTGAGGATGTTCGTTATATTTTTAAAAAATTTATATGAATTATATAAATATTATTTTAGAGAAAGAAAAAACCACAAGTCGGTTTACATCGCATCACATATAGCATGTCCATGGGGGTAATCCCACATCTGAAGAGAGAAAATGGTTTGACGCCTACCAATGACCTATGTTATGTATTTGTTGTATGGAATTTTTTTCATAAATAGTTTAATTGATAGATATCATGTTGATATTGGTAATAATATTATTGTAAAAAATAATTCTTGAATTAATTGTAATTAAACCAATATCATGAGATATTTTACTGGGTTATTCTATATGTAATAATAATATTTATCCAAAAGTATTATTTTGGATGATTGAAATTACATTTTTGAGGGAATTATATTAAAAGGCATGAGTTCACAGTACATGTGAAAAAACTCATCAATATTGATTTTATTAAGGATAATTATAATTTAGATTTATTTATTTCTGTAATAATCTATGATTAACATATGGTGAAAATGTGATGTAAAATGTATTATTTTTCTATATGTCCATTTATAAATTATGGTAAAAAGTTTTGTTTTATTTAATTTATAAATTATAATACAATAGATTATTATTATTATTATTTGGATCATATAGCCTAGTAAATGTTATATTTAGCGCTTCATCCATAAATATCTCATATTGGATATTTATTTTGTGGGGCATAAAATGATCTTTAAATCGATGGAATCACAAAAAATGATGAATTGTAATCAAAATACATGAAGTATATTTTTTTGTATTGTCTTTCAGGATATTAATAGATAAGATAAACTATAGGAAATTATTTTGAAGTAAAAAATTTAACATATTACATTCATATTCATTAAATAAATTTTATTTTAACTCATAATATATTTATGGATTTGTGGTTATGAAAATTTCTCTTGATCATTCAATTTTTTATGACCATTTAACTATATCACTCTTAATAATTATTTATGCTTTTCTTTTATTTAAATATCTTCACATTACACCAATGATTTGTTATATGAAAACCATATTAAGTCTTATTCCATATAAACATTGTAAAAAACTTTTCCCCTTTTCAAATGATTTTTCATTCCAATTTTTTTTGATTTGGAAATTTCAAAAAAGAATTTTGAAATGTAAAACCCTAGTTTTCCATGTGAAATTAAAAATTTCATGGATAAATTTTTTTAGATGTAAGAATAATATAAAAAACTAATATTTTAAATTAAATTTTCATTAAAGATATAAATTTTTTTATTTAGACACATTGATATATGTGGCTACATAAATCCCTAATAATTTAAAGGAAGAAAATTGTGTTGAGTAGCGTATATGACACACAACACAGATCTTAAATGAAGTGAACCATATTATTTAAATATAATTATTATAACCTAGCCATTTAAATTCATGTTTTGATTATTATTAAATGAATTTTAAAAGACATACACATATATATAATGATCCTAATCAATATAAAATTATTGATAGTAATCACAAAAATTATATTAATGCAAATTTATTCATTACCGAAATATGTTTTCACCAAAAATGATTTCTACAGCTGCTTGGGAGAATATTATATATTTAATTATTTTTAGCTGCTATAAGATTTATTTTATATAAATTATCATAACATTTTATTTTTGAATATCTATATTATCTTAGAGAGATTTCTTGGTATATTATTGAAAAGGGTGATTTTTAGTGAATGTGGAAAAATATTACTTTCTATAAAACTATCCTTACATTTCAATAAATAATCTAATTTAATCATTGAATTATAATTAAAATTTTATTTTACTGAAACAAAGGTAATATTAAATTATATTTAAAATAATTTTTAACATTTCAATCATATTTAATCGTAACTTTGGAATAAGTTTATTATTTGGGAACATATGTATTTTTATTAAAACTGTTTTAAATGAATAATGTTTTTTCAATTCAACTAACTAAAATTGCCACTAATAATTAATCATATAAATTAAATGTATATATAATAAATCTTTCTATATTAATTAAAATCAATATAATGATGGTCACTAGTCATATAGTCAATGAAAGGTCATCTTATACTTAAAAAATCATTTTCTAGATAAATCAATTATTTCAACTCATTTTACCATTTTAATTTTAAATAATATTAAAACACATAATTGAATTGAATTTAATACAATTAATTACATGTTTTGAATCATAATAATTAATTATGACAAATATTTATAACTTTATTTTTCTTTTATAATGATTAGTAATGAGAATGATATTTTTGTATTATACTTACAGTTATAATGATGTTTTACAAATAACATTATATTATGTTAAAATTAATTTTCCACATATATATAATTTTTAAAATATAAATCAGAGAACATATATTATAATGGTAGCTGAAAATTTTCTAATAAGGGTTACTTTTTTTCATAAATATTAATTTTATATTTTAAAACAACTAGTGAATAAAGAAAAAACATAAATGACATCTGTAAATAAGCATTGATGATAGGGACATAATATGTTTAAGACATGTTTAGTTTTATGTTATGTATGTGTGAATTTACCATAACTTCCCTTCACTCGAATATATCTCAATATTGGAGGCTAATGGTAAGAGACTGTCTTCCCTTTATTGAGTTGTTATTTGTATTTAAAAAAATTCCACTCTTCCAAAATTATAAAAGGAATCTCTCTCTCTAAATTTATTCACACCACTGAAATAATATAGAATCAAAAACACCAGAAAAAATATACCCCAATAAAATTTATTAAAATTATAGAGATTCTTGTTTATCTTAAATACCGAATTTTTAGTCACTAAAAATTGATGCATTGGATGTATCTCTAAGAGATGATAATCGATTTAACGAAGTATTTTCTATTTCCATATTCTTTATAACCAAAAATTTTATTGACACTCACAATATTAGAAAAACTTTTTCAATGGTATTCCTATATTTTACTAGTTTGATTGAATAATATTTTTCCCACTCTATCCTGATCAAATGTGGATGAAATCAATCAATCACATATTAGGTGGACTCCTGCCTTGAAAATTATAATTACATCACATACTCATATAGAGATTCATAATGATTGAACAACATTATATGTATATATAATACCTAAGTCATGATATTTTTTTATATTAATATAACTTATTTTTTATTAACCTTTCACCCATTATGGTAATAATGTCATCATTTATGCGTATGTATGACCTACCATCTACATAAATCAGTGGTGATCATTTTCCTTGTAAAACGAAAATTATTATTCCTCAAAATGTAATTAAAAATTAAATATGATATTTTTAATATGAATATATTTATTTGTATGAATGATCTGTATCTTATGCACAAGTAAGAGAACATTCATGATTATATAAACATTAAAAATTAAGGAAACTAACGTCTAAAAGAATTATAATAGTGAAATGCTATTAATGAAAATTTGGTAAGATTCTATGAAAATATTTTATATGATTTAATGAATATTAATAGTCATCTTTTTCAAATTACTTACATATTTAAGACCATTATATTAGAGGCTAAATAAGTATCAACTAACAAAAAATTCTAGGTAAGTGATTTCTTCACAATTTTATCATTGATGCATATTATAATGATATACGCATAATTTAATGTATATCATCTATATACATCCCCTTTTACATGTAATATCACAAATCTAACAAAATTCAATTTACTTTCATTTTAATTATATATGATATTAACTAATAGTATTGACATTAAAATTGTCCACATGGATAGAATTTAATAAATAAATTAATTTTCAATGGTTTATAATACATATTCATTAGATTTGATATTTTAAGAAATTTTTCATTGTGGGTTCTTATTATATTATATTTTATTTACACATGATTTTCGATTTTAAAATAGATATCAATAATCAATTCATTTGATTAATTACCAGCTCAAAATCGTGAACATTACCTGGTTTTGATGCCTCAAAATTCCTAATTTGATAGATATTTTATATTATACACAATCATTATCTTTTGTGGTGTATAAAATTCTAATATTATATGATATATATTTAATATCTTATAAATCATTATATTTTATTATTTATTTTATTTTATCACTATCATGGGGGTTTTATTCATGATTTACCAACATTGTAATGATTTATGTTTCAATATATTTTTAATCAAGATTATACATGCTTAAATTTAAACTAAAACCTAGTCTTAAATACCTTTATAATAAAAAATAATATTTTATTGAGATGTGGTTATTCATGATTTTTTATGAAAAAGTTTCATTTTATTATATATTATAATTTTAAATGATTTAGAATATATTATAAATAAAATAAAAAAACATTTATTTTCTCTATTGGTAATATATTTTCATCCAAATCCATGTTTTGAAATAACAATTAAAGAAAATTTCATTATGATGGTTTAAATTTATTTTTACGCATAATAAGATTTTATCCAATTTTTTAAATACATAAAATTATATCAATATTTAAATAATATAAATATTAAATTTTCTTATAAAAATTATGAAAGGATTGTTTTTTCATTAAATATATAAGATGAATATTTCTTTTTTATCTTTATAACCACTTGTATATTTAAATTATCAGTTATATTATTTTAAAAATTTAAAGTTAAATAAAACTATTTTATTAATAATCTAGGAATTTATTGATTTTGAATGTGCTTTTTATAGAGAATTTTTTTACTCTAGAATGTTTTTAATCCACATTATTTGTATTGTTATTAAAAAAAATAAAAACACATTATTTTATTTTTACTCCACAAGGGATATTTTCTAATGAAAATATCATTATACTTCATTTGTATAGTTTATGGGCAGTTTGGCCATGGGATGTATTTTCATTCACTTTATTGAATTATACTGCTATTATTAACATTCACATGAAACATTAAATTATTTTGGATCCTTGTTAGTTTCATTTCTCTCAATTATACAGATTCATTATATCATGTATTGTATTATTTAAAAACCATATATCATCTTTCAATAAAGAGTTTTAATTGAATTTTATTTGATTGATTGAAAAATATAGATAATTTAGTATTATTTATTTCATAAAAATATTTTTTTTAAATGATTATTGATTAATGAATTAACTCAATCATTTGATATATGAAGAATAAGTTGAGCATGAAATCATGGGTGGAGCGTAAAATTATATACCACCTGATGAATTAATAGTCTCATGAGGAATGACATTAAGGTTGAATTAAGTCTGTTTTTTCAGTTATTTTTTAATTATCTTGTTAAAAGTCTTGATTGTATAAATGGAATGATTTTGGACATCATAGTGTCCAATATTAAACATTCCAAGTGTTATGATTTTTGTTTTTATTATCCCTAACTCTATATCATTGATATTATTCATGGATTCATTTTTTGCTCAAGATAAAGACTAAAAAGAATGTGTGTATATTAAATATCGTTCCTCACTTATTTTAACTTATACGGTAATGATAGTCACGTTATTTATAAAATGACATGTGTGTCCAGATTAAATTCCATGATATTTATGGATTATTGACTATTATTTATATATTCAAGATATATACCAATTTATGTTACTCATATTTGGAATATATGATCACCTTTATTATATTTCCATCACTATGTATATGAATAATAAATAATTTAATGAATACAAGGATGCATTGTTCTTTAACTCTCACTATATTATATTTCAGGTTTTCATATGTAATTAATTATAAAATTGTGTATGTAGTTTTCTAAGACTACATACCATTTTGGTACATTGGGATGTGTAACATATGTCTAGGGATAATGTAATTATGTAAAAGACAATGGGTTCTCTTTTTAAGGACTATAAACCATTATAAATAAATTTATATGAGAAATTGTATAATGTATGGGGTGTGTATATAGACAATGAGGATTAATATTCTAAATAAATCGAGGAACAAATTGACATGAAAATGAATATAATAATAATTAATATAATTACTATAGAACATTATCATAATATTTGAGGGTTTTTTGACTTCCATATATTATTGTATTCTTCATAAAAATATCATACGATACTATTTGTATTCAGGGTGAAATAAAGGGTCCCAAAAAGGTTGGTTTTTATAACTATAAACAGAGTATTAGCTTTTTTTGTCTACGATGAATGTGTTTTTATGATTAAAATGACACTCTCGTAATCAATAAACCTAAAACCATATTTCATGGTCATGGAATTGGAGATGAAGTCAAATTTCATCAATCATTCCCCTGTCAAAATGTACTAGTTATTAATTCAAATAATGTATTAATTTGAAAATAAAAAGGTAGTTAAAATGAAATTCATTTTTTCTTTTATCCATATTCAATAAATAAACCACTACCAATTCCCACTATTTGATAAATTGGATATTATTTTTTCAATACAATATATTAATAATGAGTGTGAACATGTTTCTAGAATTTTAATCATTGGGCAAGATCCATTTAATGTTAGTGTGCCATTTTCCATAATATTTTCCTTCATAGTGATTAATTCCCCTTAAATTATTCAAAAAAGAATATCTCACTCCCTCTAACCAACACCCAATTCATCTTTTTTTTTGAATTCCCTTTGTATTTATATATAATTATGTACATATTTTCCTTTTGGAATTTAGTGTTGAGACCCTTTCTTATGGCATAAAAACTGATATTTTATTTAGTTATGAATCACTTTATTTTCCACATTGGCTTCCTTTTAACTATCTTGGATTTATTTCTATATATATATATATATATTAAAATAATTATCTAATTGATAGATAATATTATATAAGATTTATTTGGTACCCCATTACATGTTTATGTGAACTAATTAAAATTTGCATTAATCAATATCCCTTAATTATTGAATTATGTTTACTCTTTCAATATAAATAAGATAATTTATTTTCTAGTGAATAAAGACCATGCAGTAATCATATAGTGATCTTAGGACACTCAATTGATTGAGTTGTGATATTTTTTTGAATTGGATTGTAATGAATATATTAAAAATAATATATTCTACATTTTTGTTAAATATTTAAATGGCTTTGAAACATAATCTCAAGATAGGTAAAATTTGATTATTTTAGAGTGTTGTTGTTTCTAACACAACTACATCATATTACATTAGTATGTTGACACATTCCCAATATGGTTATGGCGGTCTCCTAACATTGATCATAGCCTCCTAATGTGTCACGGGTTGAGTTTTCCTGAAAAAGTAATCATAATTTCCCAATTTTTTGACATTCCTATAATATGGGGAGAATAATGCTCATTACATTAACTCAATATCATAAAATTATTACTCCTCTATTGTTACTTTACTTAGCCAATATATCATGCAGTAGATTATGTGGTTCTTTTTTGTGGTGGGGAGATATTATAGATTTCATCAATAAGAAATTTTGTATTTTTTCATCAACATAAGTTATTGTGAAATATTTGTATGAGGTGATTTCATCGATAAAAAATGAATGATAGGTATTGTAATGTTGAATCATTGATATGGCATTTCTATGGCTCAAAATTATTAAGGATTTCTATAATACAATGTTGGAATCCTGATTATTCACTGAGATATTTAACTACATTTCTTCAATGATACTATTACTTGAATAGTGTGGGGTTATAACAATGTTTGTTATGAGAAACTACTTATATGTTCAAAATGAAACATACATTTTACCATACATCATATTAACACAAAAAATTATAATTTTTCGTATCCTTGTTGTAATTATTTTCTATCCATCAAATCCATTTATATTTCTTCAAAACATATTATTTTTTTGGGGAATCATTACAAAACATATGAGAAATAATATTATATATTTCATGAATTATGATATATAAATGATTAAATAAATAATAATATTATAATAATAACATAAAAAATATGTATACTAAAAATAAATAATTAAAACTATATGAATAAATCAAAAAAGGTTATTTAAAAACTATATTAGGTCAATGAATGATTTCATAAAATGTGTGTCCCATTTTGTTACATATAATACTAAATTAATCACATAAAAAATGAATTCATCTGAATGAAATAATAATTTGATTACCTATTCATTTTGGAATTTTAAATTTTTTAAGATTATATAATATTTTATTATATGTATTAGAAAAATATTGATATGAGTTATAATTGATTAATGATATTTGTATATGATAAATATAGTCCAATTTATAAATAATTTATATCATATACACAGATGAGGGGAGTTATATGTTCATCTTCATTGACTAATTAGATCACTGAAGAGAGGGACATAGAGTCTCACAATAAAATCATTATGTCACATTTCATGTATCAATACACCATGTATGTGAGATAAATTTTTTGGTACACTATATCTTTTTAAATATATTTATTCATATATTATATTATATATACATGATGTTGAAAATATATGTAAATTATAAATAGAATCTATCATTAGTAATCACATTGATGGAGTTAGATGACTCTTATTTAAAAATTATTGTATTATTAAGAGAAAAAATAACACTATAAATTTCATAATTATCATGATACAAATATGATTAAAATTATTAATGAAACTTATTTACATGGAATTTTGAGAGGTATAAAAATAGTGAAATATGAAACGATATTAGGTCACTATTAGTTGGCTTTAATATAGTGGTATAATAGTGTATGTTATTGAAATTAAATGAAAAAATATCATTATTAAAATTAAATTCCTTAACATTAAAACAAAACTTTAGTGTCTTTTTATAAACTAAAACAAACTCTTATGAAAAAAAGTTGATATGAAACTTAGTTAAACAGATTTATTCTATAATTTTTATGTTGATAAAATAATAATTTCATATTACTAACCTCAAGATTGAGTATTTTTGTTTACATGTGAGGGTCGTGATAGATTAAATCATTATAAATTTCAAGTTTATTAATAACGAATTACAAAAATGGACATGGAATTTTATATTCAAACTAAGGATTTATACATATTGATATTTAATATTAAACAATTGTTTCATGTAATGGATAATGTAAATCATCATTTTGGTGCTATTGACAAAATAATACTTCTATATATATTCAATAATGGAGTATATTTTCTTTACATATATAATTTTACTATATATAATAATCCATTAAATTATTAAAAAATTAAAACATTTTATTAATGAATATAAGAACCACAATATAAGTAATGGAAAAACCCAATGACTGACCCACCATTAATGAGGACTGAATTAATCGGCCCCAATTTATCAGCCTTATAACTCTGATTATGTGAAATGGGAAGACTCATAGAAGTGTAGTACTACTCTGTGTTTTTTGAAGAATTCCTAAATAAAACATGAGAATATTCTCACATATTTCATTTTCTCCATGTTTTAGTGATGAGGCTTCCCTCTCCCATATTAATGACATAGATATATAATTTTTTTAATGACACTTTACTTTCATACCTTATTTTATATTTAATTATGGTATTTTTTGTTATAAAAATTCCAATGATTGAATTCTGTTATGTTATGTTCTATATAAATTAAAAAGAAGTCGAATAACTAGAATGGGAAATGTATTCATAATAATATATTAGCAATGATGATAAAATAGGATAGTATATATTTTAAATATTTACAACATTATTAATTTTATATATAATTATATTAAATGATTAATGATTATCTAGTAATTCATTATACACGGGCCATCTACTTCTTATCCTCTGTATATTAGTACACTTGTGCTTTCAATAAAATCTCACCCTTTAACCAATTATCATCAATGAGAGATTATTACGCCATATCCTATATAATTCATTAGATAATCATTCCTTACACAAGGACCTTACATCCCCAATATCTATATCTGATGAGTTATTCTTCATTAAACTCACTATCACATAATCCTTGTTTATTATTACTAAATACTTCGTCCCAAACTCCTATAATTCATCATTATTCCATCATATTAGGTATTACATCTCCACAAAGTAATTATATTAACAATACTTTTCTTACTGTAGATATATCTATAACACATATTGATTATTAAAATATATTATTATTTTTATAATTAACATTAGTAATTTGTATTCACTAATAATTTTAATAAAAATGTATTTTAATTGTTGTTTTGATTATTCTCATAGTACAAAATAGAGTCTCCATACAATGATTATGTATTTATATAATATATATAAATAATTTTTTAGGAATATTATTAATGTTAATATATGATTTGGAATAATGAAAAGTAATACAAAATATTCATGAAGGAACTAACTTGATATAGTGATATTGTACCCAAGCAACTTGTCCCATGAAATAGACTAAATTTTAAATCCAAAGATATTGAATGGGAAGATATTTTTTTATTGAATCATCTCAAATTTATGTATGCATATTCATTCTGTAAATTAAAAAATCTATTCAATCAATTGAATATATTCAGGAGTAGGAAATAAATTATATATGATATAAATTGAATTAACAAAATAAATCAATTATAAAAGAACATTATAAAAATATTATATTAAATCAGATAGTTCATATTATGGATGATTAAATTTCTTATTAGATTAAAAAATAAAATGTATCAATATGTGTAAAATTATATATTTTTTATAATTACGAAAATCCAATGATATTATTTGCTATTCATTTTCCGTATTTTTATTACTAACACAATGGTGGAAAACATCATGCATATATACAGTATTTCATAATATTAAATAATCGATTTAAATGAATCAGGTATTTAAATTTATATTTTTGAAAATAATGAATCTATTGAATTTGAAGGGGTAATTTAGTTTTTATTTTTCTATTATAATTAATATATACCCATTGTGTATCATATAAAAAATCACATTACGAGTTGAAAATTAATAAAATGTTTTTAATGAATAATATTTAAATTATAAAAAATATATTTTCATTATAGTTTTTTTGAATAAAATAAATATTTTTAGAATAAAATTAATTGATATTAATTTATTATGGAAAATATAATTTATTATAAACATATAGTATTTATGAAATGTTAATACTTTATTAAATTTATTTTTTAAAAAATAATAATTTTTTAAACAATGGAATCTCTAATTTTCTGTTTCTTTTAGTTAAATAAATAAATAACATCCAAAGAAAAAATACTGAATAAAAAATATTAATTTGGTTTTTTAATAATAAAAAAAAATTAATTAATTTTGTTATATAGTATAAGATTTTTTATAAATTATAAATTTATTATATTTAGATTATGAAATTTAAGGAAATGTAAATTTTATTTCAATGTGTAATTGAATTTATATTTGTGTAATGATAAATAATTAGTTATAAATATGTGTGAAACTATTTAAATTTTAAAATTATTATTTTAAGGAATTATCTTCATGAGTTTTACATAATTATTTAAAAATATATTTTTTCCCTATTGTTGGAAATAAAATTAATAAAATGGTGATTATATTTTAAATATGGTGATTATAGTTTACTAATATTATAAGTATCATGTTATAGTAAAAAAATATTAATGGTTTAAAATTATTACCATAATAGAGAATAAAATTGTTAAAAGTGTTATAATTAATTATAATGTGATATTTAATACAGACCCGCCCCATTAAAACATGATTATAACATCAATTTTATGATTATAAATTCATATTTCAATATGAGAAAGTTTAGTTACATGTAAAACTTTGGTATATGAAACAAGAATACATATAATTTATTTTAAAAAACTATAAGATATCATTATAATAATTATAAATAATGAATATTCTTCATAGATCAGGGAATCAATTTTGGAAAATATGAAGAAATGGGAGAGGTAAAACCATAGTAAGGGGAGTTTGAATTGGAAGGAATTTGATACATGAATCTTTATGGTAACATTGGTGATCATAATCATCACCCTCATACAATAAAAATAAAACACCATCCCATGAATTTAGAAATAATTTTATTGAGATAAGAAATGAGGAAAATGAATAAAAAATAACCATCATAACATTTTTAGAAAATACAAATATTAAATTTAATAAAAAAACATGAATGATTTACTTGAATCACATAGTTTTCAATGTATTACTATATAGAATGTGAATAATTCTAGAATTAGAATCACCCATAATATATATATCATTCTTAATTTATTTTTGGGTTATATATTTTTAGGCCCACACATCACAAAATAAGATTATCATGATAATATTTTCTATTTAAGAAGAATAAATTTTATCTATATTATACTTAATGTGAATCAATTTCATGATAATGGGTTTCAAAATGATGTTACAAAAAATATACTGATGAATACAACATGTAGGTCACAAAAAAGGAATGTAATACATTGTAAGGACCCAGAAATTTCAATGGATTTTTTTTAAATTATTTGGAATTTTATGAGTCCGCAGTTTTTGACAGCGCTTGATTCTGAGTCCCAGTGTGCCTGGAATCAGTTTCTGATGTTTTTTTGGGTACGTTCAGTAAATGTACTTGTGGGTTTTTCGATCTTTTGAACTGGTACTCGGAATTGAAATATGAGGAAACAGATGAAGTCGCAGCGCCGGTATTCACCAAAGGAGACCTTTACCGTAGTTGCGTTTGGTAGGGAGTAGAAGTCATATTTTGTGGATTCATAAAAAATTAAATAAATTTTTGTGTCACACAATTTATTTAGTTGGTGGTTATTATCTCTAATGGGAGTTTGATGGTGGGCCCCACCCACACATATCCTCCCATTGGAGGATAATGTGTGTGGGGCCTAGACAAACATCAACTATTAAACTCCCCTTTGAAACCCCCTATTAACTCCTAAAATCTCCACATATCCTCTTTAATTTTAAAACTCTCCACATTCCACCCTCCCTCATTAAGTTTCCAACACTCTCAATGGATGAGAAATTAATTAATTGGCTCCTATAATTTTTTTTGAATAATTTAAAATTTATGTCAAGAATAAAAAATTATAGCCAAGCTATTATTTTTTGGGGTTGACTGTAGTTGTGTTCGTGGAGTTTTGGAGATTAAAGAGAACCTTTTTCCGACAAAGAAAAAATTACTCTCTCGACGAAGAACGGTGACTCCCAAGAAGAACGGCGATGCCAACGAAGAATGCCCATCATCATTATTTTTCCTCCACGCCAAGGGAGAAGACGTATCTCACAAAGAACATTGCCAACGTCTCTTCATTCGAATTTGACAGAACGACACCATCTTCCATGATACCAACTTCCATGACGTCGTTTTCCGCGACTACGAAGAAAAAACCTTCAATCGGGGATGGGTCATGAAAAATTGTTATCAGAGGAGTCAGTTCTGCCACAGAAATCAGGACCCTAATCATTATTTTCTCTGAAGCAATAGTGTTATGTGTATTGAGTGTGTTTTTCAGTCCAGGGAGTCTAGTGTTGGTGTGGCGGCCGACGTAACCATACAATAGGACCTTGACATCTGATTACCAACTTAGTGCATGGAATCACTGATTGAATTTGTGTTTTCTTTGAAAAAGATTCCTTCATTATTACTTTGTGTCAGCTCACCAGGTATACTTTTTAACCATGGTGCACCTATTTCTTTTCAGGATGGCCCCACGATGGTAGCCAGCTATGGTTCCGAGTTACGTACGATATGGTAGCCCACCGAGCGACGAGGCCTCGGTGTAGGGCCCTATCATAGCAGAGGCACCAGCGGTACCACCACCTGCTGGGCCACTGATACCACAAGCCCTAGTGGTAGTGAGTGCATGCCACCTGAGTGCGTTGCATGAGTTCTAGCGAAAGAGGCCTCCCAAGTTCTGCGGAGAGACAGACCCACAGGCTGCTGAGGATTGGATAGAGACTATAGTGAGAGTCTTCAGATTAGTAGGGACACCATCCAACCTTATGGTGATCCTTTCCATGAGTCCCCTACACGCAACAATAAGTAGATGGTGGAGCCTAATGCCCCAGGTGCATTAAGAGGCATCTTTACTATGGACAGACTTTGAGAGTCAATTCCGCTTGAGGTTTGTTCCAGCCACCCTTCGTGCGGTGTGGATTCAGGAGTTACTTCATTTGTAGTAGGGAAGTATGATAATAGATCAGTACTCAGCGAGGTTCATGGACCTCTCATGCTACTCCATGGATATGGTACGGGACCCCTTCATCAGGGCTCGAACCTTCGAGTAGGGAATCAGGAACGAGATCAGGGCTTCGATGATTCCCCTAAGCATCTCGACGCAGGTAGAGGTGCTGGAGTCAGCCCTTCTAGTGGAGATTTTTCTTGATGAGAAGTCACTTGTGGAGATACCTTTCGTAGGAATAAATGTAGTGGAGTCTCCTGCTTCCGGAATTAGACAGTTGACACAAAGGACTAAGAGGATCAGGACATCAGGTGGGTGACTGTAGGATATAGGTTTGGTTGTGTAGGGCACACAAAACAGAGCCTTCCATTCAAGGACAAGGTAGTGAAATGCATGCGGCGGGCAGGTCCACATGGGTCATGACTATCTAACCAGCCATGAAGATGAGAAATAGGCAATAGAGGGACCTCCCAGGAAGAGTCATAGGGTTGACTGTGGTGGTCCATCGGGAGCTGGTGGACATGGTAGAGGATCAGGCCGTCCTGCGGGTGGTGGACAACGTTTCAAAGCACTACCACCACCACCAGGATGTCGACCCCGACCACAGGGAGCTAGCGGACAAAGGTAGGCTTAGCTCCAGTAATTTGAGGCCTATGACCACAAAGCACATGAGATGATTCTAGGTATTATCTGTGTCTAATCCACCCTTACTGCAGTACTTATAGACACAGGTGCAAGTCATTCTTTTATTTCTGCTACCCTTGTTCGGAGTTCAGAGATTCAGACGTAGTTGTTGGCTTGATCCTTACAGTTATAGACACCCACGAGAGCAGAATCGATGATTACGCACTGGTGCTGGTAGTGTGAGATTACTCTAAGAGGAGAGAGCTTTGGTTGAGATTTTCTTGTAGAGACGTCAAGTCCTTATGATGTCATCTTGGGTGGGGACTGTTTATCCACAGTTAATGCTCAGATTGACTGTATTAGGCACAAGGTGTGGTGTATCCACATGGATGGGACCAGGTTCACTTTCTCTGGCGAGAAGGGAGCCGTTGGAGTGCAGGATGGAAATATGCAGTGGAGGGGGAAGCCGATCAACATCAGTTTCCTAGTCTCATCCTACGAGCGGTTGAGGTGCGGAGTTCGAGTTTTCTTATTGTCGAGGATTAGTTTGCAGATGTTTTCCCTGAAGATGTTCCAGGACTACCTCTTCTCAGTGAGGTATACTTATACATTTATTTTTAAACCGATAAAACACTGATATCTAATCCAGCATATCTGATGGCTCCTTCCTGGCATCGTGAGAAGTGGGTACAACTGGTGGACTTGCAGGGGAAGAGATTTATCTGACCCAGTGTTTCACCCTGGGGATCTCTGATTTTGTTCGCCAAGAAGGTGTGTGGGAGCTTGCAACTGTATGAAAACTATCATCGCTAAAATCAGGTTACCATGAATAACAAGTACCCACTACCAAGGATTGATGACCTCTTTGTTCATCTCAAGGGAGCACGATGATTCTCAAAAGATAGACCTCAGGTCAGGCTATCACCAGCTCAGAGTTTGAGATGATATTGTGTAGAAGACGGCCTTCAAGAGTTGGTATGGACACTAAGAGTTTGTGGTTATGCCCTTCGGCATAACCAATACTCCAACAATGTTCATGAGTCTCATGAACAGGATCTTCTAGCCTTACCTCGATTTATTTTTTCTCATCTTCATCGGCGACATACTAATTTACTCGATTACTGAGGAGGAACACGCCTACCATTTTCGAGTAGTACTAGACACACTCTGAGATCACCAGCTTTATGGTAAGCTCTTGAAGAGAAAGTTTTGGATTCGAGAGGTTCACATTGTGGGAAACGTCATCTCAGAGGCTATATTTGCATTGGATCCAGAGAAGACTAATGAAGTACTTTATTTGGAGCCACCCATGAGTGTGATAGAGGTACAGAGTTTCCTAGGCCTGTCTAGATACTATCAGAGATTTCGTCTAAACTTCCATAGGGTCGTAGCACCATTTTCTGCTTTGATGAAGAAACAGAAACCCTTCATGTGGTCAGATAGATGCCAGCATAGCTTTCAAGAGATGAGGTAAAGGTTGATCAGTGCACCCATCTTTAGGCTACTAGAGGAGGTCGTGGGGTACATAGTTTAATAACATGCATCGAGGACTGGACTCGGGTGTGTTCTGATGTAGGAGTGAGTCGTGATCGTCTATGGTTCACGGTTGTTGACACAACATGAGAAGAACTATGCTACCCATGACCTGGAGTTAACAGCAGTGGTCTTCGCCTTGAAGATGTGATGGAACTACCTTATGGGAAAGCACTTTACAGTCTATTTCAACCACTAGAGTCTCATGTAAATCTTCTCATAGAAGGACCTGAACCTATGATAGCGATGATGGATCGAGTTCCTCCAAGAATATGACTTTGAGATAGTTTATTCTCCTTGGATGGGAAACTTTGTAGCAGATTCTCTCAGCAGGATATCAGGCATTCATCTTCTAGGAGAGGAGACATAGCAGTTAGCCGCGTTGCATGTATCCTTTGTGGATAGAGATGGAGCAGCCTTTCTTCAGTCTTTCACAGTCACACCTCCACTTCTTCAGTTAGTCAAGGAGCCACAGTGAGGGGATGTTGACTGTGAGATGAGACATGCTCAGATATCCTAAGGGCAGACACCTAATGGGTTTTCTGAAGGTGGGGAACACGTCATACTCTTCATAGGACTTACCATGGTACCAGTTTCACTACAGGATGAAGTGATAAAGGAGCTTCATACAACCCCTCTAGCATTACATCCAGGAGTGGCAAAGATGTATCAGGACCTCAGACAACTGCTCTGATGGTTGGGTATAAAGAAGGATCTTGTAGTGTTTTTATCATGGTGCCTCACTTGTCAGCAGGTGAAGGCGGAGCACTTGGTACCAGTAGTCTTGGTACAACCCGTAGAGGTCCCAGAGTGGAAGTGGGGTGGGATATCTATGTATTTCTTGATGTAACTTCCACGTACTTCCAGAGGACATGACTCTATTTGTGTGATCCTCGACCGACTCACCAAATCGGTCTAATTCCTACCGATCAAAGAGTAGGGATTAGTAGAGAGCTTGGGATGCCTCTATGTACAACAGATTTTATGGATTTTATGGTGTTCCATCGATGATTGTTTCTGATCGGGATGCACGCTTTACTTACCAGAATTGGAAGGGGTTGTTGGAGGCATTTGGGACGTAGCTACGCCTGGGAACTGCCTTCCATCCTCAAACGGATGGCCAGACTAAGAGGACCATCCAGACTCTCAATGACATGCTTCTTGCATGTTTCATTGACTTTGGTTGCAGCTAGGAGGATCACATACCCTTGATGGAGTTTCTGTACAACAACAACTACCCCTCAACCATCGGGATGGAACCATATGAGGAACTGTATGGCCGACCTTGAAGATCAACTCTATGTTGGACTGACATAGGGGAGTCAGCACTTGTAGGACAAGAGATGGTTCAGGTTATAATGTAGAAGGTGCATATCATCCAGGAGTGGATGAAGACTACACAGAGCAGACAGAAGTCATATGCTAATAGGAGACAGATACCACTAGAGTTCAAGGATCGCGACCACATCTTCCTTTGTGTCTCACCTCGATGAGGTCTGTGGAGATTTGGTCGATGTGGAAATTTATCTCCTCTTTTCATCAAACCTTTCCATGTCCTTAGTAGAGTAGGCAAGGTGGCTTACCACCTGGCCCCTCCAACTCAGTTGCATCGGTTGCACGACATCTTCCATGTATCTCAGCTGGGGAGATACGTGCACGACCCATCCCACATCATCGATCACGGAGAGCTGGACGTCGATGATGGGGTGACTTTCATGGAGGTTCTAGTGGAGATCGAGGATCCATAAGAGTGGGTTCTACGTAGATGGTCGCTTCCTCTAGTGCTCATTCTCTAGAAACACGAGAACCTCCAAGAGAGCAATGGGAGCGGGAGGCTTAGATGTATGCTCAGTACCCTAATTTGTTTCCCTAGTGAGTGTGGTAGCTTTATGGGGATGTAAAGTCTTGGGGTGTGGGTAATGTATAGACACAGAAATTTCCTGAAATTGTTTTATAAATGCATTGAAATTTTAAGAGTCTGCAGTTTATGACAGTGCCTAATTCTGTGGCCACGTGTGCCCGTAATCATTTTCTGATGTTTTTTTCAGGTACGTTCAGTAAACATACGTGCAAGTTTTTCTATATTTTGAACTATTACACGGAATTGAAATCTGAGGGCACCGATGAAGTCACAATGCCCGTAATTGCCAAAAGGGACCTTTACCACAATTGTGTTTGTTTGGTAGTAGAAGTTATATTTTTGGGATTCATAATAAATTAAATAAGTTTTTGTGTTACTCAATTTATTTAGTTGGTGGTTATTATCTCCAATGGGAGGTTGATGGTGGGGCCCAGCCCCACATAACCTCCCATGGGTGGATAATTTCTGTGGGGCCCACAAGAAAATAACTCATCAACTCCACCTTGAATCCCCGACTTTAACACCTTAACTCTCTACATCTCTTCTTTAATTTTAAAACACTCCACATTCCACCCTCCCTCATAATGTTTCATACACACTCTATTAATGAATAATTAATTAATTGGATCCTCTATTTTTTTTTGAATAATTTTAAATTTATGTCAAGAATAAAAAATAATAGCCTAGATATTATTTTTGGGGTGTGGCACTTGTTGTGTTAGTGGATTTTTGGAGATTAGAGAGGACATTCTTTAAATGAAGAAAAAATTCCTTTCTCGACAAAGAATGGTGAGGCCCATGAATAACAAAGACACAGACGATGAATGCCCATCTTATTTCTTCTTCCTCTGCGTCAAGGGAGTAGACGTCACCCACAAAGAACATCGCCAACGTCTCTTCCTCCGAAGTTGACGAAACGCCACCGTCTTCCATGAAACCATCATCCTTGACACTGTTTTCCATGACTTTGACGATGTCTTCTTGTTACCACCTTATGAAGAGGTCACAGGACAAACAAAAACAACCCGACGACACTCCGTTGTTTTCCCTTGAGTTGATGACTGTGGAAAAACCAGTAGGGCGCGGTGTCATCGCACCACACGGGAGGATGGAAGGGGAGGAGGCCATGTGGGACGCGGCGCATGGAAGAATAAGTGGCCATGCACTGGCCCCATGGAGATGAACAGCGACCCGCATCTGCGGACCGCTCGGACGAAGAAAACCGGTTGGCCCTAGTAGGCTGGGCTGGAGGACCACGGTGCCCCATCAGCGTCACGCTGCGGGAAGACTGGGACCCTTTTTGCGGCCCACATTCCAGATGAACCATCAGCCGATGGCCGTCCGGGAAGAATATCGCGGCACTATGGGGCACCACGCTATGGAGGGACCGTGACACATGTTGGGCAGGCCACTTCGGCGGGTGAATTGGCCGCCCGCCTGCCGGGCAGGTGGAAGAAACCGTAGTGCCTAGGGGCACCGTTTGCAGGGGGTTCCACGGGTCGCACATCAGGGAGCTTATGCCAGAGAAGACTGTAAGTATTAGGCTCGCTGGTCAGGAGGGGCAGCGCTGCTCAACGCCTCTGTTTTAGAAGATGGGGGCTACCCCCCCCCCCCCCCCCACGCTTCGCTCGGCTAACTGGCTGAGTCGATGCCACCCTTGCATGGGCTGGGATGCCCTCATGCTAGCTGGGCCATAGCGCCAGCCCAGGCTGGGCTGACCCCCCATCCGGGTCGGCCCACTGAGCCAGAACAAGCTAACCTGCCAGCCCACTAGGCTTGATGGGCTGGGCCAGTTTCTCTTAAATGTTGATAATTACAAGACCACACGTCCGAAAGATTCACCGTCTGCGGCACTGGGATCCTCACTGTGAGAAGATCCTTTTGCGATAATCTAAGTGATTTTTGGAAGTTTTTTTGAAAACGACTGGGTTTGGGATGAGCATAATTCCAACCGGGCCCCTGGAACAGAAAAGCCAATAATACTCAGACCGGTCGTCCGATTAACGCGCCGTCAGTCACATTGGGTTTCTTTTGATGAGACAGAACTTCGGGATACATCATCTATGGACATTGTGATGGTTGATGTATCAACATCTTTTCTCAAGGAGTAAACCATCCTAAAATTAAGCATGCTGTGTGCGGGAAGCCTAGAGCTAACTGCGACTACGATGACTACTGTACTGGGATCCTCCGTTGGTTCGACAACGATGACTAGCAGAATGAGATCCTCCATGGTTTCAACAACGATGACTACTATTCATATATGATGTATGGGTCCGATAGTATTGACTTCTATACTTTATCTTGTGTGGGCCTGATTGAGTAGTGGGTCCTATATCCCGTGTGTGTCTGACAGCTTTACTGTTCTAGTATCATTTGTGGGTCCGATAGCTTAGATGAATCAGTGACACATCTGATTATCTCTATCGCTATAGATAATATGTATACTTGTGTGAGATGAGTCTTGACATTAAATAATTATAATTCATTTGATTGACTTTACTTCCTGTGTGGACTGGTTGTGCTTGGGCTTGAGATATGGAGCCGATCTAAGATTGATAACTTAGGTTTATGTATGGGCATATACCTAAGTAGGTTTGGTTGATACATCATGATTGTATCTTTCCTTTTGTGGTTTATCCATTGTGGATTCTGGGAGATCTTTGGGGGTCTTGGGGTCCCTATATAATTTCATTATACTCGCCCCTGCATGGGCTACGCTCGCACCTCATTGAGTTGGATGCAGATAACTAACAGTTTTGACGGAGGTCGCGAGCGTGCCGGGTTCGGACGGTGCCCAGAGTTGGACGACTTGGAGAGATGTACACGGAGTGGACGGATGGACCTGGGGTGCTGAGGATGCAATCTATACCAACCATTCAGGTGGTATTCACAGCGGATACTTCAGAAGTTTCTGTTTTACTCAACTATAGTTGTACTAACATTTCAGTTGTATTGTTCATTACCGTTGGGCTTGTATTTCTAGCCCCTTTCCTTTCAGTACTTTCTTTTGTATACATTATTTACTTAGTGTTTACTTCCAAATGCAAACTCTGTTGTATTTTTTTACTTATTAACGGCAATGTCTTCCCTTTTATCATGATATACACCTTTGGTGCTAGTCGCCAGCCCGTGGCATACGGAAGGCGGGCTTGGGGTAGTCACGACACGGTTCCCAAGGATGGGTCGTGACATACATAATTTTGGATATTTATGCGTTAATATAAATAAAAAATACTATTTTTTGATGGTGCTAAGATTAAATATAATATTAATTTAGGGGACGTTCAATGAATGAGTGTTGATGAAAAATCATACATATGTCTTAGCATTCATTAGAATGAAAAAGGATCACATATATCCCTTAATTAATAAATAAAATGAATATGAATATAAAATTAGAAAAAATGTTGAAGAATAATGTTATAAATATAGAATATGTGATGAAACAACCAATAGAACAATTATATACTCAAGATACATCTTAATATAATTACAATAGATTTTATTATATATTTGTTTTCAAAAAAAATATTTTTATTCACTAAAATGAGATACAAAGAACCTCATGTTTAAATTAACTATAATATTTTATACAATTATATTCAATACATTAATTTAGGGGAAATAATTTGAGTAAAATAAATTTTAAATAAAATATGTTTATTGGTTTTAGATAAATAAACAATATTGATAAATATGTACTCAAAATTTAGTATACTCATTATATCGTTTAAAAAAAATTTGTCCAATATTTATTATTATTATTTTTGGAAAAAACTATTATAGTTAATTTCTAAGACATTAATAAAATTAATTTTAAAAAATTAAAATTATTTTTTAAATGATCACTTCATAATTATCTTATAGTGATTTTTTTATAACTTCCGAGAGACTTATTTTTTCAAGAATAATGAAAAATGATGAGTTGTATTGAATTTTTTTTTATTTTAGAAATTTAATAATATTGATTTCATTTTTAAATTATTTTTTAAAAAAATTAACTCACTTATATTATGAATATTCCAATTATGATCACAGAAATAAATTTTTATGTTTTATTTTGGTATAAAACTTAACGTACATAATAGATAATTTTTTCTAGAAAGAATCTTTTCCAGAGACTTTTCATGTTTAATTTTAAATTAAATTATACTATTTATATTAATTAAGTTGGATTAAAAAGATTTTATTTTTTAATTGAGAATAATTATAATTATATAAGAATTATATCATAATTTCTAGTTATAATTTATAATAAATATATTAAAAATTCATTAACACTATTAAGGATAAATCAGTTATACCAGAGGAATTAGACCTAGAGATAAGATGATATTTTCAAATAAACATTCCTAACACATAAGGAATTAAAAATTTTGTAACTAATACAATTCATCAATTGAACCCATTTACATTTGGATGTATTTTTCTTGATTATTAACTTATCAATTTTTAATCTTTTATGAAATTTTATGTGTTCCTTCTCTCCAACATAAAAACTGACCCCACTCTTTCTAAACCATTAAACACATTGAGATTTTTGGATTTCTGAAACTATACCATTTATCTTATAAAAAACCCTATATATGAATTAGAGGTCATGGAATCTATATAACTACACTCCAAGGGTCCTTAAAAATTTATTTCATGGAGGTCAACCTTAAAGATTTTATCATCGAGCATGACCTCATTTAAATTTTTCAATTTTTATAAAACCAATAAAACACGTTTTTATTGAATATTTTATTTATAATAAATGATAAAATTTCCCCACATTGTTATCATAATTATTATTTATAAAATCTTCGGGATTAGATCATTCATTTGAAAATTTGATGGAAGTTGCAGTTTTACCATTTATATTGCATTGTAGAATTTCAAAGATAAATATTTTAATATTTATTTTTGAACAAGAAAATTTTTAATCGTGTTCATGAATTAATGGGATAAAACTTTTTTCAGGAAATTGGAACTAAATCGGGCACAATGTTGGATAAAATAGACAATTATGTCAAAGGTGGGCCGGTCCCATCAGATTATACATTAGTTCGGTATTTAGGTCATAAAATCATCAATAGATCTTGGATTGAACCCAAATTTAAAATGAATCCCTCCAACCCAATTAATCACTGATAATTATTCTAGAAGAATTTATGGTTCTTGCATTTTGGGGGTCCAATTTGCGGTGAAAGTTTGATTAAAATATTTGTTCGAGATTCCCCATTCATACTTGAAACCTATTTAAACATATCCTCCCCTCGACAATATAAATAAATTTTTCCCTCAATTAGAGAGGTTGAGACGTGAATTAAGAAGTTGAGGTTAGAGGAGAAGTGGATCGACTCCAATTCTCAAACCATTTCAACAAGGTTAGCTCTTGATGTAAGGATCCCTTTGACGAAGCCTTCTTTATCTTCATATTGTAATACTTTTTTTTGTTTAATAAACATATTTTTATTCTTTTAATAATTCTTATTTATTCTGTTTTTTTCAAATGTATTTTTATATTAATTTTCCCTCATTGGTATAGAATCAATAGTAAAAATAATATTGGGTTCTATCCATAATAATCCTTTTCAAATGCAACTAGTTTCTACCATGACTACATTTCCCATTGAAGAGTAGTTTTTTTACTAATAGATATACCTCTCAACTCCTTCATTTATTAATTTGGTATCAATGAGATTCTGTAATTTACATTATATGATATATTAATTTATTTTTTAATTTCAATGTATCTATGAAATTAATCAAAAAATAAACACAAATTCCACGAGGTCGAGAATTGTGTGAATAGTGAGTGTGTGAACTAAATTGGTAATTCAAAACCAAACATGGTCAGTTTTTAGTGCTCAAATATCTTCCATAAACTCAATTAATTCTAATTTTCATAGAGGATATGTTCCCTAATTTACCACTAATCATAATCTATCCATAGAACATCAATCAAAGCAGTGTGCTGCGACTGCATGTTCCGAAGTCAGCCTATGGTTAAATTCACTTCATCTTTACTATAATGTTAATTATTGTTTGGTTCAGCATTTAACTAATTAAGGGATCAAAATTAAGTCGATATTAATTTAAAATAAAATGATTAATAGATGATAAATGAGATAAACATTGTTTAGTTATGCCTTTTAAAATATTTTCTAAAAAACTACTTCTTGTTGTTTCTGTTTAATTGAACATTATTTCAAAAATAAAAACATTACAAAATTATACAATATTCTTACAGAAAATTATTTTAGCTACATGAATGGTAAAAAACCCCAACATCAATTCATTTAGTGATATTTTTATATTTTATGTTATTTTTAAAATACATTTAATATGTTGTTAAATTTACTTCTTCCATTGTGAGACGACCTTGGTCATCCACTCTGCAACAATTAAGTACCCCAAAAGGCATTAATCATTAGAGGGAACCCACGAAATCAACTTTCAAACTGTATATGTTTCTAGGGAGGCAAGTAATTGTTTAAACCAATTATAGGAACTAATTTTATTTTAAATTTTATTCTCTTCTTATCTTCATTCTTGATTGTTAACCAATCTGAAGTTTTTATTCTGCTATTATTTTCTTCTTCTTCTTATTCTTTTAGCATCAATTCAAAATAAAAATTATTATTATACTATGTTCCACATTTATTCATTTCAATTTTATTTTATTTATGACACAATCTAATCATAAGGATCTTTTAGATCATGACCCTGATATTGAATGAAACCTTACGGTTTGAATCAAGCATTCTCAGTCTACAGGAAGTTTCAACACTCAACAAGATGGAGGATTACTCCAATCTCAGAACAATGAAATATGAATAAATTCAAATTCAATCATAAAATAAGAACCAATGGATTAAAATAATGGGAATTAACTTAATAAAACCATTTGATACTTGGTTACATCTGATTTAAATTATCAACCAAATCGTATTGCATAACCAAATATCGAATCAGACAAGAACTGATATTTTGGTTAATTCACCTTCTTCCAATATGTCATTGATTATCTAGTGATGGCCAAAACAAACACTATAATGAATTTAATGTGTTTTTATCAACTCGGAAACCATGAAATGTATTTGAAGATGAAATCAAACTAAGATAATTACCTTTCTCAATTTATGGAGCTGTGAAAGATTGGATGTATTATTTACAACCTCAAGATGAAACATGTTAAAACTATTTGAAATATCTTTTATTGTAGATATTTTTCCATCATTAAGTGACACATACATTGAAATTGAGATCATTTGGATAATTCGAGCGCAAGGGGAGTCAATGTATGAGAACTGAGAATGATTCAAGAAGTTGCGTGTCAGATTCCAACATCACCAAATCAGTGAGAAACTCATCATCCAATACTCTAATAAAGGACTCATACATATGGAGATAATCATGGTGGATGTCATATCTGAAATAGAATTGGTGGAAAACTCACCAGTATCTACACATGTGTTAATTGAAATGATGCCCCAAAACTCCATACTATTTGGAAATCGAGGTACACCACATGTTTGGAGATTACATTAGGTAATTATTTCTCTTGAAAGTCATTTGATTGATATGATGATTGATTAATTGAAAACTACGGTGAGGTAGAATTAATTGGATATAAATATATCAAATCCCCCTTATTTAATTTGGAAGGCATGTTTATGGGTTCCCTTAAATAAATACTTGTTTTGTGTACATCGGTGTAGCAGAGTGGCTGACCAAGGTCGTCTCTCAAAGGGGGAAGTAAATTTAACCACACATTAAAGGTATTTTTAAAATAAAATAAAATTGTTTGATAAAAATACTTTAAAGGATGTGGTGGGGGTGTGTTTACCATTCATAAAACTATAAGAAGTTTGTTGGAATAATATTGTATACATTTTTAAATGATGATCGATTAAAAGGAAAAAATATGAATATTCTTTTTTAATATTTTAAAAGGTGTGATCGATCAAAATATGCATCTTCACTTAATCATTCATCATTATCATTTAAATTAAAAAAAAATTATAGTAATACCCTAATTTTTTAACCCTATAAACCAACATGATTTCTCTTAACCACACAAATGATATTTCAGAAACCCTAGGCTAGCTACATAACATGCTATAACAACAAACTACTTTGGATAGATGTTATAATGTTTTCTTATGGTCAATTTTTAGTAAGAAAACATATTGATTCTATAAATTATGATTAATTGGGTTTATGGATAATATTATATCTCTACAAAATTATCTCGTGTTGTCTTGTATTTCTGACTAAGATAACGCTCCCAGAATTCAAAAAATTCGCAACCTCGTGTGTTTTTGTGTGAATTATTTAATTGTTTTCTTAGATTATTATAATATAAATACTCAATTCATGGATCATATTAACTGAATTACATTATCTCAATGATTATAAATAACTAAATTAATAGGGTACAAGATAGATTGATCACTAAGAAAACTACTCTTCCATGGGTGGTCTGGTCATCGTGGAGATGTTTGGCATGGGAAAAGATTGAATGGGTAGAACCCAATATCATCTCCACTTATGAATTCCAACACAATGAAAAAGATTAACTAAATAAGAAAACTGAAAATAACAGAATAATTGGAATAGAAACTAAGAGTTTATTGAAAGCAAAACAACATTACAACAAAGAAGAGGAAAAGAAGAGCATTTTGGAGGATATCCTTGTTTTGTAGCATCCCTCCTCCAATTGTGAATTGAAATGGTGTAGAATGACTTGTACTATACTCCCAATCTACCATTTCACTCTCAACCCCTCCAAATGAGTGAAACAACTATTTATTGAGAGGAGGGAATTTAGGATTAAAGAGGTTTAAAGAGTGAATGGGTAATCACACAAACATATTTTAAGAAAAAATTCACTAACCATTTGACCTCCTAAAACCCTTGAAACATTTATTCATATAGAATAATGGTTTGGGAATTTTTTTTTTGGAGAGGTCCTCTCAAAATTTGGCCCCAATCCCCAATACAAGCTCGGATAAAATTTTTATGGTTTATATATAGAACCAATGTCCAATTTGGCGGGCCTATCCCACCTACAAATTGCTGGTCTATTTATTCCAACCAAATGCACGATTTAGAATCAATGTCCTAAACAAAATATGTAGATCATTAAGTCGGGAAAATAGTTAAAAAATATCAATTTCAAATAATAAATATTTAAATATTTATATTCGAAATACTAAATTTCACTATCAAGGGTAAAACTAGAATTTCAATAAAATTTACAAATGAATGCTCCAATCCTAAATATTTTATAAATAAACATATTTTACACAATGTGATGATATTTTATCACTTAATATTAATAAATTATTCAACAAAAATTTGTTTTATCAACTCCCCCACATTTAAAATTTCACACTCCTGGGAAAAATCTCATATCACGTATTCTGAAGAATTGTGACATGTAATCATAAATATCATATCAAAAAAAAAATTAAAACACATTTCGTTGAGATCCAACTATTCCACACTAGGAAAAAAAATTATCATTCCTTATAAAAAACAATTATTTTTATTTCTCAATTTATATCATTTAATATATTTCTAATTTATATATCCTCCCATGCATGAAACACCTAACTTACTTGAATTTTCTCTTATCAAACTAATGTTAATTTTTTTTAACAGTTTTTCCCATCCTAACTCATTTAAGGGTCACCATAGGATTGATAAATTCATAAATCTCCACATGATATGAGTCAATTTAGTATGTTTATCAACAGGACCTTACAAGGTTTTTTTATATCATTTGTCTTATAAGATTTAGATGTGGAAAACATTGAGATTGAATGAGGGGGGAATGACTTTTTTTGATGAAAAATTGCATTAATCTAATTTTCACATAAATATGGTCTGTTAATCAATACCCATATCATCAATTAATGTTCATCATCATGAAAAATAAAGGAATGTTCACACAATTATGCATTTTGAAATAAAAATTTCAATCTTCACAAACATGATTTCCTTGAATGCTCTAAAGAGGCATATCATTCTCCATATATGAGAAGCTCTAGAAATGGACAACTTTACTTATCATGAAACTTCCAGAAAAGGAACAACATTAAATATAATGATTTTCATCAGTAGAAAACACATATATTCATAATTTAATTTTCAACCGAAGTATCAAAGAATGTGGTACCACAACATAGGACAACATCCACCACACTTAAGTTCAAATAGATTATTCCATTTCACTTTATGAGTTGGATTTATTGGAATAATTGGATTGTCATGTGGCTAACCTAATAGGATATTCATGGATTATATGGGATACAAGGATTAAATTTTCATGTTAGGCCATTATATAAAGTGTTCATCCAAATTTGTGCTTTAATATCAAAAAATTTATCAATGGTTTAGAAAATAAGTACATAAAACTCTCATGTTTTAATTCGAATAAATCAAATTCAAGTTAAATCAATCGTGGTTTAGATCTATCAAGAAGTTAGGTAAATGTATGCAATATGAAAATAATGGTTCATAAGCCTCAGAATAATGAGATTTCAAATATAAATACTGTGAGATGTTCCATGAGATTCAAAATTCGGAGTACATTTTATAAAATTACTAAAGATTTGAACATGAAACAAAGTTATTTTCAGAAATCTTTTAAGCTTGGTTTCATGGGATAAATTGTTTCACTTATTGATATGAATTTCAAAATGGTTTTGGAAATTAATTCAGCTCAAAAGTTTCAAAAACTAACAAAAATTTAAAAAATAAAAAACCAAAATTTGAAAAACACCATTTTTTAAATTCATTGAAAAACAAGAAATAAAATTTAAATTACTATACTAAATGGTTCTCTCCCCCACTCTTAAAATATTGAATTTTCCTCGATTTAAACCCATCTGATGATATATGCACAATGAATTTATGATTTTAAATAGGAAAAGGAATAAAGAAGAAAAAGAGTTAGGAACAACCTGATATGCTAATGTGATGATTGTGTCGTGTTGTGTGATGAAATCCACTACATCAGTAGGAAGTCACTCAATGTTTTTTTTTCAAAAGTTTCCCATTGACTATGATGATTCTTTATGTGTCCTCTTGTGGTATATCCACTTCTTCATAAGAAACTACATTAGTTTCATCATAAGGACCTTACCATATATAATGAAACTTAACAGGCATCATCTTCAGTCATGAACTGTAGAGAAGGAAATTTCCTCCAACATGAAACTCCCTTTGTTGGATCATCCTATCATTAGATGCTTTTTATATTTCCTTATAGATACTTGAGTTCTTATATGAAGACAATCAAATCTTCACATGCTCCTGGATTTCTTTCCATTGGATTCCAGCTTGTGTCAAATCCCTATTTCATTTCTTTATAGCCAAATAATCCTAATTCTCAACATCCCGAGGGAGATAAAATGATTTACCAAAAACCATCAGTAATGGGGACATACAAAGGGGTGGCATGTATGCTACCCTATAATCATGAAGAACACCATCCATGTGTGTGCACTAATCTATCCTATTATGCAACACTATTTTATCCAAAATTTGATTCAACTCCCTATTTGAAACCTCTGCCTGGATATTAGTTTGAGGCTGGAATGGTGTTGATTTTTTCTTTGACACCCTATATATTTGATGAAGGGAATCCAAATTCTGAGTTCCAAAGTGTGTCTCTTGGTCACTAATGATGACATTCGGTACTCCAAACCTACCAAAAAAAATATTTGAAAAAGTCCACAACAACATGAAAATCATCAGTCCTAGTGGCCATAGCCTCCACCAATTTACTCACTTAATCAACAGATACCAACATAATCAAAAAATAAAATGTACTTGGAAATGAACCCATTATATAAATTCCCCATGCATCTAATATCTAACAGAATAGTATTGGTTGTTGGGGAACCTCATGTCTCTTATAAATGGTCTTAGTATGTTAGAAACGAGAGCATGACTTTCAAAACACACGGGAATCATGGAATAAGTTAGGAAAATATAATCTAGATTCTAAAACATTTGTAGTTGTCTATTGTGGTCCAATGTGTCAACCACAGGCTACTGTATGTCATAAATGTAAAACAGACTCCAACATATGATCATAAACAAACATCCGAATAACATTGTCACTACACATGCTCCATAGGTATGAATCATCCCGAAAACAAAATCTTGACTCACTCATTATCTTTTAGACATGATTATTCTCTAAATTTTTAGGGATTTCAGAGAAAAATAGGTAGTTAACAAAATCACCATACCAAGGATGCGTACCTGAATGGGATAAATATTCTCATTAGGGAAAGTGTCCCGAAGTGGTACCTGGTCCAAGGTGTCATCCTCTAGTGTTGAGTAATCCTACTCATGTGGTCCACAACAATGTTTTCTGACCGCTTCTTGTCCATTATCTCAATATAATTTTTTTAAGAAGGAACATACATCACATATGTCTAGGCTTTGGGAATGTCTTCTTCACGAGGTACCTCATAGCTTCATGGAAAGAAAAAACAACGACTTTCGAGCCTAAAAATTATTAATTGAATCTATCTAAAGTGAATCTGATAGAAATAAACTTCTTTTCCATGGTTGTGTTGTTTGATTGGGAAGAATATAGTGTTCTTAATGCTTGGTCTATCACATGTGAACATCCCTCTACCTGCTGAGATAAGACAGCTCCAACCGTGAAGTTGGAGGCATCACACATAATCTCAAAAAGAAATTTCCCATTGCAAGGGATGTATAATCTATGGAGTTGTTATACCCTTATTCATCTCACAAAATACTACCCTCCATGAATCATCAATCAAAGAATCAGAACCCTTTTGATGTAATCATGACAATGGAGTAAAAATCTTACTAAAATCTAAGATGAAGTTCTTATAAAAGCATGAATTCCCTAGTAATGATCTAATATCACACACACATGAACGATTGGGTAAGGAAGAAATAATGTCTATCATAGATCTATCAATATCTATCCCCTGTTTTTACACATCATGCCCTAAGACAATTCCATGATCTACCGTAAAATGAATCTTTTCAATGTTTAAGACAAGATTCATCCCAATACAACGATTCAATACAACTCCCAAACTTGAGATACAATAATAAAATGAATACCCATACACTGTAAAATCATCCATCAATAACTCTATGATTGTTTCAGTAAAATCTAAAAAAATACTCGCAAGGCATCTCTTTGAGGTTCCTTGGTCATTACAAAATCAAAATGGCTTCATTCAGTAGGCAGACATAAAAAATGTACATGTGAATTTTTTCATCTTCTAATCCTCTTAAGCAATAAACACCTGAAAATATGTAGTAAATCTATCCAACAAACACTTCTATGTTTTCCCTGTTAGTCTCTCAAGCATTTGATCAATAAATGGTAGGGTAAATGGTCCTTTCATGTGGATTGATTTAGTTTCATATAATCAATACCCACAGACCAACTATTTTTCACCCTCATTGGTACTAACTCATATTTATCATTTTAAAAACAATAACACCACATTTATAAGGCACAACTTGAATAGGACTCACCCACTGGGAATTTTAAATGGAATAGATTATACCTACCCCAAGTAATTTTTCAACATCTTTTTTGACAACCTCCAAAAGTGATGGATTGAGTCTCCATTGTGTCTACCTAATTGGTTTATCCCCTTTTTCAAAAAGAATATGATGCATGTAAATTGATGGGCTAATACCTGATTTGTTAGCCAAGGTCCACTCAATTTCCCAAATGTTATCCCTCAAAAGATTCATAAGTTTTTATCCATGCTCAAAAGGGATTTTATTAGAAATTATAATAGGTAACTTCTAACCACTTAACATGTATGAGTATTTTATATTTCGTGGTATAGGCTAGAGTTCCAATATAGGGTGTGATGTATAGATAGGAAAATTAAAGGAACTAAAATATGTGCACAATCAACATCAATATCAGAATATACATCATCAAAATCATAGAATAATGAATCAAATCCATCAGCATACTCCACAGCAATGTCATAATCAGATTAAACATGATCAAAATCAAAATTTGAATCCATTTCAAAATTTTGATTTTAGATTGTTTGTGCATTATAAATAGGTTTAGATGTAGTCTTAGATATCAAACATGAACAAATGCTCATAATCTATCTAATCATAAGACGATCAAAATCCCTGGGATTTTTACTTAGCGGTTCAAAATCTGAGATAACAAAAGGAGAATGGTCTTCTAAGGGGTAATTAAGGGTTTCCATGACATTAAATATGACAACTTCATCACCAAATTTCATGGAAATTAAACCCTCATTGACATTTATGATAGTTATTATTGTTTTGAGGAAGGGATTACATAAGATAATGGGATAATGTGAACTTACCTGATCATCCAACATGACAAGAACATAGAAATATACATGTATGATAATGTCTCTTACCCGAACAAGTACATCCACATGGTCTCCCACTGGATATGTTGTTTCCAACTACACCACTACTCTCATCGGCTTCAACTCATCAACCTATAATGAAGAGAATACATAGTGAGGAATCACATTTATATAAGAACCTAAATAATAAAGAGAAACATAAAAAGGTAACTCTCTTATGGTGCATACTACAATGAATGTATCCGGATCCATGCACATTGATGGCATTGCTAGAGTTGGTGTAACTAATGTTGAATCATTCCATCCAAGATTAATCCTCTCATTTCCTTTGATCCCCCTTTGATTGGTATAATGTTATTTTAATAATTTCAAATAATTTGGGATTTTATTGATGGAATTATGTAGAGGGATGTTGATCTACACACACATGAATATATAAAAAAAATCTTTTTTCATCACCTCTTCATACATTTTCTTGGGTTTTACAACCCTGTTTGGAATGATAAGGGGTTTAAGAAGAACATAATTAATATTTTACTTACCATTATTTTTCTCCTTCGTTTTCTCATCTGTTGGTTTTCAATGGGTCCTCTCTGGAGTTGAGATGAATCTCGATACACAATCAGTCCAGATTTATCAGCTTTTTTCATCCCACTTCACGATGTGATGGAACTGAATTTCACCATGGTATTTTGAGTATTTTGGGAAGGAATATTTTTTTAGTTCTTACTTACTAGTTCATGGAGGGAAAAGGAATTCTTTATCATTTATGTCTTCAAATATCTCAACTCTGAACATTCACTCTTCAACTCATTCGGTTGATTATGAATACTTTTTTTCAAAAGATCATTAGTGTCAAAATATACCTTGGTTGGGGTATTCCCTTGCTATTAACTTGTTGATGCATGAGTATAAAATTTTCATTGGGGTTGTTGGAAACCATGTTATTAAGGTGGATACTACTAGATGTTTTATTGAAAAAGGGGCCTTTGTTGTTGTGTAGATACATACATCATGTCTTATTGATCCTTTTCCCATTGGTTGTATGTTGGAGAAGAGGAATCGTGATTCTTTTGGGGATGTGGCTATTGTTGCTGCTGATATGGTCTCCCTGGGAATACTTATGGGCAATCCTCAGTATCTTGTAAATGTGGGAAATAGTATGTTGGGTGGCTTTTTTCAGTGAAAATAACACAAGGCCTTGATGTAGGGGGTTGGGATGCCTTTTACGATACTTAAATATGTCACACCATTGTTTTATATTGATCAAAGTATGTCTCAATCAAATGACTTTCAAGATAAGGACATACCTTATGTACTCCTCGAACATGTGTTTTCCTCGATCAAGAAATTGTTTACAGTTTTGTGTCTTCTTGTTTTTCAAAGGACTTGTAGTTACTGGTTCCTTGTCCACCAGTGCTCTTCTAGTCTTGGCAACCACCATGCTTCTCTCTAGAGGTGCGAGTCCTTCATTGATGTATTCGATTAAGAGTTTCTCACTGATATGGTGATGTGGGCTATTTGCACAGAACTTCTAGAATTTCTCCCAGTACTCATACATTTACACTCCTTTGGATTCCTTTATTACAAAGATATCCATATGAATGGAAGAGGTCCTTGATTCTGAAAAAATATCTATATGAATAGTCATTTCAAATAATTCCAATAAGATACATATCCAGGAGGTAAATAATACATCTAATCTTTCGCAACTCCATCAAGTTAGAATGGTAATGCTCTTAGTTTGATTTGGTCTTCAGATGCATTTATTGGTTTAGCAGTTTAGAAAACCACATTAAATACTTTAATTTGTTTATTGGGATCCTCACTAGAGATGCCATGAAATTTTGGAAGTATGTGAATTAACACAAATTTCTATTCAATGTTCAATTTATAATATTTATATGAAATACAATTTGGTTGATAGTTAATATAATGTGCATCCAATTATCGAATGGTTCTATTAAGTTCATTTCCACCATTCTCAGCCATTGGTTCTTGTTTAATGTATAATTTAGAACTGTTTCCAATTCCATTAATCTTGGAAAGGAGAAATTATCCAACAGTTTGAATGTTGAAACATCTAGTAGACTAAGATTGTTATATTTGAACCCAAAGGCTATGATCAATCTCAAGATCAAGATCTAAGAGATCATCGGGATTAGTTCGTGTTATAAATAAAATAAAAAAGAAAATAATGAAAGTGGACCATGGAAAAATAAAAATGAGAAGTTTTATTTGATGGTCTAAAAATTAGAAAAAGAAAGTAAAAGAAAAATAAAAAATTTAGATTGGGTATAGATGTAAGAAAAAAGAAAAGAATATAATAAAATGTAAAACAAAATAAATACATAAAAATAGTTTAAATAATTACTTACCTCCCTATAAATGGAACCAATTTGAAAGGAGTTATCATGGGATACCTCAAATGATTAGTGGATTTTGGGTACTTAGATGCAGTAGAGTGCCTTACCAAGGTTATCTCTCAATGGAGGAAGCAAATTTAACAACATATTAAAGGTATTTTCTAAATATAATAAAATTGATTAATAACACTACTTGAAAAGATGTGGGTGGGGGTTACCATTTAGAAAACATAAATATGTTTGTAGAAAAAAGATTGTATAATTTTCATGTTTCTATTTTTGAAATAATGTACGATTAAAAAGAAACAACAAGAAGATATACTTTTAGAAAATATTTTAAAATAAGTAATTGATCTAAATCTACCTCTTATATCAATTATTTATCATTAAAATTTAAATTAAAATCTACATAATTATAATCCCTCAATTTTTTATCTCTGGAACCCTACAGGAGTAAACTTAACCACAAATATGAAATTACTTAAACCCTATCCTAGCTTTGAAACACGTAAACACATCACCCTGCATTGATTGATGTTATACAGTTATGTAACGGTATGTGGTTAATTATAGTACATATACATTCTCTAAATGAGGATTAATTGAGTTTAGAGTTTATATTTGAACTCTAGAAACATATCATGTGTGGTCTTGTATAACCGATTAACATCGTATTCTCATAATTCACACAATACTCAACCTCGCGTGTTTTGTGTTAACTGTTAAATTTCTTGTATAGTTTGATATAATAAAGAAATATTATTCATGGATCATATTAAGTGAATTAAATTATCTCAATGATTTAAAAATAACTAAATGAATAGTGTAGAATATAGATCATTCACCAAGAAAACTACTCTTCCATGGGTTGTGTGGTCATCATATAGACGTTTTTTCAGAGCAATGTATTGAAATGGTAGAACCCAATCTCATATCCAATTTTAATTCTATCCCAAAGAGAAATATTACAAGAAGAATAAAATTGAAAATAATAGAAGAAGTGGAAAAGAAAATAAGAGTTTATTGAAAGCACTACAACATTACAACAAAGAAGAGGAAAATGATAGAATTTTGGAGGAGATTCTAGCTTGGAAGCTTCTCACCTCCAATTGTGAATAAAAATTGTGTAGAACCACTTATCCTCTTCTACCAATAGCATAGTTCACATCCCAACCCATACATGGAGGAAAAATATAATTTATTGAGTGGAATGGAGTCTAGGTTTAATGATGTTTCGAATGTGAATGGCTTATCTCGTCAAATATTTTAAGCCACATTTTAATGCTCATTTGACCTCCAAAACGCATGAACCAACTATTCTTCCAGAATATTGATTTTTGAACAATTTTTCTAGAGAGAACCTCTCAAAATATGGGCCCAATCTAAGCTTGTATGAAGAAGGTAAGTCCCAAATACAAAACCAATGTCTAATATGGATGGCCCAACACACATTGAACTTCATGGTCTATTTAGTCCAAACAAATGCATGATTTAGCATCAATGTCCTGAACACAAGATGTATCCCATTATGTTTGTAACATGGTTAAAAAAATTCAAGTTCAAATAAAAAATATTAAAATATTTCTCTTTGAAATACTACAGTTCACTATAAGGGTTAAAACTAGAATTTCCATCAAATTTAAAAATAAATGATCTAATCCCAAATATTTTGATAAACATAATTAACACAATGTAAGCAAATTTTATCATTTAATATCAAAAAAAATTCTTTAAAAATGTGTTTTGATGATTCCCCCACACATTCCATTTTTCACTCCTGGGAAAAACCTCATGTCTCATATTCTGAAAAATTGTAACCTGTAAACATCAATATGAAACCAAAACGTATTTTAAAACACATATCCTTTTGATCCAACAATTTCACACCCTGAAAAAAATGAAATAATGCCCCATTTAAGACCATTAATTTATGTTCTCCATTTTTATCATTCAATATATTTCCACTTCATTTATCATCCAATACACAAAACACTTACCTCACTTGAATTTTTTCGTATGAGATAAATGTCAATTTTTCAGCAACGTATTTCTCATCCAAACACATTCTTGGGTCACCATTGGCTATATAATTTTATACATCACCACTCGATGTGAGTTAATCATATATGTTTAACATTAGAACATTCCATGGTTGTTCTCCGGATTTCAGTTGGTAGGATTTAAAAGTGAAATTTTTTTATCTTGAATGAGAGGGGCTTGACTCTTTTTCAAGAAAATTTTCACTAATATATTTTTCACATAAATATGGTCTCCTCCTCATTCCTCTTATCATCAATTCATATTCATCATCATAAAAAAATGTGCACACGATTCAGCATTTCAACAGTAAAAATTTCAATCTTCTCAATCATGATTTTTTTGAATGCTTTAAATAGGAACAACTTTCTCCCACTATTACATGCTATAGATAGGCACAAACTCACTTATCATGAAATCTCCCTAAAAGGAAAATATTTAAATATAATGATTTTCTTTAGCATCAAACACATCTCTTAATAATTTAATTTCCCACCCAAAGTGTCACAGAATGTGGTAGCACGACATAAGACTTCTTTCTCCACACTTATGTTCAACTAGATTATGCCATTTCCCTTCAAGAGTTGGTTGGATATGGAAAATTGGCTTGTAATGTGGATATATTAATAGTATATTCATGGATTCTATAAGATAGAAGGATAAATGTTCATGGAAAGACATTATAAAAAATAATCTTTTAAAAAGGGGCTTTAATGCAAAAAAATGCCTTAATCATTTAAAACATAAGTACCTTAAACCCTCAAGTTTTGACAAGAATAAATCAAATTCTGGTTAAATCAAGCATGGTTTGGTTCACTCAAAAATATAGTTAAATGTAATGAAATATGAATATAATGGTTAAGAAGCCACAAAATAATGTCATTTAACATATAAATACTGTGAGATGTGGCATGAGATTCTGAATTTAGAGTACTTTTCATTAAATTACAAATGAGTTGAACTTGAAACAAAGTTATCTTCATCCTTGATTTCTGCTCGGTTTTATGGGATAAATTGTTTCATTTATTGATATTAATTTGAGAATGGTTATGGGAATCATTTCAGCTCATAAGTTTCAAAAAATCACAAATAATTGAAAAATAAACACCCAATATTTGAAAAATAGACAATTTTTTTTTGAAATTCATTGAAAAACTAGAAAACGATAGAAATTACTAAACTAAAAGGTTACCTCCACCATACATAACATATATCATTTTCTATAATGTGAACCGATGAGATGATATATTGAAATGAAATTTATGATTTTAAATATGATAATGAATAATGAAGTGAATGGGTTAGGAACTACCTAATATGCTCAGGTGATGACAGGGTCACACAGTGTAATGAAATTAACTGAATCAGTAGGATGTCCCGCAATATTTCGTCAAATATTTCACATTTAACTTAAATATAATTCTTATTTATTATTGTGTGATCTCCACAACACCATACGGGAAAACATTAGTAACAATATAAGGACATATCCATCTAGAATGCAACATTCAAGTCATCATCTTCAGTCGTGAATTGTATAGAAGGTCTTTTATCCAACATGAAATTCCCTTTGCTAGATCATTCTTTCATGAAATGCTTTTGATCATTCCTTATAGTACCTTGATATCCCATATTAAGACAATTGAATCTCCTCATGATCTTTAATTTGAAACTTCCTTTGGATTCTAACTTGTGCCAAATCCATGTTGAATTTCATTATATCCCAATAAGAATGATACTAAAAATCCAAGGGGAGATGACAAACCTTCCCAAAAACAATATTAAATTGGGACATACCTATGGGTGTCTTTTATTCTATCATATAATCCCAATGTACATCATCCAAGTGCTTTCTCCAGTCATTCATACTCAGTTTCACAGTTTTCCCCAAAACAAATTTCCACTACCTATTTGAAACCTCAGCCTGTCCATTTGTATGAGGGTGGTATAGTGTAGATGTTTTTTGTGTCAAAACATTATTTTGAAGGGGGAATCCAAATTATTGTTTCCAATCTGTGTCCTTGGGTTACTAATGATGGCCTTCAGTACTTGAAACCAACCAAAATTTTGTGTTTTCTTTATGTTCACGACAACATGGTAATACTTATTCATGGTTGTCTTAGCCACCACACATTTACTAACATAATCAACAGTAACATAAATATACAAAAACTTAATGAAACTAGGATAAGGACACATAAAATTGATTCCCAGTATATAAAATATCTCATAGTATAGTATGGGTTGTTGGGTAATCTCATGTCTCCTGGAAATGTTCTAAGTGTGTTGGCAGTGGGAACATGACATCAAAATAACATTGGAATCATGGAATATTCTAGGACAATATAATCTAGAGTCCAAACCATTCTTATCATTCCATTGGGGTCCAAATTGTCCACTACAACCATGTGTGTGAAAAAATTGTAAAATAGACACCAAATCATGATCAGGATCACACCTCCTATTAACTTGGTCACTATATATTCTCCATAGATATGGATCTTCCCAAACATAAAATCTTTACACAATAATTAACTTTTAGGGATGATGTTTCTTTAGATTTTTAGGTATTTCAGAGGCAAGAGGTAGTTAACTAAATCAGCATACCAAGTATGTGTACCTAAGATGGAATACAGATGCTCATCATGGAATGTATATCGAAGTGGAACCTATTCCAAGGTGTCGTCCTCTAGTGTGTCAGTAAGACTACTCATAGGGCACACCACCATGTTTTCTTAACCCTTCTTATCATTTATCTCAATATCATATTCGTTAAGAAGGAGCTTCCATCGGATAAGTCTGGGCTTTGTGTCCGGCTTCTTCAAGAAGTACCTAAAAGTTTCATAGTTAGAAAAAACCACTACATTAGAGCCTAATAAATATGAATTGAATTTATCTAATGTGAATATTACTTCAAGATACTTCTTCTCTTTGCTTGTGTAGTCTGATTGGTCTTAATCCAGTTTCCTTGAGGCATATGCAATCACATGTGAACTTCCCTCCACCCCATGACATAATAATTATCCAACCGTGATGTTGGAGGTGTAGAACATTAGCTCAAAAATAATGTACCATTGTGGGGGATGTATGATTATTAGAGTGGTTAGACACTTCTTCAGCTAATCTAATGCTACCCTGGATTAATTATCAAACAAAAAATCAGAATCCTTTTGAAGTAATCATGAAAAAGGTAGAGAATTCATATTAAATTCATTGATGAAGTGACAATAAAAGCATGTATTCCATATGAAAGATATAATATCACACAAACATGAAGGATGGGGTAAGGATTAAATAATGCCTATCTTAGATTTATCAGCCTCTATCCCATGTTTTGACACTACATTCCCTAGGAATATGCCATGATCTACCATAAAATGACACATTTCAATGTTCAAGACCAGATTCATCACAACAAAATGAATCAAAAACATTTCCAAACTAGAGATACAATCATCAAATTAGGACACATAAATATTAAAATCATCCATTAATACCTCTATGCATGTCTCAATAAATTAGTAGAAAATACTCACCATGCATATTTGGAAGGGAACTAGGAAATTGCAATGTAATAATGGAATCCTTTGGATGGAAAACTTACAAAATAGACAAGTTAATGTTGTCTTTTCTCGATCCACCCTAGATATATGAACCTGAAAATATCAAGAAAATCCATCCCGGAAAAAATAGTGTGTTTTCCAAGCTAGTATATTAAGCATTTCATCAATAAATGGGAGGGCAAATTGTCCTTTCGAGTAGATTGATTTTTTTCCTATATTCAATACCCACACAGAATTTATTTACCACCATCATTGGATGTATCCCATATTTTTTGATTTTTAACAACATTAAAACCACGTTTCTTAGTCACAACTTCAATTGGACTCACACACTAGGAATCTAAAATATGATAGATTATACCTACCTTGAGTAAATTTTCAACCTCTTTTTTAATAACCTCCCAATGTATTGGATTGAGTATCCTTTATGACTACCAAATTGGTTTTTCCCCTTCCTCCAAAAGAATAATATGAATGTAAATAGTGGGTTTAATACCTGATATGTCAACCATGGTCCACCTAATTGCCTTGATATTCTCCCTCAAATGATTCAAAAGTTTTTCTTCATTTTCAAATGGGAGATTGTTAGTAATTATAATAGGTGATTTCATAGCACATAACAAGTATGAGTATTTTAGATTTGGTGGTAATGACTTGAGTTCCAATGTAGGGGGTGATGTATGGATGGAGAAATAAAAGGAACTAGAATATGAGCACAATGAACACTAGTATAATAATTTCCATCATCAAAATCAAGGAATAAAGCATCAAATCCATCAGAATACTCTACAGCCATGCCATAATCAGTTTGATCAAGATTAAAATCAAAATATGAATCTATTTCAAAATCAAATCTAAGATAGTTTTATACATTATAAATAGGTGTGGAAATAATCTTAAGCATCAAATTGGAAATAATTCTCATAATCTCTCTAAACAAAGGCCAATAAAAATCCATAGAGTTTTCACTTTGTGGTTCAAAATGGGAGATAAAAACTTAGAATTATTATATGAGGGGTTCTTCAGGGATACAACAACATGAAATATCAAAATTTAATATCCAAATTCCAAAGAAATTTTCCTTCATTGATATTTATTATAGTTATTCCTTTTTTTTGGAAGAGACTACCTATGATAATGGGAGAATGTGACTCACTTGATCATACTCCATGATTAAAACATTGAAATTTAATAGGATGCTCATGTCTCTTACCTAGACAAGTATATCCACAAGGACTTCTATTTTTAATGTTGTAGATTTATTTTCCCACTTCACTACTACTCTCTACAGTATCAAATCACCAACATGTAAATAATATAATATATATTTTGAAATCACATTTATTGAATATCTTAAATCAAAAAGAGAATAAGAAATGTGAAAATCCCTTATGGATCATGGTATAGTGAATGTCCTGGGATCCTTGAAAAAGGTTTGAATTGTTAGGGTTGGAGTAATGAGTGTTGAAAAATTCCTTTCAAGATTGATCCTCTCATTTCCCATGATCTCTCGTCGATTTTTATATTGTTATTTTAATAGACATTAATGGCTATATAATTTTATACATCACCACTCGATGTGAGTTAATCATATATATTTATCATTAGAACATTCCAGGGTTGTTCTCTGGATTTCAGTTGGTAGGATTTAAAAGTGAAATTTTTTTATCTTGAATGAGAGGGGCTTGACTCTTTTTCAAGAAAATTTTCACTAATATATTTTTCACATAAATATGGTCTCCTCCTCATTCCTCTTATCATCAATTCATATTCATCATCAAAAAATTGTGCACACGATTCAGCATTTCAACAGTAAAACTTTCAATCTTCTCAATCATGATTTTTTTGAATGCTTTAAATAGGAACAACTTTCTCCCACTATTACAGGCTATAGATAGGCACAAACTCACTTATCATGAAATCTCCCTAAAAGGAAAATATTTAAATATAATGATTTTCTTTAGCATCAAACACATCTCTTAAGAATTTAATTTCCCACCCAAAGTGTCACAGAATGTGGTAGCACGACATAAGACTTCATTCTCCACACTTATGTTCAACTAGATTATGCCATCTCCCTTCAATAGTTGGTTGGATATGGAAAATTGGCTTGTAATGTGGATATATTAATAGTATATTCATGGATTCTATAAGATATAAGGATAAATGTTCATGGAAAGACATTATAAAAAATAATCTTTTAAAAAGGGGCTTTAATGCAAAAAAATGCCTTAATCATTTAAAACATAAGTACCTTAAACCCTCAAGTTTTGACAAGAATAAATCAAATTATGGTTAAATCAAGCATGGTTTGGTTCACTCAAAAATATAGTTAAATGTAATGAAATATGAATATAATGGTTAAGAAGCCACAAAATAATGTCATTTAACATATAAATACAGTGAGATGTGGCATGAGATTCTGAATTTAGAGTACTTTTCATTAAATTACAAATGAGTTGAACTTGAAACAAAGTTATCTTCATACTTGATTTCTGCTCGGTTTTATGGGATAAATTGTTTCATTTATTGATATGAATTTGAGAATGGTTATGGGAATTATTTCAGCTCAAAAGTTTCAAAAAATCACAAATAATTGAAAAATAAACACCCAATATTTGAAAAATAGACAATTTTTTTTGAAATTCATTGAAAAACTAGAAAACAATAGAAATTACTAAACTAAAAGGTTACCTCCACCATACATAACATATATCATTTTCTATAATGTGAACCAATGATATGATATATTGAAATGAAATTTATGATTTTAAATATGATAATGAATAATGAAGTGAATGGGTTAGGAACTACCTGATATGCTCAGGTGATGACGGGGTCACACAGTGTAATGAAATTAACTGAATCAGTTGGAAGTCCCACAATATTTCGTCAAATATTTCACATTTAATGTAAATATAATTCTTATTTATTATTGTGTGATCTCCACTACACCATACGGGAAAACATTAGTAACAATATAAGGACATATCCATCTAGAATGCAATATTCAAGGCATCATCTTCAGTCGTGAATTGTATAGAAGGTCTTTTATCCAACATGAAATTCCCTTTTCTAGATCATTCTATCATGAAATGCTTTTGATCATTCCTTATAGTACCTTGATATCCCATATTAAGACAATTGAATCTCTTCATGATCTTTAATTTGAAACTTCCTTTGGATTCTAACTTGTGCCAAATCCATGTTGAATTTCATTATATCCCAATAAGAATGATAATAAAAATCCAAGGGGAGATGAAAAACCTTCCCAAAAACAATATTAAATTGGGACATACCTATGGGTGTCTTTTATTCTATCATATAATCCTGATGTACATCATCCAAGTGCTTTCTCCAGTCATTCATACTCAGTTTCACAGTTTTCCCCAAAACAAATTTCCACTACCTATTTGAAACCTCAGCCTGTCCATTTGTATGAGGGTGGTATAGTGTAGATGTTTTTTGTGTCAAAACATTATTTTGAAGGGGGAATCCAAATTATTGTTTCCAATGTGTGTCCTTGGGTTACTAATGATGGCCTTCAGTACTTCAAACCAACCAAAATTTTGTGTTTTCTTTATGTTCACGACAACATGGTAATACTTATTCATGGTTGTCTTAGCCACCACACATTTACTAACATAATCAACAGTAACATAAATATACAAAAACTTAATGAAAATAGGATAAGGACACATAAAATTGATTCCCAGTATATAAAATATCTCAGAGTATAGTATCGGTTGTTGGGTAATCTCATGTCTCCTGGAAATGTTCTAAGTGTGTTGGGAATGGGAACATGACATCAAAATAACATGGGAATCATGGAATATTCTAGGACAATATATTCTAGAGTCCAAACCATTCTTAGCATTCCATTGGGGTCCAAAGTGTCCACTACAACCATGTGTGTGAAAAAATTGTAAAATAGACACCAAATCATGACCAGGATCACACCTCCTATTAACTTGGTCACTATATATTCTCCATAGATATGGAGCTTCCCAACCATAAAATCTTTACACAATAATTAACATTTAGGGATGATGTTTCTTTAAATTTTTAGGTATTTCAGAGGCAAGAGGTAGTTAACTAAATCAGCATACCAAGTATGTGTACCTAAGATGGAATAAAGATGCTCATCAGGGAATGTATATCGAAGTGGAACCTAGTCCAAGGTGTCGTCCTCTAGTGTGTCAGTAAGACTACTCATAGGGCACACCACCATGTTTTCTGAACCCTTCTTATCCTTTATCTCAATATCATATTCGTTAAGAAGGAGCTTCCATCGGATAAGTCTGGGCTTTGTGTCCGGCTTCTTCAAGAAGTACCTAAAAGTTTCATAGTTAGAAAAAACCACTACATTAGATCCTAATAAATATGAATGGAATTTATCTAATGTGAATATTACTTCAAGATACTTCTTCTCTTTGCTTGTGTAGTCTGATTGGTCTTAATCCAGTTTCCTTGAGGCATATTCAATCACATGTGAACTTCCCTCCACCCCATGACATAATAATTATCCAACCGTGATGTTGGAGGTGTAGAACATTAGCTCAAAAATAATGTACCATTGTGGGGGGTGTATGATTATTAGAGTGGTTAGACACTTCTTCAGCTAATCTAATGCTACCCTGGATTAATTATCAAACAAAAAATCAGAATCCTTTTGAAGTAATCATGAAAAAGGTAGAGAATTCATATTAAATTCATTGATGAAGTGACAATAAAATCATGTATTCCATATGAAAGATATAATATCACACAAACATGAAGGATGGGGTAAGGATAAAATAATGCCTATCTTAGATCTATCAGCCTCTATCCCATGTTTTGACACTACATTCCCTAAGAATATGCCATGATCTACCATAAAATGACACATTTCAATGTTCAAGACCAGATTCATCACAATAAAATGAATCAAAAACATTTCCAAACTAGAGATACAATCATCAAATTAGGACACATAAATATTAAAATCATCCATTAATACCTCTATGCATGTCTCAATAAATTAGAAGAAATACTCACCATGCATATTTGGAAGGGAACTAGAAAATTGCAATGTACTAATGGAATCCTTTGGATGGAAAACTTACAAAATAGACAAGTTAATGTTTTCTTTTCTCGATCCACCCTAGATATATGAACCTGAAAATATCAAGAAAATCCATCTAGGAAAAAATAGTGTGTTTTCCAAGCTAGTCTATTAAGCATTTCATCAATAAATGGGAGGGGAAATTGTCCTTTCGAGTAGATTGATTTTTTTCCTATATTCAATACCCACACAGAATTTATTTACCACCATCATTGGATGTATCCCATATTTTTTGATTTTTAACAACATTAAAACCACGTTTCTTAGTCACAACTTCAATTGGACTCACACATTGGGAATCTAAAATAGGATAGATTATACCTACCTTGAGTAAATTTTCAACCTATTTTTTAATAACCTCCCAATGTATTGGATTGAGTATCCTTTATGGCTACCAAATTGGTTTTTCCCCTTCCTCCAAAAGAATAATATGAATGTAAATAGTGGGTTTAATACCTGATATGTCAACCATGGTCCACCTAATTGCCTTGATATTCTCCCTCAAATGATTCAAAAGTTTTTCTTCATTTTCAAATGGGAGATTGTTAGTAATTATAATAGGTGATTTCATAGCACATAACAAGTTTGAGTATTTTAGATTTGGTGGTAATGACTTGAGTTCCAATGTAGGGGGTGATGTATGGATGGAGAAATAAAAGGAACTGGAATATGAGCACAATGAACACTAGTATAATAATTTCCATCATCAAAATCAAGGAATAAAGCATCAAATCCCTCAAAATACTCTACAGCCATTCCATAATCAGTTTGATCAAGATTAAAATCAAAATATGAATCTATTTCAAAATCAAATCTAAGATAGTTTTATACATTATAAATAGGTGTGGAAATACTCTTAGACATCAAATTGGAAATAATTCTCATAATCTCTCTAAACAAAGGCCAATACTAATCCATAGAGTTTTCACTTTGTGGTTCAAAATGGGAGATAAAAAATTAGAATTATTATATGAGGGGTTCTTCAGGGATACAACAACATGAAATATCAAAATTTAATATCCAAATTCCAAAGAAATTTTCCTTCGTTGATATTTATTGTAGTTATTCCATTTTTTTGGAAGAGACTACCTATGATAATGGGAGAATGTGACTCACTTGATCATCCTCCATGATTAAAACATTGAAATTTAATAGGATGCTCATGTCTCTTACCTAGACAAGTATATCCACAAGGACTTCTATTTTTAATGTTGTAGATTTATTATCCCACTTCACTACTACTCTCTACAGTATCAATTCACCAACATGTAAATAAGATAATATATATTTTGAAATCACATTTATTAAATATCTTAAATCAAAAAGAGAATAAGAAATGTGAAAATCCCCTATGGATCATGGTATAGTGAATGTCCTGGGATCCTTGAAAAAGGTTTGAATTGTTCGGGTTGGAGTAATGAGTGTTGAAAAATTACTTTCAAGATTGATCCTCTCATTTCCCATGATCTCTCGTCGATTTGTATATTGTTATTTTAATAATTTCACATACCTAGGTATTTTCTTCTTGTATTTAAGTATAGGTATGGTTTTCTCCACACACTAGAATGTATCCAAATTCCTTTTTTCATAACCTATTTATAAATTTTCTCTATTTTTAAAACCATGATTGGATAGGGAAGGGGGTTAGGAAGAAAATCATTAATGGTTTATGGACCTTTATCTTTATCCTGTGGTTTCTCATCATCTATTTTTTAATGGGAATTCTCTATAATTTAGGTGAATCTAGGTGGTGTTATAGTTGAAGTTGTATTAGTTATTTTCAACCCACTTCTAAATGTTATGGCACTGAAATTTTACTTGGGATTTAGAGTAGGTTGGGAAAGAATATTTCTATAGTTCTTTCTTACCAGTTCATCTAGGGAAGTGGAAATATGGCTCATTTGTGTATTCAACACTCTCAAATCCAAAACTTAATTCTTCACCTCATTAAGATGTTTAAGATTTTTTTTTTAAAATATCATTAGAGTAAAAATATACCAAGGGTGGGTGATTTCATTGTTGTTTGGTTATTGATGCTTGAACTTAAAATCTCCTTTGGGGTTATTGGAAACCATGTTGGTGTCGTGGAGGCTGTTCGATGTTTTTCAAAAATGTGGTCATTGATGTTGTCTAGAACCATACATCATGTCCAATTGATCCATCAACCCTTGGTTGTATGTTGGAGAAATAGAATCAATCTTCTTTGGTGGATGTGGTAGTTATTGATGATGCCATAGTCTTCCCGGGAATACTGTTGCACAATCCTCCGTCTCTTGTATTTGCATGAAATAGTGAGTTGGGTGTCTTGTCTCAGTGACAATACCACAAGGCCTTGATGGAGGGAGTTAGGATGGCGTTTGTGCCAAATTAATCTATCTCACCATAGATTTCTTTTCTTCAAACATGGTAGCATCCAAATGAAATTCACGAGAAGGACTTACCTGATGTACTCTTATAACATGTGTTGTACCTCAATGGCCAAATTGGTGAGTGTTTTGTGACATAATATTGATCAATAAATGTGAAGATACTGGTGTATTGTCCACAAATTCCATTATATCATTGGCACCCTACAATATTCTATGAATAGGTATTAGTATTTCATAGAAGTACTGGATGAGGATTTTATCACTGATTCAGTGATGTGGGAAACTTACACCCAACTTCTTTAATCACTCACAATACTCACACAATGACCCCCCTTGGGCATGAATTATCCATGATATATCCATATGAATGGAATTGTTCATTTATGATAGAAAATCACTACTATAAAAGACATATCAATTCATTCAAACAAGTTACATCTTGTAGTTGTAAATAATACAACCAAACTTTCTTAGCTACATCAAGTGGGAATGGGAATGCTCTTAGTTTTATTTGTTCATCAGATACATTTTTTTGTTTTAGGGTTTATCAAACCACATTAAGTTAGTTAAGTTATTTATTTTGATCCTCAACAGAGAGGACATTAAATTTTTTATGTAGGTGAATTAACATAGATTTCAGTTCAAATTCCGATTCAATTTTTTTTTTCAATTCAATTAGGTTGATAGTTAATATCAGGTGAAACCAATTATCAAGTAGTTATATTAAGCTCATTTCTTTATTTTTCATCCATTCTATCTAGTTTTATGTATGATTTATAATTTTTTCTAATTTCAATGTTCTTGGAATGTGGAAATTCTCCAATAAGTTGAATGTTGAAACGACTCGTAGACTAAGAATGTTGGACTCGATTTCGAAGGCTACGTTCAACCTATGTATAATTTACTAAGAGATTGTTGGGATTAGTTAGTTTTGTAAATCAAATCCTATATAAAACAAGGAATATAGACCAATATAAAATAAGAATGAGAAGTTTGAGTTCATGGCCCAAAAAGAAGAAGATGAAAATAAAATTAGAAGAAAAAAATTAGATTAAGAATAGAAGTAAGAAAGAAGGGAAGAAGATAAGAAAATGTAAAATATAATTAATACCTCTAATTATTTGAAATAATTACTCTCATACAATGTAATAATACCAATTTGAAAGGTTTATTCATTTTCTCCCTCATATTATTAGTTGTTTTTGGGTGCTTAGTTACAGTAGAGTGCCTGACCAATGGCGTCTCTCAAAAGAAGAAGTAAATTTAACAAGTTATTAAAAGTATTTTGAAAATAAAACTAAATGGATTAATAAAACTACTTGAATGTATTTGGGTTTTTAACTATTTATAAGTCTAGAAGATGTTTTATGGAAGAAAAATGTATAATTTTTTTGTTTTTATTTTTGAAATGATGTCCGATTAAATAGACACAATAATAAAATGATTTATTAATATTTTAAAAGGAATAATTGATCTAAATCTTCCTATTCACTAAATTATTTATAATTATCATGTAAATTAACATACACCTAATTTAATCTCCAAATTTTTTAACCTTGGAACCCTACGGGATTTAAATTAAACAAAAAGATGAAATTATATAAATCCAAGGCTACCTTCAGAATAAGAAATTGCAGCACCCTGCTTTGATGGATGTTCTAAAGGTATATTATTGTAAATGGTTAATTAAAGAACATATCCATTCAGTAAATGAAGATTAATTTGATTTATGTTTTATATTATAACACAAAAAACGTATGCCGTGTGGTCGTGTATTTCTGATTAACGTTGTGCTCTCATAATTCACACAATACTCGACTGATCGTTATTTCATGATAATAGATCAACTACACACATAGTTTCTTATAATTTAATAAATCAATTCATGAATCATATTGACTGAGTTCAGGTAGATAAATTATTCAAAAAATTAAATTAAAGAGGGTGGATCATAGAACTACCACTAAGAAAAATATTATTCCATGGGTGGTGTGGTCGTCTTGGAGACATTTTTCATGAGAAAAGGATTGAAATGGTAGAACCCAATATCATATCCACTCAAGAATTATAGAAAAAAAAGAAATAATAGTATAAGATGTAAATTTAAAATAATAGAAGAAGTGGAAGTGAAACTAAGAGTTTATTGAAAGAACAACATCATTAGAACAATGAAGAGGAAAAGAAGAGCATTTTGGAGGAGATCTTAGATTGGTAGCTTCCATCCTCCAATTGTGAATTGAAATGGTGTAGAACCACTTCTCTTATGCTCCCAATATTCTAATTATCGTCCAAACCCCTCTAAATGAGAAAAAAATATATTTTATAGAGTGGAGGGGATGTTAGGATTAATTTTGTTTCATGTGGGAATGGGGAATCTCAGCTAATTATTTTAGGACAAAATTCAACACCCATTTGTCATCCAAAACCTATGAACCTGTTGTTCTTTCTGCATAATTATTTGTGAAAAATTATGTGGGAGAGATCCACTAAAAATTTGGGCCCAATACAAGCTCATATGAAGAGGTTATGGACTCCATACAGAACCCATGTCCAATATGGAGGATCATCCCACCTTTGACTTCATGGACTACTAAGTCCATCCAAATGCACGATTTATCACTAATGTATTGAACGAATGATGTATCCCATTTGGTCAGGAACTGAATTAGAAATTTTAATATTCAAATAATAAATATTAAAATATTAATCTTTGAAATAAAACAGTTCACTATAAATGGTAAACTCTAATTTCAATCAAATTTACAAATGAATGATCTAATCCCTAATATTTTATAAATAAACATATTTAACACAGTGTGAGAAATTTGTATCATTTAATATCAATAAAATATTCTACAAAAATGTGTTTTATCAAATCCCCCAAACATACCATTTTTACTCCTATGAAAACCTCATATCACATGTTCCCGAAAATTGTGACATGTAAACATCAATATCAAATCAAAACATATTTTAAAACACATATCCTTGAGATCCAAAAATTACACACCATGAAATAAAAGTTATCATCCCTTATAAAAAACTATTATTTCATGTTATCCATTTATATCATTCATTATATTTCCACTTCATTTATCCTCCAATGCAAAAAACACATACCTCACATTAATTTTTTCTTATCACAAAAATGTCACTTTTTCAGCAACATCTTTCTCATCCAAACTCAAACAAGGGTTACATTTGGATTGGTAATTCCCTACATCACCACCCGATGTGAGTCAAGGAAATACATTTATGTTGAGGACTTTCAAGGTTTTTTCTTTGGATTTTGGTTGGTTTGATATATATGTGAAACATTTTGAGGATAAACAATGGGGCGTTACTCTTTTTAAATCAAAATTGATTTCATATAATTTTCAGAAAAATATGGTCTCCTCCTCAATCCCCATTTCATCTATTAATGCTCATCATCAGGAAAAATAAATAAATGTTCACACCATTCAATATTTCAACAGTAAAAATGACAATCATTTGAAAAATGATTTTCATAAAAGCACCAGATATGCATATCTTTCTACAAATATTAGAATAAATATAAAAGCACAACGTCACTAATCAAGAAAGCTTCCCAAAAAGAACAGATTTTAATATATTTATTGTTTAGCAAAAAAACAACTATTTATAATTAATATTTTCACTGAAAGTGTCACATAATGTGGTAGCACAACAGAAGATAAATTCCCCCACACTTATATTCCACTAGATTATGAAATTTCACATCAAGAGTTTGTTGGATTGGGAAAATTGGCTTGTAATGAGGCTAACATAACTGGTTGTCTATGGATTCTAAATGCTAGAAGGATTAAATTTTCATTGTATGATAATAAAAAAAATTCATGGAAATATGGGCTTTAATTCCAATAAAATGCCTCAATAATTTAAGGTATATGTACCTCAAATCATCATATTTGAATAGAAATAGATAAAATTAAGGTTAAATCCATCCCAATTTGGTTCTCTAAATAAGTTAGGTAAATGTAAATAATATGAAAATAATGGTTCAAAAGCCTCATAGGATAGTAATTTCAAATATAATGGCAGTGATGTGAGGCATGGGATTAAAAATTTAGAGTACTTTTCATGAAATTTATAAATATTTTAACATGAAAAAATGTTATTTTTAGAATTTATTTATGCATGGTTTCATGGGATAAATTGTTTCACTTATTTATATGAATTTCAAAATGGTTATGAGAATCATTTTAGACAAAAAGTTTCAAAATGTAAAAAAAATTGAGAAATAAGGACACAAAATTTGAAACCAAATAATTTTATTTTTTTAAGTTATTGAAAACATGAAAACAATTGAAATTAGTAAACTAAATGGTTCCCTATCCCACACATAAAATATTGCATTTTTCTCAATGTGTACCCAAGAGATGATATATTCACATGAAATGTATGATTTTAAATAGGTCAAATAGTAACAAAGTGAATGTTTTAGAAGTAACATGATATGCCAAAGTGATGATGGGGTAATGTAGTGTGATGAAATCCACTGCATCAGTAGGATGTTAATCAATGTATTTCTACATACATTTTCCATTTACTATAAATCTCATTCTTATGTCTTCTTGTGTGATCTCCACTACACCATAAACACAAACATTAGTCACTACATAAGGACCTGACCAGTTGGAATGCGAATTACCAAGCACCAGCTTCAGTCGTGAATTGTAGGGAATGACTCTCTCTCCAACATGATACATCCTTTATTGGATCATTATATCATGATCTACTTTTTTTCTTTAGTTATACTTCCTTGAATTCTCATATTATGACACTAAAATAACCTCATGCCCTTGAATTTTCTACTTCATTTGGATTCAAGTTTGTGCCAAATCCATGTTACATTTCCTTATAGCCCAACAAGCCCAATGCTCAACTTCAACAGGGCTATGAAATGCTTTCCCAAAAACAATCCAAAATGGGTACATACCAATGGGTGTCTTGTATGTTGTCCAATAAGACAAAAGTTCATCATCCAAGTTCTTTCTCCAATCTTTCCAATTTGGCTACATAGTTTTATCCAATAACAAATTAAACTACCAATTTGAAACCTCATCCTGGCCATTTGTTTGAGTGTTGTATGGTGATTAAGTTTTGTGTGTCACCCAATACGTCCAAAGAAGGAAATCCAAATTCGAACTCCAAAAGTGTATCCCTTGGTCACTAATGATGTCCTTCAGTACTCCAAACCGACATAAATTTTGTTCTTTGACAAAGTACACTACAATATGAGAATGATCGGTCCTAGGGGCACTAGCCTCCTCCCATCTACTCAAATAATCAACATCAACCTAAATATACAAAAACACAAAGTATCTATGAAAAGGAAACATAAAATAGATGCCCCACACATCAAATATAACACTGAAATAGTATGGGTTAATGGGGATCTTATGTCTCCTAGAAATGTTACTAGTGTATTGGCAACGAGAACATGACTTAAAAAACACAAGGAATATTTGAATATGCTAGGAAAATATAATCCAGAGATCAAAACATTCATAGATGTATGTTGGGGTCCATGTTTCCCCCACAAGAAAGTGTATCACAAATATGAAAAACAGAAACAAACTCATGATCAGGAACACACCTCCTAATAACGTGGTCACCACACATACACCACTGGTTTGGATCACCCAAACAAAAAATCATGACTAACTCATTTAATTTTTGACATAATGTTTCACTAAATTTGAAGGTATTTTAGAGGAAAAAAGGGAGTTAACTTAATTAACATACCATGGATGTGTACCTCATATGGAATAAAGATGCCCATAAGGGAATGTCACTCGAAGTGGTACCTGATCCATGGTGTTGTCCTCTAGTGTGTGATTATTCCTACTCATGTGGTTCACAACCTTGTTTTATGACCCCTTCTAGTATATTTTCTCAATAAAAAAATTCCAAAAGAAGAATAATCCATCATATAAGTATGGTATTTATATATGGCTCCTTTAAGAGGTACCTCATAGATGAATTGTCAAAAAAAACAACTTTAGAGCCCAATAAATATAAACAGATTTTATCTTATTTGAATATGATAGAAAGAAACACATTATTCATGGCTGTGTTCTTTTATGGGGCTGAACCTAGTGTCCTCGATACATAGGAAATCACATGTGAACATCCCTTCACCCAATGACATAAGATAGCTCCGACCGCGAATTTGGAGGTGTCACACATAAGCTCAAAATGAATGCCCCATTTTGGGGGATGTATGATTAGTAGAGTTGATAGACACTTATTTATCTCATCATATTATACCACACATGAATCATCAAACACAAAAATAGAATCCTTTTGATGTAATAACGTCAATGGAAGATCAATATTACTAATTTTTTTGATTTAGTGTCAATAAAAGCCTTCATTCCCTAGGAACGATCTAATATCAAACACACATGAAGGACTGGGTAAGGATGAAATAATTTATATCGTAGATCCTCAACCTTTATGCCATGTTTTGACACTGTATTTCCTTGGAAACGTTCATGATCTGCCATAAAATGACACTTTTCAAAGCTCAAGAACAGATTCTTCTCAGTACAAAGATTCAACACCTTTCTCAAACTAGAGATACAATAATAAAATAAATACCAATAGAATGTAAAATCATCCATGATTACCTTCATGCTGATCTCAAAAAAATAAGAAAAAAAATACTCACTATGCATCTATGAAAGGTATCTATGGAATTGCAATGTCCAAATTGCATCCTTCGGTTGGAAAACATACCAAATTTACTTGTGAATGTTGTCTCCTCCTGATCCTCGAAAGAAATAAAAACCTAAAAATATCTAGAAGATCTATCCATGAAACAATTGTGTGTTTTCCCATCATGTATCTCAACCATTTGATCAATAAATGATATAGGGAATGGTCTTTTTGAGAGGATTGATTTAGTTTCCTATAATCAAAACCCACACACCATCTATTTTGCACCATCATTGGAACTAACTTTTCTTTCACATTTTTAACATCAATTACACCAAATTTCATAGGAAAAACATGAATAGGTCTCACCCACTGGGAATTTGAAATTTGATAGATTATATCTTCCTCGAGGAATTTTTCACCCTCTTTGTTAACAACCTCCAAAAGTGTTGGATTGAGTCACCATTGTGAATACCTATATGGTTTACCCATTTACTCCAATATATTCATATGATTGAAAATATAGGCCCTAATACCTGATATGTTAGCTATGTTCCACCTGATTTCCCTGATGTTCTTCCTTAAAAGATTCAAATTTTTTTTCATCATGTTCAAAAGGAATATTGTTAGAAATTATTACACATAATTTCTCACCACTTAAGAAGTATGGGTATTTTTTATTTATTGGTAATGGCTTGATTTCCAATGTACAAGGGTGAGGTATGGATGGAAAAGTTGAAGGAACTAAAATACATTCACAATGAACATCAGTATCAGAATAGAAATCATTAAAAATATAGAATAAAGCATCAAATCCATTAGAATACTTCCCATTAATGTCATATTCAGATTTAACATGATCAAAATAAAAATATGAATCCATTTCAAAATAATATATAATATAATTTTGTGCCTTTTGAACAAGTGTGGAAGTACACTTAATCATCAAACTATAACTATTTCTCATAATCTCTCTAAGAATAGGACAATCAAATTCCATGGTGTTTTTACTTGGTAGTTCAAATGGGATATAACAAAAGTAGAATGATCCTATAAGGGGTACATCATCCATTCCAAGACATTTAATATCAAAAAATCAACTCAAAATTACATGGAATGTGTGACCTCATTGATATTTGTGATTTTTTTTTCAGTTATGAGGAATGGGAGACCTAAGATAATGCGGGCATGTGAACTCACTTGATCTTATTACATGATATGAACCTAGTAATCTATTGGGAATATCATGTCTCTTACCAATACATGTACATCCTCATAGACTCCTGTTGGATATGATGTATCCCTATTTTCAAACTGAACCACTACTCTTGTCGGCTTCAACTCAAAATCCTATAATGAAGAGAATACACAGTGAGGCATCACATTTATAGATGTTCCTAAATCCCAAAGAGCATCAGAAAAGGGTGTCACCACTATTGTGAATGGTACAGTGAATGTATCGGGTTCCTTGCACTTTTTTTGGAATTTCTAGTGTTGCTATAATTAATGATGAAACATTCCTTACAAGATTGATCCCCTCATTTCCCTAGAGCCCTCTTTGATTGGTTTAAAGTTCATTTAATAATTTCACATTCCTTGGGATTTTCTTGACAGCTTCATGTAGAGGGACGTTGATCTCAACAAGATTGAATGTATCCAAATCTTCTTTATAAATCTTCTATTCATAATGTTTCATGGATTTTACAATACTATTTGAAAAGTGAAGGGGTTTATGAGGAAACAATTATTCTTTTACTTACCATTATCTTTATCCTTGGGTTTCTCATCACTTGTTTTTGAATCGTTCTTCTACAGATTATAGGTGAATCTAGGTGGAACAATAGGTTCAAAAGTATCATATGTTTTCTTCCCCCATTATCAACATGATGGAACATACATTCCCCTTGGGATTTGAAGTTCTTTGGTAAATTTTTTTTCATAGTTATTACTTACCAGTTCAGGGAGCACTGTTGGAATCTGGGTCATTATTGTCATCATCTCTATCAACTCTGAACCATGACACTATAACTCATTATGTTGATTATGAACACATTGATTCCAAATATCTTCTGTGTCAAAATATACATTGGGTGGGGGATTGCCTTTTTGTTGAATTATTGATTCTTGAGCTTCAAATTGCCTTTGGGGTTGTTGGAAACCCTATTGGTATATTAGAGGCTGGTATATGCTTTGTGGAAAAGGTGTAAATTGTTGTTTCCTAGAGCCATTCCTCATGTCTGATCCTTCCACCCATGGTTGTGTGTTAATGAAAAGGAATCAAGCTTCTTTTTGGGTATGAGGTTGTTGTTGCCGCTAATATGGTCTATATGTGAATATTACTACGCAATACTCCTTATCTTGTAGTTGTGGAAAACGGTAATACGGGTGGATTTTATCTGTGAAAATACAAAAGGGGATTGAAGGAGGGTGTTGGGATATATTTTGTGCCGAAGCTGTCTATATCACCATAGTTGTCTATTCTTCCAACATTGTACTAGTAAAATTACTTTCTAGAGAAAAACCCTGATTTAATACTCAAACATGTGGGGTACAACAATCGCAAAATTATTGATATTTGTGTGCCATTATATCGGTCAATGTACGTGCAACTAGTGGTTTTATTTTCACCAATGATCCTATAGCCTCGTAATCTACAGTGCTTCTCACCATAGGTGTGAGATATTCCTAGAAGTCTTGGATGAGGATTTTCTCACTGATTTGGTGATGTGGGCAGCCTGCTCACATCTTCTAAAATCGCTCCTAGTACTTATAAATTGACTCCACATGGGCTTGAATTATCCCAGGGATATTCTTATGAATAGATGTTGTCCTTGATGATGGTAAAAATCTCTAAAAAACCCATTTCCAATGGTTCCAACAAGTTACATCTTCAGGTTGTAAATAATAAAAATAATCGTTCATAGCTCCATTATGTGAGAATTGGAATTCTCTTAGTTTGATTTGGGTTTAAGATACATTTGTTGGATTCAAGTTTAAGAAAATCACATTTAATTATTTAAGTTGTTTATTGGGATCCTCACCAGAGAGGCCATGAAATTTTGTATGTAGGTGAATTAACCCATATATCAATTCAAAGTGTGATTCATGATTTTTGTATGAAATAAAATTTGGTTTATAGTTAATATCAGATGTAGAAAATCCTCAAATAATTATATTATGTTCATTTAAATCATTTTCATCCATTGGTTCTAGTTTTAAGTAAGATTTTGTAGTGTTTAAAATTTCAGTGTTTATGGAATGGAGAAATTATCCAACAGGTTGAATGTTGAAACTTCTCGTAGACTGAGAATGTCGGATTCGAGCCTGATGGCTACGTTTAATAAAAGGATCATGATCTATGAGATCTTTGGGATTAGTTTGTGTCATAAATCTTATAAAAATGTAATGAAGTAATGTGAAGGAAGTAAAATAAAAATGATAAGTTTGAGTTGTTGGTCCAAAACGAAGAAGAAGAAAAATGAATCATATTTGTTGTAGAAGTAATAAAGAAGAGAGGAAGATAATTAAATGTAAAATAAAATAAATACCTCTAAATAAATAAAATAATTTATATCCTCCCTAGAAATGACACTAATTTTAATGTCATTGTCGTGGGTTCCCTCAAATGATGAGTGGTTTTGGGATAATTAGCTACAGTAGAGTGGCTCACCAAGGTCATCTCAAAAAGGAGGAAGTAAATTTAACAACATATGAAAGGTATTTTGAAAAATAAAATAAAATGGATTAATAAAACTACATGAAATTATGTGGGATTTTTTTTCCATTTATAAAAATAGAATTTGTTTTTTTGAAGAATATTGTATAATTTTTTTTGTTTTTATTTTTGAAATTAAGGCCTATTAAAAAGACAAAACAAGAAGATGTTTTTTAGAAAATATTTTAAAAGGTGTAATCAATATAACTATAAATCATCACTAAATTATTTATCATTATCACTTAAATTGACATCTACTTAATTATAATCCCATTATTTTTTAACCTTCGAACCTCATAGGAGTTAACATAACCACAAATATGTAATTACTTAAACCCCAGGCTAGCTTTTGAAGACAAAATCGCACCAAAATGCTTTAATTGATGTTTCAATGTTATATTATGGTCAGTGGTTAATTAGAGAACATATCCATTCTTTATATTAGGATTAATTTTTTTGGGTATTATATTTTAACTATATAAACTTATCACGTGTTTTCATCTATTACTTATTACAATCACGCTCTCAAAAGTAGCACAATACTCGACCTTCCATGTTTTTGTGATAATTGTTCAATTACTTGCATAGTTTCTATAATTTTAAAACTCAATTAATGGATCATATTATGTAAATTAATGTATCTCGATGATTCAAAATAGTTAAATGAATTGTGTAGAAGATATATCAATCACTAAGAAAACTACTCTTCCATTGGTGGTTGGGTCATCATAGAGATGTTTTTCATGAGAAAAGGATTAAGAGGATTGAACCCAATCTCATCTCTACTCTAGAATTAAATCCCAAAAAAACATTAATATAAGAATATAATTTAATATAATAGATGAAGTGGAAGATAAACTAATAGTTTATTGAAGGAACAACAACATTATAACAAAGAAGAGGGAAAGAAGATCATTTTGGAGGAGATACTATCTTGGTAGATTCGTAGATAAAATTGTGAAATTTAATGGTGTTGAACCATTTATACTCTGCTCCCAATCTCCTAATGCACTTCCCAACAACTACAAATGATAAAACACAAAATTATAAATTAGAGAGATGGATAGGTTTAAAGAGGTTTCAAGGGTGACTGGGGAATCTCAGGAAAATATTTTATGCCAAATTTGAACGCCCATTTGACATCCAAAAAACATGAACCATATGTTCTTCCCACATACTGTTATTTTCAAAATCGTGTTGGAGAGACCATCTAAAAATTTGGGCCCAATAAAAGTTCGGATGTAAAATTTATGGCCCAAATACAGAACCAATGTTTACTATGGTGAGCCCAACCCACCTTTGACTTCATGGTCTATTTAGTCCAACCAAAGCACGATTAAGCTTCAATTTCCAGAGCCAAATATGTATTCCATTTAGTAAGTAACATAATTGAATAATTTTATGTTCGAATAACAAATATTAAAATATTTATATTCAAAATACAAAAAATAAACTATAAATTGTAATACTGAAATTTGTATCAAATTTAGAAATGAATTATTTAATCTCAAATATTTTTTAAATAATCATATTTAACACAATTTTAGGAATATTTATCATTTAATATAAATAAAATATTCTATAAAAATGAGTTTTATCAAGTCCCCCATACTTACCATTTGCACTCCTGTTAAAAACCCCATACCACATAGTCTGAAAAATTGTGACAAGTAAACATCAATATCAAAGAAAAAAAAATTTTAAAACACCAATCCATGGTATCCAACAATAAAAAACTATGTAAAAAAGTTATCATGCTGTATAAAAAACCAATATGTCATGTTCTCCATTTTTATAATTCAATATACTTCCACTTCATTTATCTTCCAATGAACAAAACACTTACCTCACATATAATTTCTCTTATCACAAAAATGTCAATTTTTCATCAATGTCTTTCTCGTCCAAACATATACAAGGGTCACCATAGGCGTGATAAATTCCTACATAACCACCCGATGTTTTTGAAGGACATATTCTTAACATTAGGACATTTGAGGGATGTTATGTGACTTTAGGTTTGTTGGATTGAGAAGTGAAAAATTCTGAGGCTGGATGCGGGGGGTTTGACTCTTTTTTAATCAAATGTGCATTAATCTAACTTTCACATAAATAAAGAATGCTTAAAAATCACCATATAATAAGTTCATGTTTATCATCACGAAAAATAAAGGAATGTTCACACCATTCAGCATTTTAGTAGTCAAAATGTAAATCTTCATAAACAAGGGTTTCTTGAAAACTCTAGATAGGCACAAATTTATCCCTCTAGTAAAGGCATTGGAAAGGCACAACTTCACTTTTCATGAGTGCTGGAGAAAAGGAAAAACATTCAATATAATGATATTATTCAGTATAAAAAACATTTCTTTAGAATTTAATTTTCCACTCAATGTATCATAGAATGTGGTAGCACAACACAGTGAACTCCTCCCACACTTATTCTCAACTAGATTATGCAATTTTACTTACAGAGTTGGTTGGATATGGAAAATTGGATTTTAATGTGGCCTACCTGATAGGCTATTCAATGATTCAACGGACTAAAAGGATTAAATGATCATGGTAGGCCACTATGAAAATGATTCTTTTAATTAGGGGTTTTAATGCCAAAAAAAATTCATCAATAATTTTATACATAAGTACATCAAAGACTCATGTTTTGAAAAAAATAAATCAAATTATGGTTAAATCAAGCATGGTTTGGTTCCCTCAAGATGTGAGGTAAATGTAATGAATATGAAAATAATGGTTCATAAGCCTCATTAAATTTTTTTTCAAATATAATGATATTGAGATGTGGCATGAGATTCAAAATTCATAGTACATTCAATGGAATTACTAATGATTTGAGCTTGAAACATTGTAATTTTCAACATTCATATATGCTCAGTTTCATGAAATAAATTGTTTCACATAATGATAGGAATTTCAAAATGGTGATGAGAATTATTTCTGCTCAAAAGTTTCAAAAAACTCACAAAAAATTGAAAAATAAACACACAAAATTTGGAAAAGAAACAATTTAATCAAAAATCATTGAAAAACATAAATATAATAGAAAGTACAAAACTAAAAGGTTCCCTCCCCCACAAATAAAATATTTCATTGTCTTCTATGTGAACCCATGAAATGATATATGTACATGAAATATATTATAATAAATAGGACAATGTAAAATGAAGTGAATTTTTTTTGAATAGCCTGATATTCTCAATTGATGATCGGTTTATGCAATGTGATGAAATCTACAACATCAGTGGGAATTACTTGTTGTATTTCATTAAAATTTTCCCATTGACTGTAAAGATCTTTCCTATGTCCTCATGGGTGATCTCCACTACAACACAAGGACAAACATTATTCACAACATAAAGATCTAGCCATCTGGAACACAACTTACCAGTCATCAACTTCAGTCGTGAAATGTAGAGAAGACATTATCTCCAACATGAAATTCCCTTTTTGGACCATTCATTAATGAGACACTTTTGATCATTCCTTATGGAGAAATGAGTTCTCATATGAAGAAAGTTAAATCTCCTCATGCTCTTGAATTTTCACCATCCTTTCAATTATAGCTTGGGCCAAATCTATGTTGCATTTCATTATTACCAAATCAGACCGATATATAAAAATAATGCAATATATAAAAAACCGAAAGGAACATTCTAGAGGACCCATAATATATATTCCTTGTACATCGAATATCTCACAGAATATTATTGGTTGTTGGGTTATCTCATGCATCCTAGAAATGTTCCGAGCATGTTAGAAATGAGAAAAAGACTTACCAAACACATAGGCATCATGGAATAAGCTAAACAATTTAATATAGATAAAAAACATTCATAGAGGTATATTGGGGTCCAATGTGTCCATGACAAGCAAGTATATGAAAAAAATGTAAAACGTACACCTTCACAAGATCAGGAACTCACCACCTTCTAACATGGTCACTACACATGTTCCATAAGTTTGGATCATCCCAAACATAAAATCATGACTCACTCATTAACTTTTGTACATAATGTTTCATTAAATTTGTAGGGATCTCATAGGCTACAAGGTAGTTGAATAAATCAGCACTCTAAGGATGCGTACCTATGATGGAATAAAGATGGTCTTTAGGGAAACTGTCCCAATTTTGTACCTGGTCCAAGGTGTCATCCTATAGAGTGTGAGTAAGTCTACTCATGTGGTCATCCACCATGTTTTTTGACCCCTTATCGTACAATATCTCAATATCAAATTCATAAAAGAAAATCTATCGAATATGTCTTGGCATTACGTATGGATTCTTTAAGAGGTACCTTAATGTTGCATAGTTAGAAAAAAAACTACTTTTGATCCCAATAAATAGGAACAGAATTTTTCTAAGGAGAATATGACAACTAAAAACACCTTTTTTGTGGTTGTGTTGTTTGATTGGGCTGAATCTGGTGTCCACGATGCATAGGCAATCGCATGTGAACATCCCTCAGCCCTCGAATATAAGACAGCTCCAACAACAATGTATGAGGCGTCACACATAATCTCAAATGTAATATCCAATTGTGGGGGATATATGATCAGTGGAGGGGTTAGACACTTCTTCAGCTCATCAAATGATGCCCTCCATGAATAATCAAACACAAAATTTTAATCCTTCATAAGTAATCATTACAAAGGATGAGAAATCATAATAAAATCATTGATTATGCGCCAATAAAATCCTTCAAACACCAGAAATGTTATAATATCATGCACACTTGAAGGATATGGTAGTCCTATATTAGATATATAAACCACTATCCCATGTTTTCATACTACATAACCTAAGACAATACCATTATCTACCATAACATGATACATTTTAATGTTCAAGATGATATTATTTTTAATACAACGATTATACACCTTTCCCAAACTAGAGATACAATCATCAAATGAACAACCATACACTATAAAATCATCAATGAATACCACCTTGCAGGTCTTAATAAAATCATAAAAAATACTCACCTTGCATCTCTATAAGTTACCTAGGGTATTGAAAAGTAAAAATGGAATCCTTCTATAGGAACATGAACAAAATGGACAAGTGAATGTTGTCTTCTCCTGATCCTCAGAAGCAATATAAACAGTACAATATCCAAAAAATCCATCCAAGAATCAGTAGTTTGTTTTCCCAGCTAGTCTCTCGAGTATTTGATTATTAAATCGGAGTGGGAAGTAGTTTTTTCGCGTGGGTTGATTTAGTTTAATATAATCAATACCCACACACAAAATATGTTTTACCCTCATTAGAACTAACATATCTTTCACATTTTTAAGAAATATAACACAACTTTTCTTAGGCACAACCTGAGTAGGACTTACCCACTAGGAATCTGAAATTGGATAGATTATACCTACCTCGATCAATTTTTCAACATCTTTTTTTAAAAAAATCCAAAAGTGATGGATTCATTCTCCTTTTTTGATATCTAATAGGTTAATCCCCTACCACAAAAATAATTTTATGAATGAAAATAGATGGGATAATACTTGATATGTCATCCATGGTCCAACCGATTGCACTGATGTTCTCTCTCAAAATATTCAGAAGTGTTTCTTCATGTTCAAAAGAGAGATGGTTAGGAATTACAGCAGGTAATTTCTCACCACTTAACATGTATGAGTATTTTATATTATATGAAAATGGATTGAGTTCAAATGTAGGGCTTATTTATGGATGTAGATATTTATGGAACAAAAATATGTGCTCAATGAACAAGAGTATCAGAATTTACATCCTCAAAATCAAGGAATAAATCCTCAAGTCCATCATCATACACCACATCCAAGTCATAATCATATTGAACATGATAACAATAATAATTTTAATCTTTTTCAAAATCAAATCTAAAATAGTTTTGTGCATTATGAACTGGTGTGAAAGTACTATTAGAAATCATACTAGAACCAATGATCCTAATCTCACAAAGAATAGGACAATAAAAATCAATGGGGTTTTTACAAGGGGGTTCATCATGGGAGATAACAAAATAAGAATAGTTCCCTAAGGGTCACATCATGGATTTTGTGACATTAACTATCACAACATCATCACCCAATTCCTTGGAACATGTACCCTAATTGACATTTATGTATGTTTTTTTAGTTTTGAGAAAGGGACTACCTAATATAATGGGAGAATGTGAATTTACCTGATCATCCTCAATGTTAAGAATATAATAATCTACTGGGAAGATCATATCTCTTACCCGAACAAGTAAATCATCATGGAATCCCACTGTATATGCTATAGATCTATTTTCCAACTACATCCGTTCTCTCGTTGGCTTCAACCGACCAACCTTTAAAATAGTGAATACAGAGTGACGAATCACATTTATAGAGGCTTCTAAATCAGAACGAGTATCAGGAAAGTGTATATCCTCTATGGTGAATAGTATAGTGAATGCCCTGGTATCCTTGAACATGGTTGGAATTACTAGATTTTGTGTAATAAGTGATGAATCATTCCTTCCATGATTGATACTATCATTTCCCTTGAGCTCTCTTCTATTGGTAGAATGTTCTACTTAGAATTTAACACACCTTTGGAATTTCTTGATGGATTACAGTAGAGGGATAATGATCTCCACCCAATTGAATGTACCGAAATGTTATTTTTTCCACCACCTCTTCATCCGTTTTTTTGGTTTTTACAACCATGTTTGTAAAGGGGAGATGATAAAGATGAACATTATTAATATTTTACATACATTTATCTTTCTATTTAGGTTGCTCATCTGTTGATTTTTAATGGGTTTACACTGGATTGGAGGTGAATCCTAGTGGAATGATAAGTGCATATGTATTAGTTGTTTTCTTCCAACATCTCAATGTTATGGCACTGACATTCTCTATGTGATTTAGAGTATGATGGTAAGGAAGATTTTCAGATTTCTTACTTACTAGTTCATGGGGGGAAATGTAAATCTTTCTTAGTTGTGTCTTCAAATATCTTAACATCGAACCATGACTCTTCATCTCATTCTCTAGATTAAGAATAAATTGTTTAGAAATTTCATCAATGTCAAAATATACCATCGGTGGGGGATTATGTTGTTGTTCACTTGTTGATACTTTAGCTTCAAGTTTCCTTTGGGATTGTTGTAAACCCTATTAGTAAGATGGAGGCTTCTTGGTGTTTTGTTGAAAAGGTGGCCTTTGTAGTTGTCTTTAGTCATAACTCATGTCTGATTGTTCCTTCCACCATTGGTTGTATGTTGGAGAAAATGAATCATTCTTCTTTTGGGGAAGTTAATGTTATTGCTACTGATATGGTATCCCTGGAAATACTGATGTGAATCCTCCACCTCTTTTAGCTTCATAAAAAAGTCAATTTGGTGGATTGTCCTGATAATAATACCACAAGGCCATAAATGAGGGTGTTGGGATTTCTATTGTGCCAAATAAATATTTCTCAACATAATTTTCAATTCTCTCATCATGGTAACAAAGAAATTACATTCAAGAGAAGAATGACATACCTGATGTACTCCTCAAACATGTGGTGTAACTCTATCACCAAATTGTTGGGAGTTATGTTCCATATTTTTAATAAATGCATGTGAAGCTACTGGTGTCTTTTCCACCAATGCTATTCCAACCTTGGCATCCACCATGCATCTCTCCAGAGGTGTGATTCCTTTGTATAATTATTGGTTGATGAGTTTCTCACTAATTTGGTGATGTGGGCAGCTTCCACACAACTTCTAGAATCACTCCCTGTACTCATACATGGACTACCCTTGGGCATGGTTTACCCTATTGATATAGTTCTGAATAGAAGTGGTCTTTGATGCTTTCAAAAATCTCTACATGAAAAGATGGTTTATATCATTCCAACAAGTTACATCTTTCAGTTGAAAATAATACATCCAATCATTCGAAGATCCATCAAGTGAGAATGGGAATTCTCCTGGATTGATTTGGTCATCAGATACATTTCTTGTTTTTTGGATTGAGAAAACCACATTAAATTAATTACAGTTTTTATTTGGATCCTCACCAGAGAGCAAATGAAATTTTAGAAGAAGGTGAAGTAACCCAGATTTCAGTTCAATGTCTAATTCATGATTTGTGTGTATAATATAATTTGATTGATAGTTAATATCAGGTATAACAAATTGTTAAATGGTTCTATTAATTTCATTTCCATTATTTTCAGCCATCTTTTCTTGTTTTATGTTGTATTTGGAAGTGTTTCCAATTTCAATGTTCATGGAATGGAAAAATTCTCCCACTGATTGAATGTTGAATCATTAACTAGATTGAGAATGTCAGGTTCGATCCTGAAGGCTATGTTCAATCTCAGGATCAAGATCTAAGATATCATTACGATTCATTATTGTCATAACTAAAAAAATGATAATATGGAAAGTAACCCACATTAAAATAAAATGAGATGTTTGAGTCAGTGGTCCAAAAAAAAGAAGAAAATAAAAGAAGATGAAAAAAATCATATTGGGTATATAAGTAAGAAGGAAGAGAAAAAGAAAATAAATTTTCAAATAAAATAAAAACCTATAAAGATTTGAAATAATTACATTCCTTCCTGGAAATGAAACCAATTTGAATGGTGTTTTTGTGGGCTCCCTCAAATGATTAGTTGTTTTTTGGTACTAAGGTGCAGCAGAGTGGTGGACAAGAATCCTCTCTCAAAGGAAGATATAAATTTAACAACATATTAAAGGTATATAGAAAATAAAATAAAATGGATTACCAACAATAATTGAAATTATTTGGGGGTTTTATTCCATTCAAACCATGGGATGATGTTTTCTGGAATAATATTGTATTTTTATTATTTTTGAAATGAAGTCTGATTAAAAGAAACTATAAGAAGATGTTTTTTTAGAAAATATTTTAAAAGGGGTAATTGATTTAACACAACCTCTTAACTCCATTATTTATCATTATAGTTTAAATTAACATCCAATTAATTATAATATCCTAATTTTTTAACCATTAAACCCTACTATAGTTAACTTAACCACAAAGATGAAATTACTTAAACCCTAGGCTAGCTTCGGAACATGCAATTACAACACTATATATTGATTGATATTATATGGTTATATTACGGTCAGTGGTTAATTATAGCACATATCGAATATTGAGATGATGATTAATTGAGTTTTGGGATTATATTTTAAATCTAAAAACTTCTACCATGTGGTATTTTATTATAGATTAAGATCACACTCTCACAATTCACACAATACTTGACCACACTTGTATTTGTGTTAATTGTTCAATTGATTTCTTAGTTTCTAAAAATTTAAAAACAAATTTCATGTAATATATTAAGTTAATTAAATTACCTTAAGGATTAAAATTATATAAATGAAGAGGGTAGATGATATATCGATCAAAAAGATAACTAATTTTCCAAGGGTGGTGTGGTCATTGGGGAGACATTTTTTATGAGAAAGGATTGAATAACTAGAAACCAATCCCATCTCCACTCATGAATTTGAGAAAAAAATATATATTAAAATAACAATAAAATTGAAAATTATAGGAAATGTGGAATATAATAAAAGATTTTATTTAATACACAAAAACATTACAACAATGACGAGGAAAAGAAGAGCCCATTGGAGGAGATCCAAGCTTGGTAGCTTGACTCCTACAATTGCTATTTGAAATTATGTAGAAACACATCTCCTCTATCAAAATCTCCTAATTCAAGTTTCAACACCTCAAAATGTAAAAAAACAAATTTATAGAATGAAGGGGGAGGCTAGGATTAAAGAGGTTTCAAGTGTGAATGGGGAATCTCATCCACATCTTTTAATCCAACTTTTACCACCCATTTGACCTTAAAAAACATGTGAACCTGCTCTTCTTTCTAAAAAATGATCTATGTTAAATTGTTCTAGAGAGATACTATAAAAATTGTGGGCCAAACTATGATATGATGAAGATTTTTTGACCCCTATATAGAACCAATGTCCAACCTAGTGGGCCTAGTACACTATTGACATCATGGTCTATTTAGTACAACCAAATGCATGATTTAGATATAATGTAATAAAAAAAGTTTTATCCCATTATGTTAACAAAACAGTTTGAAAATTTCAATTTTAAATAAAAAATATTAAAATATGTATCTTAAGATGGTAAATAATAAATCCAATCTTTCGCAACTTTATCATGTGAGAATGGGAATGCGCTTAGTTTTATTTGATCTTCATATACATTTCATGATTTAAGGGTTGATAAAACCACATTGAATTAATTAACATGTTTGTTTTTATCCTCACCGAATTATCCACAAATCATTGGATGATGATGAAAAAATCCATATTTCATGTCAATGTCTGATTCGATATTTGGGTATGCAATACAATTTGGTTGATAGTTAATATTAGGTGGAGCCAATTCTCAAATGGTTATATTAAGCTCGTTTCCATTATTTTCATCCATTGGTTATTGTTTTTTTAGACTTAGAAGTTTTTCCAATTTCAATGTTATGATAGCGGATGAATTCATTAAATGGTTGATTTTTAAAACATCATGTACACTGAGAATATCTGATTCAAGCTCTATGTATGCGTTCAATCTCAGGGTCAAGATCTAAAAGATCCTTGGGATTAGTTCGTGTTATAAATCAATGAAATATAAAAAAAAATAAATGAATAAAAGTGGTGTTACTATTGTTATAAACAGTAATGACGAGTTAGTTACAATGACGATACAAAACAGTTGGCGTGTGTGTATTGATTATTGGACACAAAATCAGTCCACTCACAAGGATTAATTCCCCCTCTCATTTATTGATCAGATGCTTGAAAGAATGGTTGGGAAAACACACTATTTTTTCATGGATGTATTTTTTAGATATTTTCATATTCATATTGATCCAGATGATCAAAAGATATGTCATGACACATCCTTAGGACCCATGCCGTGACTACCCCAAGACCGCCTTCCATAGGCCAGGGGATGCCGACTAGCACCAAAGGCCTAAATCCCGATATAAGGGAAGGCATTGCCATTACGTAAGAAAAAAAACACTATAGAGTATGTAAGTAGATGTATAAACCAAGTAAAAAAGTAAGTGTTGGAAAGTAAATGGGCTAGTATACAAACAAAAACTGAATGTAAAGTACAACTGAATAGAGAGTACAACAACAGGAAAGTAAAGCAGTGAGTCCGAGCCATCCTTTAGAAATCCCACTTGACGGGTGGGTACATTGAGTCTCCTTTTCTCCTCGGCTCCAGCCTTCCGATCCGAGCACGTCTCATCCAGTGATCCACCTCTAGGTACCGTCCAGCTCCACGAGCTCCTACATCGATCAATGCTATCTGTCGTCTGCATCCAACAAAAAGTAGTCCAGTCATAGCCAGTGTAGGGGTGAGTATATGCCACTCAGTAGAGACCCCAAGACCCCCAAAGGTCTTCCATAATCCACGAAGGATAAACCACAAAGGAAAGTTACAATCATGAAGAAACAACAAATTCTACATAGGTATATGCCCATACATATACCTAAGTCATCAATTCCAGTTCGGATCCAACATCCGAGCCCATGTTCGATCTAGTCTACATAGCATAGTACCACCCAATCCACACAAGAAAGCACAACCCAATCCACATAGCAAATAATGTCAATCACATTGAAGATACTGATTGAAAGTCAAGACTCAGCTCACACAGGTATAATTATTCGTAAGATGATAGAGATGATCAGATGTAGCCAACAATTCATCTATGCTGCTGGACCCACAAAGGATACAAGACCCGCTAAGCTGTAAGACCCACAAAGGATACATGACCAGCTACTCTGCTAGACCCACATAGGATACAAGTACAGAGTCAAATACTGCCAGACCCACATAGGATACAAGAATGGTATTCATGTACTTCCGGACCCACATAGGATAAAAGAAGAGTAGTCATCATTTTCTAACCCACAGAGGATTCTAGTATGGTCATCTTCACTGCCGAACCAACGGAGGATCCCAGTACAGTCTTCATCGTCATTGTAGTCGCATCCAGCTCTAGGGTTCCCACACACAGCATGCTCAATTCCGGGAGGGTCCACTCCATGAGACAAGGGGTTCGATACATCAACTGACACAAAGTTCGGTGTTGATGTATCCCAAAGTTCCAACTCGACAATAGGAACTCAACGAGATAGAAGACATGTCAATCGGACGCCCGGTCGGAGAGTTATTGGATTTTTCGTCCCAGTGGCCCTGTTGGTTTTTAAGTTAAAACCAACTCAAATGTACTCTATCTGCATCCAAACCTCATGTGGATTAAACCAAAACAACGATCTCACTAAGAGGAATCCAACAAAGTTGACGACATGTCATCCAGACATCCGGAGCTCAAGTTATAAGTGTTTCTACTCCTAGGGCCCGGTTATTTTTATGTTCGAATCAACCTGGTCATACCCAATGTTCTTCGAAACCTTGAGTGTAAAATACTGAAATGACCAAATCGATCCAAAGATCGCTACGCAATAGACAATGCATCAATCGGAGGTCCGTAGCCCATGTTATGAGCGTTTGAACGGATCTGTCCAGAAATCATGGGGTTCGGGCCCGGTCCGACCCAGCCCGATACCCCTGGCCCGGCCTGAACCGGGTCGACCCGACCCAGGTTACAGTCTGGCCCATTAGGGTGTGGCCCGGCCCAGCTGGCGTGGCCCTCCCTAGTCGGTGCAGCCCGGCCTGGCGAGGTGTCTGACCCAGCGTGGGCGGCCCGACCCGGTGCGGGTGGTCCGGCCCGGCGCAGGCAGTCCGACCCGACCCGATGCGGCTGCACCGTCCTTGTGCGGGCGCCCTCACACTAAGCGGACGCAGAAGGGTGGGGGGGGGGGTGCTGCTACCTCTTTTTGAAATGGAAGCCCCCACGTGGAGGGGCCCGCCCCTGCCTACCGCCGGGGGATACAAACCCCGGTCTTCCGAAATCTGGCTGGCCATAATGGCCTGCCAGTGTGCGGCCGTGGGACCCCCATGGGTCCTGCCTACCGAAGCACTGATGGCCAGAAGATCAGTCCGCCCTCCTCTACAACGTCACGACCATAGGCCACGACCCTTTCCCGATCGGGGCGGTGCGACGGCGCCGCGCCCCTCCGCCGCGGCCCAGCTCTGGTTGCGGCCTCTTTCAGTCTCAATGGCACGGCCCGACGACACGGTGCTCCTTCGTCGCAGCCCACACCGGCTGCGGTTCCCTCGTTCCTGCGTGGTGTGACGGCACCACGTCGCCTCATAACGAAGTACACCAACAAAGGGAAGGAGGGTCAGCCGTGTTTGTGTTTTTCAACCTCCTCCCATTATACCAATAGCTATCAGCCAAGAACAAGTAACCACAACGACAATTAAAGAGAAAAATTAAATGATTAAATTTAAACTTAACCCCTACCTCGAAGAAGTTTGAGGAAGTTCACGTCGTGGAAAACGGCGACGCAGGGGTGGTTTGATGACAGCATTTGCGAGCATCCAAGAAGAGGATGACGTCTCACACCGGATGTGGTGATGGAAAGAACGACATGTCATATCTCCTTAGTGCTCCGATGTTCTTCGCATTCTTCAACAAGGAAGATGAAGTTCTCCAGACTTAGAGGTTTTTTCTCCTAATCCCCTTACACCACAATCCCACCTAATAAAATAAGATCCCTCTCATTTTATTATCTTAATTTCATCCTTTCAAAAAATAAAAAATAAAAAATACATAACTCACTTAATTAAATTAAAGAGTTCTCATTGAATAAATGTGGGGAGAGGGAAGGTCACAAATTAATGGGAAGTTTTAAAGGTTACACACTTAAGAGGGAGATTAGAGGTGTTAGGGAAAATGAGAAGATGGGGGCTCGTGTGGGCCCCACTGCCCTCATAACCTCACATGGGAAGTTGGGTGGTTGTGGGCCCCACCAACAACCTCCCATGAGAGAATTAAACTACCATGGATAAAATAAATTTGCACACAATTTATTTTACCTAACATTTTATTCCCTAATTTTTAACAACTCCCCCGGGGAAAACGCAACTCTAGTAAAGGTATTCTTAAGTAAATACCGGCACTGTGGTTTCATCGTTGCCCTCAGATTTCAATTCTGTGCACCGGATCAAAAGTTAGAAAAACCCACTATTTCGTTCATTGAACTTACCCAAGCTAAACTTTGAAAATTTATTCCGGGCACACCGGGCCTCGGAATCAGGTGATGTCAGAAATTGCATACTCGTAAAATCCCAACGAATTTAAGAAACAATTTTCGTTGAAATTTACGAGTCTTTACATTAATCCCACCTCAGGGATTTACATCCCCATAAAGATACATCGCAAACTAGGCAAACAAATGAAGGTACTGAGCACACATCTGAGCCTCCCTCTCCCAAGTGCTCTCTTGGAGGTTCCCGCGCTGCCACCTGATGCACACTAGTGGAATCGACCGCCCATGTAGGACTCGCTTTGGTCAATCCTCGATATCCACTATGACCTCCGCACAATTCACCCCGTCATCGATGTCCAGCTTCTGATGGTCGATGATATGCATTTGGTCGTACACGTATCTCCTCAGCTGTGATACGTGGAAGACATTATGCAACTGGTGAAATTGAGGTGGTAGAGCCAGGTGATAAGCCACCTCCCATATCCTATTGTGAACCTGGAATGGTCTTATGAAGCGCGGAGATAACTTTACGCACCAACCAAATATCCGTAATCCCTATTGAGGTGAGACCCATAAGAAAATATGCTCGCCATCCTCGAACTCTAGTGGTCTCTGCCTCCTGTCATTATAAGATTCTATTGGCTCTGAGTTGTCCTCATCCACTCCTAGATTACCTAGACCTTCTCTGTCGTGGCTTGGACCATCTCTGGTCCCACATGTGCTGACTCCTTGGGGTCTGTCCAGCAGATAGGTGACCTGCAAGGTCGGCCATACAATGCCTCATATGGTGTCATCCCGTTGGTGGTGTGGGTTCTGTTGTTGTACGCAAACTCCACCAAGGGTAGGTGATCCTACCAGCTACGACCAAAGTCGAGGACACATGCACAGAGCATGTCCTCGAGAGTCTGAATGGTCCTCTCTGTCTAACCATCCGTCTGAGGGTGAAAGGCTGTGGTCAAGCGTAGCTGCGTCCCAATTGCCTCCTGCAACCCCTTTCAATGCCGAGAAGTAAAGTGAGCATCACAATCAGAGATGATAGATGATTGCACACCTTGATGTCGTACAATCTCCGGAATGTAGAGACGCTCCAAGCTCTCCACTGAGCCCTGCTCTCAAATGGGTAAGAAGTGGGATGACTTGGTGAGTTGGTCAATGATCACCCAAATGGAGTCATGTCCTCTATAAGTACGTGGAATTCCAGTCACGAAATCCATAGATATCCCATCTCACTTCCACTCCATGACCTCCAAGGGTTGTACCAATCCTGCTGGTATCTAGTGCTCTCCCTTCACCTGCTGGCAGGTGAGGCATCGAGAAACGAACTCTGCCACAACCTTCTTCATACCTGGCCACCAGTGTTGTCGTCTGAGATCCTGGTACATCTTTAATACTCCTAGATGTACCTCTAAAGGGGAAGTGTGAAACTCTCTCAGTACCTCCTCCTGTAATGCAGCTGGAACCACGGTACATCGTCTGAAAAGGACGTCGTGCTCTCCTCTTATAGTGAATCCATCAGTTTCCTGTCCTAATGAAATCGGTGCACACCATGTCTCACAGTCATAATCCCCAAATTGTGCCTCTCTATCCTACTGAAGAAGTGGAGGAGTGATTGTGAGTGTCTGAAGAACTTCTAGTCCATCGTTATCCATGAAGGATATCTGTAAAGCGGCTAGCTGCTCTGTCGACTCTTCAAGTAGCTGAATGCTCGTCCTCCTGCTGAGAGCATGAGCTACTATGTTCCCCTTCCCAGGTGTATAGACTATATCAAAGTCATAGTCCTGGAGGAACATGAGCCATCATCACTATCTTAGGTTTAGGTCCTTCTATTAGAAGATGTACCTGAGAGTCTGGTGGTCAGAAAAGACTGTTAAGCACTCACCCATCAGATAGTGCTGCCATATCTTCAAGGTGAAGACCACTTCTGCTAAATCCAGGTTATGGGTAGCGTAGTTCTTCTCATTATTCCTCAACTGTCGTGATCTATAGGTGATCACTGCCATCTCTTGCATCAGGACACACATGAGTCTGGTCCCTGATCCATCGTAGTAGACTACATACCCTACTTCTTCCTCTTGTATCCTCATGATAGGTGTGCTGTTCAATCTCTGTCTCAGCTCTTGGAAGCTCTGATGACATATATATGACCACACAAAGGGTCTCCTCTACTTCATCAAAGCTGAAAGTGGTTCTGAAACTTTGGAGAAGTATGAAACAAATATCCAGTGTTACCAAGCCCAACCTAGGAAACTCCGCACCTCCGTCATGCTCTTGGGTGGATCCCAAGCTAGCACTGCCTCGATCTTCGTAGTATCCACAACAACTCCCACCTCAGAGATGAAGTGTCCCAAGAAGGGGACCACACCGATCCCAAATCAACACTTTGAGATATTAACATAAAGCTGGTGCTCTCGGAGTGTGTCCATCACAACTCGCAAGTGGTAGGTGTGCTCCTCCTAAGTAGTGGAATATATCAATATGTATTCGATGAGGACTAGGTTAAATCGATTGAGATAAGGCTGGAAGATCCTGTTCATGAGACTCATGAACACTTCTAGAGCATTTGTTATGCCGAAAGGCATAACCAAGAACTCATAGTGGCCATACCGACACCTGAAAGCCGTCTTCTGCACATCATTGTCCTGAACTCGGAGCTGATGATAGCCTGACCTATGGTCTATCTTCGAGAACCATCATGCTCCATTGAGCTGATAGAAGAGGTCTTCAATCCTTGTAAGAAGATACTTGTTTTTCACATTCACCTAATTCAAGAGACGGTAATCGGCACACATTCACAAGCTCATGTCCGCCTTCTTGGTGAACAAAATCGGGGAAGCCCAGGGTGAAACACTGGGTCGAATGAATCCCTTGCCTTGCAATTCCTCCAGCTGTACCCATAGTTCTCAAAGCTCAGCAGGAGCCATTCGATATGCTGAAGTAGATATCGAGGTTGTCCTGGGGTACAAATCAATATAGAAGTCTACCTCTCTGCGAGGAGGTATTCTTGAAACGTCGTTATTAAAAACATTCACATACTAATCCACCAATACAAGAAAACTCAGACTCCGCACGTCCTCTGCTCCTAGGATGAGTCTAGCCAACTAATGAGTGGTCGGCTATCCTCTCCTCTGCGTGAGTCCATCCTGTGCTGCAAAGGCTCTCTTCTCACCAGTGAAGGTGAACCTACTCCCATCAGTGCGTACAAACGACACACCTTGCGCCTAATACAGTCAATCTGAGCATGGACTGTAGATAACCAATCAATGCCCAAGATGACGTCGTAAGGCCTCGACGACACTACAAAAAGATCCCAGCTAAAGCTCTTGCCTCCTAGAGTAATATCACACTGTTGGCACCACTGCGTAATCGTCGAGTCTGCTCCCGTAGGAGTCTCTAGCTGTAAGGATCGAGCCAACAGCTTCATTAGAATCTCCGAGCTCCGAACAGGGGCAGCAGCAATGAAAGAATGACTCATCCTTGTTTCTATATGAACTGAAACAAGGGTAGAGTAGACAAAGATAGTACCTCGAATCATCTCTGGTTTTCCGTGGTCGTAGGCCTCCACTACCTGAAGCTGTGCCTGCCTCTGTCCGCTAGCTCCCTGTGGTCGGGGTGGACCTCCTGGTGGTGGTGTTGGTAGAGCCTCAAAGTGTCGCCCACCACCTGCTGCTCGTCCAGCTCCTCTGCATAGCGGGTCAGGATGTCACGAGCCATGTGGCCCTGCCCACTCCATGCATAGCATTGTCTGGTCCTTAGAAAGCTGGCTCTGCGCCGTGTTCCCCGCACCTCTGAGCCAGTATCCTGAGGTCGTCCGCCAGATTGTCTGGTCCACTTGGACCCCTGACTCATCCATCGACTGCCAGCTGCAGAAGACTCTGCTACATGCTGCCCTGCGATAGGTCTCGCTGCTGATGTAGGCTAGGCAAGAAATCTCTATACAAGAAGGGATCGCTCCAGCACTACTACCTGTGTCGGAATGTTGAGGGAGATCATCGATTACATGATCTCATGCCTCAGTCCCTGCTCGAAGGTCCGGGCCCAGAAGAATGGATCCCATACCCTGTCTCTAGAATAGTGTGAGAGATCCGTAAATGTCGCCGAGTACTGGGCTACCATCATGCTGCCCTGCCGCAGCTGTAGTAACTCCTGAATGCGCACTGCACGGAGTGTGGCTGGAACGAACTCTGAGTAGAAGGGGCTCTCGATGTCCGACCAAAGGAGAGATTCCTCATCGTTCACCTGGAGCATCAAGCTCCACCATCTACCTGCTATAGTGTGCAAGATGCTTGCAGCTAGGATCACCATGAGGTTTGCTAGTGTCCCTACTAACCTGAAAACTCATACAACAGCCTCTAGCCAATCCTCGGCTGCCTGGGGGTCTGTCTCCCCGTGGAATCTGGGCAGTCTCCGATGTTGAAACTCATGCAGTGCTCTAAGGCGACATGCACTCTCAGTGGCTAGGGCTGGTGGAATCAGTGGCTCGGCGGGTAGAGGTACCACTGGTGCCTCCACTATAATAGGGCCCTACACTGAGGCCTCATCGCTCAGTGGGCTATCGTCTCAAACAAAGCTCGGAAGCCTAGCTGGATCCCATCGTGGAGCCATCCTAAAAAGAGATAGGTGAGCCACGGTCAATACAGTATACCTGGTGAGATGACACAAGTAATTACAAAGAAAACATTGAAACACACATGCAATCAATTTTTTCGTGCATTGAGTCGGAAATCATAAGTTAGGGTTCTGGTGTATGGATATGTCGTCCGCCACACCAACACTGGACTCCCTGGACTGATAACCACACTCAATACCCATAACATTATTGCTTTACATAGATGAAGATCAGAGTCTTGAGTTATGTGGTAGAACCGAACTCCTATGATACAAATTTGTCACGACCCATCCTCGAGACCCGTTCCATGACTACCCCAATCCTGCCTTCCATAGTCCAAGGGCTAGCAACTAGAACTAATGGCATATATCCCGATATAAAGGAAGAAATTGCATTTATGTAAGAAAACAAACACCACAGAGTATGTAAGCAGAAGTAAACACTAAGTATAGATGTAAGTGCTGGAAAGTAAATAGGCCAGTATACAAACACCAACTGAAAGTAAAGTACAACTGAAAAGAGAGTACAATAGCAGGAAAGTAAAGCAGCGAGTCCGAGCCATCCTCTCAAAATCCCACATGAAGGGTGGGTACAGATAGTCTCCTCTGCTCCTCGGCTACAACCGTCTGGTCATGGAACGTTTCGTCCAGTGATCCACCTCCAGGTACCGTCCATCTCCACAAGCTCCTACCTCGATCACCGTTGTCTGTCGTCTGTATCCAACACAGTGTAGTGTGGGCATAACCCATGCATGGGAGAGTATACGCTACTCAGTAGGGACCCTGAGACCCCCGATGGTCTCCCAGAATCCACGATGGATAAACCACAGAGGAAAGTTACCATCACAAAGTGACAACCAACTCTACTTAGGTATATGCCCATATATATACCTAAGTCATCAATTCCAGTTTGGATCCAACATCCAAGCCCACGTTTGATCTAGTCCACACAAGATAGTACCACCCAATCGATAGAGGAAAGCACAACCCAATCCACATAGAAAAGCAAGTCAATCATATTGAAGATAATGATTGAAAGTCAAGACTCAGCTCACACAGGTATACTTCTTCGTAAGACAATAGAGATGGACAGATGTAGCCACTGATTCATGTAAGCTATCAGACCCACAAAGGATACAAGACCAGCTAATCTGTCGGACTCACAAAGGATACAAGACCAGCTACTCTACCGGACCCACATAGGATACAAGTACAGAGTCAAATAATGCCGGACCCACATAGGATACATGAACAGTAGTCAAGTACTTCCGGACCCACAAAGGATATAAGAACAGTAGTCATCTCCGTTGATCCCATAGAGGATTCCAGTATGGTCATCATCGCTACAAAACCCATAGAGGATCCCAGTATAGTCATCATCGTCGTCGCAGTCGCAGCTAGCTCTAGGGTTCCCGCACACATCATTCTCGATTCCGGGAGGGTCTACTCCACGAACCAAGGGGGTCGATACATCAACTAACATGAAGTCTAGTTTTGATGTATCCCAAAGATCTATCTCATCAATAGGAACTCAACGTGATAGACGGCTCTTCAATCGGACGCCCGATCTGGGAGTTATTGGCTTTTTCGTCCCAGGGGCCCTATTGGTTTTTATGCTAAAACCAACCCGAACGTACTCTAGCTACATCCAAATCACAAGAGGAGTAATCCAAAATAACCATCTCACTGAGAGGAATCCAAAAAAGTTTATGTCATGTCATTCGGACATCCGGAGCTCAAGTTATAAGTGTTTCCGCTGTGAGGGTCCGGTTGGATTCATGTTCGAATCAACCCTTCCATTCCCAATGTTCTCCGAATCCTTGAGTGTAATATAACTAAACTACCATCTCGATCCAAGGATTTCTATGCAACTAACGATGCATCGATCAGAGTTCTGTAGCCCATGTTAGGAGCGTTTGAATGTATATGTCCGGAAATCAGGGGGTTCGGGCCCGGTCCGACCCGACCCGATACCCCTGGGTCGGCCCGAACCAGGTCGACCCGACCCGTGTCTGGGTCCGACCCAATAGGACGTGGCCCGGTCCAGCTAGCATGGCCCAGTTCAGCCAGTGCTGCCTAGCCCGCTGCGGGGTCCGGCCCAGCGCGGGCGGCCCGGCCCAGCGCGGGCGGCCCGGCCCGGCTCGGGTGGTCCTTCCCTGTGCGGGCGGCCGTGCGCTGAGTGGACGCGGAAGAGGGGGTGAGATATGCCTCCTCATTTTGAAACGGCAGCCCTGACATTGAGGGGCCCACCCCTGTCTACTACCAGGGGTTACAACCCCCGGTCGTCCAAAATCCGGCCGACCGTAATGGCCGGCTGGTGTTCTGTCGTGGGACCACCGCGAGTCTTGCCTTCTGAAGCTCCAGAAGATTCAGCCACCCTCCACTGCAACACGGTGGCCCTTGTTCGACCGGCATGGCGTGATAGTGCAACGCCCCTTCGCCACGACCTAGCTTCAGCCACGGCCTCTTTCGGTCTCAACGGCACGGCGTGACGGCGCCGCGCTCCTTCGCCGCGGCCCGCACCGGCTGCGGTTCCATCATTCCCGTCCGGTGCGACGGAACCACATCACCTCATAATGATGTACAACAACAAAGGGGATGAGGGTCAGCCATGTTTGTGTGCTCCAACGTCCACCCATTTTACTGATAACAAGCGGCCAAGAACGAGTAATCACAATGACAAATAAAGAACAAATTTAAATGATTAAATTTGAACTTATCCCCTACCTCAATGATGTCTGAGGAAGTTCACGTCGTGGAAAACGGCATCACGAGGTTGGTTCCATGACGGCGTTGGCGAGAATCCAAGAAGTGGCTGATGTCTCAAACCACCTACGGAGAATGGAATGCATGAAACGTCGTCTTTCCTTGGTGCTCTGGCATTCTTCATGTTCTTCAACGAGGAAGATGATGTTCTTCAGACATAGAGGTTTCTTCTCCCAATCCCCTTACACCACAAGCCCACCTAATAAAATAAGATCCCTCCCATTTTATTATCTTATGTCATGCAGTTCAAAAAATAATAAATTTAAAATACATGACTCACTTAATTAAATTAAATAGTTGGCATTGAATAAATGTGGGGAGAGGAAAGGTCACAAATTAATGGGAAGTTTTATGGGTTGCACACTTAAGAGGGAGATTAGAGGACTAAGAGAATATGAGAAGATGGGGGCTAGTGTGGGCCCCACCACCCTCATAACCTCACATGGTAAGTTGGGTGGTAGTGGCCCCACCAACAACTTCCCATGAGAGTATTAAACTACCATGGATAAAATATATTTGCACACAATTTATTTTACCTAACATTTAATTCCCTAATTCTTAACAACTCCTCCCGTGCAAAATCAACTCCAGTAAAGGTCTTCTGAAGAAATTATTGGCACTATGGTTTCATCGGTGCCCTCAGATTTAAATTCTGAGCACCGGATCAAAAGTTAGAAAAACCTGCTCGTTCGTTCACTGAACGTACCCGAGCTAATATTCGGAAATTGATTCCGGGCACACCGGGCCTCGGAATTAGATGCCGTTAGAAACTGCGTACTCAAAAAATCGCAAAGAATTTAAAAAAAAAATTCTTGAAATTTACATGTCTTTACAAGATAACTACATTCACTTGTCCACTCATAATGTTTTCCTACCAAAGGATGCCATATGGACATTGCAATGCCCCAGGTAGCTTCTAGAGATGCAAGGTCGGTATTTTTATGTATTTTATTGAGACCAGCTTGGAGGTATATATGGATGATTTTACAGTGTAAAGGTCCTTATTTTATGATGGTATATCAAGTTTGGGAATTTTTTTGAATAGTTGTATTAGGGAGAATCTTGTCTTAAACTTTGAATTGTGACATTTCATAGTAGAGCATTAGATTGACTTAGGGAATGTAATATCAAAACATAGGATAACGGCTTATAGATATGTGTTATATATAATTTTATCCGTACATATCATTCATTTGTTCATAGTGTTAGATCATTCCAAAGGCATGTAGGATTTTATTAGCACTTCATCATTGATTTTAGTATGATTCATCTTCCTATGTCACGATTACTTCAAAAGGATTATGATTTTTTGTTTAATGATTCAAGTAGGACTTCCATTTATAAGATAAATAAGTGTCTCACCTCTCCACAAATCATACTGACCCTATAGTGGGAGATTTATTTTAAGCATATGTTTGATGCCTATAAAATCACAGTTGGGGTAGTCTTATCTCAAAAGGTGGAGGTACATTCTACGACACTAGATTCTGCCCAATCGAAATTCAATACCACCGAAATAAAGTTTCTTGTTGTAATATTTTATTTAGATAAATTCCATTTATATTTACTATGTAAAAAATTTGTTTTATTCCATGACCATGCAGATCTGAGGTACTTATTAATGAAGCAAGACGCAATGCCCAGGAAAATCTGATGGATTATTATTTTCTCGGCAATTTGACCTTGAGTTAAAGGACATGATGTGGCCTGAGAACCTAGTGCCAGACCACATGAGTAGGCCTACTCACACACTAGAGGATGAAACCTTGGTCTAGGTAACACATTGAGACACTTTCCCCGAGGATCATCTTTATTCCATCTCAGGTACGCATCGGTAGTATGCTTATTTAGTGGACAACCTTGTTGCATATGAAATTCCTACAAATTTAATGAATCCTCAAGACCAAAAGTTAAATAGTGAGTGTAGATTTTTTGTGTTGGATGATCCCTACTTGTGGAGCATGTGTATTGACCATTTTATTAAGAGGTGTGTGTTTGACTAGGAGTTTGAGTCTGTTCTACAATTCTTTCATACACATGCCTGTGGGGGACTCTTTGGACTCCTCTAGACAGCTAAGAACATTTTGGACTCTGGATTTTTTTGGCCAAGTTCATTTCATGATGCTCATGTGTTCTGTAAGTCATGCTCATTTTTCCAAGACACTAGTAATATTTCTAAGAGATAGAAGATTCCCCAACAACCCATATTATTCTATAACATTGTTGATATATGGGGAATTGAATTTATTGTCATTTTTTAGAGTTTATTTTGTTTCCATTATATTTCGGTACCCATTATTATGTGAGAAAATGGATGGAGGCTAAGGCCACCAGGACTGTTGATTCTCATGTTGTTGTGGACTTTATCAAAGCCTGATTTTTTTGTAGTCTTGGAGTACCTATGGCCATCATCAGTGAAAAAGGGACAGACATTTGCAACTTGAATTTGGATTCCCTTCTTCATACATATGGGGTGACTCACAAAATATCAACACCATACCACCCCTAAGAAAATCCTTTGGCTGGGGTTTCAAAACGTGAGATGAAACAAATATTGTAGAAAATCATGTAGCCAAATATGATGTTTTGGAGCAAGCTCATGGATGATGCATTATGTACTAATAGGACAAGATACAAGACAACCATTGGTGTTCACCATTTCATATTTTTTTGGGAAAACATGTTATCTTCCCATGGGTGTTGATAATCCGGGTTATTCGGTTATAAAGAAATGTATCATGGATTGGCCCAGGCTATAATCCAAAGGGTAATGCAAATTCATGAGCATGAACAGATTCAATTGTCATCATAAGAGAACTCAAGGCTCTAAAAAGAATGATAAAAATCATTTCATGACAAAATTTTCCATCAAATAGAATTTCATGTTAGGGAGAAAGTGTAAGAACCCATATTTTTTTCATACCGCAGTTATGTGCAGAAATTTGAATTTTTGCAGTAGGATGCTTGTGAGGGGTAAAATGGTAATTTTTTACAAACATTTGTTCTCAGGTAATTTTTTTAACCACACTTTTGGTCTATGAATAGGATTTTTACTCTAGGATCGGACATTGGCAGAAATCTGTGTTCTTAAAATTTTAACCGAATATTTAATATTATTAAATTAAATATTAAAATATTTGCGTAGGTTCATTTGGAAATAAATTATAAACTGTGTTTCAAATTGATATTTTTTCTACATCATTTAATCTATAATGGGGAGTTTATCCTAGGAATTATATAAACTAATTTCAGGCACTGTGGCCAGCCTGAGCTCCTTTTTCTTTCATTTCTTTTGTTATTTACTTTTATTTCATTTCCCATCCTTCCTCCTTCATTATGTGCATTCTCCATATGTTCTCCACCATGGACTATTTGTTTAAAAGTATTTTGAGATTGAGTAAGAGAGAGAGAGTTGGGAGGTTATAAGTGTACAAATTCGAAGCAATCGATGTGCTGATTCAGCGAAGGGCAACCATGAGTCGTGAAATTAGCCAAAGCATCGGCGGTTTCCGCCCAAAGGTAGGACAGTTTATGTTTTCACCATTTATCCCCTATAATTTTATCAGGTCATTGAATCCTTATATTTCGTACTTGAAAGACCATGGGGCTTGATCTATTGTTTGGGGGGGAAACGGGTGTTTCGAGCTATATGATGGATTTCCTTTCAGAAAACCCAGAATACACAGTGTGTGTCCTAGGTTAACACATTGTGTGTCCTCAAGGAACATGTAGTGTGTTTTTAAAATTAATGGAAGATGTTGTTTTCCAAATTACACACCATGTACTTGTAATACAGGTCGTGTAGTGGTGGTCATGTGTCTGACCGTGTGCAAAAAGGACATGGAATAATGGTTTTTAAGGAGTGTGTATCTTGTACTTTTTGTACACACTGTGTAGTGGATGATGGTCATGTGTTCAGGTGAAAACACACAGTGGGGTGACATTTTTGTGAATAGTATGCCTCATGTACAGTAAAATACATGTCGTGTTCTATTACATAGGCATTCCCCATGTGTCTGGCCATCTGTCCTGGCCAGGTACCACTTAAACACAATTATTTTGCGATATTTTGTGCGTTGGAAGTCAGAATTGGGCGTTTGAGTATTCCATTGTGGGTATTTTTTTCACGTAGATCTCAATAGTGAAATATTTTTTAAATTTTGAGTTAATATAAATTGTTTTGGGTGGTTTATATCTAAATTATTTGGTTCCACAACCAGTTATCAAGTTCAGTTGTAACATGAGAGTGAGACTTGGCATGGATGATAGGTGGGGTGTTTGGAACAACCTAGTTGATACTTTCAAGATGAGATGATCTATGAGACATCTCATGTAATCTATTATTTAAATGAAGTTTCCCTTGTGAGACATTCCCTTATGGACAGTGAGGGAATAATACTAGATACTTCCAATGATACCCTAAGAGATGCCTTTACTTGTGTGTTGACCTAGGGAGTCCCATGTAGGATCTCTCTCTTATTTTTCCATTGAGAGGACCCATTTTATAAAATACCTATATTGTTATTAATTTTAGGATTTATGTAGGATTCCTCCCTTACTATTCAAAAATGATCCAATATAAGATTCCTTCCCTCGTGTTTACCTAGAGGATCCCGAGTATGATTCCTCCTCAGTGTTTGACTTGAGTGACCCAGTGGGTTCCCATTGTTCGACAATCCCATAGTTGTTACACCGGGTTTGTGTAGAGATGGTAATCAGGTGTCACCTACGACCCATGAAAAACATTTAATTCTGAAGGGGTTATGGGTGTAGTGTTAGGTTAGGCATTCGGGACACCCTCAATCATTTGAGTATATTAGATATGGTTTTCTGATGGAATAGTGGTTACCAGATGTGCATCCTAGTTGGTGGATGTTGAACCTGAACAGAGGTGACTTTCATGTTTTTTGGATGCCTTGTATGACTTCTATGCCTCAGTTGAGGATGTTTGATTGTGTATAGGTTTATTTTCCATGATACGAATGTGATTCCCATGTCTGTTTTGATTTAACCATTTGGTCTAGCCTTGAATGATTGTATTCTTGTTTTCTATCCTAATGTTATTAGGATGGAGTGATTTTAACTGAAAATCTATGATATGTTGTAGATTATTAGACAAGTAGTTATTGAGGTTTACTTTTGCTACCATATATATATCATTGTGTGCGATTGAATTACACAGGGTCCTGGGAATCTAGTATAGTAGACCATAGGGAGAATGGATATTGAGGGCTTCTCCATAGTGTTTGTTTACTATTAAATTGAAAGACCATAGGGGAGATGGAATTTGTGATTCCTTAGAGTCTTTTTTGTACCGTCTCTACATGGAACAAGAGGAATTGGAGATTTAGTGCTTCCTCAGAGTGCCTATTAGTTACTAATACGAGACCATAAGGGGAATTGAAAGTGACTACTTCTTCAAGGAGACATTGTTAATGTTGAACCAGAAGAGTTAGACTGTTAGTAATTCTCAGGGGTTTTCTTGTGTTTTATTGGTTAAACTAGGGGGGTTAAGCTGTGAGATCTTCTCAGAGGGTTACTTGTTTATTTATCTTACTCAGAGAAATAATTCCAGTGTTAGGAGAAGCAAGTACATGTCGATGGGATTATTGACCCAGAGATCAACTTAATGATACATGGATTGAGTGGCATGGTGTCTAGGTCAACTCCCTTGTATAGGATTTTCAAGATAACAAGATTATGGTCACAACTATCTACTACTGATGTGGTTTCTTATTATTTGATTCACCTAATCATGAATATTCATATTTATGTATATGTGTATAGGTATGAAACTATACATGTGTATGTATATAGATATAAAAATCCATAGTGTCACTATCCATGTTGATGTGGAATACATACCATGAGTTCTAGGATGGTTTTAGATTTTGTTTACTTCCTTTTGTTCTATTCTAGCAAGGCTGGCCACTTTGTCGTTTCATACACTATTCACAGAATTGTTATAGGTTGTTTGTTGGGGTGCCCTACTAAGATTATTTCTCACCCATTCAGGTTCACCGCAGTGTACATGTAGACATTATGTATTCTTTTTTAGGTTGATCATGAGTTTCATGGTGTAAAGGGATGAGGTCGAGTGTTTAATTATCTAGTAGAGTTGTTCGAGTGGTTCTACTAATCGGGCTAATTCAATTCAACATTTTCTGGAGATCAGGTATGTGTATTGGCTCGGAGTTAGTATCATATCCATGCACTTTGACATTATATTTTTTGTACACTTATGTGTATGGTCAGCCAAGTGGTTGACCAGTGTTTTGTTGTATTTCTATGTTGTTCAGGGTTTTACAACATTTTACTGTTATAGATTTATGTGTTTCAGTTGATTATAGATTCTGCACACTGTTTTCTTTCCAATATGTATGATACATAGATAATTATGATGTTTTCTCACTCTAGTATGAGTGAATATTCTCCACACTATCATACACTTTTCCCTCACTTCTATTTGGAAGTCTTTGGTTTAAAGGGAGGCACGCTTGTGGCCTTATGGAGAAAAAGCTCAGAGCACTAGTTTAGTGGCTTTTGAGTCAAGATGTTACAAAGTGGTATCAATGGAGTTTTATTTTCCTGTTATTTTCTATTGAGGATATGGTTGAAATGAGTATTAAGAATGTCTCTGAACCTGTAACGGATATTGGACTACTGCATCGAGAACACTTGTAACAGTAACAAGTCCTTGTTTCCAGGGTTTGGGATTGCTGTTCTGATTTTGTGAAGTTGCAGTTGTATATGATATTTCCATTGAGCGACTCACATGGTTTGTGGTGTTTTGATTCACTATGGATCTTGGGCTCTTGGACATTGGTAATATTCTAGGGATGTATTTTTACTTTTGGATGAAAAAGGCAAGTGGCCTCTCAAGCATCATACTAGGCATGTAGGATTGACAACATATAGGCTTGATAGGGTGTGTTTTTACTTGAAACTGAAACAATTGAGTCTGCATACACATAATTTTTACTTTGATAACATGTTAAGTGGTTCTATGTTGAGGCGTTGTTTTGAAGATGATGACTTAGTCCTCGTGCATATGTGGTGTAGTGACCTAGTTCTTCGATATGGAACTTGATGCCTTTCTGTTTAACCCATTTTTTGGAGTGGTTTTTAGGGTCTGTGGTTATCTAGTCGGATCATTGAGAACAATGTCGATAGACACCAAGTAATATCATGCGAACTAGGCCTCCTTGTGGTATTAAAATATATAGATAAATGATGAGTGTTAGTTCATCTTGTCTCTTCTATTTTCATTGTGACCTCCAAGGAGAAGTTTTTTTAGAGGATTATTGTAGAGGATCGTGGCCCTTTCAGGCCTTTTTTTAATCTTTTAACATCATTGGTAATTGTGATCACACCTTCTTTATAGAGGCATGGATATTTTGGGCTATGTGGTTAGGCCTTGTGACCCATTCGTGAGGATTTTTCTATAGGGCTTGGTGGAAGACCTAGAGACCCTTGGTCTCGAATCGATCCCTTGTAGGTCGAGGTATGGTTTTTTCTAGGGAATACTGTGTTGGAATGGTTTTCCCATGTTTTCTAATGCCATTTGTCTTTGCATGTTTTTTGTGATTGGCTTCGATGGGCAGGACTGTTTGGGTTCCTGGCATGGTTGACCAGTGTTATTAAGGGTGTTTTTGCTAGTGGCATCTATGAATCCAAACCTATGAGTGGCCGAGAATGATCCAATGGTCATTGTTTTATGATTATTCATGGATTGGGACCCCGTAAGTTGTGTTATAATGTTCCTATGTTGTATTGGCGTCTTTATGAATTGTTGGGTTACCGTGAAATGGTTTACTCTTGCTTAAATCTTGGTCGGGTTATTACAGGATGTTAGCATGGCTCGAAGGGATCTCAACATGCCTTCAGTGATATCTTAGTGTACTAAAATTAATGATGATCATGCGCAATTTTGATTAGTCTTAGGTATGCAGAGATATCATTGAACCTACATTGATCTCCTTTTTCTTTATTAATGCTCATCCCTATTGATAATGGAACATATTATGGTTGTGATCTCAGAGCGGTGTAAGGAAATCCAAATTGTGGGGAGTGCACAATTTCCCTTAAGAGGGTGGTTTTCTTTGTTTATCTTAAACTACGGTGTTTTACATTGGTATTTTGAGCTTTTTGTTGCTTATAAGATGACTATATGGGTATTTCTATGGTGGCGAGTACTAGATCAGTTGTATTTGAATGTCTTCTTTGTAAAAGGAAGTTGTTAATTCTATATGACTGGTCATTACAAATTATAGTGTTCTTGGTTGGGTAGAAGTTCACTATTGAAGCATTGATGCTGGTCTTTTATTGGGGATTCTTTGGGACATGAAGGTTTATTGTGGGGAGTTTGTAAGAACCCGTGTTGTTTCGGATGACAGTTTTGATCATAAATTTGAATTTTTTCTGTTGGATGCTTGTGAGGGTTAAAATGGTCATTTTAGCTTCACAATTGATCTCATATAATTTTTCAAACCACTCTGTTGGTCCCAGAATAAGGTGTCTATCCTAGAAAACGAGATTGGTGGAAATCTGAGTTGTTCAAATTTTAGCGGAATATTAAATATTAAATTTTATTACATTAAATATTAAATTATTCTTGTAGGATCATTTGTCAGTAACATTTAAACAGAGATCCATATTTGGATTCCATCTATGATTTTGATTTTGGAATGGGGTGTTTATCCTAGGGAAGGCATAAAATCATATCGAGCGTCGGGCAGGCCTGGGCCCCTTTTTCTTTCTTTTCTTTTCTTCCTTCAATTTCGTTCTTTTCTATTACTTCTTCCTCATTATTTAGAAAGCTCCATGTGTTCTAATTCATGGCTATGTATTTCATGAGGATTTGGAGACTGATAAAGAGAGAGAGCTGGGAGGGAATAGGGGTACCTATTTGATGCTCATGATGCATTGATCCATCGAAGGGGAACCATGAGCCGTGAAATCAATCAAAGCCTTGGCGGTTTCCTCCCAATGGTGGGGATGTTGGTGTTTTCTCCATATATCCCCTTTAAACAAGTTCATTATGTTTTAAATCCTTATATTTCATAATTGTAAGCCCATGGGGCTCGATATATAGTATCAGGGGAGAAAACAAGTGTTTCAGGCGTTTTGAGGGATTTCCCATTGAAAAACCTAGAATACACGACATGTGTTCTAGGAAAAACATTGTGTGTTCTTCCCATTCGGGGAAATAAATTTTTCCAATTTACATGTCGTTTAGTGGTGGTCGTATCTCTGGTCATTTGAAAAAAAGGAAAAAATAGTGGTTTTAAGGAGTACACGTCTGGTATTATAAGTACACATCGTGTAGTGCCACATGGGAATGTATTCCACTGAAAAAACACATAGTGTTAATTTTGGAAAACATTACATGTTGTGCATAGTAATGTACTAGCTATTTACAATTACACAAGAAGACCCCATGTTTTTGGCCAGGTGTTCTAGCCATGTACTACTCTAGCTTAGTAATTTTGGGATATCTTGTTCCTTGGACGTCAGAATTGGGCATGTGAGTAGTCTATTATAAGAATTTTTATGCATATATCGCAATAGGGAAATACTCTTTTACATTTAGAATTCATATAAATGGTGTTTTAGGGGTTTATTTCTAAATATATAGTTTCTTCCTCCAGTTATCGACTTCATTTGTAACCTAAGAGTGAGACTTGGCATAGATGATTGGTTGGGTGTTTAGACTAACCTAGTTGAGACTTCTAATATGATATGATCTATGGGATATATCCTGTAAGCTATAATTTAGAGGATGTTTCCCTTTGGAGATGTTTCCTTATGGCCTATGAGGCAATGTGACCGGATACATCCAAGGATCCCCTAAGGGATACCTTTACATGTGTGTTGACCTAGGGAGTCGCTTGTAGGATCTATCTCATGTTTTTCTATTGAGAGAAACAATATTATGGAATGAATTTTTTTTTATTTCAGGATATCTTGTAGGATTCCTCCCCTACTATTCCCAAAGGATACCGTGTAGGATTCTATCACTCATGTTTAACTGGTGGATCCTGAGTATGATTCCACCTCAGTGTTTGACTTGAGGGATCTAGTGGGTGCCCATTGTTTGACCGATCCTGAGTTGTTACATCAGGGTTCGGTAGAGATGGTGATCAGGTGTCACCTAGGACCCAAGCCAAACTAGTAATTCCATAGGGATGTGGATGTAGTGTTCGGTTTGGAAATCATGCCACCCACACTCATTTGTTTATATTTGACATGTTTTGTTGATGTAGTAGTGGTTACGAGATATGCTTCCTGGTTTGGGGATGTCAATCCTAATGTGAGGTGTCTCTATTCATTGTGGGATTCATTCTATGCATTGTTCTCATTAGTAGAAGAGGATTGATTTTGAATATGGTTATTTTCAATGCTATTAATTTGTTTCCCATGCATTTTTTGATTTAACCATTTGGTCTAGCCTTGCTTGTTTGGATACTTGATTCCCATGCCTAGTTTTGTTAGGATGGAGTGCATTTATCTAACATGCTATGATATGCTATAGACTGTTAGGAAATTTTTTATTCAGTTTCACTTTGGCTTCCATATATATCATTGTGCACGATTGACTTACACTGGGCCGGGAGAACCTGGTGTTGTAGACCATAGGAAGAATGGACATTGAGGGTTTCTCTATAGTTTTTGTTTATTATTACATTGTGAAACCATAGGGTGGATGGATATGGTTCTCCCTTAGAGTGTATGTAGTTTTCTCGATACGAGCCACATGGGGAATTAGATGTTGATTTCTTCCTCAGAGTGCCTATTAGTTATAAATAGGAGACCACAAAGGGAATTGACAGTGATTGCATCCTCATAGTGTCTTTACTAATGCTAAACCAGAGGCGTTATACTATAAGTACTTCCAAGAGGGTTTCTTGTGTTTTATTGGGTGAACCAGAGGGAAAAGGGTTCGAGTTCTTCCCAGAGGGTTAATTGTTTTTTTATTTTTCTCATAGATATAATTCCGGCATTGCCCAAATAAGGTACATGTCGATGGATTATGGACCCAATGATTGACATAGAGATACAAGGGTTAAGTGTCACATCATCCATATCAATGCCCTTTCATAGGACTTCCAGGAGATCGGGCTTATTGTCCTAAGGATCGACTACTGATGTGGTTTCTTATTATTTGATTCACCAAATCATGAATATTAATATTTATATATGTGTGCATTGGTATGGAAATATACATGGGTACATATATAGATATAGACATCCATGGTGGCACTTTCCCAACTATCAAGGATTATATACCATGACATCGATGGTGGTTGAATGTTTGGTTTAATTTTTTATGTGTTCTGGCTAGGCTGAGAACATTTCTATTGCATACACTTTTAATAGCACAGTTATAGGTTGCCTATAGGGGTGCCCCACAGAGATTATTTCTCACCCCTGTACGTTAAACTTGGTTTACATGTACACCTTATGTCAGATTTTTCAAGTTGATCATGGATTACTTGGTGGATATGGATGAGGCCCATTGTTTCATGATCGAGCCGAGTTGCTGGAGTGGTTATATTGATCAGGTTGCTGCAGTTCTACAGTGTCTGCAGGTCGGGTACGTGGATTGGCTCAGAGATAGTAGCATAGCCCTATTCTTTTACTTTCAGTTTCTTTTGTAATTGTATATGTTTTCTAGGCCCAGTGGGTGAATAGTGTTCTATTGAATTTCATAGTTATTATGGATTTTACAATATTTTACTTTTATAGCTTTCTCTATTTTTGTAGATTATTGCTTTTGCACTCTATTTACTTTTTTTCGTGTGTGATACATAATTATATCTGTAGTTTTCTTACTCTGGTATGAGGTCATCGTCTCCCCACTATCCCATCATAGGCCCTCACTTCTAGTCAATAGCCTTTGTCATAAAAGGAGGTACACTTGAGGGCTTGTGGAGAATTGGATCGTAGAACCGGTGTAGTGGCTTCTAAGTCAGGACATTACAGAATGCCTTTCTCTATACATCACGATTGAAGAAAATGCATGGTATGTTGCATTAAAAGTGGTTAGGTCCTTATGTTGTGTCTTATGTTTTTCCTTATGAGGTAGTGGGTATCTCACAAGAATACACATGGGGGAACTTTACATTTAATGGGAAATGATTGAAGAGATACATTGTGGGACATCCTACCGATGTAGTATATTTCATCACACTGCATGAAACTGTCATCACTAGAGCATATGATGTTGTTCCCAACCATTTCTCCTTTTTTATTCCTTCTCCAATATAAAATTACCCATTTCATGGGAATATATAATCTCACAGGTTCACATTGAGGACAATTTAATATTTTAATTATGGGGGATGGAACCTTTTTGTAATTTAAATTATTTTCCTATTTTTCAATGATTTTTAATAAAAAGTATGTTTTTTAAATTTGGTGTTTTGGTTTTTCATTTTTTGGTGTTTCTGAAACGTCTAATATGAAATGTTTCTCAAATCATTTTTAAAATTTATATTAATAAGTGAAAAATTTTATTCCATGAAACTGAGCATAAATGAATGATGGAAATTACATTGTTTTAAGTTAATTCTTTTGTAATTTCAAGAAATGTACTCTGAATTTTTAATTCCATAAATTATATCACTGTATTTATTTTTGAAATATATTTCTTGTTAGGCTTATAAACAATTATTTTCATATTCTTTAAATTTACCTCAATTTTTGAGGGAACCAAACCATGCATTATTTAACCAGAATTAAATTTAATCCTATCAAAAGATGAGGGTTTAAAGTACTTATGATTAAATTATTGAGGCATTTGTTTGGTATTAAAACCACTATATCAATGAAACAATTTTTATAATTAAGTTCCTTAAAAATTTAATCCTTCTATCACATAGAATCCATGAAAAACCAGTTAGGATAGTGAAATTACATGCCAATTTTCCCTAACCAAACAACTCTGGAAGTAAAATTGCATATTCTAGTTGAACATAAGTGTGTGGGAATCTATATTGTGTTGTGCTACTAGAATCTGTGATACATTGGCTGGAAAATAAAATTATGAAGAGATGTGTTTTCTACTCAAGAAAATAATTATATTGAAATTTGTGCCTTTTCTAGATCATTTATGATATGTGATGTTGGGCCATTCCAGATCTTCTAATAAGAAGGAGAATTTTTTGCCTATATTGAGCTTTCATGAAAAAATTGTTTGAGGTGAATGAAATTTTTACTACTAATATGTTGAATGGTGTACACATTCCATTATTTTTCATTATCATGAATTGGAATTGATGCTATGCGGATTGAGGAGGAGACCATATTTAAGTAAAAATTAGATTAATACAATTTTCTTCATAAAGAGTCAAGACCTCCTCATTCATCTTTATAATTTTTCCCATATACATCCTACCCATTAAAAGCCACAGAACAACCCTGAAAAGTCTTCATGATAGACTTATATCCCTAAATCACATCGGTGGAAATGAAGGAATTTATCAATCCTATGGTTACCCTTCTATGAGTTTTGATGAGAAATACATTACAAGAAAATTTAAATTTGTGTGGTAAGAGAACATTCATTTGAGATAAGTGTATTGTGCAAGGGAGGATAAATGGAGTGGAAATATATTGAATTATATAAATTGAGAACCTGAAATAATGGTTTTTTGATATACATAATTACTTTAGTTTCTTGGTGTGAAATTGTTGGATCTCAAGTATATGTGTTTTAAAATATGTTTTGATTTGATATTGATGTCTACTTGTCACGATTTTCTGGAATACATGATATAAGGATTTTCATAGGTGTGAAAAATGATATGTATGGGAGAGTTGATAAAAAACCTTTTTATATAATATTTTATTGATATTAAATGATAAAAGTTTCTAACATTGTGTTAAATGTGTTTATTTATGAAATATTTGGGATTAGATCATTCATTTGGAAATTTTTTAAAAATTCGAGTTTTAAACATTAAATTTCAATATATAATTTTGAAGCTAAATATTTCAGAATGTATTACATAAAATTAATTTTTTTTAAATATATTCCTAACATAATGGGCTACAACTTTTGTTTAGTACATTGGAGATAAATCATGCATTGGGTTGGTGCAAATAGTCCATGATGTCAAGGTTGGGCTGGACTCACCAGAATGCACATGGGTTCTATATTTGGGCCATAACTTCTTCTTTCATACATGGATTTGGATCAAATTTAGGGAAGATGTCTAGGATTTATTTTTTCACAAATAATATTTCCAAAATGAGAGCTTATTAATGCATTTTTGCGGTCAAATGGGCCGTTCAATTTTCCATAAAATATTTCGCCGAATTTTCATATTCACACTATAAACCACTTGTAACCTAGCCTCCCCTATACCGAATAAATTGGTATTTTTCTCATTTAGTGGGGGCTAGATGTGCATTAGAGAATTGGTAGCAAAGGTGAAGTGGTACTTTTCATTTTCAATTAACTATTGGAGGATTAATGCTTTCAAGCTAGGATCTCCTCCAAAATGCTCTTCTCTTCCTCTTCTTTGTTGTAATGTTTTTTTTTCATTCAATAAACATAATATTTTATATTTTATAACTTTTTTTTCTAAATTTTCTTTTTTTTATATTCTGTTTTGGTCTTGTATACTTGAGTTGAATCATGATTGGTTTATACCTAGTATAAACTGTTGAAAATAAAATTTTCTTCTAGAATTCTGACACCCCCATGGAAGTGTAGTCTTTTCCATTATCGATCGACCTCTATCATTATTCATTCATTTATTTTGAATCAATGATATATAGTAATTCACATATTATGATAAATTAAATGAGTTTTTAATTTTTTTAAACTTTGAAAAAATTGAACAATTAACAAAAAAACAAGTTAGGATGACAATTAAATTAAATTTTGAGAGCAAGAACTTAATTGATAATAAAAATCCTATGAAAAAAATTTGTAGTGTTAAAATATAATCCCTAAAATCAATTAATTCTAATATTTAGAGAGGAAATGTTAGAGACTTTACCAATAACCATAACATAACCTTATGACATCAATCAAAGCAGGGTGATGTGATTGCATGTTCCGATATTATCCTGGGGTTAAATTCACTTCATTATTATGGTAATGTTAATTTTTTTAGGGTTCGGAATTTAACAAATTAAGTGATAAAAATTAAGTTAATATTAATATAAATGATAATGATAAAAAAATGATTGAATATGTAGAGTTTTATTGACTACACATTTTAAAATCATTTCTAAAAAATATCTTTTTGTTGAGCCCCTTTAACCGATCTTCATTTCAAAATTAATAACAATAAAATGCAATCTTCATCCTGCAAACTTGTCTATTCAGAACATTTTCTTACTGAATGATTCCATTTGAACATTGCAATTCCCCATATTCCTTCCAAATATGAATGGTTTGTATTTTTTCTATTTTCATTGAGTCCTACATGGATGTATTTATGTATGATTTTACATTGTATGGATCTTCATTTGATGATTGTATATCTAGTTTGGATAAGGTTTTGAATCATTGTATTGAGATGAATATGTTCTTGAATGTTCAAATGTGTAATTTTATGGCAGAGCATTGTATTTTCTTAGGTAATGTTGTGTCAAAATACGGGATAATGGTTGATAAGTATAAGGTAGATTTTATTTCATCCCTTCCCTATTCTTAATGATTGCGAGATGTTAGTTCTTTCATATGGAATGAAATATTTTATCCATAGTTCATCTTGGATTTTAGTAACATTACTCTTCCAATGTAATGATAACTTCAAAAGGATTCTGATTTTGAGTTTGATGATTCTTGAAGAACTTCCTTTGATGAGATAAATAAGTGTTGGACTACTCCACCAATCATACAACCCCCACGGTGGGAACATCCTTTTGAGCATATGTGTAATGCATATAACTTTGTAGTTGGATATATCTTATAATTGAGGGTGGAGGGACATTCACATGATATTTACTATGCATCTAGGACACTGGATTGATCCCAATTAAACTACCCAACCATGGAAAATAATTTTCTCATTGTCATATTTGGTTTAGATAAATTCCATTCATATTTATTGGGATCTATAGTAGTTATTTTTTCTTGAGCATATTGCTTTGAGTTACCTCTTGAAGAAGCCAGATGCAAAGCCTAGACTTATCTGAATGATGATCCTTCCTCAGGAATTTGATATTGAGATAACGGAAAAGAAGGGGTCATAAAACATGGTGGTGTACCACAAGAGCAGGCGTACTCACTCTCTAGATGATGACACCTTGGACCAGGTACCACTTCGGGACACTTTCCCTGATGATCATCTATATTCTATCTCAGGTACACATCCATGGTATGCTGATTTATTTAACTACCTTGTTTCCCCAAAAATACTAATAGATTTAAAGAATCATTAAGTCCAATAATTAAAGAGGGGTTCTATGTTTTATGTGTGGGATGGACCCTACTTCTGACACATGTTTAGTGACAATGATATTAGGAGTTGTGTTCGGGATCATGAGTTTGAGTCTATTCTGCAATTATGTTATATACTTTCTTGTGGTGGACACTATGGACCCAAATGCACAGCTAGTAATCTGTTATGATCAATATTATATTTTCCTAGCTTCTTCCATTATGCTCATGTGATTTGTATATCGTGCTCCCAATGACAACACAATTGGAACATTTTTGGGAGACATGAGATGCCCAATCAGCCTATACTATTATGTGAGATTTTTTATGTATGGGGAATATATTTTATGGGTCGTTTTCCTAGTTCATTTTTGTTTATGTATATTTTGGTTTCTATTTATAATGAGAGTAAATGGGTGGAGGCCAAGGCCATCAGGATTGAAAATTCTAATGTTTTGGTGGACTTCATCATGAAACTGATTTTTTGTAGGTTTGGAGTAACGAAGACCATATTTAGTGACCATGGGACCCACTTCTACAATCGGAATCTTTCTTCCATCATTCCAAAATATGGGGTGACACAAAAGACATCAACACTATACCACCCTCAAACAAATGGCCAGGATATTGTTTCAAACAGGGAGTTGAAACAATTTTTAGAGAATAATGTGAAGCCGGATATTAATGATTGGTGAAAGTTCTTGGATGATGTGCATTGGGATTATAGTACAATATAAAATACACCCATTGGTATGTCCCCATTAAGGATTTTATTTTGGATACAATGTCATATCCCCATGGAAGTTGACCATCATGATTTTTAGTATATACAGAAATCTAACATAGATTTGGCCCAAGGTGGAATCCAAAGGAAGCTGCAAATTCAAGAGCCTGAGGATATTTGACTGTCTTTATTTTAGAACTCATTCCTCTACATGAAAAGATCAAAAAAAGCACCAGAAAAAGAGATCCATAAAATACAATTTCATGTTGGAGAGAATTTCTTTATCTATAGTTCACAATTGAAGATGATTCCTAGTATGTTTCATTCTAGAAGGTTAAGTCCTTATGTTGTGATTAATATTTTTACATATGGAGAATTGGAGATCACGCAAGAGGAAACATGAATAATATTTACAATAAATGGGAATCTTTTGAAGAAATTCATTGAGGTACTTCATACTGATGTAGTAGATTGCATCTCACTGATTGACTTCATCATCAATTCAGCATATCAGTCTATCCCTAACACTTTATGTTTTTTATTCTTTATACTATTTAAAATTCAAAATTTCATGTGAATTTATCGTATCGTAGGTTCAAAAATGATTAAAATTAAATATTTTGTGTGTGGGGGAGGGAACATCATTTTGGATTAGATATTTAAAAATTTTATTTTGGGTTTTATGTGTATTTTATATTAAGTTTACTGTTAAAATTTTAAAAAAACACAAAAAAATCAATAAAATGAAACAAATATTTCATATAACATTATCATGTGGAACATATGGAAAATTCATGATTTCAAAATTCATTGGTAGAAATAGAAGCATGAGTAACATATCATCATCAAGGGTTCACTTTTTTAAAAATTGAAGTCATCGATGATATGAATGGTTGTGTCTTTATAAAACCTTTTAAATATTGAAATAATTATTTCTGATATTTGTTTATAATAAATTGTATGATTCATTTCTCTAAGCTATTTTTTACGCCAACATGACTTTTGAGTTTCTATTACCCAATTGAATTTATATTTAGGGTACATAATACTTTTCAACTTACAATATTGTCTTTCCATATGTTCATTTCTATTCTGATCATTTCAATCACTATAGAAAATTGACCTATGTTTGTGCACCTAATATATGATTGTTGTACACCCTCTAAAAAAATTCAAAATGTAGAATTAAAAAATCAAAAAATACAATAAATAAAGAGGGGACTGACAAAATGTACAATATGTGGGAAAATTTAGGTCAGGAACTCAGGGATTGACTTTGGGGTATGCTTAAATGGGTGGGTTTTAGAATTTGATTGCATAAGAAGTTGAATGGGTTTGGTGGAGTAAAATAAATTAATAAGAAGTGTTCTTATTGACATGAATATACATGATAATGGGTGTAGAGACAATCATGTAATGGTTGGCACACATATAAATAGAGAATTAGTGGCATGGTAGACCCATGAATTGTTTCACTATGATTGGTGTTATGAATCTCAATAGATTTTTTTTCACATTATTTATGTGAAAATGAAATTCAAATTTTTTGATATTGACTCTTGATTTGATTCATAATTTTCCTATATTTTCACTGTGAACTAAGAAATTAAGATATGCATATCGTCTAATATTTTTTTTCAAATACATGATATGAGGATTTTCCCCGGAGTGATGAAGGGTAAGTTTGGTGGAGTTGATGAAACACATATTTATTGAATATTTTGTAATTAATAAAGGACAAAACATCCTAAAATTGTTTTAAATAAGTTTATTTATAAAATATATTGGATTAGATCATTCATTTGAGGATTTAATGGAAATTACAATGTTACCATTTATATTGAACTGTAATATTTAAAATATAAATATAAATATATTTATTATTTGAACGTGAAATTTTGTAAATGTCATCCTGACATAATTGGATACAACTTTTGTTCTGGACATTGGAGAAAAATCATGCATTTGAATGGACAAAATTGACCATGAATTCAATGGTGGGATGAGCCCACCAGATTGGAAATTGGTTCTGTATTTAGGCCATAAAATCCATATTTGAGTTTGTATTGGGGCCAAATATTTATAAGATCTCTCCATCGAAGGTGTCAAAAAATCATACTTCTAGACTAACAACTGGTTAACTCATTTTAGAGGTCAAATTGTTGGTGTGAGTTGGATTATAATATTTGTCTGAGATTCCCCATTCACACATGAAACCTCCTAGAACCTTGCCTCCCATCCGCTCTATAAATTAGTTTTTTCCCTTTTTTAGGCGTTGGGACATGCAATATAACGTTTAGTATAGATGTTAAGTTTATCCACTCATATTCTCCAACCATTTTATCAATGGTATCTCTTGAAGCAAGGATCCCTTTGACAAAGCCTTCTTCTATATCTTCTTTGTGTTTTAATGATTTTTTGTGTAATAAACATCTTTATTATTCTTTTATTTAGTCTATTTTCATATTTTTTGTTCTAATATATTTTTCTCTTAATCTTACTAATTGTGTTAGAATAAATAGTAGAAACGAGATAGGGGTCTACCATCTCTAAACCATTGTAAATTAAAAACATTTCTACAATTACTACACCACCCTTGGAAGAGTAGTTCTTTTCATTAATTGATCTACCTCTCACCTATTTCATTCATTTATTTTGAATAAATGAGATACTATAATTCAAATAATATGATCTATTAATTGAGTGTTTAATTGAACATAAACTAATCAAGCAATTCAACAATAAACACAGGTCACACAAGGTAGGGAATAGTGTGAATTGTGAAAGTGCTAACATAATTGGTAATTCAAAACCACGCTAGATCAATAGTAGTGTTAAAATATAATCCATAAATTCAATAATTTCTAATTTCTAGAGAGGATATGTGCCTTAATTTACCACAAACCAAAAGTGGACCTTAGAACATCAATCAAAGAAGGGTGATGTGATTGCATGTTCTGAAGTTAGAATAATGTTAAATTCACTACATCATTATGGTAATGTAAATTATCATAGGTTTTGGGATTTAACTAATTAAGGTATCATAATTAAGTGGATATCAATTTAAATGATAATTAATAATAAATGATTGAATAGTTAGAGTTAGGTAAATTATGCCTTTTAAAATATTTTCTATAAAAACATCTTCCTGTTGTGTATTTTTAATAGAACATTATTTGAAAAATAAAAAAAAAGAATTTATACAATATTCATCTAGAATACTTCTTAAAGACTTAAAAATGGTAAATAACCCCCAAGTCCATTCAAGTAGGTTTATTATTCCATTTTATATTATTTTCAACATACCTTTTATAAGTTGTCAAATTTACTTCTTTTTTTGAGAGAAGACCTTTGTTAGCCAGTCTACTACACATACAAACCCAAAAACCATTAATCATTTGAGGTCGCCCACAATAGCTCTTTTCAAAAACCTATAAATGTATTGTATTCATAATGATGTAATTAATTATATATCCTGAGTATGCATAAATTTTATTATTTTTATGTAACCAAAATTATTCACATTCTTTTCCATAAAATGGGAATTCAAATTATCACCCTTATATAGGTGTGTACTGCCACCTCCACGTAGTGATACAATTCATTTTACATCCACATTGTTAATCGATAGTTATTATTATGTATTTAGTTTTTTACGTGATATTTTTGAAATAATTATTTAAATGGAATCTTAATATCATAACTTCCATCGTACCATGAAATCTATCAGAAAATGATAACATCACTCATACGTGTATTTGGACTACAACCTCAATGAAGTGATGCGATTCATTTTATGTGTATAAATGAAATATATAGGGAAAATGTATTAACTAATTGATATATGTGATAAATATTATTTAATTATGATTATGGAAATTTTTACTATTGTTTACATTCCTTTAACTACATATATCAAAAATTTGAAACAATATTCATGTGTAAGAACAAACTACCATATCCAAAAATGGTGTAATTTATTTTGTTATATTTATAATTTATGGATGAATATAAATATATATATATATATAATTAATATATATTATATTTATATCATGATAAATATATATATATATTATGGAACCATTATCAATGTACATGTACAAGATTCATCTACCACATGTTTTCATGAAAATTAAAATAGTTAGCACCTAGAAATAATGATTTTTAAATGGAATTTTTTATTAATGGGAGAAAAAATATTATAAGTGGATAATATATTATATTATAATTATTTAAACTATTTTTAAAAATATAATAACATATATATATTTATCATAAATGTCATTTTATAGCTGTAGAAGTAAGATAAACTGGACATAAAGGATTTTCATATCAATATTATTTTTGTGAGAAAATTGAAATGTTGACCAACATTTTATTTTTAGTGGAATATATTCTACCTATGAATAAATTAGTTTTATTATTTAAATAGTTTTGATTTCATAATATATAAATGATATATATTTCATGAGATATTGATTCATAGATTACCATTCCGGTGAAGGATTTTTATTAAAATATAAATTTTTATCATGAATATTTATGATTCTATTCCTGATGATGAAATATTATTTTCCAACTATCAAGAAACTCTGGAATTTTATTAACCTCTAGTAAATTTTTTCAATAAATTTTTTTCCATTCATTTTAATCTCCTAATGTATTTATCATAATGATATCATATTTTATATGGAAATCAAGCATTATTTCTCTATTTATTTTCTAATAAATTTACTATTTTTACATTTTTTATAAAAGTGATTGTAATAATTTTTTCTATCTAATTATATAATAGATTAAAATAATTTCATCCATTTTTAATATTTTTAATAGTAGATTAATATGAATTTACATTTCATCTTATAAATGAGGTAATTCTAACATTTTCCTGAATTTTTAATTGATATATTTTTCACTTTTTAAACAGTATGATAAAAAATATATATTTCCATGATACACACATAATAATGTTATTTTCCCATACAAGATTCCACGGTTCAATTTAATGGAAAATATTCAATATAATTTTGTATCTTTTTAGATTATAAAGAGTTATTTCAAAATGAAAATTTAATTTTCTCCTAAAAATATTCCCATGTGATCATTTAAATTTGTTTTTATTATATGATAAAATAATATGATGTTAGATATGATTTAATATGGATATAAAATAATTATACCACCCAATATCTTTTTGTTATTAACTATGATGATTATTAATGGTTTATTTTATAAAACCTTTTTTATTTCCCATTGGATAATTAATATATGGCAAAACCATTATGAACCTCATTTTTTCCAGATTTTTATAATGTTACGAGGATTATGTTGTTATGAATTAGGTTTTAGTCACATGGTTTATGGAATTATGAATGTGTTATGAACATTCAGAACACATATGTGAATGGTGGTGTTAGAATTATACAAGAATCTAATGCATTGTGTAAAGATGGATATCTTATGAGACAATAAGAACAGTTATAAGAAATGAAATCATATAATTAATAGAATAAATCCACTTATATAGTCTTGGTAGTGTTTATTGACTACGGATATGATGTATTGAGGAGTTATTCCATTCTATTCTGATTTTTATAGGAACAAACCTTGACTGATGGAATGATTTTCTATAATTATGTGTATGCCAATAACATATGTCTTATACAATTTTTATAAGAAAATAGATCATTATATATGATTCCTTTTATAAATAATGTATAATAAACTACCAATAATTATAAAACTAGTTAATAATATGATATATTATATAATGTGTATGGTTTTCAAAATTTAAGATCACAAACACATACGCTTATTCCAAGGTTGTGTTTTAGTCCTAATATTTATCTGCCATGTTTTTTTCTAATATGAATTTGATCATAACATTTCTTATGTTTTTATTCTGTTGGATATTAATATTGGTTTTATTTATTATATTTGAGAGAAGTATGATTGTTGATATGAGAAAATTTTAAGATGATGCCGATCTCTTATGAAAACATTATTTATGTAACAATGTTTTCATAGTCACTAATCCTATATGATTTAGTAATATATTATAATATTATGTGTTGGATATTAATTAAATAAATTTAATATGAATGAATGAAATTTATGAGTTACTATTGCTTGAATTATAATAGGGTTCAAACTTTCTTCATAGACTTGGTTTATAGACTTGTTTTAAAAAACCTAGGAACAATTTTATATATATGAAAACATGTTAATGGCTTTGTAAATAATTTAAAATGTGGTTTTATGTATAATAAATACATATCTATATAAAAAAATTTCATAATATTTTGTACCAAATTAATTAAGGATTAATAACCTTGGAAAGATCTGATCAACTACATATCAACCGTCATTTTAGTGATCAATGGATGTTCCATTACTAAACCCATTACCTGACACTCTCAGAAGATATTATTGGGATAATTCACTTATTCTTTGTAAACATGTGTGAAGGAATTAAGTATATATTAACCATTAATTACCATGTATAAACATAAGGCGTAAGTGTTTTAAAAAATGTGTTATTATTTTTATTGAATATGAGTGATGTTTTATGATTGATCACTTAGATTAAATATGATTGATGTTCATGATAAAAATTTATGTTTTAGTCTGGAATGAGAGATTTATTATTAATTTTTAGGTGGTAATATGTGTATCCACATATTGAGTTTACCTTATTAAAATATTTATATTAATTAATATATATCTTGAATTATTTTAATGAATGATAGTTAATAACTTTGATGATTAGTTTTGTAATTGATAGCAAAAAATTCCAATGGTATGATATTCATATATCGTGTATATGGATCCTCTAAATTTGTTGTTTTTTTATTGTTCTTCATATGAATATTTTAATTCTCAAACTAGTTGAATTTTATGTCATCATTGAAAAAGATTTTATTTTTTATATAATTCCCCAAATATTTTTTGAGGATGGAAAGTCACATATTATTTTCTAAAACAATATATGACCCTATACTAGTGTGAAAATAAATATAAACATCCAACAAAAACTAATTTCAATATAAGGGTCATTAATAATATTTTAAAATTTTTATTATCTTATATGGTCAGGGGTAAAATAATTATTAAATATACAACTTTTGAAAAATAGTTTGATAATGTTTTTCAATATTAGCCCACATGTCTTCCCCAAAATCATGACATTTTGGATTCAATAGAACTCATTTCTGATACTACATATATTTTAATGAATCAATATTAAATTTACTATATTTAGATTTATATATTGAAGAATATACTCAATGAGAATTGTGATATGTGATTATTTTTTCAATGTATATTACTATGGGGTAAACCAATTTTGGTTGTTATGAATAATGTTGGATCAATGGAACTATAATTGGATTATTGGGAGCATAACAATATAATAATTTGACTATATTATCCTCTACCTTGTATTGATGATTTTTTTTACAATTATGTGTAGATAAATATTTTCCCAATATTGTTCTTCCAATTGAATATTCCCATTTTAGGGTGAAAATTGATAACACAACCAAGATGGACTTTTTTATGAGGTATGGAAAATATGAGTTTATACTGATTCCATTTGGTCCTATTAATTCTCCTTTAATCATATTGTATTCAGTGAATACATTTTAAGAGAATAACTATTTCACTATATTTTTCCTTGTATAAAATATTCAGATAATTTAAATGATTAATTGATATTGTGAATATCATTTATTTATTTCAATAAATACCATGTTGAATAAAATTTTCTATTCAAAATTCAATATGTGTGAAATGTTAAAACTAAAAGATTAATTATTTGATTTATATATTATCAGTTGATGGAATATTAGTGGATACATCAATTATTATAGTTATATAACGTTATCTCAAACAAAACATTATTAATAAGATCAATATATTTCAATTTTTTGACAGATATTACTAAATATTTTTGGGAAATTTCACATGACTATCTAATCCAGTAATGAATTTAAATAGAAAGGGATCAATTTTATATAACATAGATGACAATAAATAAAATTTAATGTAATTTAATAGAATTTTAATCATTGTAACTATGATAATAATACCCTTAAATGTGTAAGGTTTTGGTATATATTGTGATACATCAAATAAGGGATTGGTATAAAACATCGTGCAAATTGGTATGAGGATATCTTATTCCTAGTTATAATTGAATGTTTTTAAGAAAAATTACCCAAACCAATATTTTTATATTTATGTGCTAGTTTTTTATATAAATGTCATGGAGAATTTCCATTATAGATAAAAGTGTGTCATAAAAAGTAATCAATAAAATTTAATATATATACTCAGAAATAACAACTTGAATATACACTATAGATTGTAGTTCGATTTGATTAGTTTACATGACTTGTGAAAATGTTACCAACCTATATATGTAAAAATGTTTATTAAAACTCAATGTCTAAATAATCATGTAATATAATGTTTGAATAAGACTATATATGATCCAATATATATTTATATTAAAGATATTTCCAATAAATCTGGAAGAAATAGGTGAAATTTTAACTTCTCAAATGATTTTTCAAGTAACTATCCACGTGAAGATAATGAAGAAAAAGAAGTATTATGTGTAGATGAAAATGATGATGTGAAATTTAATTAAGATTAAATATGATTTTAATGGAAGGATAGAGTTTATGAACTATGTATGTTCTCTATACATATAATATTTAAAGAAGGAACATGTTGATGATGCTCCTAAATCAACATTCATTATTCATTCGGGGAGTAAGAAGATGTATATAGATGTAAAAAAGTGTTTTTGGTGGGACACAATAATGTAATATATTATCGTGTATATATCTAAAATCTTGGTATGCCTTCTTGTTATGGCCAAGAAATAGAATTAAATGGGGATTTTCTAACCATTTACCAAACTATAAGGAAAATGGGAAAACACCCCCATAGATATTGTCATCATACTCCCCAAAACATCTAAATTTCATAATGGTATTTGGGATGAATAAGATTACCTTATGAATTCATTACTCTTCATTAATATTAGAAAATATATATCTATTCATCTTCATTATAGGAAAAAAAATTAATGATTTTGAATGTTTTAATAAATTTCCTCATTCTATTATATTTTATCTATGTCTGAAGTTAACTTCGATGTTTAGTAGATGTCTCCAGTGAGCTAAGAATTCAGTGTTTTATTTTATTGTTATTTATCATCATTGGATAGATATCCATTTAATAGAACTATTCATACCCTTTAGGATATTTTTATATTCTTTTCTATGAATTTCAGGTCTTATTATTATCAATAATTTTATATTATTGAAGTCCCTACCAATAATAGACCATACATGAGAATTCATATGTTTCTTTACAAAGACCTCTATAGAATGAAAAATGGAACTCCTATGTTATATTACGATGTTGGAGAAATAATTCTACTAAGATCTAATAAATGTGTGGAGGTGGTTGAGAAACTCAGAAACATTCTTGATCACATCAGGGATGGTTGAAGTTGATAAAAATTTTATTGATGAAATTATTTTGAATAAAATGGTATTAAATGTTGGCGAAAATGTAATCTAATTATTTTATCAAAGGTATATTTTTATGTGATTCCAAAGGAAATTAATGGTGATACATAGGTATAGTAAACCATTTGAGAAACTAATATATATATCGTGAGGAAAAAAATAGTTCATTTTTTACATATCATTAACACAATGGGTGATAAATTAAATCATAATTTTTATGAAAAAAAAATAATATAAATTATGAAATGTAGAAATTATATGCTACATAATAAATCATTCCACCATGATAAAGTTATTTAGAGGTATTAAAATTCAACGAAACTATGTAGTATCATGAGGATATGGTGAAACAGATATATTTATATATTTTTACCCTTAATATCCAAAATATAATGTGTGTAATTCCTGGGTGGTAGAAGATTACACCCTAGGTTTTTTGATATATTCATTTCATGGAATTATAAATTCATTAATTACTTTCATTACATGATACCTCGACTCCAAATGAATCATTATATAATAAATTATTATAAACAAGATGTTAATTTTGTGTAGTGAATAAGAATATCATGGTATTAAAAATAACATTTTTTAATATTGTATTTAAATTATGCATACAAATAAAAAAGTACTATAAATATAGTAAATTCATTATATACTGTTATAATATATTTCCCATAGTAATTGATTTAATACAATTTTAGAAAAAATAATATACTAATATTATTCCAATTTTTGAAATCTCATTTGGAAAAATAATCTTCAATTAATTGAAAACCAATATCAAAATTCTCAAAGAATGAATTTAAGATAATTCTATGAAATAATTTATTTTTATATAAATAGTTAAAAAATAATGTTTTACAATGAAAACTGTCATATCAATTCATGAATTTTGAATGTTTTATTTTATATTAATATGGTTCCAATGTCAAATAAATTAATTTATATTTTCAAAAATACACTTCTATCTATAGGAATCAATAATAATTTGGATATTGGAATTGAAAATTTTATACATAACAAACAATATTTCTATAAATCATCTTTTCATAACAGATAACATATAAAATTTTAAAATAAAATATTTTATATCACTAAATTGAATATTATAAGATGGATTTAATCTTTTGAATAAAGAATTTCATATAAAATAATATAATCAAAATAATATTTTATTAAAAATGAATATTAAATATTGAAAAAATTCATTACACAGTTATTGTTAAAACACGATTATTGGGGATTAAGAAAACAGATTAGGGAATTTTATCCTATTAAACTCATATAATTCCTATAGGGTGGAAAAATTATTTACCTCAACCTATCTTGAGATAAATTAATTTTCTATTTTGAGGCATTTATATTGAACAAGTCATTGTTATACTTTAATTTTTTAGGAAATTTTATCTGTGATCTCTCTAACATTTATAAAAGGACACCCTCCTTCCTCTACATTACACCACATTAAACTATCTAGCACAACTAAAACGTAAAAAATTATATTCTAATATCACCCATAAAAAATTTATTAGTTTATTTATTAAAAAATTACCACTCTAAGGGTCCTTAAGAAGTGAAATAAAGGAGGCATACCAAATAATATGTATTAAACATACTCGACCTCTTAAGATTTAATTCTTCTTCTACCTCCATGAAATCAATGGTATTCATAATAAAATATTATATTTAAAATTCTAAATATTCATAAATGTTTTTATCATTATGATACTATAATTATTCACCAATTGCCTATAAAATGGTTTGTGAAAGTATCACTCAAGTGTACCGGTGGACTACAACCTCTATATAGCATTATAATTCATTCTCTATCAACTCAGTTCATGGAAGCTTATTATATTGGAATTCATATTTATAAATAATATTATAGAAATAATAATTATTCTATAATAATAATGAAATATCTACATAATATTCATCATTTCATTGAAAAATGAAAATGTCAATCCCCCGTACATGGGGACTACCACCAACACAAAGAGAAGTGAATTATTTTCAATGAATCCTTACATGTATTTTAATATAGATAAAATAATTAAAATTTAAATATTTTATTTTATTATTATATATAGTCCATTAATTATTTACCTTTTTTTTCTACAGTAATGCATGAATTTCACACAGTGAAATTACATTTTTTAAATGAATATTCAATACATTACAAAACACATACCGAACCACTATAACAGTTTAGTGTATTAGGAAATGAAGAAAACATTATTCCAATTTATGATATAATTTCAATTTATCCCTTAATTATCTTCTAATTTAGTACCATTGTAAATCATTCCCTATATGTAACATTTATTCATTACCTGGAGAATGGAATCATAATAAAGTGTGATCTCATGTGCTCAGTATGGGTAAAAAAGAATGATATTTAAGCATAACATGAATAAATTAGTATGATAACTTGATAATAACATTTTAAAATAATTCAACATATATAAAATATCAAAATCACTAGTAATGTAATACATATTATCCTCTCATTTTACATGAATCGTAATAGAATCAATGATTAGGAGGAATTATATAATAACATTGTATTAAGACATCGATTTATGGAATACATATAAGAATAGAAAATAATTTGAATGGTTTTCCTAGAGCACATCCTATGATATTATGGTGGTATGTTTTTACAGAGAAAAAATCATAGTATTCATGGTTCAGTCCCAAGACCTTCTTAGTAGACGAAGACCCTTACTGAACTAGTTTCACACCACTTAATAGTCTTATTTATCTCTTGATATATAAATCATAACACAATGAATAAGAATATGATAAATTTCCCACCCATCTCATATTGAAAACCATAATTATATACTCCACATGATCATAAAACATTATTCATTTGATAACCAATGAAGTGAAATTATTTTCATTAAAACATCATTATATTGTATAATATTCAAAATAATCATGTATGAAAATCATATTATCATGTCATCAAAGTAGAACCCCTGGAAAAACAAATATTCTTCATAATTATTTTTCAGGGTAAATTCTGTGGAATAGATATAGGTTTAAAAAATCCCCCAAAACATTTAATGATATTTTTCTAATAATATCCTTAAATTATATCCCAAGTAAAATATAGGATACATATAATTAATTCATTTTATATTGAAATTTATATAAGAAAAATCACATGGAATGTTTGTTTGGTAAGGTGAATTTATGATGAAAATAACATTAAAGAAGATTAAATTTTTAAATAAAATTCATTATAAATATTCTTCAATGATTATAATAGATGTATTAAAATAATATAAAAATGTTTTTTATAAAAATAAAATTTCTTATTTGGAAAATAATTATTAAAAATTAAAAAAATTTCACATTAATTTAATTTTTTTTGAAACTAATAAAATTACAGAATATTAAGAAAAAAATTTAGATGTTATTTTAAAACATGTAATGTAATACAAATATAATTGAGTGTTCATAAATTTTGGATATAATTTTCCTGATGTCTATATTAAAAAACATTTAATTTTTTATTTATATTTAGTAAAATATAAAGGGGGTGTTTTAAAAAAAATTGAATAATTTAAAAAAATATTAAATAGTAAAAAATAAGAAAATATTTCATTGATAAATCTTCTAAAGAATTTTAAATATAGTTTTGAAAACATTTCTAGAAGTCATGGTATCGAAATTAAAAAATTATATAAAAGACAATTTTTCATGTAAATGTTTTTTTGAAATATTGTATACAAAAAGAGATAAAAATGATCAAAAAAATTTATTGAGATTTCATAAGTAATTTTTATTAAAATTATAGTGTTTTTATGGTTATATATTGTATTATTTCATCATTGGATGCATAATAATATTTAATCCTATTAAATAAGAAGATTGTAATAATAAATTTTCAACACATTGGTAACATTAAATCATAATACACTTGATGGATTATCCTAAAAAACATTAAATAACATTATTAAAAACAAATTATTAATATTACAAGTCATATGTGATAAATGTACACATCATAACAGAACATGACTACATAACATAATATATTCATAAAAGAAGTAAAATTGAGACATGCGCCTTTACTGATTTGGTATCATTCAAAGAATAAAACAAATAAAAGATACATGATAAAATAGATATAAATATCAAATAATTTTATTTATGTAATATTTAATATAATTTCCGGGGAAATATATACACCCCATAAATGAAACATCTAGTGAATATAGAATTTGTCACCATGAAACTAAAAGTGTGATGGAAATCCATTACCATAAGTATCAAATTACTTTGTACACATTTTCCCCCTATATAATTAATATAATTTTACTTATATCAATAATAAAATATATTTATATATATCATATGATATATTATTTACCTATGTCCATTTATGACTTGTTTATTTTCAATTCCCGATAAATTTCAAGTTTCATGTAATAAATAATTTGTTTTTCATAAATGTTTTTTTTATTTTTGTTTCTATTAAATTGATCATTTTTACAAAAATTTCCAAATCATAATCATGACATAATTATATTATTTATAAATAAATTATACTCTTTATTGAAATTATGAAATATGGTTTTGAAAAATTTTGTATGTTGAGATCGTGGAGACATTAGGTCGTATGTACGAATGAGTAACTTTTCCATTGATCAACGATAATTATCAAAAGGAGGTAAATAAAATATAATTTTTTATCAATGACATCAATATAATAAATATAATATTTTTTCTTTATTAATGTCATCATTGTTGTTTGGTGTTGAAAATAGAATCACATCACCACATGAATGTTGTTGTCCAGACATTCGTGAAATGACATTATCATCATTCATGAGTGAAATGTTATGAATAAAAATGATGTAATTTATTTTATAAATAATTAACATGTCATTTATATAAAAAATATTCCGTTTATATCATACTTATTATTTAACATCATCCTTATTATCATTCACGTAATGTGTCGATGTAAATGAATCACATCTCTTTCTGAGGAAACACTCCACAGTAGATACCAATGATGTTTTTGTATCCCCAATGTAATGGAATATTAAATTTAATATATGATATAATTAATCAAACATAATTATATTTCAATATTTACCATTTATTTAATTAAAATAGACATTATATCCAAACATGATATGTGGTAATATACAAAGGCATGTCATCCATTCTTGAGGTAGTAGTCCTCTATACACATGGACGATGCCATGATAACCAATTTGATGGATATATAGATATTTCTATGTCATTTAATTCACATAAAACATATTTATATATGTATTATACAATTGTTTTTATTTAATATCAGTTTCTTATTAATTGAATGTGGTAAAAGAAGAAATATAAACAATTCTCATTAAAGGACATAACCTCTTCTACAGGTATCCTCCATAGGATTTACCCAAAATAATTTCTGGATGGATTCATGATAATGAAAATAAATATAATATTTTATGATGGAATTTATGAAGTGAATAATTCATGGATGTTACTATCTAAATTAGTTTCAAGGAGCGAGGAAGAGAGGTGAGTTGGTGGCCTTTTATAAGTGAGTTGAGTGAAACACTTGTAATCAATTGAAAGAAAAATGGTGAAAACACATTTTTCATATCAATGAAATCTATATATTTGTGTATAATATAAAATAATACATTATATGGATGCAATATGTCCAAAAACTATATATTATATTGTTTTTGTCATTTTTACACATATATGTTTTCTATAACTGTTAGTAAATCAATTATAACCTTAATTATGTTAATTAATAATGGATGTTTCCCCTATTTATTTGGGTAATATAAATCATTCAAAATCATATTAATTCAACCTTGACGCTAAATAAAAATCAAAAATGAAAAAAATTAAAATTAAACCTATTGAAGGGATAAACAATCTGGTCTTTAGAATGAATATGTTGAAAAGTTAACAATAGTTTTACATGGAATTCCAATATTAAAAGGATTAAAATTACCAAAATTGGATTTAAATATTCATCATTGAATTTATTTTACTTAGAAACAAATTTTTTATATATTTTAAATTTATTATTAATTTTAACGAAATTGAACATTTCAGTTAAAATTATTTATTTTTTCCAATTTGTCAAAAAAATATATTTTTTGGAAAATTATAAAAAAAACAACCTAATATAATACATGCATAATGATTTTATAAAAAAATATTTTGTAAAATTAATTAATAAAATATTAAAAATTAAATTTAAAACAAAACCAGTAATGGAGATGAATCTATTGGGTCTTGAGAAAGTGAATTTCCTCAATGAAAATTGTATTTTATATGAACTCTATGTCTAATAATTATTATTTTATGAATCTAAATAAAAATTTGAAGATTTATTATATAAAAATATAATTTTAAAAAATAATAATAAGGGATTATTTTATAATATTAAAATGTGGAAACATTTTTCATTTTAAAACAATTTTCAAAAAATCATTATTTAAACCCAAAAATTAGTATATATTGAATTCTAATATCAATTTTACAAAAAAGTAATTTTGTGTGTTAAATGTAAATATATAGTACATATGTTAAAATAAAATATAACTATTATATAATTTACTTAATTTTTTTAAAAAATAAATTATATTTTGAAAAAAAATCATTATTTTTTACTATTTATAGAAAAATCAATATTCTGTGAAAAATCTCAAAATTAACACAATAAAAAATTCAATATGATGATATCAATAATTACCATAATGTTATAAATTAAACATTATAATGTATCCATAATTATTTCACATAAAAACATTCAAAATCATTTTTAACGAAATCATATTTTTAATCAATATAACCAGTTTACTAAAATTTTCTTTATTATTTACTGGGAATTTATTAATAAATTATTTTTGAATAAGAAATTAATATTTATTTGTCATAAATTAGTTAATAATATTACTACCATCATACATAATTTTTTTTCAATAATAATATTCGATAATTTTTTAGATGAAGCACTATATGTGTGGCATGTATGCTATCGATGAAGCTCTCTACTGCGTTAAACAAAATCTATCTACAAATTTTGATGATTTTTATGGAAAATATATTTCTAAAAATTAAGGGAAAATAATAATATTCCTTGTTAAAATGAATTCGCACCATGAAATTCATCATTTTTCTTCACAAAGATAACAATATTAATTCTTTTATAGAAACCCATGTTATTCAAAATAATAATAAAACATCCATTAAAAAATGAAAGATAAAAATGAAATAGTTACTTAATGTACCATATTACTAGGATTAAAAAATTAACATAAGTGGTATGTCGATATATAAACATGAAATATAAGAGTATATTATTATAGAGGGTGATATAAATCATTGTTCAGAATAATGTAGGTGATCTATATAAGGGTAATGAACAAAAGCCCATAAAATATATACACAAAAGGAGGTCGATATCATCAAAAAATATTATACTGAGTTGAAATTTTATTCCATGAACATTTTCTAAAATTTGACTATTTTTTCATGTGAATATATACATAATTAATTTCATTACATTTTATATTAACAAATTGATAATTTGGTTTTTCTTTAAAAAAATTTTGTTTAATATTGTAATCCAAAAAATGAAGGTGAATTTTTTTATTCATGAAGCAGTAGTTGATAAGAATATCCTTATATATAATGATATATAATTCAATCTAACTTTTGTTAACATCACAAAAAATTGTTATCGGAGGTTTTCCTATATGAATAACATATCATATGTTGGAGTAATAAATGAATCTCTAAAATCTCATCCATAGTACAAAAAACCCATTCCATAAATGGAAAATGTTATAAATCTTCCAGAATTCTAAAGTTACAATGAAGGTCGCTAAATATCTCAAAATAAACATAACATCAATCCCTCTAACAACATGATATAGATATCAATTTTCACATTCCAAAAATTTTAACACCATCATCATGTATTATCATGAAACATGGTAATAACATTAACTAAAATAAAAAAAATATCTAAAAATAAGTGCTTAATTATGTCAGGATTAAAACATTATATTATTGAAATTAAAAAATAAATCAAATAGTGTCATAGAAATCATCAATTATTACATAAACTATAGCGTTGAAAAATGATTAGTCAATACCAAGTTCATCCATAATATCTATTTTTCTATAAGTGCATAGAAAGAATCTCAATACTAACTATATAACATATTTTTTACATCAGAAAAATAATAAGGGTAACATCTCATTAATAAAGATATCACTTTTATATTCAAATAAAATTCCTTTTTCATCAAGATCATTCAAAATATTCATTAAATTCTTTGAAGAAAAATATATACTAAACAATAATTTTATATTTAATAATTTGTGAATTCAAATACATACATATATAAATAATCCCACCTCTTTCTCAATCCATTAACTATGATACATCAACGTATTCCTTAATTCATCATTCATTATATATTTCATTCATTGTCTCATCATAATTTACAATAAAATGATTGCTCATAGATCTTTTATTATTATCATCATGAGAGTTCACTTTAGTACATATATTTTTATAATTATGTTACATTACACAATTGAAACATTCAAACATATATTATATCAGAGGGATACCATTTTACACAACCATGTGTAACCAAACTATTCATTTTTCCACTATTATTGCTTTAATTTGGTGCTTCATTATAATATCAAACTATCTTCTACACCCTCTAAGAATATCACTTGAAGTATTATTCCGACATTCATAACACATTTAAAAATAAATATTCATTACTCTATAGTCTCCATTACCCAATAACTCAAAAAATACTATATATATATTCTTTGGTCAGTTGGAGAGATGGTCAAGGTGAATGTAAAACACATATTGTGACAAATAATCAGGAATAATGAAAACATCCTTCAACCCATTTATCAGCCTCTTTAGATAAAAATTAACAAATTTTCTATCATATTAAATGGTATCACATCTATCTATTTACCTTTATATTGATTAAAACCATCATCCTTTATGTGAGACACAACGATCATCGTGGGGAACCACATAATAATGATGAAAATACATACTTAATATCTAAATATTGAAACATTTATATTAAGGTACCAGAGTATATATTTGTCTTTGGTAACTAATAGTAATCATATATTTAACTCTTTTATGATGGCTTGTATTGAATATGTGAATTTCCAAATACATTCCCTTCGGAATGTTAGACTATGTGTGGATGAAATCTCATTTTAATGCACCATGTAATGATCGATTATAGATCAATGAATTTCTTTTGGAGTAATTACCCCAATATGCCTCTATGCACGAGCCACATTCACATATTATATCCAGAGTGGGAATCAATTTCTATGAAATAAACATTCTATACTTTACCAAAATTGTATGATGTTTTCCAATATTTTTATGAATATATAGATTTTTCTTATAGGAATCCCTAGACATATCCTTTAAAATATCTATTCAGATCTCTGTAATGTTTTCTCATCCTAAATTCCAAAGTATATCTACAAATAAACACTAATACCAATGGTAAAAAAGGTAAATTTTATATATAGATATTAAGTCATATTATATGAATATTCCATAAAGTACAAAACACATGACTTATCACGTTAATAGTTTAAAATATTTTAAGATTAGTGACATAAACATCTAATTTACTAATTATCATCAATGTGAACTATAAATATCTTACCCTATTAAATTGTATCTAAAAACCCCACTTAAAACCATTCTTCATTACATGTGGAAATAAAACATAATAATGTGTCAACTCAGATTCTTAGTAAGGGTGAACAAGGAATATATGTAAGCATAACATGCATATAAATTTATGATAACATTATAATATCATTTGATAACCATTCCCTACATATCAATATTATAATTACTGATTCATGAAATAATGATTACCGGATCATAAGAGATGAATCCTATGGTAATAAAAAACAAGAGCCATGATAGTGTAATGTTTTCATAATAAATTAATTTATGGAATTCAAAAAATCATATAAAATAATTTTTATTTAATTAATTGTTTACTTTCAAAGATATAATATTGAAATTGGTTCACTCCCTAAATCATTAATTTATTCATGGATCACACTCATGACCATTATAGAAAAAAATAACTTCACTAAACCATGTGTAATTTCTATTATGGGCATGTCTACCCCATGAGATATAAATCATTACATTGTTCACTATAAGGAGAATATTTTCCCATATATTTCATAATGAAAACATAATAATTATGCTTCAAATGATCATAAAAATATCCTAATATCATAAACAATGAAATTAAATGCGTTCATAAACATTTAATAACATCCCATCCTATATAAATTTTTATATTTCATAATTGTTTAATCATGTAATTGAAGCATAACTCTTAAAAAAAAATGATTGTAGAGGAATTTTAAAATTTTATTACACAATGAATAAAAATATTATTTATAAAATAATTTTCATTGAAACCAATTTAAGTAAATAATAAAAAATTTATCATTGGTTTATACACATTGTAAAATAAATTTTAAAGAAGTGAATTTATTTTTTGGAAAATTATTTTGAAAAATAATTTAGTTTGAATGTTTATTACAGATGTAATTTATCATTTGAAAACATCTTTTTAAAATATAATACTTTTTTTAATAATAATGGATTAAAGTAAATATGAAATGTTTTAATGGAATAATTAAATATCACATAATTTATATTTAAGGAAAACAACCGTTCCACTCTGAAAATTAATTTTAAATCAAAATTAATTTACAAAATTATTATTATATTCAAATTATTTTTCAAAAAACTAAATCAAATTAAAAAATTTATGTTGAACATTTTTATTTAATATAAGATTTAAAAAATTGTATGGAAAACATGAAATCCTGGAATATTCATGATAGTGGGAAATATTTTTCTTGTCGTGCATGATTGAAAAGACAATTATCACTTCTTCTAAATAAGATAAATGTGAATTGTTAAAAAAATAACTATTACTTTATATAAGTTTAGTAAGTATTAATAAATTTTTTAAAAACATTAATAAATAAATTTAAATAATATTATAAAAACTTTAGGAAACAATTTCCTAAAACATGGTTTGGGAAGAAAATACAATATCGACTAAAAAATCAAGAATTTATAAAAAAATAATTATTGAACTAATGAGTACATAAAGATAAGAGAATTAATTGAATACATATATATTCATTAGAGAACTTGTAGAAAATATATTTAATGAGTTTCTTCAGAGATGGACATAATATTTAATTTGTTTTAGCAAAATCATAAACAATCATAATTAACAATAATATTATAACATTAAACTCTTACCACTATTTTAACATTGAATCATAATACCCATAAAGTAGTATCATTAAATGAAACATGAAATATCATGATGATAAATAATTTACAAATTTACATGTAAAATAGGTTTTATATGTACCTTGTAATGGAAAATAGTTTCATAACATAACATATATCATAAAGAAGAAAAATTTAGACAAACATATCTTATCGATTTGGTAAAATTTTAACTATAAATCCCATTAAATAAATATCCAAAAAAGACAATCAAATAGTAATAATTATTCATAAAATAATGACAAAATACATTAATTTAATGTATTTTTATCTAATAAATAAAAAATTTGATGAATTTTATAGTTGCCTCTCAAAAAGTAAAAGTTACATGGAAATCCTTTACCATAGCTCTTGACATCCTACAGACATGTTAAAACATACATTATAATTAAAATATGATTTCTATACATCTATTAAAAAACAATACTTCTATATTTCATTCTATATATTATTTAATTTTTTCTTCGATTATTCATTTATATCAATTCCATGTTAATGTCATGTTTTTGGTAATAATCACTTTGTTTTTATATATTATTTGAGTTTTTATTTCCATAAATCTTAAATTGATCATGGATCCATAATACCCATAAAAATAATCATGACATAACTATAATATTTATACTTCAAATATATTCCTATGAATAATCAGTTAAGAGGGTTTTTAGAAATTAAGTACGTTATGATCCTGAACATGGCATGTCATATGTGAACAATTGTAACATTTCCATATCTTTATGATAATTATTGAAAGGAAGTACTTAATATCATATCTTTACATTATTCTTATAATATCAAAAATATACAACTATATACTTGTAATTATAATAAATTTGGTTCGGTGAATAAAAGAGAGTCACATCTCTATGTAATGGTGTCAATCCACATGTACACGAACAATGTAATCATCTTTCAGTATGTGAAATAGTGAGAAAAAAAATATTTTTTCATAATTAAAAAATATTCTTGAATATCCTCATAATTTCTTTTATAAAATAAAAAATTAATAAATATATCCATATTATCTTACATTTAAACAGTTAGTGAAAATAAATCACGTCGCTTCATGAGGCGGTCTTCTCTTAAACACAGGAGTAATTATTTTAATCCCATAAGGAATGTAATGTAAAAATATTATTGTCATGACCCGTCCCAGTGGGTCTCGTTCCGCAACTCCCCAAGCCCACCTCCAATAGGACAGAGGTTGGTGACTAGCAACGAGTAGGCATGTCATTAACATGGGAGGCATTTCCTATAAACATGTATACACACACACAAAAACAAACACACATTTCCAATCCCACAAATCTGAAAATTAAAAACTACTAAAGTTGGAAAATCATGCATACACTAAAATCCGAACCAATAGAGTACGAATAGAATGTAAAGTATAGTATGGTAAAAACCATGGGCCAAAAGTACAAGAATAGTAAAAGATAGTCTGTAACAAAGTCCAAAATGTGAAAAAGGTACTAGGACTACAATCCATAGCCGTAGGAACACACCTCGGCCTCTCTGATCTCACTCAGCACCGTCTAATCCTGGTCCACCTAGAACCTTGTCAAAGGCTCACTCATCATCACAAGACACGACACATGTGGGAAAATCCAATATAGGGGTGAGTATAACAATACCGAGTAGGAAGCCCTGAAACCACAATGTAATAAAACAAGGTAAAATACCACAAAGGAATTATACAATCATCTCTACAAAGTATATGTTTACAGAACATATAACAATAATATCCAGATATACTCATACACAATCAACTATCGGGATACCACCACAAGGATCGTGTTTGAAGATTCCACTAAGCACAAAACAAGTAGAACACACTCCTTTGTCTGAAAAGAGACACACGAAGTACTCATTCTGAGAGAACACACTCCACAAGTACTTGTGAAAAACGATGTTCAGCCGAGGATCACAACAAATAGCTAAGGGGTGATTCCAAAAACTCAGTCTGAACTAATACGCTATGCAGAGGATCGATGACTGGGTAATGTTGGTCACATCGATACCAAGAACTCTACCTAGGGTTCTAGGGATGAATATAGGATCTTGCTCTAATTCTGACATAGGAAATTCCAATAAATTTATTCAGGAATTCTGGTTGACGGGGTCATACTCTTGTATTTAGGAAATGATACATGAATCCTTTAGGAGATAGACTAAGGGGACGAACCCTATGGAAACTAGTCCAAGTCATAGAAGGAAACTGGCTCAAGCCATTAAAAATAGGTTACACTGCGTGTAGTATGGTTACAAGTTGTGTTCCTTGACACTAGGTACTGCACTTGTAAATATACTGTGTCATTCATCCAAGCTGTTTAAAACTCAAATACAAGGCGTGTAGAAGGAACACACGTCGTGTTCGCTGACTCTGGGTACTACCCGTGTAAACATCCCGTTTCAATAGGAATGTCATTTAAAATGTCACTACATAGTGTGTACTTGGATTACACGTCCTACCCGAGCATCTGTGTTCTCTCCGTATACGCTGGCCATGTGCCCGTACACGGCCTATGTTCGTGTCGCCTACCCATGTACAAGTACATGGGGTATCCCATGTATCTGGACTGGTCTGGCCAGGGAAGGGTACACACCTTGTGTCCTTGGCCGTGTACCCAACCTGTGTCTGTGTACTCCCGGAGTACACACTAGGTAGTCCGCTGACGAACACATGCCGTGTGGCCCATAATACACGCCGTGTAGTCGGGATATTTCTAGAACCATCATCTTCCTCCTTGCGCCTCGATCATCATTCTGTATCTCTATTCTGTCATCTGTTTTCCATGAAACTCAAGACACTGGTTCATTTCATCATACAAACACCGAATCAGGTCTATTCGATCCTTCAATCGGGTCATGAACCTCCAACGATACATCCGATAAAAAATGACCAAAAATGATATATCTCTAGGTCATCTCCAAATCATTTGAAAACATTGTCGCAGCTCCATACCATCATTCCAAGGATGGATCTACAATATCGGATCGTTACACCACAGATCGAAGCTGCAATTGATCATTGTTCATATCCCACAAATAACGCGTATAACACACACGAAGAACGTGAGAATTCAGGGATGAAAATAAAAAATAATCTAGAGGGACGAACCTCAATTGATGTTCGTGTCGAGCTTCGTTCGTCACCATTAGAAGGTTGAACGAAACCAATATAACTCGAGAATCAAAATCCCCAAAATCCCAAAAAAATCCTATCCTGCAAATAGGATCAATCTGTTGGATAATATTTTCATGGATTAGTCCGAATTCACTGTAGGAATCAAGAATGGGAAAGAATTCAAAAAGAGATCAAACACCCTACCAGGATTTGCGGTGTGCATTGGAGAAGATCTGGTCGCCATGTCGTTGTCACCAATGATGCTCGTCAAGGGCACTGTCACCATGTTGGGATGTTTTCTCCAGATCTTTCCAGAGCCTCCATTGAAATTCAGGGTTATTGGAATTGCAACCCGGATTCCCTAAGAAATATCTATTTAATAAGGATAAAAGATATTCGCTGCAACAAAATTTAATAATATTTTTTAATTAAATATTTTATTATTGTTGCTTCCAAAAACTGGATTTCACCACCGACCTGTGCAAGCCAATGTTAGGTCTCCCAAAGGTTAACCTCGCTGCTCTGGATGAAATGGTGACTTTGGATTTCAAATCCGAGCACCCATTTAGGAGTTATTCCATTTTTTTAAAGAAAACCACACAATCAGGTTATTTAATTATTTAGGTAAATTCAAAAATTTGTTCTGGGATCTTCGGGCCTCATAACTGCGCGCCGTCTCAAAGATTGTTCTCAAAAGAGTCCCATATAATATTATAAATAATATATGGAAAAATCCCGGACATTACATAACACCCACCTTAATTCATTAATGTCCTTGAAAATCCCAAACAAGGGATACTAAAAAAGGTGTGGGTACTGCACACGAATCTGAGTCTACTGATCCCACGTTCTCTCTTGGAGATTCTTGTGCTGCCACATGACACTCTCCAATGGAATATCTCACCCATAAAGGATCTTCTCCTTCCGATCCTCGATATCAAATGGGTACTCAGCAGTGGTTGCTCCATCATTAATTTACAGCTCGCCCCAGTCAATAATGCTCGATGGATCATGCACGTACTTCCATAGCTACGATACATAGTAGATGTTGTGGACATGGTCTATTTGAGGAGGTAGATCCAAATAGTACGCCACCTCGCAAACTCTACAGAGAATCTGAAAAGGTCTGATTAACCTCGGAGATAGCTTTCCACCTCGACCAAATCTCTGCAATCCCCGTCGAGGTGAGACCCAAAGGAACACATGGTCTCCCTCTTCGAACTCAAAGGTCCTCCATATCCTATCAACATAAGACTTCTGCCAACTTTGTATAGTCTTCATCCTCTCGTGTATGACATGAACCTTCATTGTAGTAGCTCGCACCATCTCTGGGCCTATGAATGCTAACTCTCATGGGTTAGTTCAGCAAATTGGTGACCTGCAAGGTCGCCCGTACAACGCCTCGAATGGAGCCATACCAATAGTGTAATGATAACTATTGTTATAAAAAAAACTCCCCTAGCGTGAGGTGATCCTCCCCGCTACGACCGAAGTAAAGTATGCAATCTCGTAGCATATCCTCCAGAACCTGGATGGTCTGCTCCGTCTGACCATCAGTCTGAGGATGGAATGTTATTTTCAAGCATAGCTGAGTCCCAAAAGCTTCCTGAAATCCATTCTATGACTGTGATGTTAAATGGGAAGCACGATCTGAGACGATCGTTGATGGAACTCCAAGAATTTGAACTATCTCTTGTACATAGAGGCGTTCCAAGATCTCTACCGAACTCTGCTCTCGTATTGCTAGGAAGTGGGCCAACGTGGTCGGTCGGTCAACAATCATCCAGATGGAATCATGTCCCTGGGACATACGTGGTAAACCCGTCACGAAGTCCATGGATATCCCATCCCGTTTCCACTCTGGAACCTCAAGAGGCTGAGTTAAACCTGCTGGCACCTGGTGCTCAGCCTTTACATGCTGACAAGTAAGGCACCAAGAAATATACACTGCCACACTCTTCTTCATTCCTAGCCACCAGGACTGTCATCCTAGGTCCTGGTACATGTTTGCCACGCCTGGATGCACCGCCAAAGGAGATTTATGGAACTCCCTCAGAACCTTCTCCTACAACATCAAATGTACTACTGTGCACCCTCTGAAGAGAACAACATGCTCCCCAACTTTTGAATATCCATCAGCAGCATCGCCTGCGGATATCTGAGCACATAAAGTCTCAAAGATAGCATCCTCGAGTTGTGCTTCCCTGACTTGTTGTATGAGGGGAGGGGTAACAACCATCGACTGAAGGTAATATCCACCATCTCTATCCACTAAGGACAACTGTAAAGAGGCCAATTTCTTTATCACCTCATACAAAAACTACGGACTGGATCTCCTGCTATGAGAATCTGCAACAACGTTCCCCTTCCCAAGACTATAAATGATCTCAAAGTTGTAATCCTGGAAGTACTCAATCCACCGCCTCTATCTCAAATTTAGATCCTTCTGAGAAAGGATATATCTGAGACTCTTGTGATCATAGTAGATGGTAAACCGATCACCCATTAGGTAGTTCTGCCACATCTTCAATGCGAAGAATACCGCTGCCAACTCAAGATCATGGGTTATATAGTTCTGCTCATGTAGCCTCAACTGACGTGAGCTATGTGAAATCACCGCCTGACTCTGCATCATGACACAACCATGTCTGGTTCCTAATGCGTCGCAGAACACTACGAACTCGACACCCTCCTCCAGTAATCTCAAGATCGGGGTGCTCGTCAGACTCGGTCTCAACTGCTGAAAATCCTGCTAGCATCTCTTGGTCCACACGAAAGGTTTCCCCTTTCGGGTCAAAGCTGTCATGAGTGATAAAATCCTAGATAAATCAAGAATGAATCTCATATAGTAGCCTTCCAACCCAAGGAAACTCTACACCTCCGTCATGCTCATGGGTGTCTCTCATGCTAACAATGCCTCTACCTAGGTTGGGTCTACTGCTACACCATTTACTAAGATGATATGTCCCAAAAAGTGGACCTCCTGTATCCAGAATTGGCACTTTGAGAGTTTCCCGTACAACTGGTGCTCTCAGAGTGTAACCAGAACCATCCTTAGGTGCCCCGCATGCTCCTCCTCAGACGCATTGTACATCTTGAGATCATCGATGAAGACCACTACGAACCGATCTAGATAGGTTTAAAAGATCTGGTTCATAAGTCCCATAAACACTGTCGGGGAGTTCGTCACACTGAAGGGAATAACAATGTACTCCTAGTGACCGTAGCGACATCTGAAAGTCATCATCGGTACATCATCATCTCGTACTCGCAACGGGTGATAGGCTAATCGTGGATCATCATTCAAGAACCTTAGTTCCCCCTTTAACTAGTCGAAGAGGTCATCGATACTCGGTAGTGGATACTGGTTCTTCACAGCCACCTGATTCAAGCGCCAGTAATCCACTCACAGCCTCAAGCTCTCATCTGCCTTCTTGGAAAATAAAACTAGGGCCACCCAGGGTGAAACACTGGGTCTCAAAAATCCCTTCCTATGCAAGTCTGTTAGCTGCACCCTCAGCATATGATGCTCTGCAGGAGGCATCTGATATGTTGATGCTGATATTAGTGTCATCCCGGGTTGCAACTCAATGCAGAAATCTATCTATCGATGGGGAGGTAGCCTAGAGACATCTTCCAGAATTACGTCCTCGTACTCATCCACTACTGCCAGAAACTAGAAACTCGTAACATCTGATGCGCCAAGGGCTAGGCTAGAAAACTAATGTGAAATCGACGGTACCTTCCAATGCAAGAGTCCTTCCTACGCAGCCTGGGACTCCTTTTAATCAGCGAAGGAGAACCTCATTCCATCACTGTGGACACACCACACCCTTCACCTAAAAAAATCAATCTGGGATTGAACTATGTATAGGAAACCCATACCAAGAATTAAATCATAATGCCTCGATGCTACCACCAAGAGGTTCCAATTGAATCTCTCACCTCGAAGGGTCAGGTCACACTGTCTACAAAGGTGTGTGATATCTGTATCTTCTCCATTCTGTGTTTCTATGCGTATGGGTCAAGTAAACGACTGAACTAGAATCTCAAGGTCTAGAACAAGATAAGATGCTAGAAAACAATTACTAGCACCTGTGTCTATCAGTACAGAAACTGAGGTAGAATCGAAACAGACTATACCTATAATCATTCCAGGAGTACATGGGTCATAATCCTCCACTGTATGTAGCTTCCCCTGCCTCTATTCACCATATCCTCGAGCCTGGGGTGGACCTCTAGGGGTGGTGGTGGTAAAAGGTCAAAATGTCGACCACATTCAGTTGCACTCCCAGCTCCTCTACCACGTCTGCCGCCCCGTGGATCTGTCTACTCAACACGATTCCTCTACCTCGGTATAAGGCCCCATACTTAAACATTACTTAATCTTGAGTTATTACAACATTACACATTGAGGTTCTTTTCTGGTTTAGAGTTTTAGGAAATTAGATCATAAAACATGCATTATATTCCACATTTAAACAAAGTGGTTACATAAAAGATAGTATTCATTTTTCCCATCAATGGAAACATATTTAAAATAAAACATGGATTCTTTCTTGACACTTCTTTGACACTATCATCACATCATGTACCTTTCCATTGACTTGTGAAAATCATATCAAAATCTTGGGATAGCATAAAAAGCTCAGTAAGGGTTATAAAAATATGGAAAGGAAACATGAGTTCATATATACATAATAATAAAATCATACTTCACCCATAAAACATAGGCACTTTAATATACCTCATCAATTCATGAATAAATCATAGAAATTATAAGACATAAAGGTATCTTGAGGCATTCATAACATTCTTATGTAGGGATTAACCCTCTTGGTTTCGTTTGGAATACCCATCACAATATATTCCCTAAATCTCTTCAGAGAAACCTTAACGTTTAAATCCTTTGCGTTACCCAATGCATTGAAGAGATATATTAGGCTCACCCACCCTTATTTTTTCACAGAACCACCCGTCTTCATAATAATGCCCAAGAACCATAACATAATCGTATCACATAAAACATGCATAAAGGAAACATAACATTTCCACTTTTCAATCACACGATATCAATACAACTCATTGATATAAAAACATTATAAAAACCATTTTCAATACCACAATAAAAGAGAAGTAAAATAGGGTATTTATTTTTCTTTTAAAAAAATGTATGGCTTGTAGAGGAAGCTGAAACTCAAATAATGGTCACGGCGGTGGAGAAGTCGTTGTCGCTGCATACGTACGACAAAAACATTCCATTTTGTCGTTTAGTAAAAATAATCATAAAAAAAGATTCCTTTTGGATATACGTAAAATTCAAAGGGTTTTATACACCATATAAAAGAAGGTTGTGTATAAAACAAAATATGTCTCAATAAAAGGAGATTGAGACGAAGTCCCATACCTCGTATCCGACTTGACTTGATCGTTCTTTAATCCTTTGAATAATAAACATGAGTTAATTTCGACTTTCTTAAAACATTTTTGAAGTTCATTATTCCTTTTATATCATTTATTACCATGTCATGAACGCTATAAAATTATTTAAGTTAATGACGTTCGTTTTAACGATCATTGGTACTTGAGTAAAAAAAACTCTTTATAATTAAATGTTGTTAATGTATAAATTATATCTATAATTATACTAATTATGTAGATATCATATATATAATATATATCCAGTATATACTTTCATTTATAATATTACATAACATTTAGAGGTAAGAAATGAAATGCACCGTTCATGGAGACGGTAAGCCGTACGTACGCATGAACGCTACATTCATTTCTATTTTGTATTTTATGGAATGGAACCATAATGATATAAAGGTATATTATAATTCCAGTATAAGATCATATATAATACCATTAATTAAATCGTTTTTATGTCCCACATATGGCATTAACGAATCAAATCACTTTGAGGGGGCGGAAGTCCGCACTTCCTAAAATGAAGATATCGCGTTTACCTATAATGGAAACCATAATGGTATGCCATAAAAGAAAAATACAGAAGATTAAGTAAAACATAAACATATTATATATCATATATAAATATAGTTTCATATTAATGGACACCTTTGAAGGTGTTAAAAGAATATTGAACAATCACCGTTTCGTGAGGCCGAAATTCTCCATCCACGGAAACAGTATGTTGTTTAACCATTAGATGTAGGTGTGTGTAAGTGTAGCTCGAATAAATCTTATAAAAACATCCTAGTATATGGAAGATACTGGTGTTATTACAAATTAAATTAATAAAAACAGTTTAGGGGTTTGAGAAGGAAAATAAAACATAAGAACACAATAGAAGACACTACCTTTAAATCAGGTAACTCGTTTTTATTTGAGCTCAAAGGATTCGTTGGGAAGACTTATGGCAAATTTGATGCTTCTAGGAGTAAGATAGGGATGTGGAGAGACATAATGGTCAGAGGTTGGCCGATCCAAAGGCATTGGATGTGTGGGTAAGGTGGTAGAGGTGGGGGCCTTTTATAAGAGGAGAGCAGGGGCACTCCTGGTAAGTTAAGAAAAGATAATTTTTTATAATATGATTTTTGGATAAAAAACGTCCCAAAAAAATATATTTATAGGATAAGGTAATAATAGTTCTAAATACACCCATACAATAGGTTGTTGACATGTGTAGGTCTTATATTATACATTATCGTTTCATTTTATTTAAATCGTTAAATAATGAGGTCATCGCTGCATCATCATGGTGTCATAAATAATTTAATTTATTTAATGTCTAAAAATTATAAAAAAACCACTATGATGTTGGAAATATTTTTAGATTTCTAATGAATATTTATAGTCAAAATTATGACTTGTATATCCCCATTTAAAAATTGGTTTAGTAAAACAACTCATGTTTGTGTCATTTTTATTTTTTCATTAAATAAAAGGAATTAATGTCTTTATCTTACCCATGTGGCTCCATGGGGTCCCAAAAATCGACCCATGGGTTGTCTTGGTCGTCCATGACACATCCAATAAGGGTAGGACATGTTTCTAGGTAATTTCATATTATTAAAACATTATTTTTACCTTAAACTACACTAATTATCTCTAATCGCGATTAAAAACATAACAGTTACTATTCGTCAAAAAATTATTTTAATCCCACTGAACCACATTTTACTTCTAAATGAAAACCATGAATGTTATATTTTTGAAATTCAAATCACAGAGGTGGTAGAATTTCATTTAATTGAAAAATCAGTTTTTTAAGTACCACTTAGTGGTTTCACTATTCATCAAAAATTGAAGTTTTTCAGAAAAATACCAAAAGATCACCCTAAGCTATATTTGATATTACAAATTGAAAAATGATGTCTATTTTACAAAATTCAATACATATTAGTTACATTAATTAATTTAATAATTAATTCCCGCTGTTAGAGCAAATAGCCGGTTTTTTTGAAACAATATCTATGAAAAGAATTGCACTTGTTTATGCCCAATTCCAAAGTGGAATTAGTCCCAATGACCACCATTGGATGACATGGTAAAAATATATTCTATTTACACTTTAAAAACAATTAAATAGATAATCTAACCATGTAATTAAATAAGATGAAAAAGCAGTTTTGATGTAAAATTCAGTATTTTTCACTATTCATTAAAAAATGAACAGTGTCAAAAAAATACCAAAAAATTATTCATTGTAAATTTCAATGTCCCAATCATAAATAATAAGTTTATTTTGACAACTAGAGATTATAAAATTGTTAAAAGTTTGATTTTAAAATGGTTTTCCATCAAAAGTCAGTAAAACAATCTTTTAAAAATATTAGTGTATTCCATGATTAAGATTGGATTTATTCTCATTTTAAGCCTCTAAAACACTATCTAATTCATTAATAGACATAGATACAAATATATATTATTCATTACTTACTTGGGATGTTACATCCTTCCCCCCTTTAGAAATTTTTGTCCCCGCAATTTATTTACGTATCGAATAAGTGGGGGTATTTAGCCCTCATTGCATTTTAAGATTCCCATGATGCCTCTTCAATCATGTGGTTTTTCAAAAAAACCATTACCTGATTAATCACCTTATTCCGTAACACTTGGTTCCTATGGTCAAGAATCTGGACCTCTTGTTTCTCATAAGATAGGTTCTCTTCCAGCTGAACTATCTCTGGACTCAAAACATGAGATGTACCTGGCATGTACTTCCTTAACAATGAAACATGAAAAACATTGTGTACCTGAGATATTCTCGGAGGTAATGCCACACAGTATGAAACTGATCCAACTCTCTCCATAATTTCATATGGTCCAATGAACCTTCGACTCAGCTTTCAATTCTTACCAAATCGCATCACACATTACCATGGTGATACATTGAGGAAAACATGATCAGCTACCTCAAAAGAGAGATCCTTCCTCCTGTTGTCCGCATAACTCTTCTTCCTGCTTTGAGCTGTTCTCATCTGTGTCTGTATCAGCTGAACTTTTTCTGCCAACTCTTCTACCAATTCTGGTCCCATCAGCTTCCTTTCACCCACTTCGTCCCAGATAGCTAGAGTTCGACACCGCTTCCCATATAAAAACTCAAATAGAGCCATCTGTATACTGGAATGAAATCTGTTATTTTAAGAAAATTCAACCAAAGAAATATGTTGGTCCCAACTTCACTGATAATCCATCGAACAATCACGTAGCATATCCTCCAAAATTCTTAAATGTTCGTTCTGACTTCCCACCTAGTTGAGTATGAAAAGTTGTACTAAATTTTAATTCATTACCCAACAACTTCTGAAGGCCTTTACAAAAGATAGATGTGAACCTGGGATCACGGTCAGATACAATGGAGAGAGGAACTCCATGTGACCTGATTATCTCTTCAAGATACAAATGGGAATGTTGATCTAGGGAAAAAGTATCTCTTATAGCAAATAAATGAGCAGATTTACTCAAGAGATCAACAATAACACAGATTGCATTATTAACTCGAGGTGTCTTCGACAATCCCACAAAAAAGTCCGTGGATATATTTTCCCATATACAATATGGAACTGGTAAAGGGTAAAGCATCCCATTCGGCAACTTCCACTCTACTTTAACCTGTTGACATGTCAAACACTTCATAGTAAAATCAGCAATATCTCTTTTCATTCCATCCCACCAATAATAATCTCGTAGATCTCTGTACATCATAGTACTACCAGGATGAACTGAAAACAGGGAACTATGAGCCTCATATAACAACTCATTCTTCAACTGTGAATCACCAGGAACACATAATCTCTACCCATACATCAAAAAACAATCATTATCAATATTAAATTCAAGAAACTTACCCTTCTGAACCAGCTCTACCTTTTTCTGCAACTCACTGTCTTGCTTCTGGGCTTCCTTGATTCTATCTGATGGAGAAGATTTCACGGATACCTGATTCAAAACAGAAGGACATCATGCACCAACAACTTCTATTCCAAAGTTCATAAAATCCTTAACCAAAGGATCACTTTCCAAATGTAGCATGGTTAATGAAGCATTACTTTTTCGACTCAAAACATCAGCCACTTTATTTTCTTTTCCCGGATGGTAATGAATTGTAAAATCATAATCCTTGATTAATTATATCCATCTCCTCTGTCTCATGTTCAATTCTTTCTGAGTGAATATATACTTTAAAATATTGTGATCAGTATATATTTCACACTTTACTCCATACAAATGATGCCTCCAAATTTTTAGAGAAAAAACAATAGCATCTAATTCCAAGTCGTGTGTAGGATAATTTACCTCATGAGTTTTCAACTTTAGTGAAGCATAAGCAATTACCTGATCATTCTGCATTAGAACGCAACGAAGTCCTTTCAATGAAGCATCACTGTCGATAACAAACTCACCATTCCTGGAAGGTAGTGCCAAAACTGGAGCATTCACCAATATTCTTTTCAGTTCCTGAAAACAATCCTCACATTCTTTTGTCTAGATAATCTTTACACCCTTCCGAGTTAGCTTAGTCATTGGACTAGATAACCAGGAAAAATTTCTACAAAACCTTCAGTAATAGCCTGCCAAACCAAGGATTCTATGAATCTCAGTTACATTTGTGGTTCTTGGGCATTCTTCCACAACCATTGTTTTTTCAAGATCAACAGTTATCCCATCATTAGAATCAATTGGACCATGGAAAGAAATTTTTTGCAACCAAAACTCACACTTTCTGAATTTCCCATACAATTTTTTTTCATTCAAGGTTTGCAAAATAACCCATAAATGTCTTTAATTCTCCTATTTACTTTTAGGAAACACCAACATATCATCAATAACAACAACCAACATTTTTCACCTGAGTCAACTGAGCCATCACTGCAACAAACTATTTAGTTCTGATTCTGACAATTTCATGATACTAATTTGATATGTCATTTCCCTCTGTATGCCTTCCCAGAAAAGCTGTTCGGTTTCCTCTATAAAAAACCATTCTAAACAAAGAAATATCTTAGGAGAAGCAACATGGTAATCTTTAAAAGCTATATCATTTCAATCATACCATTAATTATTTTATAAATTAACAATTTTCTAACAACTAAAGTTGTCGAAACCGACCTCTAATACCAATTATAAGGCCCTAGGCTTAAACCTTACTTAATCTTGAGTTATTACAAGATTACACATTGAGGATCATTTATGGTTTAGAATTTTAGAAAATTAGATCATAAAACATACATTACATTCCACATTTAAACATAGTGGTTACATAAAAGATAGTATTCATTTTTCCCATCAATGGAATCATATTTAAAATAAAACAAGGATTCTTTCTTTACACTTCCTTGAAACTATCATCACATCATGTACCTTTCCCTTGACCTGTGGAAATAATTTCAAAAACTAGGGATGAGCATAAAAAGCTCAGTAAGGGTTATAAAAATATGGAAAGGAAACATGAGTTCATATATACATATGAATGAAATCATACCTCACCCATAAAACAAATTCACTTTAACATACCTCATCAAATCTTGAATAAATTATTGAAATCATAAGACATAAAGGTAACTTGAGGCATTCATAAAATTCTTACGTAGGGAGTAACCCTCTTGGTTACGTTTGGAATACCCATCAAAGTATATTCCCTAAATCTCTTCGGAGAAACCTTAACGTTTAACTCTTTCGAGTTACCCAATGCATTGGAGAGCTATATCGGGCTCACCTGCCCTTAGTTTATCATGGAACCACCCGTCTTCATAATAATTCCCAAGAACCATAATGTAATCGTATCACATAAAACATGCATAAAGGAAACAAAATATTTCAACTTTTCAATCACAATATATCAATACAATATATTGATATAAAAACATTTTGAAAACCATTTTCAATACCAAAATAAAAGAAAAGTAAAACAGGGTATTTATTTTTTTTTAAAAATGTATGGCTTGTAGAGGAATCTGAAACTCAAATAATGGTCACGGCTGCGGAGAATTCGTTGTCACTGCATACATAGGACAAAAACATTCCCTTTTGTCGTTTAGTAAAATGCTTCATAAAAAAAAGATTCTTTTTGGATAAATGTAAATGTAAAAGAGGTTTATACACCATATAAAAGAAGGTTGTGTATAAAACAAAATATGCCTCAATGAAAGGAGATTAAGATGAAGTCCCATACCTCGTATCCAACTTGACTTGATCGTTATTTAATCTCTTGAATAATAAACATGAGTTAATTTCTACTTTCTTAAGAAAATTTTTCAAGTTCATTATTCGTTTTATATCATTTATTACCATGTAATGAACACTATGTAATTATTTAAGTTAATGAAGGTCGTTTTAACGATCATTGGTACATGAGTCAAAAATAAACTCTTTATAATTACAAGTTGTTCATGTATCCATTATATCCAGAGTTATACTCATGATTTAGATATCATATATATCATATATATCATGTATATTCATCCATTTATAATATTACATAACTTTTAGAGGTATGAAATGAAATGCATCGTTCATGGAGACGGTAAGCCGTACATACGCATGAACACTACTTTCATTTCTATTTCCTATTTTATGGAATGGAAACATAATGATATAAAAGTATATTATAATTCCAGTATAATATGAAATATAATACCATTAATTAAATCCTTTATACATCCCAAATATGGCATTAACGAATCAAATCACTTTGAGGGGGCGGTAGTCCGCACTTCCTAAAATGAAGATATCCCGTTAACCCATAATGGAAAACATAAAGGTATGCCATAAATGAATAATACCGAATCTTAAGAAAAACATAAACAAATTATATATCATATATAAATATAGTTTCATCTTAATGTCCACCTTTGAAGGTGTTAAAAGAATATTGAACAATCATCGTTTTGTGAGGCAAAAATTCGTCATCCACGGAAACAGTATGTTCTTTAACCATTAGATGTAGGTGTGTGTAAGTGTAGCTCTAATACTTCATATAACAACATCCTAGTATATGGAAGATACTGGTTTGGTTACAAAAAAATGAATAAAAAGAGTTTAGGTGGGTTGGAGAGGAAAAATAAAACATAAGAACACAATAGAAGACACTACCATTAAATCGGGTAACTCTTTTTGATTTGAGCTCAATGGCTTCCTTGGGAAGACTTCTACGCAAAGTGAGGTTTCTAGGAGTAAGAGAGTTATGTGGAGAGACGAAATGGGAATGGTTTGGCTGAGCCAAAGGCTTTGGAAGTGTGGTTATGGTGGTAGAGGTGGGGGACTTTTATAAGAGGAGAGGAGGGGCACTCATGGAAAGTTAAGAAAAGATACTTTGTTAAAAAATGATTTTCGGATAAAAAACGTCCCAAAATTATATATTTCTTGGATAAGGTGATTATAATTCTAAATAAACCCATCCAATAGGTTTTTGACATGTGTAGGTCTTATATTTTACATTATCTTTTCATTTTATTTAAATCATTAAATAATGAGGTCATCGCTGCATCATCATGGTGTCATAAATAATTTAACTTATTTAATGCTAAAAATTATAAAAAAATACTATGATATATTAAATCTTTTTATCTTTATAATTAATATTTATAGTCAAAATTATGACTTGTATAACCCCATTTAAAAATTGGTTTAGTAAAATAACTCATGTTTGTGTCATTTTTACTTTTACTTTAAATAAAAGGCCTCAATGTCTTTATGTTACCCAAGTGGCTCCATGGGGTCCCCAAAATAGACCCATGGGTTTTCTTGGTCGGCCATGACACATCCAATAAGTGTAGGACATGTGTCTAGGTCATTTCATATTATTAAAACATTATTATTATTTTAAACTACACTAATTACCTCTAATCGCGATTAAAAACTTAAAAGTTACTATTCACCAAAAAATTATTTTAATCCCATTGAACCACATTTTACTTATTAATGAAAACCATGTATATCAGATTTTTGAAATTCAAAACACATAGGTGGTAAAATTTATTTAAACGAAAAATCAGTTTTTTAAGTACCACATAGTGGTTTCACTATTCATCAAAAATTGAAGTTTTCTAGAAAAATACCAAAACATCACCCTAAGCTATATTTCATATTCTGAATTAAAAAATGATGTCTATTTTTAAAAATTCAAAATATATAAGTTGCATTAATTAATTTAATAATTAATTCCCGATGTCAGAGAAAATAACGGGTTTTTTGAAACAATATCTATGAAAAGATTGGCACTTGTTTATGCGCAATTCCAAATTGAAATAATCCTAATTACCACCATTGTATTACATGGTAAAAATATATTCTATTTACACTTTAAAACCAATTAAATAGATAATCTAACCATATAATTAAATTATATGAAAAAGCAGTTTTGAAGTAAAATGCAGTATTTTTCACTATTCATTAAAAAATGAATATTGTCAGAAAAATACCAAAAAATTATCCATTTTAAATTTCAATGTCCCAATAATTAATAATAAGTTTTTTTACAAATATAGCTTATAAAATTGTCAAAAGTTTGATTTAAAAATGCTTTTCCATCAAAAGGCAGTAAACCAATCTTTTAAAAATATTAGTGTATTTCATGCTTATGATTGAATTTATTCTCATTTTAAGCCTCTAAACCACTATCTAATTCATTAATATACATAGATAAAAATATCTATTATTACTTAATTACTTGGGATGTTACACTCAGTGGTCCATAAACTGCTCCCATTTCAGTAGTAAGGCGGGTTGGCAAATCTCAGACGAGATGTCCCCTTCCATCACAAGAGTAGCATCACCTCTCACAGTGCTGGTTGGATGCGCCCTGCGAACCCTTTATGATAGATCCACTATCCTAGGATCTACTATAAAAACATCTCCCATGCCTGGGTCAATGACGTCGGCTCCCTGCTATCAAGGTCTCTACTCTAGCTCGCTCACTACAGACTACTTCCGTATTTCTCTGCTCCGCCAAGAAGCTCTCGACCACCAAAGCCTGCTCGAGAACCCCGACATAAGTAGGGATTCTAATAGGGATGATGCTAGATCGGATGTCTCTATGCAAGACTAACTCAAAATTTCGAGCTCTCAAGTACTGATCCCTGACCATATCCATCGAGTACCGTGAGAGGTCGGTAAAACTTGATGAATATTCATCCAATGCCATGGTTCCCTCGTAGAGATGAAGAAGCTCTTGTATACTACTGCTCTCAGGGTAACTGGTGAAAACTCCTCCTTGAAGAGACACTCAATCTATAACCACACAAGAGTCATCTCATCGTGGGTCTGGATAACTAAACTACACCATCGTCATGTCGAGCCCTGCAGAAGGCTCGCTGTCAGGATCACCATCTGGTCTACTGATGTCTTGAACAAACAGAAGAATCTAGTCACTTCCTCCAGCCTGTCCTCTACTTCCCGAGGGTCTGTCTCACCTCAGAACCTGATGGGTCTCTATCTCTTAAACTCGTGGAGTGTGCTCATCCTTTGCTCCCCCTCCACTGGTACAACAAACATAAACACTACTCTACAGGTGGTGGAAGAACTGGCACACCACCAGAAGTGAAAGCCGGGGGATCTGGTCCCTTTATCGAAGCTTCATCAATGAGGGGGTCATCCTTGTGAGTGAGCTGCTAGATCCTAGCAGGTGTGCGTCACAGAGGCATCTTGTATAGAAACAAGATGTATCTCAGTCAGGGAGTATATCTGGAGAGATGACTCAAGAAGGACATGGAAACCGCAACCCATTCTTATATGATACATGTAGCATTTTTTCTCTGAAACTAGTGTTCTCATTTTCCGATTGGAAAAGAATGTTATCAGAGTCCTGGGGTATGGACACATCGGCCGCTCGCACCAACACTGGGGTCCCTGGACTGAAATACGAACTCGAAACACTTAACTATGTTTCCCCAAACCAACTCACAGACTCTCGATCCAAAGGTAGAACTGACCAGCTCTGATACCACTCTGTCAAGACCCGTACCTGTGGGTCCTATGCCACAACTCTCCACGCCCCCCTCCAATAGGCCAGGGGCCAGTAACTAGTCCCTAGTAAGACTATCACTAACATGGGAGACATTTCCTATAAACCTGTACACACTCACACCCACATCTCCAATCCCACAAAGCTGAAAAGTAAAAACTACTGAAGATGGAAAAGAATGCATACACTAAAATCCCGACCAACAGAATACAACAGGAAAGTTAAGTACAATTAGGTAAATACTATGGGCCAAAAGTACCAGTCCACCAAAAGAGAGTCTACAACAAAGTCCAACCTGTGAAGAAAGGTACTAGGACTGCAATTTGTAGTTGTAAGAACACACCTCAGCTTATCTGATCTCACTGAGCACCATCCGGTCTTGGTCCACCTAGAATCCGGTCAAAGGATCGCTCGTCTGCACAGTACACGACACGTGCGGGAAAAGCACATGCTGGGGTGTGTATAACAAAAACCAGTAGGACACCCCAAAACCAAAAATGAATAAAACAAGGGAAAATACCACCAAGTAAAGATACATTCAGCTCTACACAGTATATTTTTACTGAACATATAACAAGAAAATATAGATATACTCAAACACGATCGACTATCACGATACCACCTATAGGATCCAGCATGAGGATTCCATTAATCACATAACAAGGAGAACACACTCCTTGGTCGGAAGAGAGACACACGATGTACTCATTCTGGAAGAACACACTCCACAGGTACTTGAGAAATACAATATTCAGATAAGATTCACAACCAATAGCTATGGGGTGATTCCAACAACTCAGTATGAAATAATCTGCTAAGCAGAGGATCAACACCCGGGTAAAGTGGGTCACGTCGATACCAAGAACTAAACCTATGGTTCTATGAATTAATAGAGGATATGGCTCTATGTATCAGAGAGGGGATTTCAAAAACTCCATTCAGGAAGTCCTACTGAAGGGATCATACTCTTGTACATAGGAAATGATACCGGAAACCTTTAGGAGAATGACCAAGGGGATGCACCCTTAGTAAACTAGTCCAAGTCACAAAAGGCAACTTGCTCAAGACATGTAAAATAGGTTACACAGCGTGTAGTATGGTTACACACCATGTTCCTTGACCCTGGGTACTTCCCATGTAAATGAACAGTGTAATTCGTCCAAGTTGTGTAAAACTCAACTACATGGCATGTAGAAGGGTCACACGTCGTGTTCCCTGAATCCGGGTACTGCCAGTGGAAAAGGCTCGTGTCATTTGGAATATTGTGTAAAAAGTAACTACACAACCTGTACATAGATTACACACCATGTCTAAGAATCTAGGTTCTCTTCGTGTATGCTGGCCATGTGCCCATACTGGGTCTCTGTCTGTGTCTCCTGCCCATGTACCAGTAGACTGGGTATCCCATGTATCAGGCCGGGTCTAGCCGGGGAAGTGTACACACGATGTGTCCTTGGTCATGTACCCATCCCGTGCCCATGTACTCCAAGAGTACACACCAGGTAGTTCACCGATGAACACAAGCTGTGTAGCCCATACTACACGCCGTGTAGTCAGGATTATTCCAGAAAGGTTGTCCTCCTTCTCATGCCTCGACCATTCTTCCAGATCTCGATTTTGTCGTCTATTTTCTGCGAAACACAAGACGTTGGTTCGTTTCATCATATGAACAACGAATCAGGTGTTTCTGATCATTTTATTGGGTCATTATCCTCTAACAATGAATTCAATGAAAAGTTCTCAAAAACAAAATATCTCCTGATCTGCTCAGAATTGTCCGCCGAAACCATCATCGCAGCTCCGTACCATCATTCCAAGCTTGGATCTAAAATCCCAGATCGTTACGCCGCAGATCTATAGCTCAATCGATCATTGTTCTTATCCTTCAATGAACGTGTAGAACACACATAAATAACACAATCATTTGGGGAAGAAAAATACAACAAATTGAGAGGGACAAACCACAATCGATGTTCGTGTCGATCTTGGTTTGTCACCATTAGAAGGTTGAACGAAACTAAAATAACTCGAGAATCAAAATCCCCAAAATACCCACAAAATCGCATCTAGAAAATACGATCTAAACGCGGGACAATATGTTTGTGGATTAGTCTGCCATCGTCCTAGGAATCACGACCGGGAAAGAATTCAAAAACAGATCAAACTTCATATCAGGATTCACAGCGTTCGTTGGCGAAGATCCATTCACCGCATTGTCGTCGCTGGAAATGATCGTCATAAACACTATCACTGTGTGGGGAGGTTTTCTCTAGAGCTTTCCATAGCCTCCATGGAAATTTAGGGATATTGTAATTGTAACCCTTATCCCCTAAGAAATCACTTTTTAAAAAAGATAAAATATATTCACTGGAAAAAAATTTAATAAAATATTTTAATAAAATATTTTATTACAGTTCCATCTGAAAACTGGATTCCACCACTAACTAGTGGCAGCTGATATTTGGTCTCCTCTAGGGTAAACCTACTGCTCTTCATGAAACGGTGCCCTCGGATTTCTAATCTGAGCACCTGTTTAGGGGTTATTCCATTTTTTCAGGAAAACCTCATGCATGTGTTGTTTAATTATTTAATTAAATTCAAGCATTTATTCCTTTCTTAATGGGCCTCAGAACTACGCGCCATCTCAAAGCCTAGTCTCGAAATAATTCCCATATAATATTAAAAATAATACATGGAAAAATCCGGGACATTACAATTATAATGTGATATAATCACACAACTCGTATAATAATTATATATAAATATTTATGTATTTTTATAAAAATCAATTTAACCAACCATGAGAGGTGATAATTGAAAAAAAGAAATTAATTCACAAGGCGGTTTTCTAGCGTACACAAGAATGAAGATTTGATAACCCATTGGATAAAATTTTAGATGTTTGTAGGTCATTAACATAGGATAAAAATATCCCCTTATTTGAAATTAATTTACGTTTTCATATCAGTTTTTATTTATAAAAATTTTAGGAGGTGGAGGAAGAAATAATATAAAACTTCTTGTTAACAACTTTACCTGTTATTTAGGTATCCCCCATATTATTTCACTAAAATCTTTATAAGGATAAATTTCGGCCCAAAATAAATATTTTAATATTACATTATATTATTTTTAAGTGTTTGTATCATGTTATGGATGATCCAAAATGGTTTTAATTTCTGAGGAAGAGAGGGGATGGGGGCCTTTCATAGATGAGGTGAGTGTTAGACTTGTAATATTTTTGATTGAAATAGATTTACCTATGTTTTTATCATTTTAAAAGTCTAAATATTAATTACTATCATGACTTATATATTATTGGGCCAAAACATGTCCATAAAATAGATCTCAGCCATGTTTATAGCTTCTTTAACGCTTATTTATTTAGATTATCCACTAATAAAAACATTTTAATGTTAATAAAGGTAATAAATTATTAATTTTATCATAGATAATTTTGGTCAAAAAAAAGTTTCTATTTTGGAAACTATAAATTATTCTTATTATAAATATGGAATCCATTTTCCAATAATTAATTCAAATAATTGTAAAAATATAATATATCAATAGACACACAGATGCAATGAGAAAGAAGATTTTCATGGAGAAAATGTTCAAAATTTTAGATTGTTTTCATATTCAATTTTATTATTTAATTGATTATGATGACCTAAATTTGGTTAATATAATTATCATTTAAATGATGATAATTTAATAAAATATAAAATTTACATTTACATTATAATTAATTCAAAGGAAATTTAAACTTTTAAATAAAATTTAGAATTATTTACTATTCATCAAAGATTAATCATACTAGAAAATACACAAAATCAGACGAAAATATAGTTTTTACATTATTATTGATAAAATTATGTATAAAATTTCAAATCAATTTTTCAGAAGTATAAAAAAATAAATTTAAAACAAAACAATCGACGTGATGGAAAATGTGTCTTTCGAGAATTGTATTTTTTTAAAAAGAATATGATTTTATATTAAATATATGTCTAAAATTAATCTTTTTTTAATAACAATTAAATTTAATTGACTATATATATATATTTATATATTTATGTATGTATATATAATTTTTATAAAAAAATTTGGTATTATTTTAATTGATTAAAATAGAGAAACATTATGTACATTAAAACATTTTTCAGAAAAATTCTTTTGCAAAATGAATGAAATTATAATAAATTCAAATATATGATTGATTAAATAGTACTTTTGGGAGATAATTTTTACAATATAATTATTATTTTAATATAATATAAATTTTTTAATTAAATTAAATTATTTATTAAAAAATATCAATATGATTTCAAATATCTTCATTTTCCACTAATCACAGAAAAATCAATATTTAAGGAAAAATACTAAATTTTACCATATTTTAATTTTTATATAATGATTTAAAATATTGTGCTCATTTTATAAAATAAATTTTGTAAAATCATTGTAATTTTATATAATGAAAATAATTAAAAACATTTTTTCATGATCACATATTTTTTTATGAATATAATCATAAAACTAAATGATGAATCATTTTTTACTATGATTTTATAAACAAATTTATATTGATTAGGAAGTTTTTATATATGCTTAATAAATTTTGTATTTCTATTCATATAAATCTAAATTATATCTACTATATAATAATAATTTATTTTCCATAGAAGTTCATTGTCCCATGTCATGCATTCAATCGAAGAAAATAATTTTTTTAGTAATGCAGGATATCTAAAAATTTAATTTAAAATAGAATTTAATCATTCATAATATCCTAGGATGTTACATTTTATAGACATTAAAAAATGAAACCACCATTCCTATGTATATAAAAAATTCCATTTATTTGGACTATATAATTCAATTTCCATTCTATACATATATAGGAAGATAATAAAAATAAATAAAGAGTATATAAAATATTAAAACCATAATTAAAATTATAACGATCAAAGAACTATGATAATCATATGTGGAACATAGCAACTAAAAAAAATTTCTCATAAACAATGATATAGTTAACAACTATAAATGATTATTTTAAATTGATTTTTTGTTATAAATATGGGTTCAAATTTTATAAGTGGGCCATATGTGATATTATATGTTTATAAATTATTCTACAATATAATTATAATAAATATAAATGTATTATAAATATTTTACAATGATTTTTAGGAATGTTATTCTTAAGGAATGGGAATTTCAACTCACATTTATTTCTAGGAGAAACACGCCATATTGACCAATAATTTCTTTTTATTTGTGTATATGATATATATCAACTAAAATTATTAATATTCTAATGAAAGTTATGGGGATTTAAAAATTAGTATTAGGTTGTTCCTTTCATGGGGATTTGATTCAGATATTACCAAATCATTAAGTAATATATTTTCTAATATCACTATTTGTTATGATTATTTATCATTATGTTTAAGATGAAGATATTTATTGATCTACATCTAATGAAAATATGAAATTTTCATAAACCATAATTATATATATATATTTCTTATTTTCAATTTAATTCTATCTCTTAATGTATTGAAGATACTAAGAATATTATCATAATTAAATATGGCTATATTTTACATTTGGTCAATAATTATTCTTCTTTCATGTCTATGTATTCTAAAAATGTTTATACTAATGTTCTTAATATTCTAAAATTAATTTTTTGGGACATTTTTTACAATTTTCTCTTTTTTACACAATGTATTATAATTATTCTTCTTTTTAATTTTATGAATCATTAATTGTTTAATAATTACCAAAAAATGTGAAAAGTCCATTATTTTAATATACATGGAATGAATTGAATTTTCCATCATTATGGATAAATATTTTTTTGGAGAATAATTCATAGGTTTTCATTGTTAATTTAATAAATAATTATTTTGGACAAAAATTTGTACATTTTTATATTTTATATTAATTTTTTAAAAATGAAAAGTTTATTTTCATCAAGAAATTTTCTATATGGTCTTTTAAAATAATATTTTATTTATTATTACGTACATTTATTATACATATTATTTACTATGTATATGATCCAATGATACCATAAAATTTATTTTTTGGATATATTATGATGATAATTATGTGAGCATGACTCTCAAAAACACATTTATTTCCCAGATGATATTAAGTTTATGATGAACCCATTATGAATCATGTTTCATTTTGACATGATATTCTAAAATGATATTATAATTTTTTTTTATTAAATCAGTTAAATTTTCTTGGTTTATTCTATAATCAATGTTTTATGGTCTTATAGATTACATATATATATATATATATATAATGTTCATTATGTGACTAGTTATACTAAAATTTTATATCGCTGCCAAGAAATGGGTAAATATTGGTATATAATGAGATAACATGGACTAGAATGGGGGTGGAACACATTTTATGAGAGACTATGTCCACATGATAATCTAGGGATGAAATACACTTTAGCATTGATGATGATTTGATTTATGCCTGGTCCTCTACCCCACGCTCGGTGTAAGGCTCTCATTTCTCTCTCTTCCATTGGCCTTTTTGGTTTCATATGCATCATGATCCTCCAATGATGGCGATTTGGATCACCATTCTGGGTCTTCCACTACCATTTCAAAATTTGGCGATACTACGTCGGATCAGGAATATGATTGGTCAATTTTTATGCATGGACTCTTACACCTGCACTCTTCACCATCCAATTGCTCCGAGGATTTGCATTATGATTGATGTGTCTAAGGCACTGATTGAGTCTATCTATGTCAAGATTGAACGTGAGATCTGGGGGAATCAATTGGTCTACTTCATATCCTAGGTCCATTCTTAGGTGAGATGTTTCAATTTTGGGAGTCTGGATATGCTGTGTCGTCGTGAAAAGAGTGGATTGCAACTTTCTGGTGGAGTCTCAGCCCGTGATGGGGAGAAACGGTGCTGTGGAGAAATATTTCATACATGTGCTTGACCAGATGAATATATTAAAGATACGAGGGAGTATGACTCTATGGCTCATATTCCTACTCCTCCAGGAATTCGTGAGCCTCATGGCCATGATGATGGTACTGCTCAACTGGATGTCCATGGAACATTGATGAAAAACAAGGATACACCCTCTAACTCGACTGTGGCTAAGGTCTCGAGATTGATGTACTGTCATCTGGGTGCAGTGTCTGTTGCAGAGGCAGGGGTAGTAGTGGGCAACCTAAATATGGATATTGAAAATGGGAATGTTGTGGATCCTCAAGACCCCTCTGGTGATTGTTCAAATGGAGGAGTGGGGATACATTCCAGGGATTCAGTGGTTTTCGTGAAGGAGGTTTCAAGTATTGAGGTTGATAATAATTTTGAAGTGCTAATGAATGAGGAAGCTGGTCTGGAAAAGGTAGCATATAGAGAGATGGCTCTAAATGTAAAGGAATCTATGGGGAACAAGGAGTTACCCCCTGAGCAGTCAGTGTTGTAGTAGAATTTTATAGCAAGAGTGGAAAATGTTTATTTTGGAGATGTTGATTTTGATGATGGGAAGGGAAATGGGGAGCATGGCATTGAAATAAAATAATAGGAAATCTTCTCGAGTGCGACCTGGTTTAGTGCATGAGAATCATCGGAGGGGGAATGGAATCTTGGAGTTATCAAGTAAGTGGGGGGATGTCTATGATGAGAATAAATAAAATGACATTCACACTCCCAACATCCATGGATTGACATCTTATAGAGATATACTCAAGAATTGTAGGAAGAATGGAAATGATAATTTGGGGACTCTCACTTCTCCACTAAAGAGGAAGCTGCAAAAGGAATACTCTAACATGCCAAAGATGATGTCTACCAGATCCTCCTTCAATGGTTCGAAATGGAAATAGATGGATCCGAAGAGGGGGTAGGTCAAAAAATTGTTGTACAGGGAGCCATTGACTTCAGAGAAACCGTGAATAAGTGAGTAGTATGTCAAAATGCTCAAATCATATAATTTGAAATCTGAGTGGGAATCAGGTGATCTGGATGTGGCTTCAGATGTTGAAACTGGTGAGGAATATGAACCTTTTTGATTTTTCTGGGCATGTTGCATCATTTTGAACCTTTGTACTTTTTCTCTCTTTTTATTTAATAAATTTGAAGGACTGGGCATTTTTTCTTGGACCTATGCCTTTTTGGTAAATGGGGAGTGAACGCAGTCCAATATTATAGTCTTGGAAGAGATAATTTCCAATGATAATTACTATATATAATTATGGGAAATAAAAAAATATTTCACTTATTCTAATTTTATGATTTAGGATCTAATAATCATTGATTGAATTATGAAACATATAATATGAACTACTAATATTTAATTCCATGATTAAATGTTTATTAATAAGAATGTTGGATATGGTATATGGTATTCAGAATTTATGCTCCATGATTAAATGTTTATTAAAAACAAATGGTTTTATGTTTGTTATGTCTATGTAGGATGATTTTAGTGATAAACATAAAGGAAGATTATTTAGATGACTTATGAACATTCTTTAACCTATCAATGTTTCCAAATTCACTGAGACTATATTTTTAAGGATTTTATTGTAATTTTATTTAGGAAATAGTCGTATCATATGTTTTGATTATTATATATGAAAACTAGGGGTCTCTATACTTACCTTATTCCCCACAGTTTCACTTCACTTTTACATATTATATAAAATTAATAAGGTAATAACAAAAAATTAGTCAACAAGTATTGTTTATATTATTTTAGACATTATCAATTATAATGAAAGAATTTATTCATTACAATTTAAATCAACAAATAATTGATCGATTGGTTTTTTATTTGAAATTGCTTAATTTTGTTTTGATTTTATATATTTAATTTTATATACATTTTAATTAGTAATATTAATTAAAAACTAATAAAATTATAAAATTTATATGTTTAAAATTATATATTACATAAATTAACAATGGATGAAGTTAATGATAATTTAATAGTTGACAACATTTTTTTTGCGCATATAAAATCAATCATGAATGGGGAATTTTGAAAAGTGAGTGTCAGAGAGAATATATATTTTAGAAATTGACTAATAATTTTATACCATATCATAATGACATAAATAAATTTAGTTATTATGGAATATTTAATAAGATAGAAAAATATGATAGATCTTTAGAGTCAAAAGAAAATTTCCACAAAAGAATATCATGGGTAAACATCTTCAATGATGATTTCAGTGGATCAATGGAATTAAATACTTTATGGATTGGGGGAATATGAATCAAATTAAATATTAAGGATGATTGTAGGAACAATTATAGTCAATTGGGTATATTTATATATATAAATATTTGTTGAGATATTTTTTCCCATGATAGGGATATGATGTATTTATAAATGTGGGTTGTGGTATTTATGAGTTAAAAAAATGAATAAATTATCATATTAATCAAAAAAAATACAACAATAGTATTTTTTACATTAGTAATTATATTTTATTTGAATAATAATTTATATAATATATTAACCTCTATAATTCTAAATTTATTATCTATACAAAATAAATGACGAAAATTTCAAAATTTGATTATTAATGATATACTATATCTTTTTAGTCATTAAAAATTAGTATTATTTTATAAAATTTTATCTTATTAAATAAAATTATTTCTTGTATGATCTAACCATTTTATAATTTTCCATCTCATTATCAAATAATTAATAATTTTTAAAGAATTTCATATTTGGGTAACTTAATGTTTAATCATCGCCTATCATTCCCATATTCTTTTCAAATAAGAGGTTATAATCTAGATAAACTACCCAAGGATAGAATATATATATATGTGAAATTTTATAAAAATTTTCAAGGGACATATATAGAATTATTCATTGAAATGGTATTGTTTTGGTTTATGTTTATGTTAGTAGGCAAGAACTCTTATATTATTAAGGATGCTGATAGAGACAATGTACCATTATATATGATTTCCCCCTTTTCCAATCCCCATGACTATCTTTATGTGTGATATTAAATGGAATACTATTTCTTTTAATTTAAACTACAAATATATTTAATTATTGTCAACATAGATCTTCTATTAACTCCAAGTATCTTTATTATGGATCCAAATGTATCTACCAATATTTTTTATCTATATTATGTGTTTTAATCCTACTAGTTTCCATCTGAAAATATTTCACAAGAATATTTTACTTACATATCTCTTCCCATATATGGAATAATATGGTGCCATATGAATACTTGGGAAGTAGTTGTGGTTGTTTGAGAACTCAACCAATATAATATATTTATCTCATCAATTTTAATTTCCTTAATGAATTTTTTAATATATATTATATATTTATAATTTTCCATTAGTATTTTTTTCATTATATTGGAGAGATGTGACACTAAATGACATGTAGATATTCATAACATTTTATGGTCTCCTATATAAAATAAAGGTTGAAATTTGATCTTGATAAATTTCTATTATAACTGAAGCCTCATGCATCCTCACAATAGCATTTAAAAATAACATAGTAGGTTGGTTTGGTGAAAAATCATAAGAAATAGTGGTGGATGAATTTTCTTGATGATACAATTCCATGTAGCCTTTATAGATTAGTGTCATTTAAATTCCTATGGAAGACACCTGAAAATTTCCCTAGAAATTATTTCCCATTTATATATTTGTTTTGGGAAATGGTTTCATCTAACATTTATACATTTATTGTCTTAACATATCATTAAAATATGAAATATATGGTTTCCTAAACAATATTTTCTTATTTGTTTCCCTAGAAAATAAGATCTCAATGATCTCAATATATCTTGGATCTTATAGAATTTATGGAGAATGATGATGTATGTGCATTATCCAAAAACATGTTGTTTGACTCTATTAATGATAAAATGTACAGTATAGTTCTAAATTAAATGACTTAATATTTTAAATGTTTAATTCATTACTACTCTTTTAACATGTTTCTCTCAAATTATTTTTAATCTATAAATCATTATTTTGTGACTCGAGGATTTCCTATTTTATCGACGATATGGAAATATATTCAGTATGGTAGGACGTCTGCACTATCATTATTATTTTCAAATATATCATCTGCATTTCCTAGAATAAATGATCATTATCAATCCTTATCATGGTTGGGGAGAAGGGTTACTTTCTTCTATGATAATTTATATAGTTATTTTATTTTCCAAGAAGGCAGTCAATTGAAAAATAATGTTCTTTATTAACTATAAATATCTTCATTAGTACATGGTTTAGTCATTTATTGGTAATATATACACTAAACACATGTGTTTAATTTAAGTGATAAATTAATTTTTTTAATATGTAATTAGAAAAATATTCAATGAAAATATCATCTATATTAATTCCAAATAATGTATATTGTTTTTAAACATTTTGATATTTTGTTTTAAAGAGACACATTCCAACAAATTATGAATCTTCTTGAGTTTTCAACGTAATACATTCAACCAAGCATCACATTATATATAAAAACCTTCTCCCCCTGATGGTAGTGTCAGTATAGGTAAAATGAATATTCACTTATTAAAATAATCAAACTTATATTATCATTTTTTTTCTGAAATATGTTAAATACCCTAAGAGGTGAGGGTGAATCACGACATGATATATTCAAAAAACTACCAATTAGGTTCTTGTTTCAGTGTAAAAAACACACTTCTCTCTCTATACCACTGTAATGAATGAACATGATATAAATTATAAACGAGAAACATCAATTTTACATGATTCACCCTCACTGGGCTACATCCATGCAGCATATAGTGATGAAGTTTTGCTGTACAAAATACACAAAGTGTCAATACCAAATTACATTGATTCTGATTGATCAATTCTATATCGAGGCCCACTCCCTTTATAAAGATTAGGGTTATCTCACTACTTTCCCAAGTTTCAATCCCATTGTATCATTCTATGGATTGCATCTATTATAAAGGATCTCAATCTTCTGATTCCATTTTACAGTACTCTTGGAAAGGATCCACTAATAGATTATGGATTTATAGGACCCTTCATATTCAAAAAATCACACATCATCATGTTTAGATTGATTCTTTGTTGTATTCCCTTTTACAATAGTATATTATATCCACTTTTCCAATATCTTTTAGTTTTCATAAATTTCTTTGGATAACGGTTCTTTCACAAACAACCTTGAGTCCTCTATGGACTACCTTCAGTCCTCAACAAACGACACTCAACTATGATGTGAATGTGGATCACAAACCACTTATCATCTATATAATGATTCTGCTTCAATGGATCATCTACTTATATGGATTTATTGTTAACCCACAGAACAACTTACTCCATAGGCTATCCCAAAAACATGGATGAGTTCTTCTTCGATGGAACATAACCCCTCTATAGGCAGTTTTCTATTATGGGAAATAGTTCCCTGAAAACCCCATCCACATACTATCTCTTATGAACTCTTCTCCTTTGATGGAATCCAGCCTCATGAGCTCTTATCCATCACATTGATTCTTCCCCACAAACCACTTCATACTTAACTGAATTATTCCCAGTGTGATGATTAATTATAAGAAAAATTGATCTTTGTAATAATGGGATTAGAAATCATTAAATAAGAATATAAATGTGAAAATATCACTAATACATTTTATCCAATTATTCAACGGGGTACAAACTTCACCTTGTACTACTCCTTCCACAATCTATTTCACTTATGTGGTCTATGTACCACCTCTCCTCCATTATGGAAGACGATCTCTTCCACAGATGAAACCCTTCATGGATCTAAAAATCACATCCTCCATTTCACAAATAATGAGCCACCATAAAATCTACCAAGACTTTCCCTAACAATATGCCTCTCGTTAACCATATGCCATCCTACCAACCATTTTCCAAATGTGGTATGAATACTGAACTACGCTCTCCATATAACACTGATATATGGAAATATTTCCCTTTAATAAAACTCATTCACAGTCATCTGGATTTGTTAACAAACACAATGACACCCAAAAACACATAGAGGAAACCTTGAGGTATTTTTAAGAACATATCAACTATCCGCACACACATCAATTATTTTTATGTTATATTAGATAGTTAGTAGGAAAATATAGAGAAATTTTTAAAAAAAATGTCAAAATTAACCATTTTACTAATGAAAACAACAGATATTCATAGAAATATTTGGTTATGTAATTCCAATAGTGCCTCTATATTTAGTGGATCATTATAAATTTATTATTTTGATATCACATGCGATTGGAATTTGTCATTTCATATAAAAAATTTAGACTTATTAAAATTACCTTTCATATTATCTTTCATTACAATATTAAAAAAAATATATATTTCCCTTAAGATAAAATATTCTCTCTTATTCTAGTAAGGATTGATTAAATAACAAATATTACTATATTAGATTCTGGAGGCTTTTTAAATCATGTATTTTAATATTGGAAGGGAGTTGATAAATTCATAATAGAATCACTATGACCTAATTTTGAATATATCATCTATTAAATGATGTTATTTTAATATTTTCAATGTTTGCATTCAACAGATGACATAAAAAATTAACTTACAGTTTTTAGAATTGTTTCACTCCATGATATATATTGAACAAGTCATCAATTCATGGTAGTAGATATTTTTTCATTATGGGGATATTGTTTATATTTTTTAAATCAATGCAAATGTGATGTGACCAATCCTTATTCATGAGAATGAGTAATGTGGATCCCCAAGAAAATGCTATAGTGTTTTTGAATGTTTTACAAAAAATTTTATTTTTTCCCTAAAAACTCTTTTTATACATAGGATATCCTATATGGTATCTAGGGTATAACTATATAAATATATATATGTTCTTCTGTGAAATCATAAAAATTATTCATGAGAAGTCCAGGAATATCTTTGATGAATATTTCAATATATTCCCTTGAAATATCCATATATTACTATTTATGGATTTAGTGATCTCAGTAGTTAGTTTGAGATATTCTTATTTATTGGTTTTCTACAACCAATCCATTAAATGATTTTATAATTGAGATTCATAGTCTTCTGTAAAATTTGTAGTCTGTTGGGATATTTTAGGTTATATAGTTTTATTATATTTTCTATATAGGTGATGTAATATCAATATAATGTGAAATAAAACATTTCTATAATAGAATTAAATTACATTAATTGAATTATAATAATATATTAGGGATATCATTCCAACACACACTAAAAGGGAATATTCCAACACCTAGTTTGTTATTATTTAACCACTATGCGATTTTATAAATATGTCTACTTATGTTACTATGGTGGTTTTTTAATAGTTCTAGACAAAATTCCTGATTTATTCATAGAATATAAAATAAAATTGTAAAATATAAATTATTAGTTGGTCTTTTAATTTACCTAAAAAAGGACATATTATTCTTCCACCTTACTGGTGGTGATGAAATAATATTACCCTTACATCCAAAGAATTAGTTTGTGAAATAAAACATCAGTGATATGTTATACTCTGAGATTTTAAAATCATAATTTTTTGTGATATTGTATGTGGCCCAGAACAAAGGGATTAAGCACCCTGCTAAATATATTTCTCTAAATTTGATATCATTAATATCTGGTAGAACATGAAACCATAATTCAAAATGAAATATAATGTAATATAATGTAATTACATACCATTTAAAGAGTAAGTTATTATTTGAACAAAATAAATTATTAAAATAATACTTTTGGATTTATTTGAAATAATATTAGAAACATATAATAGAAAATAATGATAATTTTTGAATAAAAATGTGTATTTTTATAAAATACAGGTTAGACAGTGAATGCTTACGAAAATTTAGATTTAGTTTTTTAAAAAATTAGAATATTTATTTTTAAAATTAAAAGATTTATTTAAATTATCCTATCAATATTATATTAAGTAGTATTTTTTTGAAATGTTTTATTTTTCATTCAATAGTAAAATATATATTATTATAGTTGAAAAGTAACTTCTACTATAATTTATTAATAAAATTAAATTATATTTTAAACTATTTATAAATTTAAATTATTTAGATTATATATCAATTAATATAATATAGGCCATTTTATTCATTTATAAATATAATTTTTATATAGAAACAGTTGATCCATTTGTACATTTTCCTTAAAAAGCATGGTTTCTCATCACCTATTTGGAAATAAATTTAAATAAATAATTTTAAAAAATTTAAATTTAATTTGGAAATTTTCCCCATATTTGGAATAATAATAAAATAAATCCTATAATAATGTAATCATAATTTTTTAACATAATGAATGTTTAAAATTGTTACAAAAATATTTACCAACATTGATATAGAAACAAATTTGTCATGGTGTTTAACTAAGAAGATAATAGTTAAACATTATTATCAAACATGTAGAAATATTATTATTTTTCCATATTTCCACATTATACTACCCATGGTTGAATATATGGTCTTTTTAATTCAACATTCATGTGATTTTCTTTATAATTTTGGTTCATTTTTTGAAATTTCTACTTAATATTCATGAGTGTTCCCTTTCTCACTTATAAAATTTCACTTGCAAGGAACAGTTCTTCACACCTGAAAAGAACAGTAGCTAAAAAACAATAAATATTCACTTCCCTGAATAAGTAGTCAAAATATAGATAATATTTTCCTCCCAAATACCCTCACTATGTTTATTAAGAGGAGATCCAAAGTAGTTTTCTCTTATTGAAGGTAATTATCTTAATAAGGATCTTTCATTTTAAAAACATCTTCCATATTTAATTATGTATTAACACATAAAATATGATAATAAAATTCCAAATAATATAATTTAATGTTATCATGATGATTTCATATTTATAATCAATCTTCAATGATATCTAATTGTAAATAAAATCATTGATCATTTTTTCAATAGACTTCTTCCTTGCAAACCGATGTAGTTTATCTTCCATCACCACCTTTCATGGATGGATATAATAATTAATTTAACAAATGTATATGATAATTGTTAAATTTTTATACTAATTAAAATTTAATATCACAAATATCTTTTTATGTTTCATTCTATTTATAATATGATTTCATCGCTCATGTGTACGTCGTATAACCTCCTCACCAAGAGATGTGAATCATTTTTGACATAAAATTTAAACGGAATGTAATAAAGATAAAATAAACTACAATATGTAAAATATGGGGGATGATATTGATTCTATGAAATTAATATATCACCTACTTCTATACCCTTTTACCAATTAATGTAATGATAGTCTCACACGAGTGTATGTACAACCTACCTTATCAAAGAAGCGATGAGATACATATTTTATACCGAATATTTATATATGGATTTAACAATTTATCAAATTATTTAGTAAAAAAATATACCAATACTATCATTCTAGGTATTTTTTACTTATACACTATATTCATGAACTATATTTTTTTAAAAAAACACATGAGGAAAAAAGCCAATTAACACCTAAAATTACGAAAATAATGTTATATTTTAAACAAAAAAGTGGTAAAATTTTATAAGAGAATCATATATTATATTTAAAATATGATAATTATTCAATAATAAATTTATAATCTACATTAAAACATTATACTGATTGTTAGAGAATGTTAAATCAATAGAAATACATATGTGAGGGACTTCATCTAAATTTCCCTCCAAGGAGGAATATAGTATCTTTATGAACTAATTACTTTCATAATGTTTATATACTTCAACTTTTATAGGTAATATCATTATTCCTTAACAATTTTAGATATTTTAATATTAAATTTTCAATGTATTATTTTACATGATATGACTTGATGATTACCTTTTGTAAAAATTTAGTGTATTATACTGCTTTTGTCTGTAATTGTTATTTTTATATTTAAATACTCAATCTCATAAAATCATTTTTCAACATTCATTAAAATTATCATAAATATAGATATTAAATTATTATTGATATTATTATTTTTTAAATTTTATTAAACATTAACAAAAAATGTTTAATTGGATTTAAATTTTATTTATGAGGAAAAAGTAGACAAATATGTATGAATTTTACAGACAAATTTTACTTTGAATGTTTTTTCATTAATATTGTTCACTGACTACGTCAATAATTTGATATATGATTAATTATATTAACAAGATGAAATTGGTGGGTTATAGTTCTTGGTGGCCCCTGGATGCATCGACATGTCTCATGATAGAAATTAGTGGACCTGATTAGATGGATTTTTATACTGTAGTTTTAATGTGTCTTGATTAATGTTCTGTATAGTAGAGATAAAATGATTCTTGATATATGTATATGTAATAATTTATTAATTACATTATTGATAAAATATTTATTGTTATCATACATGATATTTTCACTCAAATATTATATCTATATGCATTTCATTATAATTTATTGAATAAATTGAATGTGTTTTAGGTAAATTATAATTCCATATTTATTAAGAGATTTCATGTTATAATATTCATGTTATTTCAAGGTAATTTCTGTTTAATTAATTAAAATTACATATTTATTATTATTTTTGGTTCATTATAATTTCTTATTTACATAAACCTCACTGAGAATTTTATATCACCATTATTATTATTACATTCACTAACGTATGTTGAATAATTAATGGAATGATTTTTCATGATATATTTCAATTTATTTGGTTGTATATTATGTTTAATTTTCTATTATTTTGGTAAAATGGGTCTTTTTATGTGTCTAGTTATCTAAAAATACTAAACTGTTCAGTACGTTATGATTTTACAACTTTTTTCTATGCCTATGTAATAAATTAATACATTACCTATGGGTTACTAGGATCATAGTCACTATAGTTGTAATCCAATGATATTTATTTGAAACTTATAGAACAAGATTAATTAAAACATAGACTCGGTAACGTAACACTATAACTGAATTTGGGGATATTTTTACAAGTATGTATTAATGTATTTTAAATAAATATATTACACATTTAATAACAATGAATCCAAACATGGATACTAAAAGTGGATTTTTATCTTGAATAGTGGTACATATGGGGTAAAAAGCACTATAAAGGGTTCATTAGGCTTAACAAAATCTTCACCTATTGTATGAAAATGGACCTTACTACACACATACTTTAACTCTCGAGTGGGATATATTTAAAATAATTTACATCATCTATACAAACCATTATGAAGGTTTTTAAAATAACATTATCGCTAATGATACCATTTTTATGGTTATGAGAATAGATGCAGATACATATTTCAATTTATTTTATTTTATTCAGTTGCTTTATGATTATACCATATGTTTCATAATGATATGATCTAATTTAGTGTATTCCTCTATTTAGGAATGGATCCCTGAAAATGTTACAGGAACCACACTAATGCATGTAATATAATGATTTAGAATGATCATTTCATTAATATAATTAATAAAATATTCCAAACTAAATTTGTCTCTAAATAACTCTCAGCATACGTGGACATAGTATCATGTTCTACAAAACATATAATAAATTTTTCCTTTATCATGGATTAAAGGGGAATCAAGATAAGAAGAGTATAATAGAGAAAAATATAGATAAACGAAAAAAATGAAAGATAGAATTTCCCACATTTGATAATTATACAATGAAATGCCCTTGTACTTGTATAAATGCAATGGGATTTTGGTGCAAGTGTGGATATAAAAGACAACAAGGTCATGATTCCATGTGGAATAATAATTTTTTTCATGACCAATTCATAAAGTATAAAGATATGGGGAAATAAAATAGTAAATTCTACTTGAATCATTGAAAGATAATTAAATGGATTCTAATGGATCATGGTCGAGAAAGTGTTATCAATTGGGAGATGTAGAATGATTAAAGTACAAATATTTGGATTTATGGATTATAATGTGTTTTTATTTAATCAATTATGTCTTGGATATATAAATTATGAAATGTATACAAATATTAATGTAGTGTGTTTGCATTATGTATTTTATTGGGTATGTTTAACATTACTGATGAACATGAAAATATTTTCAATGGAATATTGAAATTTCAAGAAAAAATGTGTTTGAGGGAAAGGTAAATGATAATATGTTTATGATGGGGAGATATTGATGTTGGAACAAATTTTTAATGATATTGATTTAGTAATTTGTATATTACTGATAAATATGAAACTAATTAATGATTTTATTACAATTTGGCTTATTGTATAATTGATGGAGTAACCATGAATATTATATTTAATTAATATATCCAATAATATGTGATTTATTTATGAAATAAAGATTCATGGATGTTTTCAATATGAGATTATGGTCATTCTTTTTATTATAATGTTTCCAAAGAATACATGATAAAATTAATCACATATTTGGTATTTGATGATTAATATATTCTTCATGTTATTTACTGGATACATCATAAGTTATTTTTTGAACATTAGTTACCATATTTCTAATTTTTTTATCATCATTATTAGGAAGGCCTCTATGGTTTACCATTTGTGGAAAATTTTAAATTAAACTATGGTTTTTTTGAGATTAATATATTACTCCAAACAATATTTTTGTATACATATTATATAACCTTTTCTAACCTTTTTTTATTATAATAACCAAATATATAATGAATTACTCATAATTGTGTTATATATTTTATGATTCATGAAATGTGAATTTTATTTTACTAGGGTAAATTTATTTTTTCCTATTTCATGATGTAAGGAATGAGTAATAAATTGATCAAATCCCTACCAAATGTTGAAATTTTTAATATAAAATAAAAATGAATCATGTATATTTCATTTGATTCATAGAGTTTGAAAAAACTCATTAAAATTTTTAAGGGGATCTTAAAAAAATTATCATATTACCTCCATTCCTAATGAATTACAAATTTTTGACTGGTGATCACAATCACTCCATATTAATCCACGAATGTTAGTAATCTCTTACATGACCAGGAATTCATTTCCCCCTTATTTTTTCATATTTAATGAAATATTTAATTTATTATTCCATATGAAATTTTATAATTCCATTTCTCACATATTATATAGATGTTTTATTAGTATATTTTGCACAGTTTACTTACATAATAAATATTTTTTACTATGTGTATTTTCAATAAACTAATTTTCAAATATCAATCCCTTGATTACTGAGATCCTGATTAATTTTCAAAAATAAAATTTATTTATGCTGGGAAGAATATACAAAACCCATTATATTACTTTATGAAAATTTTATTTTATTTTATATATGGCATAGAACACAAATCAAAATCAATCCATTAAATATATGACTTTCGATTTTTTACTTCGATTGATTGTGGAACGTGCAAACCTAAGTCGAAATGAACCATAATATAGAATACAATTATAACATAGCCATTAAAATATTATATATTTGTATTCATAAATAAATTATGAAAATTATTGACATTTTATTATTAGTAATTAAAAAAATTCATTTAAATGAAAATGATTTTTTTTCAAAAAAGGTATTTTTTTAATGGCAGTTTAATATCTCCGTTGGAAATAAATATAAGACTGTTTTAAAATTATATCAATAATTTTTTTTAAAAATATTATCTTTGTTATTTAAATTGTCATATCAAAATTATATTATTGTGAATTTTTGGGATTTATCGAAATTTACTCATTTTTATATAAATATTGGGTAATTTAATAATTAAAAAGAAATTTTATTTTTAAATTATTTCTAAATTTAAATTATTTGTTAAATAGGTTGTATAAAGTTAAAATAATTAATTTATGTATCTATAAAATATGTTATTTAATTTTAAAAAATTTCATATTGATTATTGATATAATTTTTTTTATCCATTAGATATTTTATCATTGAAACCCATCTTTCTCATCATGTCTGCATAATTAATTTTATATGAAAAATTTTCACTTTATTGAATGTAATTTGTGAAAATGGAATCTATTTTGGGAATTATAATAACATTTATTATGTAATATTGTGTACATTATTTTTTACCATTATAAAGAAAAAAATTAATAAAAATTATTTAATACTGTTAAGGAAAAATGGTCTTCCCATGAATTTAACCATAAGATACATGGGTTAACTATTTCCTACCACCTTTTAAAATAATTATTTTTTAGAAATATTTCCATATTATTCATCATAATGTTGATACAGGTGTCATTTTTATGCTATTTAGTGTTGAGAACTATATCAATTTGATTTTGTTTTATAAATTTTCATGTAATTTCCCAGAAGGTTCTCATTAACAACTTATAAATGGGAACTCACTCCCATCAACTATTCCAACATACTAAAAAAATTCTAGACTAAATGGTCAAAAATTATCTCCCCAAAATAATAATTCAAATCTTATAGATGTTGGTCCTCAGTATATTCTATACCTAGAGGCATTAAGATGAGATCTGAAGGTGATTTCTCTTAATGAAAGTAATTATCATAACCGAGATATTTCATTTTATTTTTTCTTTTTAAAAAATTAAAAGAAATATTGAAACATAAAATATTTTCTCCAATATTATTATATGTTATTATGTTAATGTAATTTAATTATATATCTCCAATTCATTAAAATTGGAAGTGATATCATTGATCATGTGTATAGTAGGCTAGCTCCGTGGAATGGATGTAGTTTGTTTTATATCACTAAATTTCATGGATGGATATAATTATTTATTAAAAAAATTTGTATCATATTTTTTATATTATTATAATTTTTACTTTTTTATAACTCACATCCCTTTTTTACTTCTGTTTCCTTTCAAATATTATTTCATAATTTATGAGTACATGGGAATACATCTTCATGAAGCGATTTAATTAATTTTTTCCATAAAATTTATGACTAATTTATTAGGATTAAAATTAGTGAATATATGTGATATATATGATATTAAATTCATGATTTAATATTAATATTTTACCCATGTCCTTTCTATTTCATCCATTAGGGGAATGATATCATCGCTCAAGTGTACATACAACCAAAAATCTCCACGAAGTGATGAGATTCATTTTAAATACACAAAATTTAAGAGTTATTATATTAACTTATAGTCAAATTAAATAATATATTTTTACCAATAATTTCATTCTTTAGGTAAATTAATTATATCTTATGTACAATAATAGAATTTTTTATTACAAAACATGAATGAGGAATCATGGAAATTAACCACCAAAATAATGAAAATAATAGAATATTATTAGCAAAAAGGTAATAATTTATTATAAATGGATCATATATGATATTAAAAATAATAATTTTGATATGGAATAAAATATTAACATTCATAAAACTTTTACACAAGTGTTTAAATAACATTCAAATAAAGTAAGTTCTACGTAATGAACATCATCTCAATTTCCCTATATTAATCAATATTGTAATGTTAGGCACCCAATTTAGTTTATATGATGTATATACTACCCGTAAGAAATATAATTTCATGATTTCATTATAATTAAATTAATTTTAAGCATTAATTTTAAATATTTCATTCTTTGGGGTATCAATAGATATTTTCCATATGGTAAATGTTATTGTAAAGCCTCATTTTATTTTGGGATTAAAAACATTTTCTTGATATTACAAATTTCTTGTGGTTATATTTTATTAGTAATTAAATTCATCTTAAATATCTATCATATTTTATGTCAGATATTATTATTTAATAAACATTATACCATATTTATATATATTTTTTACATAGTAATTTACATGATTAATTGGAATATATTGATATATCTATATCCTTTACTCAATAAAAATATTTCGTAATAATTCATATTGATCATGAATTTGGTAGGTTAGTTGATATTAGAGAAATTAATTTTACATGAAGATATGGGTGGGCCCTATGGATAGATATTCCCTTTATCCATCTAAATGTATCAAGAGACAAGTCAGTTGACCAAATATAATGGGTTTTAACCGAATTATTTTAAATTGTCTTAATTAATGATCCTTAAAGTAGAGGTATCATGATTCCACAAATCATCAAATAAAATAAATAATTACACAATAAATTCTGAATATAGTTATAAATTTTATATATGTGATTTTAAAAATGATAATAGCAATGGATTCATTTAATTATTATTTATATATTAAATAAAAAGTATTTTCGGTTATTTACATTTCCATAGTGATTGTGCATTATATTATAATAATAGTAAAAGTATTTAAGTGGAATTTGTGTATAGTTCTTTATCATTCCAGGTTGATAATGAATATTTATTAATGATTTATTCCTCTATTAATATCCCTTACCGACCATTTAATATCTCCATACTTTTGTTTATTTTCCTGAGGATTTGAAGAAGAATTATTGAAATGTGTTTTCAAAGTTTTAGTTTACTTTTTTATTAAATTTTACATTCTATTACTAATGTAAAATTGATATCATGTATGTATGATGTTCTCCAAAACTACTGAACTAAAAGATCCTTCATGATGTTACCCATTATATGAATAACAAAGTAATAAATGTCATTAGATCCATGATACGGTGGTCGGGGTCATTACATGGAGAATTGTGGTGTGCCTTCCTTAACTCTATCAAATTAAATTTATTTTATAATATATTAAACATTCATGTGATTTATTCCATTTTCATACAACCAAGAATCATTTCCTTACACCATGGTTAAAGTTAAATTTTTTATTTAATATATTTTCAATTGTTGTATTACTGGATTTTATTGTTTTCATTATCATTTAAAACGATATCATGAAGATACATCATTTTTAATTAATCTTTCTGACTATGGTGATGTCATAAAAAAATTATAGCTTCATTTAGAGAGAATAAACCATATCTATACATACCATTTTCTAATATTTGTTTTATAAATTCATACATATGATGTTAAAAAAAATATTTAATCAATATTTCATTCGTTATTGACATAACAAGTAGAGGTTTGACCTAAAAAGTCTCTGTAGTTTGGATCATTTAATATAATAAATTCACTCACCTTTTCATTAATATCTATTAGTTATAACCCTATTTTTTCACAATGATGTCACAACAAATTTTTTTGACCTATTTTATTAAAGACATCAATATCCATTTCTTCAAATGCATCCATTTGATATGTCTTTTTTTATGAATTTGTACAATATATAATCATCTAAATGAAAATTTTATATGAAAATAATTACTTTCCCATTATCAAAATAATGAGTCATGGAAATTATTTGTCTATGGAGTTAATCTATATTTATTTACTATTAGTGTATTGGAAGATCCACTGAATGTTGGACATACTATCACATAAAAAATAAAATCTATTATGTCACTATATTGGGTGAATATAGAAATTATATATTATTTATGATTTTATTTATAATCTTCCACCACTCTTAATGTATCCTCATCTAGGTTGGAAATCTACCTCCCATTACATTTGAAATGTTAATTGGAAAATTATTAAATTATCTATCCAATAGGTTCTCTTCCTGATTTATCATAGTTCCAATCATATATAAAAAATTATGTCTAAAAAAACTAAAAGTAAATAAATAAGTGATTACTAATAATTTCAAATTCTCAATAGAATTTGATGTTTTTATCTTAATAGGTACCTGAATTTATCATAGGTTATATTTTAATAAAATAATTACAAGAAACACATTGATACCCTCTGTACTAAACAACACTTATCATAAATGATTATCACATAATTTTTCTAAAAGAAAACATAAAAATAGTGTATTAAATCAATTAATGGTTTAGTGGATAAGGGAAAAAATTATATTACACAAATGCATATGAAATTTTAATGAAGTTTTAAAATATATCATTGATGAAACCTATAAATAATTCATATCATCTATAATAAATTTTATTACCTAAGGACATACGTAAAATAACCAACTAGATTAAATCCATGAAGGTTAGGAACAATAGGAATTATAAAGATACAATAAAAATGTCTACTCTATGGTAATTTATTTCATATCATTAGAATATGATCCTTATCATAATAACACAAAAGTCATTTAATATAAAAAATATAATCTCTTACACACATTTATATAATAAATTACAATGATATGGATGAACCCTGATCTAAATTTTTAAAAAATATATTTTCATTTTAGGGAATTATATATTTTTACAACTCATTGTACATAGGTTTTGAAATAATATATCATCATGTTTAAAATATATATATATATATATTGTATTGATATAGATTAAATTACCAATAATTATTGGGATACATGATTAAAATAGCACACACACATCATAAAATTCCCCTAATAATGTATGGGATATTGGGAAGAAACATAGATGAATCAAAAACATAAAACAAACCCATGTGAAATGATTGGGTTTGATAATTGTGTCAAAAGGAACATATAAATGCATAAAATATAAAGGATCAAAAAATTAGTTATATAATACATAATTTTTATATATTTTTTGGTATCATTTATAAAAAATTTCACATTATTTGGAGGATTGAGGAATAATCAAAAAAAGAATCAAATAGTGTTTTCGAATAAGGATTTAATAAAAAATTATTATGTTATCTTAGAATTCAACACATTAATGTTAGAACATTTATATATTGATATGAACAATGTTAAATGAATGAATAATATATTTAAATATAATTTATCTGAATTATTTTAAAAATAAAATGGAAGAGATATAGACCTAAAATAATATAGTTGGTTAGATGAGACCACTTACATTATGTCCCATTCTGTATCATCATGCTTATACCAATGACATAATAAGATTGTATTTATTAAATAATTAATAATTTTTTTAATTTTTTTATTTAATAAAAATAGTCCTTGGAATTTATTTATTAATATTTCATTAATGAGATAATGTGTTTATGGCATGTTTATTCAAATTTTATAGTTTTGTGTTAAAATTTCATTATTTTGATTATTTATTATTTATCAAATGGTAAAATTAATTATATACCTTCACATGTTATATATTATATATTAGATAATTTATATACCCATGAATGGGGTGATAATTAAATAATTGTAATATTATTTGTTTTCTATTAAAATATCATTAAAAATATATGTAGAGATTTTATATATACAATAAAATTTATTTATTATTAATGTTTAAAAAAAAATTCTTATGATAATGAAATAAATATTCTAAATTATTTTGAACTAAATTGATTAAATTGATTGAATAATAAAATATTATTAGAGTATAAATAAAAACCAATAAGAATAAGATTTTGAATTTACCTGTTTGTTGTTGTTTACTATAATTTAATTGAACTGAATTATAATAACCTATAATATTTTCATTTTAATTTCCTCTATGATTAATTAATTGTTTAATATATAGTAATGTACTTTTATATAATGTAAGGCTCCAATTTATTGAACCAAATATGTTAAATTATAATAATGGGAAAATAAATTTTTGAATATAAATATATCCCATTTCATTGAAAATATTGTTATTAGAAAAAATGATATAAGATTAAAAAAATATTAAATTTTTTTATTTTTTTGATCCACCTAAATTACCAGTGTCACAAACAACACATTTGAAAATAAGAATATTAATAAAATACATATTCATCTTGGGAATGAATATATATTACCTTAAGTAAAAGATAATGTGAATGGTTAATGAATTTAATATGAGGTTTTAATTGAATGTTGAGAACCCATATTACCCTACCCAATCAGACTGTTGTAATAGTAATCTCAGAGTTGGAATAGTAATTGAATGTTTTAGATAGTAACATGACCATTAGTGTATAATCCTTATAATTGGTTGATGAAAATAATATATATATATATATCTTATAAAAATAATACATGTCATATTTATGTTATCATATTTGTAAATACATGTTTTGAAACTGATAAAAATGAGTCTATGTTTTTCTGAAATAACATATATTTAATTTTCCTTTTTATAAAAGTTGTATTACCTTAAATAATTTTTTACATTTTTTATTTTTTATAAATTAATATTAATATGTATTATAATGGGAAAAATAACTATACAAGCCCATATCTGATCTTTCAATGGGTTGAAAATTATTCTTAATATTATATTTGGTATTTTATTCAAATAAATAAGGATTTAATTTTGAATGCTTAATTTATTATATGTGAAAAATTATATTCATAAAATTGATTTAAATTCTAGAATATACAAGTGGAAAATTGGTTTGGGATGTTTTTTTGGTTCTTTTATAATTATTTTTTTTGTGAATAGTGAAACACTGTAAAATATGGGTGTTAAAGATATAAGTTAAATAAGTGAATAATTACATATTGGATTATATAAGATACCATCAGATATAACTCACAAGCACCATTTACTATATTAATCAATCTATTCAAAAATATTAAGTGACTTTAGAAATAATAATAAGCTAATGAATATTATATTTTAAAAACACATATACTCTATTTATAAAGACTACCCCTCACCTCACATTCTCCTTACATTTTAGAAGTCTTATAGTAGGAATAATTTCTTCCCAATTCACATGCCAATTCTCTTCCACAATTTCTAGTTCATTTTTTCTCATCCAATGAAGAATTTTATTTACCATGATATGTTATCAATGAGATGATAATCAATAAGAAATATTCTCAAGATACCTTCTTCAAATTATTATATTGTCATAAATTCTTCTAACTTAAATAATGAAATATAAAATAATTACTCTATTATGATAGGTATACATAATTTTATAATAGTAATTGAATATAAACCATTCATCACATCCCCTTCTCACCTTATTCTAAAAATGTAACAGATTTTAGTATATTGGCTTCTTAATGAGTCAATTGATAATGAGTTTTACTCTTACACTACCAATTTAATAGTAGGGTTAAATTAACATATCATGATTTAAATTAATCTAATTTTTTGTATTTTATTTTTTATCTTTTTGGGATGAATATATGGCCATCCAATTACTAAAAATGAAATATGTCACAAATGTCCAATAAAACTAAAAAAAACATAATAACCATATTACATTAGAATTTTTAATAAATGAATAATCTATATATTAGAATACGTATGGGTATTTGAGATTTTAGATTTATATATGTATGTGAATATAATTTCATTTATCTTATGGTGTTGTTGTCTAATCAGAAAAGAATCACTATAATTACAAATAATTGATATAACGACCCATACCTTACATAAAATGTTATTACTACAGAATTTAAGAATTTTTATTACAGCATATAATAAAACCATTAACAGTCCGTATATGTATATTGTCTTTAGAAACAGGGAATCATAAAAAACTAGTTCCTAAATCGTCTATATTGTCTCCCATTTATTTCATCATATCTAGAGTCCCTTTTGAAATATCATACTTAATACCCTTATTCCTGACATGGGGAAAATAAAACATAAAAACGGTGAGGTCAAATGATCAGTAAGGGAAAACAAATGAAATATCGATCATATCATATTCATAAGAACATAACACGTTGAAAATCCATCCCTGCAAAAGATATCATAGTATCATAACATGGGATAAGTCATTGTAGTGAAATGTATTCCCAATAATTATAATATAAGTCATGAAACATTGTGGAATACACACATAATCATAGAAAATCATTTCATATTAGTCAAGACTCATTTCCAAGACCATCATAGCAGACAAAGTCCACTACTGAACGGAGTACCCTCCTCGTTCTAGTCTTTTATCACCGAACCATATTAACTTGTTGTTCCAGCCATTTCTATCTTATGAGATATAAATATTTAACCAAATAATTGGAGGGATATATAGGTCTTGCACATCCCATAATGAAACCATTCTTATGTGGACCACAAAATGATAAATCATACATCATAGCATAACACGTGGAATAAAAATGGTATTGTTAAACATAATACCATAATACCATAATCCATATAAGATAATGGACTTCATAAAAATAATTACATCATAACATAATCAAATCAATGTAATAATAGGGATGAAAACATAACCTTATATCATCATAGATAGAAGATAATTTTGATAAAACACTTGAACTCAGTTCTTGAGGAATGAATAATTTTCTAATCTCAAAATGACATAAATTTTTAAAAGAAATGTTTTTTTTATGAAAATTATAATGAAATATTGGATAGAAAGCATTATTTAAATATGGAGTTATGATACTGTAAAAATCCATTCATGCCATATTAGTTAAAAAAACATTATCCTCATACTTTTTCCATAAAAGTCAAAAAGTACCTCGTATGGAAAAAATAATGATGATTCCTTACATACCATGTAGTAATAGATAAACATAAATGTATGAATAGTATATATTTTATGATAACATTTTTTGAAAATGTGGACATTGATGATAACCATTTCCCAAGTAAATATGTATGAGTAAACAATCTTGGATGAGAACGAGATTGGAATAATTATCCATTACCTTAGGTCCGATATGCTTCATGTGTATCCAAACATCCCGTATAGTTATTTATATAATGTTACAGATCTATTGAAAATCATAAATATTTTTATGACAAAATTAATGATCATATTTTCATCTGTTTGTTAGTAACATTTCATTGTTACTCATTGTTTGGGTATGAACTGCTTTATTTTCATACGTATGTTTTTCAGATAAGTTAATATTCCACTTTTTAGGTAATATTATATCATTTAAATAATTCTATTAGTATAACAACTCGTTTATATAATACTAGTTTAATAAAGATCATGTAAAATGAATCTCATTACATCATGGAGATGGAAATTCGTAAGTACGCATGAGCGATGATAACGTTCAAATAATTACTAAATTGTATTGGAGTTGATGATAGAATATCTCAGAATTAGTATCATGTAATAATAAAAATATATGATTTTTTTACACCACTATACCCATCCATGTTAGGTGGTCATGGAAAACAGATTACACCACATCGTGGTAACAATATTCTGTACGTACGCACACACGGTGATTTCATTTTCCGTAGGATAGATGGAATGTGAAATGGGGTTGTTTAATATTGATCATAAAATTTATGTATATGAGTGATTCTAATGTTATTAATTTAATAATGAAATATATAAATAATAGGACGTTGAAGAATAAATAAATTTGAAAGAATCGGTAAAAGATATTACCTCTTCTTCGACGCGCCTCTTCTAAACCTCCTCATCGGGCACTAAATATGTCCTTTGAAGAAGACCAGGACCTCTATAATTTTTCTATAGAAGTGCATAAGAGAAATGGATGGGGTTTGGCCGAACTTGAAGGCTCAAAATGTTGTTAAGAGGAGAGGTATGAGGTTTCATTTAATAAAAGAAGAGAATGGCACTTTTGGAAACCTCTAAAATATTAATTTATAATAAACCCCAACCCCACTTAAAATCATAAAAAAATTGTCAAATTAGAATATTAGATGTGATAGGGTTGTAATTTCATTAGATAATAAAATCTATACATGTTGGGAATTTATTGTATTCCTTATCAACTTGATTTATCCTTATTTAATCTATTTAATTTTATTGGTGGTAATAATATTCTAAATTTTAAATTGTTATAAATAATTAATTATGTGTTATTGAATTGTCCATAAATGGTCACTTTATGACATTTTAGACAATTTAAATTTCAATTTATAATTTTTAAATATTTTTGTTATTTTTAAAAAAATTTATAATATGTTATTTTTATAAAATAACAATAGTTTCAATTTTGACAATATTAATTTATTTGAAGGTAAATAAAATCTACACATAGGATATATTCAAAATAGAATATTTAATATATTCCTAACATTTCATATTTATCTAGAAAATTTTGGAGAAAATTAAATATTTCTTATAATATTGATTTTAATTTTTTTAAAACCATTTATTAGATATCTCAATTAATAAAATAATTTCAACATCACAATTGTGTCATCATTAATAATAATTATTTTGTCCACAAAAATAATAAATAAATTCACATGATTTGGATAATTTTATTGGCTTTCTATAGAATTTTTATTTTTTATGTTTTATGATGTTATCACTAAATTAAAATTATTACAGTTTTAAGATATAAGAGATTTCCATGTTGTCATTTTCTATTATTTTAATAATAATTTCATTATTTTCATTGTTGAAAGTCCATGTAATGAATATATTCCGACCCTTATCTGAAATGGGTTGACATATATTCATCCAATAGAATTTTGGAAGGCATTAGGATAATTTTATAATATTATTTTCCAATTATTTTTTATTTACCTTTAACTGTGGTAAATAAAATTTACCGTAGTAACTATTTATAATGCTCAAATATAAAAAGTAGCCTATTAACATAATCTTTACCTACTAATTCAAAATATGATATGTTTTTTTTCAAATTAAATACACAAAATTTTCAGAAATATATTTTAAAATTAATCCCTTTATTGAGAAAACAAGTTTTAAAATTTAAAACATTGCAAAAGAACAAAATTTTTATACATATGAATTCAATGTAATATTATTGATAATAAGCTAAATTGTATTAAATGGTAAAAATGTATTCTATTTATACTGTCAAACCATTAAATTTCATAATTTAACCATAAAAATTATCTTAATGAAAAAATATGTTTCCATGAAAAAATTAGCGAATTTTTACTATTCATCATAATATGAAAGTTATTAGATATTTATCAAAAAATTATACAATGAAAATTTTTATATCCTGATTCAAAAGAAGAAGTTTATTTTTTCAAATTGAAGTCATAAAATTTTCAAAAAATAGATTTAAAATGGTTGCATCATCAAAAAGTTGAAAAACTGTATTTTTTTTAAAAACAATTCTTATATTTGAAAAACTGATTTTTCCCATATTATATGAAAAATTATTTATAATGTTATATAAAATTAAAAATGTGTTTAAAAATATTTATAACAGCTATTTTATATAATATTTTAATATAAAATCGTTGTTTAGTGAACCTCAATATTGTGTACAACGCAAGCTGTCGAGAAATGTTGCTCTTGCCTGTAACGCAAGCCAAGACGGTGTTGCATTTAGTGAAAGCATCGTTTGGTGATTCTTATAACATAAGAAATTAAAAAAATATTTATCATAATATGTGATGGTGTTACATTCTATCACCCTTAAAATGAATTTTCCCTCAAAATTCATCTCTTTATAACAAACAGATGATGATACCTCTCCCACATCATATCTGCAAGTTCCCATGTAGCTTTTTCTTATTGGTGGTTCCTCCATATAACATTAACCAAGATAGTAGTAGTGTTTCTTAGGTCATTTTTTTCTATGATCTATAATCTCTATCAGCTGTTCTTCATAAGAAAGATCTTTCTCCAATGGAACAACTTTTGAGAATAGTACACGTGAAGGATCAGGTATGTAGTTTCTCAAGAGAGATACAATGAACACATCATGAACTTGAGAGAGATTTGGTGGAAGTAACAATCAGATAGCTACCTTCCCAACACGATCCAGTTTTTCGAAAGGACCGATATACCTCAGGTTCATCTTTCCCTTCTTTCCAAATCTCATTACTCTCTTCTAGAGAGATATTTGTAAGAACAATTTATCACCCAATTCAAACTCTTATTCTTTTCATCGGTTGTCGGCATATCATTTTTTTCAAATCTGAGATTCTCTTATTTGTTGTTGAATACATCTGACCTTTTCTACCATCTTATAAACATGATCAGGTCCTAATAGATTTCTTTTCCAAACATCATCCCAGTAAGTTGGAGTTCTGCATTTCCTTCCAAAGAGAGCTTCATAAGGATCCATTTGAATACTAGAGTGAGAGATATTATTATAATAAAATTACACAAAAGGTAAGTGATGATCCCAACCACCTTTGAAATCCATAGATAAAGCTATCAACATGTATTCCAGTGATTGAATTTTCCTCTTAGACTAACTGTCTTTCTGAGGATGATAGATAGTTCTGAAACATAACTATGTATCCAGAGCATGCTGAATACTTTGCCAGATCATTGAGGTAAACCTCGAATCCAGATCAGTTATAATGGAATTTGGTACCCCATGCAATCTTAACACTTCCTTTACATATATCATTGAATGTTAATCAATAGGGATATCTTCTGTAATAGTAATGATGTTTTCCGACTTCGTATGATGGTCAACTATAACCCAGATAGCATTATTTACTTTTGATGTTATGGTATGTCTGATGACAAAGTCCATAGTGATGTTTTCCCATTTCTATTTTGGTATTGGTAATAGTTGTAAAATCCCCTTAGACATATGTCTCTTTGCATTAACTTTCTGACAAACCAAGTATCAAGAGACATATTCAGAAATATCTTTTTTCATTCCGTCCCACCAAAAGTACTTTTTTTATGTTTATGTACATTTTGTACATCCATGATGAATAGATAATGAATAACTATGAGCCTCATCCAACAGCTCATTCTTTAATTCTTGTATATGAGGAATACAAACATGGTTCCTGAACCTTATTATCCTATCACAATGAAAGATTATTCTAGGAACATTTCTCACCTTCTTTTGAAGCATAATATCCTCTATATGCGCCTCTTTAATCATACCTTCTATAGATGGTTGAACATTTATTTGACAATGATAATATATCTCCCCTTTCCTTAAAATTCTAAGATCCATCGATTGTAAATACATTAATATTGGATCATTTGTGATCCTCATCATGAATAAGCTAGGATAGTCTTATCGACTTAATGCGTCTTCCACATGGTTTGCTTTCCCATGGTGGTAATGAATTGAGATGTTGTAATACTTAATCAACTCTAACCACATTCATTGGCACATATTCAACTGCTTTTGTGTGAAAATATACATTAAAATTTTATTATTAGTATAAATATCACACCCATCCCCATAATGATAATGACTACAAATTTTTAATGGAAGGATTATAGAAGCTAACTCCAAATAAAGTGTTTGGTAATTTTTCTCATGGATTTTCAACTTTCGTGAGGGATAATCTATCACCATATCATTTTTCATTAGAGAAATCCCCATCACATTCTTGGATGCATAAATGTATATCAAAAACCATTCTCCACTACATGGCAGTGAGAGCACAGGTGCACTAGCTAACCTTCTTTTTAGCTCTTTGAAATACTCCTCACATTCCTCTGTCCAAAAAAACATAACATCATTCCAAGTCAATTTTGTGAGTGGGTTTGATAATCTGGAAAAATCATTTAAAAAACTCTTTAATACCCAGATGAACCAGAAAAACCTCATATTTTAGTTACTATTGTTGGTCATGACCATCTTTCAATAACCTACGTTTGTTCTGGATCCAAATATATCCCCTATTTTGAGATTATGTGACCCAAAAATGAAACTTTTTGAATCCAAAATTCACACATGATAAATTTTACATAAATCTTCTCCTTTCTCAAGGACTTCAATAAAATTCTCAAGTGATATTCATGTTCTTCCTTGTTCATTGAACAAAGAATAATATCATCTATAAATAATATGAAAAACTGATCAATATAGTCTCTAAAGAATCTATTCATAAGATATATGAATATAGGAGGGGAATTAGTTAGACCAAAAGGCATCACTATAAATATGTAGTGTCCATACAGTGTACAGACTGTTGTCTTTAGTATATCCACCTTTTTGACTCTTTTTTGATGGTATCTTGAATGTAGATCAATCCTAGATAATTATTGAGCTCTACATAGTTGGTCAAATAAGTCATCAATGCATGGGGAGGATATTTTTTCTTGATAGTGATCTTTTTAAGTTATCATCAATCAATCCAATGTCTCATTGCTCCATATTTCTTCTTATCAAACAGAAAAAGTCCTCCCCAAGGTGATGAACTAGTGTGTATGAATCCCTTATCATGATTTTCTTGGAGTTGCTTCTTTAATTCTTGCAACTCAATTGGGTCCATTCTATAAGGTGTCTTTGAATTGGGCATAGCATCTTGTATGAGTTCTATTGAAAAATCAACATCCCAATTTGGTGGAAGAGATGACAATTCCTCTGGAAAGACATCCTCAAACTCTCGTACAGTGTTCAAATTCATAATATATAGATTCTCTCCAACCATTTGATATAAATAACCTTCATTTATTGGAATCAAGACACATAAGATGGAATAAATTTCCACTGGATGGTTATATTCATCCTTTCATTGCTAAATGATCATAGATTGATCAAAATTATGAAATGTGACTTCCCTTATTTGGAAATTATTATGAGATCTATATAATAAAATCCAATCCATTCCAAGATTCATATAAACTTTCACTATAAGAAGGATCACATGATTATCAGGAAGCACTTTCCCACAAACATCAATTGGAGAATAATTTTAAACTTTTGATGCGACTTTTTTTCCATTAAGAGATGTCACAGCAAGCTCAATATCTAATTTATAAGGTAATATGGTGATACTCTTAGAAAATAATATAGAAATAAAAGATTGGGTGGATCCAAAATCAAATTAAACATTTTCATCTTTTAAGTGGATTGTAAGTGTACTTTTTACAACTTCATTATCATACTCCAAATCGCTGATAGTAATTGCATGTGACTTTCCTTTTTCATTGTACTTATGAGTTTGTTGAAGTTGATCATCATTCACAACCCATGGATTAAGGCATTGATTAATATAATTCCCCATTTCCATACACTTGTAACATTGAAGTGTAGTAGGTGCATTATGTGTACCCCTTTCTTTGTTCGCATAATTACATATCTTCTTCAAATTACATCGACATTCAATTGCCTAATGACCTTCTTTTCCGGAAATAAAACATTTACTTGTCCAATTAAGAAAATTCCCACCATGTTTCTTTCAATATATTGAGCATAAATGAAAACTCATATTATTTTCAATGTGGTATTTAAATTTTCCTTTGAATTTGATTTTCCTCCTCGTATCAAACCCATATAACTTATTAGTTACTCTAATATCCATCTCATCCTTGGGAGAACATTGATGAATTTTTTCATAGCTATTGAAGTCCCTTATGGAAAATTACATTCAGATACTTTGTATTGAGCCACTAAAGAATCAATCGATCTTACTCTCAGGTTGGATAATAATCCCCGAAGCATACCTTGAAAGTCTTGTAAAACTTGATTTGTAGGTACGAACAGATTCATCATCCTTTTACTTCATTTCAAGAAACTCCTTCGTTATATTTGTTCGAAGAATACTAGGGAAGTACTTATTTAAAAATAATTTCATGAACTTATCCCATTATATGGACTCAATTTCATCCCTTGGCCTTATGTTCTTAACAAGATTCCAATGTTGATAAGCATCACCTTCAATAAAATATACTGCTAAGATGACTTTTTCATTTTTAGAACATTGCGGGACTGAAAATATATATTTAGTGGTACTGGTCCATTGTTCAACCACTAATAGATCAAAAGAACTGATGAATGAAGGTGGTAGCTGCCTCATGAAAGATTCAACAGAATGTTTCTGTTTCCTTCCCTCATTCGGAAGGCCTTCCTGATTCATATCTTGAGAAACATGAGTGAGAATGGTTACAATATCTTGAATTGCAACTCCCATAACATTTTGTTGCTCAGGGGGACAATCATTGCATTGCATGCCGCATTCAGAATTAACACGGTTCCATCGGGTCCCAGCCATTTTCTAAAACTAGGAATACTAGTGTGAGAAACAGTAATCATAATAGGAAAACCACATAATCAATAAAAAAATTCACACTTTAGTTATTATCATAGGTTATTCATGGCCATTTCTAAATCACTATGATTGTGTCTTATGCTTAGACATATACATAGGGATCGTACTAAGACTTTAACATCCTAGTTTCTAGAGGTTGACTATACCATTCCATTTATACTAATTATAATTACCCATACTTTTCATTCATTGTTATTACATCAGAATTGATGCATATTTATTGCAACATATAATAGAACCATGATAGGACCGTATAGGTATGTTGTCTTTAGAAACTGGGAAACATAAATAACAAGTTCATAAATTATCTACATTGTATCTGGTTTATTTCATCATATCTAGTGTCCATTTTGTCATATCCTACTTAATAACCTTCATCCTGACCTAGACAAAAGAAAACATACAAAGTGGGAGCTCAAATTCTCAGCAAGGGAATGTAAAGAAAATATCAATCATATCATATTCATAATATCATAACATTTTGAAAATCTTATCCTGCAAAAGTGATCATAATATCATGACATGGGATAAGTCATAGTAGCTAAATGTAATCCCAATAATCAAACATAAAACATGAAACTTTGTGGTATACACACATAATCATAGAATCATGTCATAATAGTCATCACTCATTTCCAAGACCATCATAGTAGACAAAGTCCATTACGGTATCCATTTCACTCCTTGTTCCTGTCCTGTATCACGGAACCAGATTAACTTTCCATTCAAGACATTTCTATCTCATTAGATATAAATCATTACCCAATTCATTGGAGGGGGGTATACGTCCCACCCAGCTCATAATGAAACCATTCTTATGTGTTTCACAAAATCATAAATCATACATCATAGCATAAACCATGTAATAGACATGGGATTCATAAACATCATTCCATAATTACATAATCCATATAAGATAAATAAATTCATAAAAATAATTCCATCATAACATAATCAAATCAATTTAATAATAGGGATATAAAATTAACCCTATATCATCTTAGATGGATTTTTTTTTGATAAAACACTTGAACTCAGTTCCTGAGGAAAAAATCTTTTTCTTTTCTCAAGATGACATACAATTTTAGAAGAAGTGATTTTTTGTTAAAAATAATCATGCAATCTTGCATAGGAAGCTTCCTTGAAATGTGGAATTATAAAACCATAAAAATCTATTCATCTCGTATAAGTTAAAAAAACATTCTCCTCGTACTTTTGCCGGAAATGTAAAAAGTACCATGTTTAGTAAACAAAAGAAAAATTTATTACATACCATGTAGTAAAAGTCAGTAAAAGCTTAAAAATGACTTTAAACATACATGGATGAATAATAATCATTTTATAATTTTTTTTGAGAAAACAAGGACATGGATGATAAACATATCCCTAGTAAATACTTACGAGTAAACAATATCATATAAGAATGAGATTGGAATAATTAACCATTACTTTAGTACTAATATGCTTCGTGTGTATCTGAACATCATGTATACTGATTTAAAAAATGTTACGGATATATTAATTAATAATTATTATTTTTATGATAACATTTATTATCATATATTCGTCCATTTGTTAGTAACATTTCATTGTTACTTGTTGTTTGGGTATTAACTGCTTTATTTTCATAAGTATGTTGTGTCAGATAAATTCATATTCCCCTTTTTAGGTTTTAGTTATACCATTTACAGAATGGTATTAGTATAATATATATCTGATTTATTCATTCAATTCATTTATATATTCATGGTTTAATGATGATCAGGTAGAATGATTCTCATTGCACCGTGGAGATGGTAAGCTGTACATACGCACGAGCGACGATATCTTTACCATATTTATTGAATGATATTAGAGTGGATGATAAAATATCTCAGAATTACTATCATGTCATTATTAACATATATAGTAATTTTTTACCCCATTATACCAATCCACGTAAGGTGGTGGTGGAAAACAGAATACACCATGGCGTGGAGACGGTATTCAGTACATAGGCACGCATTCATTTTCCATCTGATAGATACAAGGTGGAATGCAGTTGTTTCATATTTATAACAAAATATCCGTATATGAGTGATACTTATGATATTACTTGATAATTAATTAAATAAATATTGGAAGTATAAGAAGAAATAAATTTGAAATAATCGGTAAAGGATATTACCTCTTCTTTGACGCGCCTCTTCAAAACATCCTCTTAGGGAAATAATGATGGTCATTGAAGAAGATGAGGACCTCTAGTATGTTTCCAAGGAAGTGGAAGAAGATAATTTGATAGGGTTTTTCCGGGCATGATGTCCCAATATGTTGTGAAGAGGAGAGGGAGGAGGAGTCATTTTATAAGAGAGGAGAGGTGCACTTTTTGAAACCTCTAAAATATTAAATTATAATGAACCCAAAACCCATATAAAAATAGAAAATATGACTCAAATTCGAAGATGATATGTGATAGGGTTGTAATCTCATTATCCAATAAAATTTTGACATGTTGGGAATTTATTTCGAACCTTATCAACTTGATTTATCCTTATTTAGTCTATTTAATTTTATTTTTGGTAATAATTATCTAAATTTTAATTTATTATAAATAATAACTTATGTGTTGTAAATTTTCAATAATTGGATACTTTTTTACATTTTAGAAAATATAAATTTCAATTTATTCTTTTAAAATATTTTTTTGTTTTTTAAACAATATAATAATATGTTATTTTTATAAAATAATAATAGTGTCAATTTTGAGACTATTCATTTATATGGATTTAAATAAAATCAAAAAATAGTATATATTCAAAAACAAATATTTAAATGATTCATAACATGTCATATTTATCTATAATATTCTTTTATCACATTAAATATTTCATATAATATTTATTTTTTAATTTTTTAAACCACCTATTTAATATTTCAATTTATAAAAGAATTTCTACATCGCTATTGTGTCATCATTGATTATTAATATTTAATCCCTAAAATTAATAATTAAATTCACATGATGTATATAAATTTATATGATTTTTTGAGACTATTTATGTTTGATGTTTTATTAATTTTATCACCAAATTAAAATTATTACACTTATAAGATATAAGAGAGTGACACGTTGTCACTTTCTTTGGTTTTAATAATAACTAATTCTTTTTCATGTTCAAAAGTCTATGAAATGAATCTATTCCGACCCTTAGGTGATATGAGTCGACTTCTATTCACCCAATAGAATTTTGGAAGGTGTTAAGATAATTTTCGAATATTATTTTTCCTATAATTTCACGATTTACCTTTAACTGTGGTAAATAAAATTTACCATAGTTAATATTTATAATGCACAAAAATAAAAAGAATCCTATTAACATAATTTGGACCTAATGATTCCAAATATGGGATTTTTGTTTCCAAATTAAATACAAAAAATTTGTAGAAATTAATTTAAAAATTAATCCCTTTTTTGAGAAAATGATTTTTAAAATTTAAAACATTGCAAAATATCAAAATGTTTATACCAATGAATTCAATGTAATTATAATGATAATAACATAAATTAAATTAAATTGTAAAAATATATTCTATTTATACATTTATAACATTAAATTTTTATAATTTAACTATAAAAATTATCTTGATGAAAAAAGGTGTTTTAAGAAAAAATTAGAGTATTTTTACTATTCATCAAAATATGAAAGATATCATAAAAGTAAAAAAAAATCCAATGCAATTTTTTTTTATCTAGATTCAAACAAAGATGTTTTTTTTTCAAATTGAAATCACAAAAATTTCATAATTTGGATTTAACATGGTTGCGCCATCAAAAGGATGAAAAAATGCATATTTTTAGTGAAACTCGGAATTGCGTAAAACACAAGCTATCGAGGAAGGTTGCTATTCCATGTAATGAAATCCAAGACAATGTTGAATGTAGTGAAAGATTAATTTTTTGTTTTGTATAACATAAGACATAAAAATTATATCTCTTAAAATCTCAGGGTTCTACAAGTGATCGGACCAAAAAACCATTAATTGAAGTCCCCTATATGAGTAAAATTAAATAATACATATAATTAAAAAGGTTACAATGGAAAATAATATTAATTAAATTTTAAATGTAAATGGTTAACAATTAAATAAATAATTATTTTAATTTAATTATTCATAATGTTAAGTTCCTGTGTACAACAATTCTCAAACATACTGAAAGGGATCACATAAAACAACCATATTTTATTTGGGTTTCCCTTTTTCTCATGTATTATTTACATTTATTTGCTTTGGATAAACACATTTTAATTGATTCATTATCAATTTCATGAGGTAAGAAAATACAATTATAGAGAATTTATCTATCTCTAACCAGATAAAAAATAGAATTCCATAAACTTTCTTAAAACAAATATTTTTTCTAGAACTTCCGATTTAATAATTAAAAACCATTGTTTGTTCATTGTTTAGTTTTATATAAATCAGTACTCCCATTTACATTATATATATTAACTAATATTTTACAAATATCACATTAAGAGGAAAACTTCCAAAGATAGAACCCACTCTTTTCCATATCATCACTTGTTTTAGACATTTTATTAAATAAAACATTATTATTGATAATATTTAAATAACTGAGAATAATTTAATCTATGACTTCATGGAAACTATGATGATATCAAATCTATTAATGATGTATGATATGTGTTTGTAACCAATTTATTTTGATTTAAAATCATTATTTTTAGGTATTATGTTTGATTTTTTATTTGGCACACTTTAAAATTATTTTTCATGATGGGTTCACCCAGATAACACTCCTACAAATTGGATGTCATTTCTTTCGGATGACATGATACTTATTTGATTATTTAGTAAACCTAAACCATGAATAGACTATGTACACCATGTGATGTATTTAATGTTGTTAGCGTTGACATATTTCTGTCAAATGTTTTATATTTCGTAAAAATTCAATTGTTTACATGATCTTCTTGATTCCATGTTATTTATTTAATTACTCCATATGATTATATAAACTCAATTTTCTTCATGACAACAAGTTTTTCATTTTGACTCATATGATATTCTATGATATCATTTTATTCCTTTATAGGGATATATAGCTCATCCATTTTATTTATACATTTCCTAGGTTATCAAATGTATTTTTAGGATCTAAAAGTAATTTCTGAGATCATTATTGATATAAAAATAAAGATGATTTTTTTTAGTTTCTTATAGCTATTTTGTGTTTTTAGTCTCTCAAAGGTTCTAGTCCTTTCAATCATTGGATATAATTTTCAGTATATTTTAATTTAAATAATGTAACAGTTTCATTAAAATTATTTGTTCACTAAAAAATCCTTTTGGGATTGTTTTAATACAAAACTAAAACATAACATGGGATAATATTAGTCATGTAATAATGAAACTGGATATATAATAGGTTAATGTAAGTGATTGAGAATATATTTTCTATGTGGATGGATGAGGTGCATTTAGACTTAATATGAGGAAATATATTGGGCTGTAATACTTTATTAATTAATATTTTAGAATTAATAAAATAAGTACTGGTATCATCATCATAATAAATTACATTTTACATGAATTAATTGTTTTCTTTCTTTTTTCCACTTAGAAATAGAATAAATTAATTTATAAAAATAATTAAGGAATGGGTAATAAAATATTACATTTAATGATATAGTATAATATTTTAGGCTTTGTAAATAAATTTTCTCTTTCTTCAACTATATTATATGCATTTTGAATTATTATTTTATAATCTGTATTTTAATTTTTTAGATAAAAAATAAAATATTAGAAAAAATTTATACTATTCTTCCAAAAATGACATTTAATTTATCAAAATATTTATATAAAAATGTAAATATTAATATTTAATATAAATATTATATTTTTTCAAATATATAAAAAACAAATTATTAAAAAGTCCATATATTTTATTAAGAGTTATTTAATTTTATTATTTATTTTATAAAGATATTATAGTTATATTTAATGATTTTATTTATATATATATATATATTTAAATCTCATATAATATTAAAATTTAAATATTAATTTTATAATTGTTAGTTTATAATGCTATACAATCATGTTATAGTTCATAATAGTAATGTTACTATTCCAAATAGTTAGGATACAATTCCAATAGTTATACAAGTTTAATAATTATAAAAAAACAAATCATATTTCTTTTAATAATCATTATCATATATGTATCTCAAAATACACTCTACATTATCATAAAATCGTAGTATTTTTTAAATATTTGTTTTCTTTTTATAGGATTCTTTTTGAAAATAAAAATTATATGGGGACATGATGTACATTAGTGTCCAGTTATATTCATTTAATTATATATATATATATATATATATATATATAATTAAATGTTTAATAGATTATATTATATATTCATATGTAATATTGTATGTTGATTTCATAACCTATTGGTAATTTTTTTACAAGGTTCGTTATTTTTATACAATACCGTGTTCTAAAAAATGACATAAAATTATATTTAGAAGGAATATATCATATATAAATTTCTACTTCAATACATAATATACCATAAAACAATATAAATTCATTATGTTGATGGTAATTCATGAAAAAAATATCTATTTTTTCAACTTTTGATGTATTTTTGATTTCTATATTACATTCCTTATAATGTAAGGAATTTGTATTTATTAATTTACCACTAAATAACCTATGGAAACCTCCTTTTATACTAATATAAAAATTCACAATTCAATGTTTTGTATCTCCAATTTATACACATATTCTTTACTTAATAAACATATAACATGTTTTGGAGATTTTATTACCAATAAGTATCCATAACTCCATCATTTTATCGGTTTCCCCTAATAAAAGATTCAACACACTAAAAAGAGTGATATCTTTGACAATAATTATTTTTTAAATTGTTTTCATCATACCCCAAGTTAATGTTATTAAAATTAATAATAAAATATATTAAACATCATTATTATTATATTAAATTTATATTAAATACGAATTTTTTATTCATTCGTTCCATATTAAAGGTTTTTGTTTTGTTTAATATTGTCACCCAATATAAAGCTGTTACAACCCTTATGTCATTAATAGATAATAAATGTTAAATAAATTCATTGTATTTTTTTATTTGGAATTTAGGGTTTGTATATTATTATGTAATGGAAAAATATATGTGTTTATTTTATAAAAAATCAATTCTTTTTCTTCATTTATTTTCACTAAAATAGATAGTTTCTATCCATTGAAGATGTAACATTTTAGAAACATAAATGAAATAATAATTGGACATTAGAATTATATAAATAATCTATATATTCCTTATGAACATTATAATGGTGTTCAATATAGGTTCATGCAGTATAAAATGTAACTGTAATATAAAATAGATCTTGGTTTAAATAGAGTAATTTACACCTGATGATTAGTTTTGACTATAAATGATTATTAATTAGGTAATAATAAAAAATAACTAAAATTATTATGTAATGTGTATATATATATATATAATATTTTGATATAGTCTAATAATTATGGTTTTTTATATTACAGAGAGACATATCACATTAATGAACATGAGAATACATGGTAAGGCATTTTCTCACTTTTATTCTATTTGGCCGTTTTTCTTCCATCTGGTTATCTCTATGATTTATATGAACTGTATTTATAAAATATTATATTTATTCCCATTATCATCAGTTTATGTATTTAAAATTATTTTTCTAATAATTTATTTATTTCTTCATATTTACCCCTTTTTAATGTTTGTATGATAGTCTCATTCACAATATTTTATCTTTTAATTATTATCATTTCCATATTATATATTTTCTTGGTGTTTTTATAGAAATTATTATTAATTTGTAAATTTATAATTATTCTATTTATCATGTTTATTATAAATTTATTTCAAAAAACTCGATCATATTATTCATGATCACTCATTATATAATTGGTTTGAAATTTTCTTCATTTTTCATAAAATTATGATCTTCCCCACTAATATTTCTAATCTTTGTATTCATTTTTATCTCATTTTTTTAAATTTAAAATTCTATTATCTATCATTTATAAAAGTATTTTTTTCCTCTTCTAAGACCCTCTTATATATTTCATCACACATTATGAAATATATAATTCTTAAGGTGGTTTTAAATCAATCTCAATTATTAAAGGTGTGATTAATTTCGTAAACATATTTATAAATGAAAATTTTATATATTTCTCAGTTGAAAATATCCCTTATAATTAACTTCTTTGGTATTATAGTAAAATTATTTTACTATCATTTATTTTCTTTTGGTAAAACCATTACCAATGTCCTATTTTTTCCTAGACTTGATCACCATTTACAGAATAATAATATACCTTACCTAACTATATTTTATAAGTTCTATGTTTTCTAGACCATATCTATTTAATTTTGTGTTTTTTATTTAACTATTCAATATTATAAAACATTTCAGGATAAAGGAAAACATTTAAAGACTATATTTATTAATTACTTTCCATGTCTATATAATTTCATGATAAAAATATTATATTTTTATAAATAATTATGAAATCAATTCAGAATATTTCATTTTAAATTTCATTATATTTTAATTCAAATTTACATCCTTTTTTAGGTCTGTTACATTAAACCATGAGAATATCTCATAAAACATGAATAAACCTCTTGATTATCTGATTTTTGTTTTCTTTTATGTGACTGAATGTTTGGTACCATCCTATATAATTCTTGATCTACTCTTACGTGGTACCTTATGAAAATATTTTGTGACCCATTTTATTTTTGTAAGTTAATAATGTTATCATATTTTTTAGAATACAAGAGGTACACATATAAATGGTGTACCATTATGTTTCAGGTGGGTCATGAATTATATAGCCCACCAATTAGTTGTGTAATTTATTTCATGTCATTACTCTACAATGTTATGGGATAAATGTGGTTTTCTAAGTCCATTATGTTAGGAGACATTAGTGGGTTTCCTAATCCAATATAATATGAATTTCCTAGATCTTAATTATAAGATATTTTTTAATTTTTTATTTGTTTACTTTTTACGCCTTCGAACATATAAGATTGTATTGTTCATCATTATTTATTTTATATTCTAATATCAATATGCATGTTATTATTTTGAGAAGATTAATTTAGTGTTTATTGATCTTATTCCATATTATATGATCTTGATAACATTCAACATGACCACATTCTATAATTACATGATATTGTTTTTTTGATCACTCCATTTATATAATGAATTTTTTTTTTAGTTTTTTATCTAATGGTAATTTCAGTTTGAATCGCATTATTTTTAACCATTCTGACGATTTTAAAATCACCCAATTTTTATATCTCCCTGATTCTCTTGAATTTAATTTTATTATATATGATTATGAGGATTTAATTTAGGGATTAATATTATAAAATATGTTAATTAATTGTCATGTAGTCATAAATTTATGTATCTAATCCCAAAAAAACATAAAACCTTTAGGTTAAATGATTATTTTATATTAATGAGATTGTGTGTTCTATCATGTAAACATATATATATATATATTATTCATATTATTATTTAAAAAAGTTTATAATTATTATATTTTTATTACAAAATCATGGAAACTTAGTCTAGTGTGTTTTAATTATCCTTATCATTTTATATTTTATCAAATTATAAAATATTATATCACATGGTAATTATTTTATATGTGTGTGAGTGTTATGGATTTCATAATGGTGGAAAATTAATGGAGATCCACATTATAAGGATATGATAATAACGAAGTCCATATAATTATATTTTTTATTAAGTATAGTTGGAATGATTTGGAATACCCTAGAGAAAATTTCCTATTGTAGTGACTATCATATATTTAATATTATTTAGTTATATCCAAGTAGTGTAGTCCCACAATAATGGTATGGAATTTAAATTTTTATTTTTATATGAAATAATTATTTTATTCCCACATTATATTAATTTCACTTATACTTTAAAGTAAAAAACATTCTAGGAAGATAATAAATTTTGTCTATAACGTGATATTTTCAAAATATTTGTTAAAAGTTATACCTTACTAAGGAGAAAGTATCATTTTTTATTTTTTTACATAATCCAAAATAAAATATACATTTAATTTTAATATTTTTTCTAATTCAATGAATTTTGTTAATAAAAAATAAATCCTTTTGGAGGGTTCGATACAACATGACCAATTATATTTTCCTTGACATAAGAGAATGTTTGATAATCTATTTAATGTAAACACATGAAATAAATTTATAAAAAATATATTTTACATAATGAACTAAGCTAGTCATCAAACCAAAAATACCCCATGTTTGCCTCTATTGGCAAGGGGATAGAAACTACCACCAAAGCATTAACATACAAGGGGAGGCCTTTGAATTAGTACTTGTATGAAAACAAAATCCCATCTCGATGAGAAAGTAATGATGAAGAAAAATTAATTGGAGATAAATACTAGGGAAACAACAATCCAGAAATAACCACTAAACAATACTTGAGTATGGTAACGTAAACTAATAGTTAAAAATAAAAAATACATGCCTGATAAGAAATTGTTCCCAACCTAAAAAATTAGAATGTTAATCACTAAGTTAGACAAACTACAAATATCCATGATGCGAACACCATACATGACCCAAAGTACAAGGTATCCCAAAGCTCCTCTATAGTCATTGTCGACATGTCCATCTTCTTTATATGAATGGCAACATAATGGAAAATCTGATTAATAGGAGATTATATACATAACCATTAGGATGCCTTGAAATATGAACTTGGATTTGTAAGAGATACAATAAGAATAGAAAGATATAATACATTATACTAGATTTCGTTCAATTGATTTCTCTTATTTATGAACATAGTTTATGTTCTAAGAGTTATCCCATTTAATTTTTGAAACATTATGGATGTTATAATAAATTTTTTGAATATTTTCATAATATTAATTTTGCGAAAAAAACTCCTTGGAATCATACATGAACTTATTTCTTGGCTCTGTTTATATATATTGAAATATTTCAATGTATTGCATGGAGAAAACCAGGGTTTTAACTCATTCCAACATTAAATGATTTAAAACAAAAAAATAACAACTTTATAAACAACATGGGATACTGAGCCTACATCTTGGTCTCCTACTCCAATGAAGTCTCATGTATGATATCATGATTCTCGAAGACATGAACCAAAGGGGGTGGTCAATCTAAATAAGGTCTTCCACTATCAATCATAAATCACCATTATGAGATCTGAAATTGTGGATCCATCCATGAATTCAATCTCGTCCTCCTCTAGGAGGTTTGTTGGGTCAGTCTCACATCTCTTTAGTTGTGAATCATGGAAGTCATCATGAACCCTCTCGAGATGTGGGGGTAGGTAAATGTTATACAAATTATTGTAAACCCTCTATATGATCTCAAATGGGCCCATAATCCTTAGTGATATCTTCCCTCTATAATTTAACCATTGGAATTATCATTATGGGGAGACTCTATAGATAATGTGGTCTCCCTAATCGGTCAAAAATAGTTGTGATGGTGATCTACATATATATATCTCCAACATTGAGCTTTTGGAAACTAATAACATGAGGCTTGGACCATCTTCAACATCAAATACCCCACCTTTAATCCCATATAGATGTCTCACAAAACTCTATCTAACTCAATAGTGACATGATGTGTCACCCATATAGGGACTCAAAGGGTTCCATGCTTATAGTTGAAGGGTAACATTTTTTGTAAAAGAAAAAAATTCTAAATGAAAACTATCATCCCAACATTGGAATAATTCTAACATTAAATCCATCAGTATATCCTCCATCAAATTGATAGTTCACTAGTTGTTTCCATCATAATGTGGTAGAATGGTTATTTTCTTCATCATCTAGGTCCTAAATTACTTTTACATGACTCTATAAAATCATGAAATAGTCTACTTTTCACGATCTAAGAAAATCATCTTTAGAACCCCATGATTTTGAACAACCACTTGTGTGTACAAATGCACCAAAATCCCCACCGAACACTACTCCCAGATTTAAAACGAAATGTTCTAACATTTTGAGTCATTCAAATATAACCTAAATTGAATCATGGTTCTTCACTATTCATGGGATAAATATCAAAAATTCCATGAAAAGCTTATCCCACATCCAATATTTGATTTCACGGGGAACCAATAAACCTACTAAAAATAGTTCCCAAACATCAACTTTTGATAGGATTGGAACTGACAAAAAAACTATACAATGATTTTCCTCAAGCCAGACCACAAAAACATCACCATAAGGTCTGTGACATCTTCCCCACACTAGTATTTACATCATGTAGAGAAGTGTATAATTTCAATATCAAGTAATCCATCATCATTAGTTGGACTAATGTCCATCCCTTCAAAAGGATGAAATGTTTCTTTGATTTATAATAACCATATATTTAATCCCACAAATATATCTTCTCACAATATACCTCATAGTAAATGTATACTACCTAAGACACTCTCTCACCCTTGTGAAGCATATGAGTCAACACAATTGACTATTTAAAATATTTACCATCCTACTCCACTAAGACCGGATTCAAAAAAGATAACCACTCACACGCCTCATGCACAATGTTAGACAGAGGCTTCCTACTATGAGAATATTCTATTAAATTTATATTCCATTGGGTATATACTATCTCAAAGTCATGGTACTATATGAACTACAACTAGATCTACTTTTTCTGGTTATTTCCCTTATATGATAGTATGTATTTGAAAGTATAACGGTTTGAGTAAACCCCAATGTAATCCACTATGAGGTTTTGTCTCCACATCCTAACGGAGACAAATTCTACTACCTATTCCAGGTCATGAGTTACATAGTTCTACTCATGGTATCTCAACTACCTCGACCTGTATTCCATAATTGTCGAACACTACATCAACATGAAACTGAGACCATCTCCTAAGGTATCACATTACACTATGAATTTACACACCCACTTTGAGTAGTCTCAATATAAGATCACTCATCTACCACATCCAAAACTTCTCAATGTCCTTACGAAACTTCTCATATCAGTTTAATGGATTCCATTAATGCATTAAGGTGATTAAAGGGGTTATGATCCTTGAAAAGTCCACCAAAAACCATATATAGTTACCTTCCATAAAAATACATATCTAAACCTATGAGATACTCTTGGGTGGATACCAAGAAATCCGTTCATCGATCTTATATGTATCCATAGCTAAAACCTTCTCAGAGATGACGTGTCATAGAAATTGAACCTTGTGAATCAACAATTGTAACATAGAGAGCACCCCAAAAATATGATTTTCTGAAATAAAATATAGAACCATCCCCAAGTTCCCTTGTTTTTCCTCCTATGATATAGTGTAGTTGAGTATGTTTTCGATGGTCACAACCATAGACCAGTCTAGGTATTTTTTTCTCAATGGTTCATCAAATACATAATCATGGCAGATAAATTTGTTACACCAAAGGGCTTCACCAAGAACTCATAGTGTATATAGATACAACAAAATTCCCGTATTTGAATATCAGCCTTACTAACCATCATCTTGTGGTATTAAGACCACACATAAATCTTCACAAACCATTTCTCACTATGTAACTACTCAATGTTTTAGTCAATCCGCAATGATGGATGCTATTTATTTCTAATTTTCTAGTTCAAGTGATGATAATCCATGCAAAGTCACGAACTATCACCTTCCATTTTATCAAAAATACATTTGTACCTCTATGGGGGACACAAAGTTAATGATGAAACCCTTTTCTTTAAGGTATAAAATTAGAAATTAAAGCTCTTAAAGATTGTAATGTTACATTTAATATTCAGCAGAATATATCATATATGTCCAATGATGCATTTAAATGTAAAAAACCACATCCCACCTCAGTTTTAATCCTTCAATGTCCTTTGGGAATACATCAATGAAATATTCCTTGAATAAAGGAATCAATCATCCTAATGATACTAGTTCTCTATTGCCTATATTATCCAACCAAAGAGTGATGGGAAGAAGTCTCTTTCTCCGAAAACACACTCGTCCCACCTTGAGAGATTTCTCACTCATAAAGGTTATTTTTTTGCAATAGTTTGATGGAATCTAAATAATCTTTGAATAAATTCAATCTTAGAAATGGCCATAGAAATGTAATCCATATTTAAGATGTCGTCATAGGGTTACATTGTGATGATAGAAAGTTCCCACGTGGACTGTTCCCCATTAAGTGATAGATTGAATTGCTTACATGAAATATATATGGGAGATGTGTCCCCTATAAGAACCCCAGGATGAAGCAGCAAGGCTAGCACCTCAATTGGGATCCCAAGCTCATGCACTTTGAGTATATATATGACGGACTGACTTGAAAAAGGGTATAATAATACTAAATATTGAGTAAAATAAGAGCATATCATACTTCTAACGATCTCATGCATTATGAGGCCATAAACCACTAAATAATACAATTATCTATGGCCCTGATTTGTTGTATCCTAATATAGATTTGGGAGTCATGTTGTTGATTGTGGAATTATCTCACAGATTTTCCCAGAACCAGAAGATCATCATTCTCATCCATCTCAACATCCCTCTTGAAAACCATACAATTTCCAAGGAGATATATGACAACAATACTACCTCTACCATGGTGGTCTATTAGCTACCTTTATATACTCCCCAACATGTATGGTTAATAAGTCACATTCCATGTGATCTATCCCATCTCAATAATAGAATATACCCTTTAGGGTATACCCTGGCCCTCAACACTACCTCTAACAATGTTCCTAATTTTGAACATGGGGAGGTCCCCTTCATCAATATCCTATCAACATGTTCCTACTAGATGCTACAACTGACACGGCCCTAGGATTCCCAATACCATCTCAAATATCATGACATCCCTCTGATAGGAATCTATTTATCACTAGTGCATTCACCAACTCATCTACATTTTTGGGGATTCAGAACTGTACTATGCTAAAATGAATCTCCCTATAGGGTTCATTCTCATGCATTCATTCTTAGAAGTACCCATTGTATATCAAGACAAAGGAATAGTGTTAATAGTTTGTGAACCACTCTACATAAATAGACAAAATAATACCTGTATTTTTTAGCTATATATGCTCATGAAACTGAACTGATTTCTAATAGGAGTGGTAGTAATCCTATATGAACTGCTACTAGAGTTTGTTCCATGAGAGTGTCTACTCATTCCGCATCTGTCTAGAAATACTTTAACAGGGCACAACTAGTGTATAGATATGGATTACTAGCATTTCAACCACATTCTCTATCAGTGTCTAGACGAGTTTGATGACATGGTCCATCGACTATAGAAAATCATATCCTCCTTGAGAATATGGCTAAATATTTAAGCATAAAAACGTATATTGATGGAACACGATGAGTGCTCTAATCTTGTGTGAATCATCATCTAGGTCTATATGGGTGATATTATAATAAAAATGTGGATGTGATGCTAACATCCCTCCTAGGGTATGAATCTTGTGATGTGGACCCTAAACTGAGACCAAGTCTCTCATTACCTCATCATCATGGTTCGAAACATGTATCCTGGATGGTTTCCATCACAGAGGAATCCTAAAATTTACACATTACGTAACATGTTCAAATGAGAACATATATATATGTATATATATATATATAACAAATGTGACATAACTAAAGAGAAATGTAAAAGGCTCTAACCTATATGATTCATTTAATATTGATCTCTATAAATAACTCTGTGGTTTGAAGATTTGGAAAGTATGTAGTCATGGTCAAAGGGAATGGTAATGTAGGCCACCCATACCATCACTAGATTCCCTAGACATGGACTCACACTCGATACACACAGATACTATTTCGGTAATCCTTAAAAACTCCGAATAATGATATTAATCAAATAAAAATCTAAATGATTCAATAATATTTTATAGAAATATGTCATAAACTAACCCAAGCGAGGGCATGAGCTACAACAACCCCGAGTCTTCTATAATAGGCCAGGGGTCAACAATGGGCACCGAAGGAATAACTGAAACAATGATTCATTTTCCTATGTACCATTATACACAAAAACAAACACAACTATCTCAATGTATAACTAAAAACGAATTAAATCTATCAAAATAATAATAATACAGAATCAACCCTGAATGTAATACATCCTGATAGTATATGATTATGATAGCATACACATAAATGTAATTGAAAAAATACCTAGCCAAACAGAATGACTTCTCAACATGAAAAAACCAGAAAGTAAAACATTGAGAAAACCCAGATCCACATCTCAAAGCTTGGACCATTGTACATGGTGCAATATACATGTTATCCATATGCTCCCCTAAAGTCCCCATTGACTGTCCCATTGTATGCACAAGACACAATGCATGTGGGGAAAGACCATGAAGGGTCATTATATTCATACCAAGTAGGATTACCAGAATGATGAAGGGTGATTAATAAGAAACCAACATTAATAAAAATACATTAGGTTGTGAATAGTATGTACCTCAACATAATAAAGAGAAAGAGAGTAACAATATTCAAGAATATGATGTCCACACAGTGTGTAGATAAATAAATTTATAGTGTTTGTCACCAATAACATGAGATGTAACACATCGAACCATGAGAATCTAGACATAGAAATCATGTGGACTACCACTTGCATATTTGCATCCTAGTTTAAGAGAATAACCAAATATAATGTTATGTGTATGAATATATATATATATATATATTCTATGTTAAATCTAACCATAATGTGAGTGAATGAGTACATCAATCGGATATCTTGGCCATGTAAGAATAGTTACCAATAGTTTGAAATGTCTATCAATGGTGCCCAGAATGTCACACATCTACATATAAGTAACTATCAGGGTCATGCATCACATTTTTTCACAATTCCCCATAGTCGACGGTCCACAATATAAAATGTAGGAATTAAATTACTTGTATTTAGGGGTGGTCCATGTTGTATGTATCTGTAAAAGTCCTATTCACAATATGATTGGTATTCCAATATATTATCTCGGGGACCCAATACCTATCAAATAGGGGATCCATTGAAAATTTATATTTATAGGAAACACACACAATCTAAAAGTGTGTTCCTCTCCATTGTCAGATAGTCCCATGTCTGATCTGATTGGTGGTTACACTCAGTTGGTAGAGGACCCATGCCAAAAATGATGGGGGTTCCAATTTATACGTTGATGAACTAGACTCTAGTGAAACAGGGGGGTTCCACTATTGTTATTGAGGGCATTCCCCCTCAATGATATGTGTCATTCACTCAATTTTTATAGGACCCTCTTCTGATGTGATGGGGTGTTCATCCATATTGTATCTGGTGATCTTCTTCTGATAACTACCATTGTTGGGTGTCACATTAATACATTTTTTACACATAATGTCTCACATCATATCCAAAATGCCACAATAGAGGGAACCATCGTGTTATACATGGAAATTCAGTCAAGATATGCTACCCATGTTATAATATCTGGGTCAAATCGATAGATATATGAGTGGTTGATGTTTCTTAAAAAGGTTCCAAGGGTTACACAGAGTGTATCGAAACCATAGAACACATGGTCCCACATTGAAACCCTATTTTATCCCTATCCACCACATGGCTCCTAGTTCATGTTGTTATACACATCATGCTGATGGATTATAAAGAATGCACTAGCTATAGTATTTTGTATTGTGTCCTTCTGGAAATATTCATGTACTTCGGTATGTGGTCATTTTCCTGGCCATATATTCTCGCATAGTGTCCTTCTAGTTTTATACTCCACACGACATTTCCATAAATGGTGTGGGTACACAGTTTCGAGGAGGTATACATCTAATCATATGTATATATATATAATATCCAAACCCTAACTATGATTACCAGGGCCTGACACACTATGTCTTATTCGAACTATATGATTTGTAGATAGGATTTATTCAGAAATATATATATCCTATCCACACATAAAATTTGGTATTTTTACTATTTGGATTCATTTAAACCTTTAATTAGTGGATATACTCATTGAGGATTGTTTCTAGTAATCTGGTGTCTGGAAATATGATTTTTTCAACCAATGGGGGTTTTTCACATGCGTTGCACGCCTTAGTAATTTGAATCATTGAATATTTTGCTATCTAATAAAAACAAAGATCACTGATTCACAGTTAATAAATACATATAACACTGTTTCTTTGATCCATTACCCTCACATATCTTTATCATCATTTCGTGGTTCTGTTCGAGATCGGTACCACCCGAAAACAACAAACAGGAATCATGGGGTCGTATAGGTGAAGAATGTGGTGAAAAAGCCGACAAGGTCACAACAAAAACCATTTAATTGGACATTTCTATACATTAATGGATAATGATAATGATATGGTATATAGATTGTTATGAATCAATTGAATAGTCAATTTTGGCAATACATGGGGTAATATAAAATATATAGTTGGTGTAGATCAACGAAGAATATCTATATACTCAATCAATTTAATCAAAATGGTATAAACCAGAAATTGATGAGACCCATGTTGTGATTGGAACATTCATACTCAAATGACATTATCTATAATGATAGAATTAATTTTACATGTTCCCAATGACATGACATTCTCTTTTCCAGAGATTCATCGTCGTTTAACATGATCTTACCACAAAATGAGGAAATAGATTCTTTCAATAATCTAATGGTTACAGGAAAAAATCGGGGAAAAATTCAATGTTAATAATACGATAGAAATTTTTTTGGGTTAGAATAATAAATTAGTTTAATTAATTTAATTAATTATCCGACATTATGTGGTACCAATTGGGGAGATGTATGAATGATCAGAAACGACCAATAGTGCGGCACGCAGGGGGTAAAATATTAATTCTGTAATGAACCATGGTATAAAAAATCTAACCTTATATAGTCTCAGTGCGTGGCATTGGAAATAATTGTAAAAATATTTCAATTTCATAAATGAAAAAACATGGTCTATGGATTTCAAATATTGAATAAGAATAAATAATTAATAATTAAAAAATTAATTTATAATTCATTTCAATGCTTTAATCATAGTCACATAATAAATATAGTGAGGATTATTTATGGTATATGCCCATTTTCATTTAGTTTATAGTTTTGAGTACATATATTTGGTTAAATGAAATCATTTTTAGAAAATGAAAGAAATAATATACTGGCCATAATAAATCACTAAAAATTATTCCACTGTATTTTTTATGAGGAATTTTCTTATAGAATGTGTAAAAAAATAAACCATGAGTTAAGTGGTTACACCAGGATTCAAGATTCTATGATAAAATATTCCTAGAGATTATCCATAATATATTCATACATGAATGTGCCATATTAAGGAGTCATTACAAAATTTTAGATAAATTCTTTCTAATTAACCATCCCTAGGTGATAATTATTATATATATGGTGATTTTAATTGTTACTCTATACTGCAATAGATGTGGATATTAGTGCTTCACAAAAAAAAGATGATGATATTGGTGTGTATCCATGCACAACATTTATATAATTTTTTTCATATGTAATATAATTTTATAGAAATATTATTACCTTCATGGATAAATTTAGTGAATAAATAATATAATTTTTTATAATATTCTATTAAATTTTTATACATTAATGGTTTATTGTTTTATTTATAATTTCCTAGTTAATGTCAACTATTATTGTATTTAGACCAAAGATTATTTCATTAATTTTATTACTACTTATGTGTAAAATATATTAGTATTAAATAATAGTTTTGTATTATATTTGTTGGATAAATATATTTTATTTTCTAGTAGTTATATGTTATTAATGAATTTTAATATTAATAATAACTAATCCTGATCTATGAAAAATGTATTTGATCAATGTCTACCAGAATGGTAGTGAAGTGTATATGCAAGTAGATTAGTATAGTTGTTTCTCATTTAATTTCATATATAATATTTATTTATAATTAAATCTATTAATCTAATTATTTGACTTATTCAATTATTATAGTGAAGTAAAATTTTTGTTCTATAAAACCCCCAGTTGTTTTAAACATTCAAATGAAAAAATTATATATATGAATATTTGTAATGTTAGTATAATGGATATAGGAGAAAAATTAATTCAAATCATGAATTTCTTATATTTTACATACATTTATATTTAATAATTAACTGATGTAATATTTTAATTATTTTATGATGGTGAATAATGTGACAAATAATTAATATAAAAATAAAACTATTCTTGTCAAAAAACTTTTTGGTTATAAAATTCATTAGGTTAAGAAGAAATATTAAGAGATGTCATTAATTTATTTGGTTAACTATATAATTTTTTTTAAGATAAAAATTAAATTCTCAAATGAATTTGTGTATTATGATGGAATTATATAAATTTATTGTTCAATACCCGAAAAAAATTATGAATTAAAAAATAACATTATTTACTATTAAAATAACTATTTTATCATTTTATATTTTTACATTATTGTAGTGGTGGTTGAATGAATTTGTAGTGCGATATTATTTTTTAAAGATAGATTATTTTTATAAAATATGAAAAATTTAAATAGTTTTGGATAGAAATATTTATAATGTATCTGTTTGAATTCATATGGTTAGATATTTTTGATAATTATATGTCTATAAAATTAATAATGATGTTGTATTTCCTCAAAATGAATTTTAAAATAATTATTTAATATTCCTTGACCATATCTTTTCACAATTATATTCATAAGAAAAGATTAAATTATATATATGTTGATTAGAAGATTTTAAATTAATTGGGGTTATTGATGAATTGGTATTTAATATCTCTAGGTGATTTGATTTGGATGGATTACTTTTATTAGAGTGTATTTGTACTGGTAGAAATAATTTTATGTGGATTTTTATTCTTGTGTATGTGACAAAGTATCATTTAATTTAATATAGTGACATATTGTTAATTTTGTTTTGGGTATATCATTATGTGTTATAGTTTTCCAGAATTTACATAAAAATATTAAGATTATGATGTGTTTGGATTTATAATTTATAATTTATTAATAATTCTATATTTTATTATAAGTATTCTTAAAGTGATTATTAATCATTACATATTTATTTTATGAGTATTGGTTAAATCCAAATTTGTTATTTTTCACCCTTATTTTTATATATTAAATTATATGTGGTTCATTTATGAAGTGGATTACAAAACAAATTTATAGTACTAGTTGTTTACGGGTATAATTAAAAGCGGTCGTCGTTCTTTTAGTTGGTTAAGAAGTTTTTTCATAGAAACTAGGAAATAAAACATGATCGTATTGCCCGAATTTAAATAACCATGATTATATACAATATACAATAATGATTTTTAAACAATAAGTATACTATATAGTTATAGTTTCTTAATAACCATGAATCAATTCATTTCGTGATGATGGATATATAAATTTTCTCTTTTACGATCACTACACATTATTGTATTGGTTTTGGACCACATAGTCATTGTAATAAATAGTGAATATATAATAAATATGAAAGTGTGATATAAATTTGGGCTATTTAATAATTAAAAAATATTTTATTTTTTTATCACAAGAAAAAAATGTGTAAAATTTTCCCTAATTATAGAAGGTTTCACCCCAAAAATTATATTTAGAATATCTAATGAATAATAAACAAAAACAATAATAATTAAAATTCATACCCCATTCATAATGGTTATTGAATATACCAAAGTATCAACTCTACTAATATATATATCTATTTATATATATATCATGAAATCGAATTTTCACATTGGGTGCCAATTTTTTTACAATCCTTATTATCTACTAGATTTCAATAATAATCATGAAAATAGTCTCTTTATTATGGCCTGTAATTTTTTAGTTTGGTGACACATTAGTTATATGTAATAAATTCCATACATAAATAACATGATTTATATTCATAAATCATATTTCTAAATGATATTAATATGAGTAAAAACATTAAATAACCACGCTCTGATGATAAATCATTCAACATTAAATACCATTTCAATCACCATATCTTACCTCATATTTAAGATAAGAGTATTAAAATGAAGGATTATGAAATTAAACATTCTTAAATACCAACATCAGTGGAATATACACATGACCATAAGAACATATAAATTACAATAATGAACTTTAAAAAAATTAAATGTAACAATGAAATTAAAAATTAAAATAATCATTTAGTGGTATATAAATTTTATTATAACTTCCTATAAAAATGGTCATTCATCTATTTTATGAGATGACACAAATTCTATTAAATGTGACTCAGAATATTATCAAAATATGTACTAATAAACTCTAATTCCTCAAAAATCTTATGTCATATTAAATTATCCATATTCATCAACAAATCCTTAATAAAACCATATAAAGAGTGTTATTTTGATATTTTTATATCATAACCACCTATTATATTATCTAAGAGTTCCATTATCATGGCCCTATATCCCAATCTCATCAATCCTACTATAAATGCTTCCTAAAACCTACTCAATTGATCTTACTAAGACAAAAAAATTATTGGGATCAACAATATAAGAAAAAATATATAAAATCAATCATTTTATTTTCTCATGTATTATTTATTTTTAAAATACAAAAAAAATTAAAATTCAACCCATTAGAAGTGAACTATCATGGAAATGTATTATAAATCACATTAATTAATTTGGGACCTTTTCAGGGTGATATTATCTCACATATTAAGGTATTATATAGTAGGATTTGTAAATGTAAATAAGAAGACATCGATTAACATAAATAATTATTTAATTTTATCATTCTATGAAAGACGTATTTATAGAGCTTAACTAATATTTATAACAACATAAAATCGAATACATATTACATTGTCGATAAAAATATTTTTATGCATTAAAATAATTATTATGAACTCTCCAAACCCCAATTGTTATTGGAAAATTTTATAACAACAATTTTATATATAAAAAATCGGAATATTACACTCATATTCAATGTTATATTTGTTTAATGTTTAGTCAAATATAACAACCCATCTCGTCTCTTCCTGAGAGAGTGGAATGTCAATTTTGGAACCCCTAATACATTTATTGGGGACCCTCTATACATGATGTTGTTTTCCCCTTGCATATGTGAACATATGTGGTGATGATCCTCCACTAGATTTAATTACCCCCTCAGTCGATAGACATAATTATTATGGTGTGTGTTCTATACTATAATTCCTAATAGGTTATATAGATTTTCTTATTATTGTGTAGTTATGATAGTAGGTGTATTTATCCCATTTTTTAAAATATAACAAATTCCATGATGTGGACCTCTATATGTTACTAATATGGGGACAATGAAGTGGTTGATTGTATATTGTTATAGTTCATAATCTGTCATGTGTACCTCAATGAGGATAATGTTCCCATTAATTTATATTACTATAAATATTTAAGAAGGGATGATACTTTTATATGAATTGTGATATATGACTTGGCATGTTCTTATCTGATGACTCTAATATGTATCAAATAGTGATTCTTTCTATATTAGAAAATGTTTGATATCTGGTTTCCCCAAATTAAAAAGTTTATCATTGTATATATACACTATGGAAAAGATTTTATATATCCATGGCTTATTTACTTCCATGATACATCTAATATAGTATTATATTTTGATCTCTCACTATCTTACTCTCTGATACCGTCTTAAATTTGAGTTCAAATTTAATATTTTTTATGCCTCCCTTTTTTTGTTTCATCCAATGGAGTATGTTTATGCATACCCCATTATAGGGATTTTTACAACAATTATGTATCTGTGTAGATGATATATATATTAGAGATGTTATAAAATGATGTCTAGATGTTTTATCATATTCACATCTAAAACCTAGATATGTATGATAATTATTTGTAGAGAATATTATTTCATGAATCCAGTGGTGACCATTGTGGATGCAGGAAGATCCATGTTTATGTATAGTGAGGTGAAAATTCAATTCATTATATCTTCATGATTAGAGGTTTCATGTTGTATAATAACCTTTGTATTTTTTAGCATCTATGATATCCATATATATACTTCTTATATAGATTTTTATTTTTAATTATTTGAATATGTGTATATTTTATGATTATATTGTTCATAGACAAATCAAATGTGATATTCATACTTCGTTTCACAAAATTGATCTTTACCTATAAGATATGGGATTGGGATAGATAACATAGCTTATTTCTTTCTTGGGTGGGCCCTAGTGTGAATGGTAATGTTAATGTCTTATTAGGTTCATTTTGTCCTAGAGAAAATGTTTAGAGTTAGTAGTAATGTGGGAATTGGTTTAGGAACATATTTTAATGTTGTTAATGATGAAATGAGTTTTTTTAGTATACCATGGAGACCAATATAGATTTCATATATTATTTATCCTTCTAATATGAATCTATTAAAATTTTACTAAATATTTTGTTTTAATTCATCATTATAGGGTACAAGAATGAAGGTATATGAAATCTATTATAGCAGGTCATTGAATTTTATATCCATACATTGTTATCTCTTTATAATATGTCATAATATTTATTGGTTTATCCTATAAAATAATGTGATCTACTAACTAATATTCAACTCATATATAAATTAAATGTAGTGGTAGGCCCATACTTATGGTTGGGCCACATTCTACTGGTATTTGAGTGACTAAGCATTATATACGAGACATCATTGTGAGGAATAAATTCTCCATTATATATGATAGTATCTCCCCTTTTATGTGTAAATATGTATTCATCGAATAGTGGATGGTAGTTCATTCGTTAATGAATGATAATAGCCATAGTATATACAAGAAATGAGTATTCTAAAATAAAATACCCCATTATTTTTCAAGTAAATACTACTACATCTGTTGTAGAGTATTCTATGGAATCTCATGCTCTCATTTTAATTTATTTTAGAATATCATTTAATAGATTTTTATTATTAAATTTAATTTTCTATATGTAGAAGTGACCCATTATATGTTGTTTTTTTTTCAAATTCATAATTACTCTGTAATAACTCAATGAGAGATTAAGAGACTTTTTACATGATTGAGAATAACTCATTGATATTGTACCCTCCAAAATGTATCCATACTATTGTTAAGTATGTATTTAGGCCCACAAACCTCATTTTTTCTTCTTTATGGATGATTTATTAAAGAATTATTATTTTTAGTCTATGCTGAAATTTTTAAGGAAGGTTTGTGGATTTATGGCTGAATATTCATTCAAAAAAACATTTCCTAGAGATACTGAGTGAGAATTTATAGAATAAAGAATTAGTGAATGTTTTTACAGCAGATTTGGGATCTTCTAGGAACCTACCTAAATAAATTCAAAGAAACATCACTAAAGTTATTAAAATTTTTATTTAGATTTCAGATTAGAGACCACATTCTGATAGGAAAAATTTCATATCGGGTAAATATTATTTCCAAATAAACATTTTTCAAGAGAATTAATATATTAATGATAAAATAATCCCCTACCATGATCATAACCATTAGATATACATTATTTTACACTGGTTATTACCAATAATATCTGTAGAAAGATTCACAAGATGGATGGAATCATATAAACATTTATCAATGAAAATCATAGTCCTATACATTTTAAATATTAAATTATATTTATACTAGAGGTTTTAGTGCTTTTTTCTTCAATTACATCATGGTTAGGAGCTAGATAAAATAGTGGAAACCTTATTCAACTTTTCATAGATATACATGTTCAATGGTCTGAGATCGCCATTCACTCACCCTGTAACGACATAATGTTTTTCAATGGAAATTCCATTGTCATAAGTATTTCCTAAAATACCCTGAAAACACAACCTAATTAACTACTATGTTCTATGTGACCTTTAAACATATGTATGGAAATTCTGCATTTGGAATTTTGAAAATTCGGCACACAATGTTGTAATCCCAAAGTTATTTGGAGTCCGATAATAAAAACATAATTTCTTTTAAATAGTTTCCTGCAATAATGAATAGTAACATACCCTTATGAATAGAGATATAACCTAATTAATATTAACATCACATATGATAGTATAAAAATAATATTAACATTGGAAGTAAGATATAAATATATTTTAGAATAATTTAATAAATGTTTTAAAACTGGTTTTGATAATAAATTTATATTTTAATAAAATATTAAAATAATCATATTTCGAATATTATTTTTGAAAAATGGACTTCATTTTTTAATTCTATATGTCAAAAAAGTGTTAGGGTGAATTTTTGGGATTTTTCCAAAATACATGAATTTTTTATGAATAGTAAAATATGATAATTTATAATAAATGCTAAATAAGGGAATTATTGATTCATTGATGATGTTCTGCTAATGTAATACCACTAGGATCAGGAAAAGAAGACAAAATTATTAATCTTGGTTATGGAATGCATACTATTCTCTTTCTGGTGAACAAATAATAAATTAATGATTATAATATAAAGAAATCCCTCCAGTCCTCCCCTAAACCCCCCCCCCCCTTCACCCCCTCTTATCTTAACACCTATCATGCCTTGTGACTTTCCATTATTCTATCCAAATATCTCCCCAAGATCTACCCCCACATAAAAAATACTCCATGCCTCTTCAATATACCAAAACATCTCCTCTTAAGAGGTTCCCAAAGGTGGAACTCTCAAGAGGTAAATTACTCTTTCCAATTCCTTCATTTCGTTTAAGTTCTCTTTCTTTTTGATTATTTCCTCACCTCCATTCCCCATAATAGTATGATAAATCCAGTAACATACATTTAATAGAATTTTTTCATGCTAATGGTATATTTCATCATCTTCTCTCCTTTCCCAAACCTTTTATTTGAATGAAATGAAAGCACCATTTGAGATGTGCTAATTTAGCACATTCAAGGACAACAATTTATCAATTTATATTATTATAATTAATCATGGTCATGGTACTATTTGTGTTATGGTTGAAAAAGATTATTATATATGTAATATTTTCTATTTTTTTCAATCCTTTCGTACAAATGGTTTTATGTTATATTGGAAAACATCTTCTTTGTAATAAAATCCACCGATTAGCAAAAATGTTTATCACTAAGGATATATATATAAACATTCGACTTCAATCTACGTATCCTAATTAAAATTAAAAACATGTAATCATCGATATGTGAAATAATTTTCATAACACCAATTCTAGACATTCACTTTTATCTTACATATAATCCAATCTTAAATATAAGTGAACTGATATTTTAAACAAATTAAAACAAAACGAGCCCGAACAATGAAATTGAACCTTATAAATAGTGAAAATAGAATTGAATTAACTAAAAATCGTTATAATAAATAAATTAAATATAAGGGAGGTTCTGGATTTATTAATTAATAATCCTAAATTTGTTTATTCGATCATTAATTACAATTGGAGAACACCAACAGATTTAAGCAAAGAGATCCTCTCATTTTCACTCTTAGTCATGTTTATTCTCTATGATATTCCTTTTTGTGTAATAGCGTGTGATGGGGTATATTTTCTCACCTCCCCAATACTTACCTAATGTTTTATAAGTGATGATAATTCCCTTATCTCTCTCATCAACCTCTATTAGTTTCACCTGATACCATGCCGATATTCTATAATGGATCCTACCCGAACATCCTTTATTGTTTCAAGTTTCTATATAATTATTTTTTACCAGGATGTAGTTGTTATTTTTTAGGTAAACATTTTTCATTTTGTAGATATGCTCCATAATCATGTTCTAATATCCATCTCTCATTCACTATCGAGGATATACAAGCTTTTATGTGAATCCCTCCTCAATACATCCAAAATAAGAATACTCATTTTAATGGAACATCCCGAACATTTAAACAATATCTTGTGCAGTATATCATCTAATTTAAGACAACATTGTCTTTATTAAATCAGTATTTTTTCATGAAAACCATCTTGGTTCAATTTTGGTTTTGTATAAAATAATTTCTTCTGTACTATTTGAAAAGCTCTATAGTATTTTTCTTGATAACCACACAAAAAATGTTTTAATGTTAATGTTTATCAAATACATTTCTTATATGATGTCACTTCTATTTTTTACAACCTACCATGTTATATGCCTATATTACCGTAATAATTTCCATGTATGTTCTGATACAATTATTTCATGTACACTCTCATGATACACTCGTTGTTTATGCTTTATGTCATGATTGTGGTAACCAATTCTCTCCAAGTGTAACCTTATGTTTATGTATGGTGGATTATGTATAATTATTTTTGTGGAAAGAATATTTATGAGGTAAGAATATTTAGATAGAAATAATATTCATCAAAATGATAATATGGGTCCACCCAGATAGCGCTTCAATGAATTGGGTAAGTTTATGTCTCATGAGATGCGATGTGAAAAGGGATTGTAAGTAATCATTGACCCATACTAAAATGGGAAATGTGATTGGCGGTTATCCATGACCTGTACTAAATAAATATTTTATAATTATGCCACATTTACAGGATTCCATGTTTATATGATCCCATGATTATATGATATTATTTCATATGTTCCATGTTTTGGATATCAAAATGTCATGCCTCCTAACTCATGTTCTTAAGATGTATACTTTTCATCATTCCCTTACTGGACTTTTCACCTCATCCCTTTGTTCCAGGGTACCCTATGCAGATGTAAGAGATCAAAAGAAGTTAGAATATCTTTATGTAGATTAAATAAAGATGTTTTTAGCCCCAAGATTTATGATATATGTACCAAGCCTTCAATGAAACTGGACATAATGATCCTTGGATAGTACTATGATGATTAATTATGCTTAAAATCACGAAATGTTATATGTAAAATGCTCGAGTCTCTATAGTTGGTATCAGAGGGAGGTTTAATTATTTTTGGAGATTAGGAATAGATAACCATAGTGAGAACAATTAGGATGAGACTAAGTATAAGAAAACATTTCGGAATTTTCGTAAGTATTGACTAAGTGGATTATCATGAAAATACATCCCTGTCTGGATACGAGTAGGTAGAGGATACTATGGCATAGATGTATCTTGGGGTAAAACATGAAAACATAGATTTAAGCTCAACTAAAATGGGAACTGGTGGATGAAAATGGGCATTTCATCACTCTAGGTTATGAAACTCCGAGGGATATTCTTTAGTAGCTTCATGAGCATAGTACAAACCATTATTATGGGACAAAATGAAGACCATAAGAATATAAGTTAAGAAATATATTGAGGATAACATGGATATAATCCTAAGGAATCACAAGTCAGTATATAATTTTTCTTTATATGTTTATGATTTTATGTTCAAAGTTTTCTTTTTATCCTCAATATATAAGTATTAATGAGCTCTAATTATAAATTATTTTTCTTATTTAATGGTGGGAAATAGAAGAACATGTTCCAATAACCAATTTGATTGTAAATGTGATGATTTCTCTAATTATATGCCTAATGTGATGGAAGTAGGTGCCCAAAAGATTATGGAAGTACTTGCTTAGCTGGATCGAGTTATGAATAATAACTGGAATCTGGTGGAATTTCCTCCTCCTCCAAGTAAAGAGGAAGTTGTCCTAGAATATTTCATTCGGAAAAGACCTCCCAATTTTTGTAGTTCTTCTGATCCCCTCCATACAGAACAATGGATTAACTCCATTGAAAATATTTTCTCAGTACTACAGTGCTCGGATGAATAGAAAGTTGTACTGGTGTTCTATAATTTTGATGGGGAAGCTGATTAGTGGAGGACACTAATAAAGAATGCAATTTCCCTAGAGGAAATTGATTCCATAGAATGGGATGAATTAAAGAGGATGTTTTTAAAAAATATTTTCCTTGAACCCTCCATCTCTAGATGGAAAGAGAGATCCTTGGACTCAAGAAAAAGGAAGATGAAACCATTAGGGCATATGAAGTAAACATTACGATGCTTGCAAGGAATGCCTCTAGCTTTTTCATCAACACTGAAAGCAAGGTGGATCGATTCTTTAGTGGAATAAATCAGAGTCCTTGAAATGGGTTAGAGATTCGAGAATTCAAAATTTATGATTATATTTTTTGTTGTTACCTCATGGTTGAAATGGAGATTGGAGACTCTTAGTGGTCTTGGGGGCCTAGTGACCAGAAGCAAAAAATGATGAAAATCATGGGCGGTTCATCAAACAAATCCCAAAATAGAAAGAAGCCTCACATTCCCCCTAGTAAAAATTTTCGGAAAAAATAATCTTGGTGACTCTCTCAAGGGAAATGATAATTTCTTAAATTTGGAATGTTTGGTCCTCTAGCCCCAAACTATAGAAGGGATATAAAAAATACCACTAATGGTGAAGAATAAAGGAAGGTTAAGATCAACATCCAACCAGCAGTGCAGTGTTACAACTGTAAGGAGCTTGGGCATTATGCAACCAAATTACCTATGCTGAGGTTTGTGGGAGGAAATCAACAACAACCTTCAAGGAATCAAGGAAGGGCTTATGATAACACTACTACTGATGTGGAGCTGGAAAACGATGATGTGGGAAGTACACGTTTAATTAATTAAATAATAGTGAACGTACTACTAGATTATGGTTCTATGCCTTCTTTTATATCATACAATTTTAATCTAACTATTCAAACACCACCACAAAATTTGGAGGAAAATTTATCTTTGAGAATAGAGGATGGGTTAATTATTGCATCTACGGTTTATAACTCCTCCCCCATTAACATTTGTGGACTGGACCTCTTAGAAAATATCTTCATACTTCCTTTAGTGGAGTTCGATGCTGTCTTGGAAAAGGATTGGCTAGCATTTTACAATGACAACATCAATTTTTGGGAATGGGAAATAACATTCTACATCCCAAAGAAACCTCTGATTCATTACAAGTGTAATGAGGAAGAAAAGACTCCTTTAGAATCTTCATCTCAATTTTGGAGACTTCTTCCTTGTGAGCAAGCATATCTAGCTCAAATGATTTGGACAACGGATAGTATCATGCTTCAAGACATGCCCATCGTAAGAGATTACGATAATGTATTAACTAAAGAGTAGCATGATCTTCCTCTTAACTGATATGTTGAGTTCTCAATTGAAATTATCCCTAGATACCCACTAATCTCAAAGAAACCATATAGAATGGATACTGTAGAGCTGGAACAGTTGAAGAAGTAGTTACGGTAGATTATGGAGAAGGGTTTTATATGCCCGAGTGCTTCACCGTGGGGTGCTCTTGCCCTCTTCATCAAGAATAATGATGGATCAATGTGCCTATGCATTGATAATTGTGAGCTCAATAAAATCATGATATAGAACATGTAACTCCTTACACGGTTAAATGACGTGTTCGATCAGCACTGTGGGGACACTTATTTATCTAAGGCAGACCTTTAGTCCAGATATCAACAACTAAAGGAGAGGAATAATGATTTTCCCAAGACTGCCTTTCGAACGATGAATGGACACTATGAGTTCATGGTGATTCCATTCGGACTCACTAATGCTCCAGAAATTATAAAGGATTTACTGAATAGATTCTTTAGATATTACCTTGAAAAAATTTTGCTGGTCATTATTGATGATATTCTGATATACTACAAGATAAAGGAGAAACATTAAAAACATTGGAATACTTTTATAATGACATTGAGAAGGGAGAATTTGTATAAAAATTACAGTAAATGTGAGTTTTGGATGGAGGAAGTATCATTCTTGGGGCATGTTATCAACGAAGAATGGATATCTATGGACCCTTACAAGATGAATGCAATTGAAGAGTGGCTGAGGACAACTTTTGTAATGGATATCCACTGATTTTTGGATCTAGATAGGTATTATTGACGATTCATGGTGAACTTTTCATGATTTTGAATCCCAATGAGAAAACTGACATGGATGGGAGTAAATTTTATCTGGTCACAAGAATGTGAAGAATATTTCTAGGAGTTGTAAAAGAGGCTTAACAATGCATCAGTACTCACAAAACCTTCAAGTGGATAACACTTTGTGGTGTATAGTAATGCTTCTACGAAAGGCATAGGCTATTTGATAATGATAAATTATAATGTGATATATGATACCTAAATTCAGCTGAATATACATGAGAAAAACTATCCTACACATGATCAGGAGTTAGCAGCTATGATATTTTCATTGAAAATATGGAGGAATTATTTCAATGGGGAAAATTGTGAGATATATACTGACCACAAGAGTCTGAAATATATATTCACACTGAAGGAGATTAATATGTGCCAGCGAAGATGGATAGAGATCATCCGGGATTATGACTGCACAATCCATTACCATCCTGGTTTTTCAAACAATTTGACAGATGATCTAAGTAGAAAGGATATTTCATCTTTATCAATGATGAGAATTGAAATGGAAACGATCTTATTAGATTTTCAAAGGATGGATATTGGATTCAATATTGGAGTAACATAATCAATCCTTTCTTAAATTATTTCACAACCATCCATCTTGGAGAAAATAACGGATGCTCAAAGAAAGGATGTTGAAATTTATAAAAGGGTGGAAGGTGTTAAAAATGGAAAATCCTCTAATTTAAAAAGTAATGATGAAGGATTCGTAATATTTGAAAATGATTATGTATACCACCTGATCCATATATAAAGAAGGATATATGGAATGATTCACATAGCTCGACCTTCTCTATCAACCCATGGATCAAAAATATGTATCGAGATCTATGAGAAAACTTGTGGGGGAGAATATTGAAAGGGAGATTGTTGAATATACATAAAAGTTCCCCATATGATAGCATGTGAAGGCTATGAGACAAATTTCTAAGGAGATGATGAGACCACTACCCATACCAGCATGGAAGTGGGAGAAAATTACATTGGGCATTTTCACTGGACTTCAATGACATCTAGAGAAAAAAATGTTTTATGTGTCGTTGTGTATCGTCTTATGAAGACAACTCACCTTATCGCGGTTCGTGATGACTTCTCATTGGGTCAACATGAAAGTATTTACATCAAATTAGTGGTAATATTTCTTAGAGTACCACTATCTATTGTATCATATTGTGTTATGAGGTTCATCTGCATGTTCTGGAAAAGTATCCAACAAGCTCTAAGCATTGAACCAAAAATCATTATGGCTTATCATCCTCAAATTGATGTCCAATTTGAGCGAACTATTCATAAATTGGAAGACATGTTGAGAGAAAGTCCAATGAAATTCAATGGAGGATGAGACCAACATCTTCCCCTGGTTGAATTAACCCACAACAATAGTTTCCACTCATTCATCCAAATTGTAACGCCCCAACACCAGTTACCCGGAGTCTGTGAATTATTACATAACATTGGCATGATCAAAAGAAAAATCATGTCTCGAAAGACCGATTAATTTAGTAGCCTTGGGATATCTAGATACATTCATAAAGTTTAAATTACATCATAAAATGAAAAACTACAACAAAATATTTTCATCATAATCCACACTCATATCCCCTCATACTATCCCTACAGGTCATTCATAAATTACTTCTTCACATCTTGGGAAAAATAAAACATTGAAAGGGGTGAGCACAAATTCCCAGTAAGGATAACAATATAGCAGAAACTTTCGTAAATACGCATAAACATTTAAGTCAATGTATAACTAAAACAAATGCATTTTAAAACATTAACATCTGTATAATATGGAAAAAATAAAATGAAATTATTCCATATACTTATTCACATGAATATTCTTCTAGACAAATAATCACATGAAATATCAAAAACCACTTTTATAATGATGGAATGCATAATGCCAGACTATCATAACGACATGGCCAATGAATCATACCAAGACGACAAATAATATTTTGTCAAGGCCTTGTTTCAAGACACTATTTTGTCTCATGAGACCTACAGATGCATTGAGGAGCTATAGCAGGCTCCACCCGTCAGATATTAAGTCCAATGCATTCCTCATATAAACAGGTTTAAACATAACATAAACATTCGTATGAAAATTATCATACCAAATGTCAATACTTTCTCCATAAACCATGAATTTTATTAAAATAACACATCCATAGTCAAAGATATAACAAAACCTTCAAAACAATATGTAAGTTCTGTATCATAATAAATAAACTTCAAATAATTTAAAAATCCATCACAGAATGTTGACATAGATGAAATCAAAACTATTTGAGAGAAATATCTCTTTTTTGAAATCATTTGAAAGTCACATAATTATAAAATAAAACATTTACTTTGAATTTTTTTTATAAACATGTAAGGGAATCTTTGAAGATTTTATAACGGCAGAAAATAGCTGCACCCGTCGTATATGTAAAAAAACATTCTTACCTTAATTCTGTCGAAATGGTTAAAAAGGAACATGTTTGGAAAACGATGGAAGGATTCCATTATAAACCTCTTATAAAAAGTCAAACAAGGTTATAAATGACTCTAGACCATATTTTATTAAATACTAAAAATGTTTTCACATACATTTTTGAGAAACATGGATTTCGATGATAAAGAAGTCCCAGTATATTATTACGTACAAACAACCTCAGATAATGAAGAGATTGCCAAATAAACCCTTAACTTGTAATTTTCCTTGGATAGAGGAAGGTTAACCTCATGTATAATGGTGAAATAATTGTTAATAAATTATACAAGAATAGTATACATTAATATGATATCATCTATGATATTTTAAAATTGCATTGTTAATAATATGTTAGTATTATCATCGTTCCGGGTGTTAACTTACTTGTATATGTTTTGTTACATAAGATGTGTTTGTTAGGGATAGGTTGTATCTTATTCATATCCAAAATGATATAAATTCCTTAAAAATTATTTTTAAATCATCAAATGATAATTATTCATGAATGGATATGATGTAGAATGAATCTTATCGTGTTCGTTGAGATGGTAGTTCATATGTACACACGAGCGACAATATCATTCTTTTGATATTAAAATAATATATAATTGGATGGTATATCATATATACAGAATAATTAATAATTTATATATATATTATTTTCATGAATTACACATCATTATTATACCCCATCCAAATAATAATTTATTGAATAGCAATTACACAACGACGTGGAGACGGTAAGCCGTACGTACGCACGTATGGTGACATGTCATTCAAAGGATTGGTAGAATATTGAATATGGTTGTACCATATTTATAACAACATCACATTATATATAAGATACTGGAGTTATTTTTTTAGAATGGTAATAACAAATAAATAAGATGTTGAAAAAGAAATGAACTTGAAAAAGGGCGGGGAAAACATTACCTCTTCTTCGGGTTCTTCCTTTTTATTTGTCAAAAGGCCTCCTTGGGTTGGCTTTCTGATCCAACTAAGGCCTCTAGGGTAATGTTAGTTATTTTTAATGAGTATTTGGGCAGGTTTTGGCCGAACCAAAAGGCTTTGAATGTGTGAATTAGTGATAATGAGGAGTTCCCTTTTATAAGAGGGGTGAGGGGCACTTTTGGAAGAGCTAGAAATATAATTTTATAATAAATTCATATTCGGTTTATAATGGCTCCAAAGTGTATTATTTAATGGTTAAGGTTGGGATGGGTCGAAACCAACTAACCCAATAGAATTTAGATAGGTTTTGGTCATTATATTAACAATATATTTTAGTTTTAACACTTAGTTAATTAGTTTGACACTTACCATGTCACATTGTATTTTTATATTATGTAGTTAATAAACATACTATATACCCCCAAGGGACCCCCCAAGTGGACCATTAATGATAAATCTATCATGATATATGTCTCATGGATGAACCTTAGATTTTTAAGAATTGAATATAAATTAATAATATAATATTTGTTTTAAAAACTCTTTTATGTCAATTTTGACACTATTGGGTATTTTGTTTTTGATAAATTAATAACAGCATTATTACATTGAAAAAATTTATATAATCAATAAAAATACGTCATATTAACCTAGAAAATTAGTGTAATTCATAAAAAGTCTCATATTAAATTTATTGTGATATTTATAATAACAATTATTTTCATATTGCATTAATTAGGTAATTACTGAATCCACATTGTGTCATAAATAAATTAAATTTTTTAATGTCTAAAAATTATATATAAAATAAAATTATGTAGGAAATCTTATTTTTCTTTCTAATGAATATTTAAAATTTAATTTATCTTATGTATAACCCTATATTAAAAATGTTTTAGTAAATATCCTTTGATTTTAACTCTTTTAACTCGTCTTTGAATTAAATAATAATAAATGTCCTAATCGAATCCAAGTGGACCTAAATGATAAAATTTTATTCCTAAGGTTGATTTTGGTCGAGATACAGTTATCCAATGGAATTAGGTCATGTGTTAGGCTAATATTAATATCATTTTTACACTTAATTATCCTATTTACTTTAAGCTGTGGTAAATAAATGTAAAAATTTACTATTCACCAAAAAAAATTTCATCTCATTGAACCACATTTTACTCATTGATATTAACCTTGTCTCTCAGATTTTTGAAATTCCACTTACAGAAGTGGTAAAATTATGTTTTATGTGAATTTCCAAATTCTCCTAGGATGTGGGTAAAAGACAGTGAAAACTTCAATAAAATTTTTATATATCTAAAATTATTCTAAACTTAATCCAATGAATTTCATTGAAATTATATCGGTATTATGTATCAATTTTGACCTTAATAAAATTTAAATAAAATAAATAAATATTTAAAAAAATTGGTTTTTAAACTATAACTTAGTGTTTTTTCACTATTCATCAAATTTTGAAAGTTTTCAGAAAAATACCAAATTTTCACCCTAGGATAATTTCGATATTATGATTCAAAAAATGAAGTCCATTTTGAAATATAAAATTTATAAAATTTCAAAAAGTGGGTATTAAAATTCATAACGGCTAGTTTAATTGGTTTTGGTGTGTGTGTTAGAACTCGAAGTTGCGTACAACACATGCTACTGTATTATTCAAAGGAAAGCATATCATGGAAGCTTGGGGTGTTACATTCTCCCCTCCATCAAGTAATTTTCTACTCAAAATTTCTATTATACAACCGCATGAAAAGACTTGTGTGGTTCTACATCATTAGATCCTCGGGTTCCCATGTTGCTTCTTCCATCTTATGGTTTCTCCACAAAACTTTTACCAAACGAGTCTTCTAGTTTCTCAGTACTTGTTCTCTTGTATCAAGAATCCTGATGGACTCTTCGCAATAAGACAGATTGGGTTCTAGTTGTAATTACTCATAGGGGAGTACATGCATTGGGTCAGGCATGTATTTCCTCAACAGTGATATGTGGAACACATCGTGAACTTAGAAGAGACTTGGATACATTGCCAAATGGTAAGCTACAACCCCAATTCATTCAAGAATTTCGAAAGGTCTGATGTTCCTAGGATTCAATTTACCATTCTTACCAAAATGTATAACTCCCTTCCATAGAGATAGCTTCAAGGAAACATGATCTACTACCTGAAATTCCAAATCCTTCCTTCGGTTATCGTCATAGCTCTTCTGCCGACTTTGAGTTGCTTTGATGTGGTTTTGGATTACCTTTAACTTTTCCATTGTTTCCTACACCAGTTTTGGGCCTAAAAGTTTTCGTTCACCAACGTCATCCCAACAGGTTGGTGTGCGACATCTCTTTCCATATAACGCTTTATAAGGTGCCATCTGAATACTCGAATGGAAGCTATTGTTATAGGAAAATTCTACCTGAGGTAAATATTGTTCCCACATACCCTGAAAGTCAAGAGAGCATGATCTCAACATGTCTTCTAAGGTTTGAATAGTCTGTTCTGATTGTCCATCTGTTTGAGGGTGGTTGGCAGTGCTCAATTGAAGTTCAGTATCCAGGGATTTCTGAGGACTCTTCCAGAATCTTGAAGTAAAATGGGGATCATGATAAAAAACAATCGATAGTGGTAATCCATGAAGTCTCACCACTTCATTATTATATATTCTTTCTAGACGTTCCAGTGTTAGATCTTCTCTTATAAAATGAAAATGTGCTGAATTGGTAAGACGATCAACAATAACCGATATTGCATGATTCCTTCTAGGAGTCTTTGGTAGCCCCATGAAATAATCCATCGTAATATTGTCCCATTTCCACTCCGGTATGGGAAGAGGTTGGATGAATCCTCCAGGTTGTTGCCTTCCAGCTTTCACTTGTTGACAATCCATACATCTTTACACAAAATCAGCAATCTCCCTCTTCATGTTGTCCCACCAAAAAGGTTCCTTCAAGTCTCTTTACATTTTGGTCCTCCCAGGGTTTATAATGAAATTGGAACTATGAGCATCATCCAACAATTCAATTTTTAGATCATGTATATTGGGAACACAAAGACTCTTCCCAAATTTCAAAATTCCATTTTCATACCTGAATTCATTCAATTTCCCATCATTCACAGCTTTAATCTTCTTTTGAAATTCATTATCATCGGTCTGAGAACTCTTAATCCGTTCTAGTAAAGATGGGTTGGCAACCATTTGAAAAAGAACTGATGTTTCACCTTCCATGGTTATTTCTATGTCCATCTTCACTAGATCCATTAATATTGGATCCCTTTCAATTCTCATATTGTTCAAAACTCCATGATCTTTTCTTCTTAAAGCATCTTCCACCGTATTTTCCTTCCCCGGGTGGTAGCGTATTGTAAAATCATAACCCTTGAGTAATTAAAGCCATCTCATTTGCCTCATGTTGAGTTCTTTTTGTGAGAAAATACACTTCAAACTCTTGTGATCATTATAAACCTCACATTTTTCACCATAGAGGTAGTGCCTCCATATCTTCAATTTAAGATCATAGGTGCTAACTTGAGATCATGAGTAGGATATTTTTTCTCATTAATTTTAAACTGTCTAGATGCATAGGCAATAACCCTATCATTCTGCATAAGGACACAACCAAGTCCTTTCTTCGATGCATCACTGTAAATAACGAACCCATCATTCCCCGACGGTAGAGTCAATATAGGATCATTGACTAATCTTTTCTTCATTTCTTCAAAACATGCTTAAAACTCTTTTTTCCAAAAAAAAAATTAACCCCCTTACATGTGATCTTTGTTAATGGGTTAACCAAATAGGCAAAATTTGGGAGAAACATCGATAATAACCTGTTAAAATAATAAAACTGTGTATCACAGTTATAATCGCAGGTGCTGGTCATTCTTGGATTGCCTTGGTCTTAGAAGGATCAACAGAGATTTCATATTGAGAGACAGCATGGCCAAGGAAAGAAATCTCCTGAAGCTAGAATTCACACTTGCTAAACATCCCATATAATTCATGTCTTCTCAGAGTCTTCAGGATAATGCGCAAGTGATTTTCTTGATCATCATAGCTTTTGGAGTATACCAATATATCATGAATAAATACCACCACAAAATAATCAAGATATTAGTTGAAAACTCTATTCATTACATCCACGAATAGAGACGGTGCATTAGTTAACCCAAAAGGCATTATCGTAAACTCGTAATTCTCGTACCTTGTTCGAAATGTTGTCTTTGGAATGTATTCCTTCTTCATACACAACTAAAGTTATCCAGATCGAAGGTCAATCTTTGAAAAGTATTTAGCTCCATGCAGTTGGTCAAATAAATCATCTATGCGAGGTACGAGATACTTGTTATTTATTGTTATAGCATTGATCTCTATGTAGTCGATACATAACCTCATAGATCAATATTTCATTTTAACAAAAACAATAGGGGCTCCCAGTGGAGAAAAACTAGGTATAATAAATCCCTTATTACTAAATTTCTCTAGTTGTTTCTTTAGTTCAACTAATTCCACAGGGGCCATTCTATAAGGGGTCTTCGATATAGGCCAGGATCGAGGAATTAAATCAAGGGAAAAATGAACTTCTCGTTCTGGAGGATGTCCAGGTAAATCATCCAGAAACACATCTACACATTCTTTCACAATAGGTACATCCTCTATTTTAACATTCATTTACTCACCCACAATCACTTCATTCTCTTCCTCCCCAATAATTGATTTTAGTTGAGCTACTGGTGGTGGATCTAGATAAGAATTAGGAGGTGATGATTCTGTTCTAATGATAAGGTGTTCCTTATCATCATCATCAAAAATCGTAACCTCTTTCTTATTACAATAAATCTTTGCATCGTGGTCCAAAATCCAATCCATACCGAGGATTATATCAAACTCAACCATAGGTATGATGATGAGATCAGCAGATAAAGAACATTTATGTGCTTTAATAGGGACTAATTCACAAAACATTGTTGCAATGATACTTCCCTTATGAGTATTAACTAACAACTCCTTTGTTAAATCAAATTGGAAATATCTAATTTTCTTAGAAAACTGGGAATATATGAAACAATGTGACGATCCAGAATCAAATAATGCATTTTCTAAACTCAAGGAAACCATTAAATTACATTCCACCACGTCTTTCGGAGCTTCTACCTTAGCAGTATTGATAGCATATGCTTGGCCTTGATCCCTTGTCCTTTTCTAAGATATGTTCCCCTGATGCTTTGGACATTCATTTGCATAATGTCCCATCTCCTTGAAATTGTAGCATTGGACATTGGTACCTTCCTTATTCCCCTTGAAATCACGAGCATGGAGGTATTTTTCACCACACTTGTAACAGACTCTCATTCTTTTTATGAAAGTACCGTGGTGTATCTTCCCACATTTACTACAGGATGGATATTCAACTTTTCCCTTCTTCCACTTATTTCCATTCCCAGATTGATCAATAGATCAGTTATTCTCTTTCTTTCCATTAAAATCATAAGACTTAGAGAATTACTTTTCTGTCTTGATTGCACATGAGACATTGTCTTCGTACGATGAGAAGGATTTTGAGACTAATGCTCAATGGAGAAATGGTTTTAACCCATCAAAGAAACGATCAATATTACTTCTTGGGGTACGTATATAATCTCTAGCATACCTTGCTAACCTCGTAAAGATAGCCTCATACATTTCCACATTCTCATCCTCCTTTTGTCTTAGGCTTATAAATTTCTTTTCTATATCTTCTTGATGGTCACCAGGAAAGTATTTTTCTAAAAACAATTCATTGAACTCCCTCCATTACATATTTCATAAATAATCATATTCCTTCGTGTTTTGAATCAATGACCACCATTGATCAGCATCTCCAGTGAGGTGATAAACTACAATGACAACTTTTTCCCTTTCACTACTCCCCAAATCCTAAAATATATTCTCTAGGGAACTTATCCATTGCTTATCTACAAATGGATTTGTACTCCCATTTATTGTTGGTGGCCGCTGCCTCATGAAGTGATCTAACATTGATCCTCCACGCTGTGGATCAGGGTTCTCCATACGGGTAAGGTTATTATTCATAACCTGAGTGAGTTGTCCCAGCATGGTGATTAGTTGATCAACACCAGTTGCATCACCAACTCCACTATAATTATCTTGAGCAGGAGGGAAATCCCTACAAGGATTGCGTGCACTGATACAGTTTCTATTTCTTCCACTATGCGAGATTTCTAAAAAATGGCATAAACTAGATTAGTTTATGATTCAAAATACATAACTCCATACTTATAAAACACTTAACATAAATTGAACTATTAATGGATATAATCCATAATCATAAATATGTTTTCATTGGGGATGTATATACTTATAGAACCTTCATAATGATTTTAATGAAAATGAGTGTTATCCTACGCATATCCCCCGGGAGTGTCGTAACCATGAGTGCATCAAGGCTCATTGTCTTGCACCAGTTCCCGTTCATGTCTAGCTCAAAGCGGTGTTTTTGGGTTTTACCCCTAGGTACATCTATGCCAGGGCCGCCTCTACCTTCTCGTATCCAGATAGGGATGTATTGCTCGGAAAACTCACAAAATCTCTACAAAACCAAAATTCTAGGAAGTTCATCTATACTAATCCTCAATGACCATCTTAAATCTATGTTCTCTAATCAGAGTTTATCTAAATGTAGCTTTAAACATTTGTACTAAACTTCCACTAATACCAACTGTAACGTCCCGAACCCAGTTACCCAAAGTCGGTGCATTATTACATAACAATGGCATGATCACAAGAACGATCAAGTCTCGAAATACTGATTAGTTTAGTATCTTGGAATAACTAGATACATTCATATAGTTTACATTACATCATAAAATGAAAAACTACAACAAAATCTTGTCTTCATAATCCACACTTATAACCACTCATACTATCCCTATAGGTCATTCATAAATTACTTCTTCACATCCTAAAAAAATAAAACATAGAAAGGGGTGAGCTCAAATGCCCAGTAAGGATAACAATATAGTAAAAACTTTCATAAATAAGCATAAACAATTAAGGAAATTTATAACAAAAACAAATGTCTTTTAAAACGTGTACTTCAGCATAATATGGCAGAAATAAAATGAAATAATTCCATATTCATATTCACATGGATATTTTACTAGTCGAATAATAACATGCAATATCAATAACCACTTTCATAATGATAGAATCCATAATTCCAGACTATCATAACCACATTGCCAAGCCCTCATTCCAAGACTACAAATAGGATTTTGTCAAGGCCTTGTGCCGAGACACTATTTAGTCTCATGAGACCTACCGATGCATTGAAAAGATATAGCGAGCTCCACTCGTCACATATTAAGTCCAATGCAATCCTGATATGAACAGGTTTAAACATAACATAAACATTTGTATTAAAATTAGCATACGAAATGTCAATACTTTCTCCATAAAACATGAATGGTATAAAAATAACACATCCACAGTCAAATATATCACAAAAACTTCAATAAAATATGGAAGTTTTGTATCATAATAAATAAACTTCAAATAATCTTAAAACCCATCAAAGGATGTTGACATAGATGAAATAAAAACTATTTGAGAGAAATATCTCTTTTTTGAAATCATTAGAAAGTCAGATATATATAAAATAAAACATTTGGTTTGATAATTTTCTTATAAACTTGTAAGGGAAGCTTCAAAGATTTTATAATGGCGGAAAACAGCCACACCCGCCGTATAAGTTAAGAAAACATTCTTACCTTAATTCTGTCGAAAAAGTTAAAAAGGACCTTATTTAGAAAATGAGATAATGATTCCTTTATAAAACTCTTATAAAAATTCAAATAGGTGTATAAATTACTTTAACACATATTATATTAAATAGTAAAAATGTTTTGAAATACATTTTTAAGAAACGAGGATGTGGATGATAAAGAAGTCCCAGTAGATTATTACGTACAAACCACCTCGTATAATGAAGAGATTGTGAAACAAACCCATACCTTGTACTTTTCCTTGGTTGGGGGTAGGTTAGCCTCATTTATAATGGTTAAATAATTGTTATTAAATTATACAAGTATCATATACATTAATATGATATCATATATGATATTTTAACATTGCTTTGTTAATAATATCATAGTATTATCGTCGTTTCGGGTGTTAACTTACTCGTATATGTTTTGTTACATAAGTCCGGTTTTTTATGGTTAGGTTGTATCTTATTCATATTTATAATGATCTCATGTACATATGGATTATTTTTAAATCATCAAATTATTATTAAACATGAATGGATACGATGGACAATGAATCTCATCGCGTTCGTGGAGACGGTAGTCCGTACGTACGCACGAGCGACAATATAATTCTTTTGATATTAAAATAATATATAATTGGATGGTATATCATATATAAAGAATCATTATCAAGTTATATTTATTATTTACATGAATTAAAAAACATTATTATACCTATCCAAATAATAATTTAATGAATAACAATTACACCACGACATGTAGACGATAAGTCGTACGTACGCATGTATGGTGACATGTCATTAAAAGGGTGTATATAATACTGAATATGGTTGTACCATATATATTATAACATCACAGTATATATATAATATATTGGAGTTATTATTTTATAATGGTAATAACAAAGAAATAAGAAGTTGAAGAAGAAATGAACTTGAAAAAGGGTGGTGAAAACATTACCTCTTCTTCGAGTTCTTCATTTTGATTTGATCAAAAGGGCTCCATAGGTTGGCTTTCTGATCAAACTAAGGCCTATAGGATGAAGTGAGGGAAGTTGATAGAGTATTTGGGTAGCGGTTGGCCGATCCAAAAGGCAATGAATTTGTGAATTAGTGAGAAGGTGGAGTGCCCTTTTGTAAGAAGGGTGAGGGTAACCTTTGGAAAAGCTAGAAATATTATTTTATAATAAATTCATATTCAGTTTATAATGGCTAAAAAGTAGATTATTTATAGGTTAAGGTGGTTATGGGGCGAAAACCACTCAACCAGTAGAATTTAGACAGGTTTGGGTCATTATATTCACCTTATCTTTTAATTTTAACTCTTAGTTAATTAGTTTGACACTTTCCATGTCACTTTGTATTTTTATATTATATAGCTAATAAACATACTATATACCTCCATGAGACCCCAATGTGGTCCATTAATGATACACATATCATGATATAAGTCTCTCAGTTGATCCTTAGATTTTTAGGAATTGAATATAAATTAATAATATAATATTAGTTTTAAAAACTCTTTCATGTCAATTATGACACTATTGGGTATTTTTTTTTGATAAATTTATAACAGCATTATTACTTCGATAAAAATTTATATAATCATATATAATATGTCATATTATCCTATAAAATTAGTGGAATTCATAAAAAGTTTCAAATTACATTTATTTTGATATTTATAGTGTCAATTATTTTAATATTTTATTACTTAGGTATTTACTGTATCACCATTGTGTCATAAATAAATTAAATTATTTATTGTATAAAAATTATAAATAAAATACCATTATGTAGGATATATTTTTATATTTCTAATGAATATTTAAAATCGAATTTATCTTAGGTATAACCTTATATTACAATTGTTTTAGTAAATAAACATTGACTTTAACTCTTTTAACTCTTCATTGAATTAAATAATAATAAATGTCCTAATCTAATCCATGTGGACCTAAATGATAATATTTTATTCCTAAGGTTGTTTTTGGTCGAGATGAACTTGTAAAATAGAATTAGGACACATGTTAGGGTAATATTAATATCATTTTCACCCTTAATTACCCTATTTACTTTTAACCGTGGCAAAGTAATGTAATAAGATACTATTCACCGATAATTATTTTCATATCATTGAACCAAATTTTACTCCTTGATATTAACTGTGTCTCTCATATTTTTTAAATTACACTAACATAAGCGGTAAAATTATGTTTTATGTGAATTTCCAAATTCTCCTAGGAGGTGGGTAAAAGATGGTGAAAAGTTCAATAAAATATTTATATATCTAATATTATTTTAAACTAACTCCAATGAATTACATTGAACTTATATAGGTATTATTTATCTATTTTTACCTTAATTAAATTTAAATAAAATAAATAATTATTAAAATAATAATATGGTTTTTTAACTATAACTTAGTGTTTTTTCACTATTCATCAAAAATTGAATGTATTCAGAAAAATACCAAAATTTTACCCTAGGCAAATTTTGATATTCCAAATCCAAAAATGAAGTCCATTTTGAAATATAAATTTTTTAAAATTTCAGAAAGTGGGTATTACTATTCCTAATGGCTAGTTTGATTAGTTTTGGTGTGTGTGTTAGAACTCGAAGTTTTATACAACACATGATACTGTATTTTTCAAAGGAAAGCGTATCGTGGAATTTTGGAGTGTTACACAAATGGAACCATATTAATCCCTTTATCGTAAAATGTGTAGAACACTAGCGTGTAGAGATGTAGTCGGTGAGCATAAGATGCTAGGACCTGAAATGGTTGAAGAAATGGTGGATAAGGTGAAAACCATTCAACAACATATCAAGGAATCCCGATGTCGACCAAAGAGTTATGCAGATAACTGTCGATGAGACCTTGAGTTCAAAGTTGGTGACATGGTATTTCTTTGTATATCTCAATGAAAGAAGATCATCAGGTTTGGAAAGAAATGGATGTTATCTCCCAGGTACATCGACCCCTTAGAGATCTATACTCCAGTCAAAGATATGGCCTATTGACTGGAACTTCCTCCTACAATGTCGAAATTACATGATGTATTTCATGTATCCCACGTATAGAAGTACATACTAGTCCCTTCACATATACTCTCTTCAGTGGTGGTACATTTGGAGGATGATCTCCCTTATGAGGAGCAGCCTGTGTAGATCTTGGATCTTAGATACAAAGTTCAATGCAACAAGACTACTCATCTAGTCAAATTACTATGGAGAAACCATATGTACAAAGAGGAAAATGGGAATTGGAGGAAGCAATGAATGAAAAGTACCCACAATTTTTTTTCTTAGAATGTAAAATGACATTTTGAGTGAAAAATTTTATAAGGGGGAAAGAATCTAACGACCCAATGTTTATAAATTGAAATCCCTACTCATAATTATGTCATAAAATCACATGAATACACAATAAAATGAACTAATAAGTTCTAAGTGACCTTTAAACATATGTTTGACACTTCTGGGTTTGGAATTTTGAGAATTCGGAAAACATAGTTGCAATTAGTAAGTTATTTGGAGTCCAATAAAGAAAACATAATTTTTGGTGAATAATAACCTACCCTATGAATATTAACATACCCTTATGAATATTTATATAACCTAATGAATATTACCTTCTCCAAAGATATTATAAAATTAAAATGCAACTTGGATGTACGATATACCTATATTTTAGAATAAGTTAATGAATGATTCAAAACTGGTTTTGATAATGTATTATTATTTTATTTAAATATTAAAATAATCCTATTTATAAAATTATTTTTGAAATATGGACATCATTTTTTATTCTTCATGTCGATAAATGGTTTGGGTGAATTTTTGGGATTTTTCTAAAATACTTGAATTTTTTTAGGAATAGTGAAATACGATAATTTACAATAAATGCTAAATAAGAGATTTATTGCGTCATTGAAAATGTTCTATAGATGTAAGACCACTTGGTTTAGGATCACATGATACAATTACTATTCATGGTCATGTAATATTTATTATTCCTTGTCTTCTGAAAAAATAATAAATTAAGGATAATAATATTATGAAATCCCTCCTCTCCACCACTATGAAAATCCCCCTTCACTCCCTTTTCCCTTCACTCCTCTCAAGCCCTGTTCTATGACATTATTTAGTCCAAATCCCTCCAAAAGATCCTCACACACGTCCAAAATCTTCTATCCTTTTCAAAATACCTAATCCTCTCCCCATAAGATGTTCTCAATGTAGGAAGTCTCAAGATGTAAATTCCTCTTTCCAATTCCATCATTTATTTTAAGATCTCTTTCATTTTGTTTCTTTCCTCATCTCCTTTCACAATAATAGTATGATAAATATAGTAATATACATTTACTGTAATGTTTTCATGCTAATGGAATATTTATTTATCTTCTCTCCATTCACCACCATTTTATTTCAATGAAATGAAAGCACTATTTGAGATGTGCTACTTTAGTACATTCAAGGAAAAACGTTTATTAATTTCTATTATTATCCTTAATTGTGGTCATGATACCATTTGTGTTATAGTTGAACCAGATTATTATATATGTAATATATTGTATTTTTTTTGTACTGTAATCCTTTCTTACAAATGGTGTTATGTTATAATTCTAGCATGTTCTTTGTAATCAAATCCACCGATTAACAAAAACAGTTAATACAAAGGTTAAATATATAATAATTAGCCTTCACTCTATGTAACCAAAGTAAAATTAAAACCATGTATTGTCTTGGATGTGCAATAAATAATATAAATTCAATTATGGACAATAACTTCCATCTTTCATATAATCAAAACACAAATTTCAGTGAATCGATCTTTTAAATCCAAGTAAACAAACTAGCCTAAACAATGAGATTGATCCTTATAACTAATCAAAAATTATTTGAATGAACTAAAAAGGGTTATAATAAATAAATTACTTATATAAGAGGTTATTTAATTATTAATTAATAAGACACAAATTTTTTATTCAGTTTTTTAATAACAAGTGTAGAACACAAACAGATTTAAAGTAAGGGGTCCTCTCTATTTCAATCGTAGTCAAGATTGTTTTCTATGTTATGCCTTGTTGTTTAATACCAATGGGTGGGGTATGTTTTCTATCTTACCCCATACTTCCATAATGTTTTATAAGTTATTAGAAACCCCTTATCTACTACACCAATCAATCTTTGTTAAACTTCATACAATGTCGATAAACCGTAATGGATTCTACCCGAACTTCATTTATTCCATCAAATTGCTCTATAATTATTTTTACCAAAATGTAGTTGTCTATTATTTTAATGAAAAAGTTCTACATTAGGTTTATATTATTCATAACAATTTTACAAGATCCATATCTCATTCTCATTCATTGATATATATTCTTTTATGTGAATCCCTCTTTGATACTTCCCAATGAGCATACTAGTTTTAATGGAACTTCCCGAACATTTACCCAATATCATGTACACTATATAATCTATTTTAAGACACCATTTTTATTATAAAATCTTAATTTTAATGTGAAATACTTATTAGTTTAATCATTGTTTTATATAAAATAATTTCTTCTTTACTATTTTAAATGCTCTATAGTATTTTCTATAAAACCGCACAAAATTTTTGTAATGCTACTGTTTCTCAAATACACGTCTTATATGATGTCACTTATATTTGTTACCACATACTATTTTAAATTCCTATATTACATTATTAATGTCCATTTAGGGTCTAATCCCTTCATTTCATGGACACTTTCATGATTCACTCTTTGATTATGCTTTATGTCATGATTGTGGTACCCAATTTTCTCCATTGGTAACCTTATGTTTATTTATAATAGATTGTTTGTGATTATTTATGTGGAAAGAATATTTATGTGGAAAGAATATTTATGTGGATAGTCTATTTATGTGGAAATAATATTCATGAAAATGTCGACATGGGTGTGCCTAGATAGTGCTCTAATGGATTGGGTAAGGTTTAGTCACATGAGATACGATGTGAAACGGAATTGGTAGTTAGCCTTAACCCGTACTGAAACGGGAAATAGGATTGGTAGCTGGAATTGACCAATAATAAAGATATGTTTTATAATTCTTCTAAATTTATATAATTACATGTTTATAGGATCCCATGATTATATGATATTATTTCATATGTTCCATGTTTTGGATATCAATATGTCATGCCTCCAAACTCATGTGCTTAAGATGTATCCTTATGTTCATTATTTTACTAGGATTTTCAAATTATCCCATTGTTCATGTGTTCCTCTGGGTATCCTATATAGTTGTAAGGGATCAATGGAAGTTATAATTTATTTATGGATATTAAATAAAAAAGTGTATTTAGCCCCATGTTTTATGTTATATGTACCTAGTTTTTCAAGACACTAGACTTAATGATCCTTGGTTTGTTCTAGGATGACTAATTATGCTTAAAATCATGAAATATTATATGTAAAATGATCGGGATTATATAGAACCCCTCTAAAAAATTAATTTGACCTTATTAATGTAGAATTATTACATGATATCTGATAATGGAATAGGTGAGGTCCAATGGTACCTACATCGATATAGTTTATTTATTAGTACTGATACTACAAGGTGTTGTATAATTTAGTAAATGCTGTGAAACCCACCACCATAAGTGAGTTGGATCTCATTGTGAGTGACATGTGGAGCACATGTTTTGGATTTTGTTATTATCTACTCATCAGACGGTAAAAATGAATTTGTGTACTATGTTCTTGATTGAGAGTTAACTTTATGTGAATATGGTGGAGTGTATAAATTCTTATCAATGATGACCCAATATGGATTGTTGATTTTAGAAGAATAATTTAATCATCATTAATTTATACATTGGAAACCTAGAGTATCTATGTGAAGGAATACACACCCTTGTAGTTTTTTAGAGACTGTGGGATAAATACATACCTATTTTTTGTTTGAGACGTAACCAATTTTTCATTGAAAGATTTTTAAATAGTACTAAATCATGTATATCAGTTTTCAGAAAATCCACATATTGTATGATCTGAATTCATGTAGTGTTTAATTTTATTTAACAAAGTTGAAATAATAATGGTTGATAATATATGTGTTTACTATTTTCCTGTGATTGATGACTTTGGTGGAAGATATTTTTTTATGGATGGTGTATAAGGTGTTTGTAAATATTTCGTTATTTTAGTTTACTCTTGAATATGATGTGATACGTTTGTCATCATTTATAAAATGTTATGGCCTATAATCTATCGTTTTGAATTTGTAACATGTGATAGAGATATTTATTTATTTTTCATATGTGACTATATATTTTTAGATGATAGACTGCATTTTTTCGCTAATATTTCAGACCAATGATTTAAATTCCACAAAAATATTTTTATTTTATAATAGTATTCATATTAAATACTTTTATGGATATATTGAGAGGGGAATACCCTAAAATAGAAATATTCTAAATGTGATATGTCTTGTGGATCATATTTTACATTCCTATATCATAGAAACTCTAACTAGATTGTAAACGATGATAATGATTCCCTATGATTTTGTGGTTTTCCGTAACTCTAGTAATGGAGGTGTTATCTTGGGAGTCAATAATTGATAGTGAATGGTCATCTTGGTGGTCAGTATGGAATTAAATAAGTATATATTACATCATTTTTGAAGAATATTCATTACATTTCACAATAATACATGATAAAATATTATAAATTACTAGTGTGTATGATAGATTGACACATAAATATATTATTTAATGAATTAACTCCAACATCTCCCACAATGTTCTAATGGAATAATACCCTTTAAAACATATCTTAATTAAAACATTTATTAATTGACTTTTTAAAATTTAAATATATGAATGTATTAGCCTAGAATCTCAATGAGGGTAAACAAGGGTAATATTAATCAATGATTATAAAAAATCATGATATAGGAATATTCTCATGAGTTTATATAATAAAATTTTCTCATAAAAATCATTCATATATCATAAATCATTAGTCATGGAAGAAATCCTTAGAATTTCAAAATTTGTGATTCATAATTTTCAGAAACCGTAAATATTTAGTCATGATCGCAAATAGTATATCACATTCATAAGAACAATTCATAAGACATGTTCAATATTCATAATCATTGGAAAATAATTTCAATAATTATGGTCCACTTACTGGATTTTCAAAGTGTACAAATACCCATAGTTGATTAGGTTCACTCTTTATTCCACAATTTCATTACTCAAGAATCACCCATGTGACTACTTTTGTGAAAAAAATATATTACATAACTAGGTACAATCCCCATTCCAATGTATATTTTCCCAATAGATATCAATCTATACAAAATTAATTGGTGGGATTTAATATTCCCTCATGCCAAAAAAAATTTAAACCATATATATGTGTACTTCAGGATTGAAATTTATCATATAATAACTAATGGAAAGAATAATTTGAGTAGTGATTTTACCATCATATATTTTTAATAAATATAAATAAAAAACATTAATTATATCATTAGGTCTAATTTTGAGGGAAACATAAGAAACATCAAAGGATGTTGACATGGATGAAATGTAACAACGAGAGGTAATTGAAACATTTCTTCTAAAATGGGTAATAATATCCATTTTCTTATATCTTCCATAATTTATATGTAATTTTGATGGTTGAGGGAGAAATAATATATGTATGTAATTAAGTATACTGATTTTTTTAGATGACTGACTACAACCCAAATATTTTTTCCCTTTCGATATCCAATGGAGTCCTAGGAAGAAATCCATAAAGATATATTCCCATTTTTACTATGGTATGAGTAATAGTCCTATAATCATCCTTGAAATATTACCCATTACCTTAATTTATGATTATAATAATAACCACAGTATTTACTTGACAAAATATCTCTTCATGTTGTCCATATATAATTTATATTTACGATTTATATACTTCATTTCCCTACGAATATGAATATAGAATAATGAACAATGATCATTATCTATCCTCTCATTCATCAATTGCAGAAATTATTCTAAATACACTCTTTTCTTAATCATAGTAATTCAATAAATGAAATGGTTGAACTTTAATAAAATCATTTACTTATTTTACATCTCCACATATTCCTTGGATTTCATTTTTATCATCACATAAATTGGTGTTAAAAAATTAATCGGTATAAGATAATATTCTTTTCCATTACTTAAATTGTAGGGGATCTCTTCTTCAAATGTGAATGTATGGGGTCTCTTACTATCCTTATCATTTACATACATTCTTCGTCTATTCGACTCATCGTATTATTCACATTTTTCTCAGTCCTGGTATAGTAATGTTTTGAGAAATCTTAATCTATATTTGGTTATAACCACCTCCTCTTATGAATATTTACATTATTTCTGAGAATGAATAATTAGTACATTTATGATCAATTTCTATGTTAAAATATTCACCATAAAGATAATGCATCTTTATCATCAATGAAATTATTACCCATTTTAATTTCAAATCACAGTTCAGGAAATTTTACTCATAATCCATCAATTAGTGTGAGACTTAAGCTACAAGCATTTCATTATGCATTGGAACTCATCCATGACTATTATTTAACGCATAAATATATATCCTAGGACCTTCTTTTCTACAAGTTAGTTTCACAATTTATTACATTAACCCATCATCTATTCATTTCCTTGAAATTTAATTCACATTCAACTATACAAATGGAATTTTCTCCCTTCAACATCATCCTTATTAGTGGTTTCTATATCCATGATTAATTACATAGAAAGTGAGGATAATATATTTCAGACCCAATTTTATTATGTATATCATTCAAAATTGTAGTTGTGGACCAATTTTCAATAACATATATACATGTGTTAAACATTTATATACACCGTCTAATAGTTATATGACCAAATATTGAAACATTACTTAGAAATAATTATTTTTCATTAATTTTTTCATTAAATGTATCTTTTGTTTATGTATTAAAAAATCCTTATATTATCTCTATAAAATTACTTTACCTTTTATTATATTACACTATTTTAGATAAAATCTACCATAATCTAATAATGTAATTATATAAATACTATATTAATTATATCCATGATGAAATAAAGGGAGTTATTACGTAATAATAGCATCACTATAAATTTATATCGTTCATAACTCATAATGAATGGTCTCTTAGATAGGTCCTCACTTATCACCCTCAATTTATTGATATAAAAATCATCAGTCAAAAAATTAAAAGTATTGTGCTCATAATATGTGAAAAAATTCATAAATACTGGTTAAAGAAAATATTTTCATAGAATATTTCTTGTATTATTACCGATTACCATTGAAATTATTTTTGACCCATCTTTCCCCCATAATAAAAATAAATATTTGCAGCCCATGGTTTCACAAATGAAAAAATTAATACCTCATCAATATTATTCTATGATTTTCATCAAATACATTAACTCAATCAAGTAATTTTTTATGGTGTACATTAAATAAAGACACCATAATGAATTATTTTTATTAATAAATCAACATCATAATTCGGTGGAACATACATAGACTCATTCAAAAATAAATCTACATTTTACTATAAAATATGAATATATTGAACATTCATTTTCTCCCCAACCATCTACGGTAGAAAACACTCATGAATATTTAATAATGCATATAAAATAGAAAGATTTTCTCTTGGATTTTCATATTAATTCTCACACTAATAGACATTCATAAGTTCATATAGAATATAACATCTCCCAACATTTCTGTTGGATTTCATATGGCATATATAAATAAGGAGATTCAATAGATTCCAAAAATCACATAAAATTCATCTAGAGGTTGGATCATTAGAATTTAAGAATCATTTTGAAATAAACATAAATTAGATAAAAACAATATAATTGAGATGTGATCACCGTACCATTAAATCTTTTATCATATAATTTATCATCTAATCATTGAGGAGGTGGTAGGGTATCATTATAAAATTATTAATATATAATATATTGGGTATAATAGGAAACAAATAATACATATTCTATTAATTAGTTGTTAATAACATTACCTCCACAAATTTTTTTGGGGGCCCACTTTAGCTATAGTGATCACAAGAGACATCAATTTTTCATTTCACATAAAAGGTAATCATTAACTATTAGATTCAGGAACATGTTGTTATAATAACAATAGTCATTATAGTTGTTTAATTGTAAAATAGATCTTGTATAAAATAGATCTTTATCCCAATTGATTTAGATTTATTAACTATTTATAATACATCATTACACACTTTCTTGTTTCCTTTCATTTAGACACATTAAAACACTATCATCCCCATATATAGAATTTATCCATTCTTTATTCCAAAACATTGACATGATAAATGATTTGTTTTTTTCCTTTGTGGTTTCTTATTACAATATCCAATAAACTCCTTCGTCCTCATTTTATTTGAACAAATATAATAATGGGGTTTTCAACTTTTTATTTCTACCATTAAAGCACGTCAACATGTTTCAATATATAGTTTATAGTATCTTATGTAAAATAGATTATACGGGCATGGTTATATGCTACTGGGTAAATTTTCAATTTATATTTAATATTCAATTATAGTTACATAATCATAACATAAATGGATTTAAAAATTTCCATCATAGGTACAAAAAGGTTGATAATGTTTCCAGTGAATCTCATAGTATTCCATTTCATTTATCATTTAAAGAGTTTATTGAAAGCACTGAGTAAAAAAATACACTCTTACACTTATCACATTCAATTGAGTCAATTTTGTCCTCTATCCCATTAACATTAGTAATATTACACCATTGTTTTACTTCTATGTCTTAATGACACATCATAAATTCCCACATTACATTTTTTGAGGGAATGGAAATGAAAAATAACTTTTTTACTTGTATTAAATTATTTCTCGTCAGTTAGTGGATCTGAGGTCACACTAAAAGAATGTGATTTCCCCCCTAAAAAATCCATGGTTTATTAGTACCTAACTTACTCATTTTGAGTCATAGCATAATTTTTGGCATGACATAATTTAATTAGAAAAGAAAAACATTTATCATCGAATCTCCCATACTGTTCAGTTTCACAATAGGAAAACCATTTAATTTCAATACACCATCACTATTGACATAATTATTCATAGTTCTATCCTTTATCTAAATATAATATTAATATTGTAAGAGTCAATCAAAATTAATAAGAGAGATAAATCAAATAATTGTTAATATTATTCCTAATATATCTTAAATAATGAAATATTGTTGTAACCCTATAAAACATTTAGGTTCACATGATATCATAATGCATTCATAAAAAGTTACCTTGTGTTTTGTATTAATATTATCCAATACATAAAATGTAAAATAATAACAAACCTATATTTTGATACTAAAAAATAAGACACCAAAATAATATACATAAATAGTGAATCATTTTATATGAATGTTGTATACATTTTGTAATAATAAACATTCTTGTTCTACAATGGTTTATTCTATTTGAAGACTGCATACACAATCATCTTATTTAATGAGTCATATTCTATATATCAGTAAATGTTCTCATATCCTATTAGTCTTCTTTGAAATATCCTACTTATATTCATTCATAATAATTCGGGATTAATTGAAATTAAAAAATGGATTACTCAGGTTCTTAGTAATGGTAAAGATGGGTGACATCAATTGATGGTCATAAAAATGCATATTATAATAATATATATATGCCAGAATGAACCGAACATAAATATTTTATACCAAATCCTTCCTAGATCATAAATCCTTATTTATTGAATAGTGCATTAAAATTTCATATGACTGGATTCAAAAGTTTCAAGAATCATCATTAATCATTCATGATGTTTGAGATAATATCATATGTATAAGAATATAGCTTAAGAATGTTCACACGATTATAAGAAAGAATAATAATTTCAGTAGTCATGGTTTACATAGAGGAGTATCATTATGTTATTATTATCAAAAATGATTGAGTTCACTTCGTAGTCAACAATTCCATTGGTCAAGGTTCACTCCCAAGATAATCATAGTAGATAGAGTCCTTTTTTTAATCCATTCAATACCCATTATAGTCATTATTATCTAGGGAAATATTAATTATTACAAAATTCATTACAGGGACATAAAATACCTACCAATCGAATAATTAATATACAATATAGATGTATCACATGGTCATCAAAATATTAATTAATTTAGAATAGCATAGCCCATGGAAAATAAATGATTTTTGTTATCATTTCCTGATAAAAATCTAATATTATCATAAAAAAAGAGATTGGATTTTTTATAATTAGATCATATCCCTTGGGTACCTTGAGAATCACTTATGGATGTCGGCATAGATAATAAATATTACTAGAGGTTTTTACATTCAACTATTGTAAGAGAAATATAATTTTCAATTGGTATCATAAGAAATAATATAATCAAGAATACTATATAGAAATTTACATTGAAAATTACATTAGATACATTTAAAAGAGTCTTCAATTTAAATAATGGTCACAATGGTGGTAGAATATGTTAACGTATTAATAGTTAAAATAATTCATTCATAATAAAGTCCCAAAGGATTGTAGGAACCAATATGATGGGGGGGTTAAATCAGTTGATATTTTCACAATTTATATTCCATTGAAATTAACCCGTATATATTATTAGTGTTTTTATCCATATCAATATTATATAGAAACCTGAAAAAATTAAATTATAAGAATGTAACTCCTAGAACACAAATTACCATTGTTTATCCATAGTGTGTGTATCAACGTCCCTTTAATAGTGACTACTATTGGTCAGTGGGAGACCTTTGTTATAGTAAGTGAATGCAATTGGATTTTACACCCATTATAATCCTTGTATAATATAATAAGAATGATTACATAGAGAACCATAAGTTGTATAATATTTATTGTGTTTTATAAAAAAAACTCAACAATTAGAAACAATAGATAACATTTCATAACATTATCATAAAGAAATTTCAAATATGATTTTCTCAATCAGATATCAGCATCAGATGTGCCTTTGAACTCCATCTAGTGTACATTGTCAGGTATAACTCATAAAATTTTGTTTTCATTTTTCAATGCTATATTTGATGAATAAAACTGTTTTTTAATTCTGATTTGGAATGTTATTCCGATAAAATCCTTTTTTGATATCATTAACTGACACCTCTTCCCAATGTTTATCATGTGTAAAAATTATTATTGCTTCAAATTGAATCCTATATCACATGAATTTGATATATATATATATTCACTGTGAAAAACTAATCGGTTAGAAAATAACCAAAGGATGCAATTGATCCAAATAACCTTTGAAATCTGATGAACAAGACCTGAAAAAATCCTATAGGGTGTGAAATGTTCTTTCAGACTGAATATCTATTTGAAGATGATATTTAGTGATAAAACAAATCTTTGTGTAAAGTTAATTCTAATAAATTCATCAGATCATTGAAGTAAACCATGGAACTTGAACTACTATAGTGTAATATGGAACTCTATGCAACAATCCACTTCCTAAATGATTATACGTGTATTCTGATCCAGAGGGATGTCTTATCTAATAGAGATTAACTATGTTGACTTTGTAAGGAGGTCATATATTACCCATATATTATTATGGCCTTTATATGTTTTGAGGAATTCCAGTGAAAAATGCCATGGCAATGTTGTAAAGACCGTAAAATTCAAGGGAATTTTTTTCTTAATTTTCTTTGGATTTTTACAAGAGCGCGGTTCAGACGGCACCTGATCCCGAGGCCCGGAGTGCCCGGAATTAATTTCCGAAGTTTGGCTCGGGTACGTTCAGTGAACGAACGAGCGGGAATTCCTAACTTTTGATCCGGTGCTCGGAAATGAAATCCGAGGGCACCGATGAACTCGCAGCGCCGATATTCGCTTAAAGAGACCCTTTCGGGAGTTGCGTTTGTTGCGGGACGAAAGTTAGTTTTTGGGAGAATTATAAAATGTTGAATAAAAAAATGTGGATTCTTTTTATTTCACTTTTGTAGGTTAACTCCTCACAAAAGGAGTTGGGGGTGGGACCCACACCCACTTAACCTACTTTGAGAGGATTAAGTGTGGTGGGACCCACACGAACCTAAACCTCTCAACTCCCCCCTTAAACTCCCCTCTCTCCCTCTTAATTGTTTGTAAACTTAACATCAAATTAATTACACATGACATGTTAATTAATTAAGTGTTATGTTTGAATTTTGAAGTTTTGAATTCCTAGGCTTGGTAAATAAAATAAGGAGAGACCTTATTTTATTTTGTTAGCCAACTTGTGTGGATTTCATTTGAGAGCTCCTCCTCCATCTTCTTTATCTTGACGAAGAACGTTCATCTTGACGAAGAACGCTCAAACTCCGACGAAGAACGACGCCTCTCTTCTTCGTCCTCGGTGTCAACAAGAGGGAACGCCGCATCCTCCTCGGGCCTTCTTCGTCGGCAAACGAAGATCCGCCAACAACGTGTCGCATCAGACGTAACTCTTCGTCAACGGATTTGACGAACGACGACCGCGACGCCCGACTTCCGCGACGCCGTCTTCCGCGGAACGTAGAAGATTCTTTGAATCTCAAACCAGAGGTAGGGGATGTTTTTTTTATTGATTATTTTATTCCATTCTTGAATCATGGATTTTAGCATGACTAAACGTGAGGCTTTTGGATTTTCTTTAGTTATGTTATTATTTAACGTGAGGGGGGTCGGACCGCATGAACACGGCCGAACCCCCCCTCCTTAGTTCTCGTTTTATTCATGCGGGTGGAAGCAAGTGGCGTGGTGCCGTCGCACCACGCGGATGAACATGCTTATTTTTTTTCCGCAACGCCGCCGCGCTACGCCGAGGAGAGTCTTCAAGAACGCGACGCCGTCGCGCCGCGTTGGAAGGATTCATGGCACGGTGAAAGGGGCGCGGTGCCGTCGCACCGCGCCGGACGACGAACACCGCGGCCGGTTCCGGGCCGCGGCGGGACGAGAAGACCGCGGCCGGTTCCGGGCCGCGGCGGAAGAGGAGACCGGCGGCCGGGCCGCCGGCGTCGGAAGTCGAGGGCGGGACCGGAAATTCCGGTCCCGTTGGTAAAAACGGGCCGGCCAGCTGGCCGGCCGGATATCATAAAAACCGGGGAAATAAATCCCCCGGCCGGTTCAACAAACCCCCCTCTTAATGAGGGGGGGCGGTTCAATTAAGGAGGGGGGGCAATAGCCCCCCGGTTTTATCAAGCCGGCCCCCACTTGCGGGGGCCGTTTTTTTTTGGCAAAGGCACGGCTCAAGGCCGTGCCGCCTTGAAGAAAAACGCGGGGCATAGCCCCGCGTGCCAACCCCGTGCGGCGCCCAGCGCCGCCGCCGCGGCCCGCCGCCGCCGCCGCCACCGCGGCCCGCCGCCGCCGCCACCGCGGCCCGCCGCCGCGCCGCCGCGCCGCCGCCCGCCGCCGCCGTCCGCCGCCGCCGGCCGCCGCGCCGCCCAGGGGGGGGGGGGGGTCGGGCCGGGTCGGCCCGGACCCGGACCCCCCCGTTTCGGACCAGATTCGGTTTTTGGCTCATAACTTGAGCCTCGGACCTCCGAATGACGAACCGTCTGCGGCAACGCGATCCTTGGATCGAGACGGTCGTTTCGGTATATCGTACTCAAGGATTCGGTTTACTTTGAGTTCGGCCGGGTTGGTTCGTTCACGAAACCAATCGGGCCTTCGGAGCGGAAACGCTCATATCTTGAGCTACGGACGTCCGATTGATGTGACGTCAGTCGCGTAGTGTTCCTCTTAGTGAGACGGATCTTTTGGCATACTCCGCCCGAGGTTTGGACGCAGGTGGAGTACGGTCGGGTTGGTTTTGCCTTAAAAACCAACCGGGCCCCAGAGACGAAAATGCCAATAACTCTCAGACCGGGCGTCCGATCGACGCGCCGTCTGTTGCGTTGAGTTCCTTTTGACGATACGGAACTTTTGGATACATCAACTTTGGTCTTCGTGACAGTTGATGTATCAGCCTCTCGGCTCGTGGAGCGGACCCTCCGTACGAGCTTGCTGTGTGCGGGAACCCTAGTGCTGGCTGCGACTGTTCTACTGCTACGACTGCTACTGTGACTGCGACGACGACAGTACCGAGATCCTGTGTGGATTCGACGACGACAGTACAGAGATCCTGTGTGGATTCGACGACGACGACTACAGCACTCAGCGATCCTACGTGGATCAGTGCTACAGGTTTTGTGTGAGCCCGATCCTGTGTGGGTCCTTGCGCTCAGCGGTTCTGTGTGAGCCAGCGCCTACAGGTTATGTGTGAGCCCGATCCTGTGTGGGTCTTTGCGGGGGTTAGTTACCTATTGATCCTTCGTGGGTCCAACGACTTAGATGGATCAGTGATCATCTTTATCGTCCTTGAAGAAGTATACCTGTGTGAGCTGAATCCTGTTGCTTTCCTGTGTGGATTTTGTTGTGCAATCCTGTGTGGATTATGTTCTGCTTTCCTATGTGGAATACGTATACTTTCCTGCGTGGACTGAGTTGTACTTGGGCTCGGAGGTTGGAGCGTATTTGAATTGATGACTTAGGTATATGTATGGGCATATACCTAAGCAGTGTCGGTTGATACTTCGTGATTGTACTTTTCTTCGTGGTTTATCCTTTGTGGATTTTGAGAGACCTTCAGGGGTCTCGGGGTCCCTACTGAGTAGCTTATACTCACCCCTGCACGGGCTTTGCCCGCACTACGTTGTGTTGGTTGCAGACGACGGACAGCGTTGACCTTAGCTGAGGCTTGCACAGCGGGACGGTACCCGGAGGTGGACCACTGGGCGGGACGTGCTCGGAGCGGACGGCGGGACCCGTGGAGCAGAGGAGCTATCTGTACCCACCCTTCAGGTGGAATTTCCAGTGGACAGCTCGGAGTAGCGGCTTTTACTTTTTAGTTGTTGTTTTCCCCTTTTTGAGTTGTACTTTACTTTCAGTTTGGGTTTGTATTCTGGCCCATTTACTTTTCCGCACTTTCAGTTGTACTCTGCTTGTTTAGTGTTTACTTTCCGCTTGTTTACTCTGTAGTGTGTGTTACTTTTCAAAGGCAATGCCTTCCCTTTTTACCGGGAATTACGCCTTGGTGCTAGTCGCCAGCCCCTGGCCTATGGAAGGCGGGCTTGGGGTAGTCACGGCACGGACCCCGAGGGCGGGTCGTGACAAATTGGTATCAGAGTAGTTCGGTTCTACCGCGAACTCTGATCTTTTCTATGTGAAGCAATAATGTTTAGCGTATTGAGTGTGGTTATCAGTCCAGGGAGTCCAGTGTTGGTGCGGCGGCCGACGTATCCGTACACCAGGACCCTGACTTCTGATTTCCGACTTAATGCATGAAAACATTGATTGCGTGTGTGTTTCAAAGTTTTCTTTGTGATTACTTGTGTCAGCTCACCGGGTATACTGATCTGCTTAATGAAAGTCTCAAGTTTTCTTTGTGATTACTTAATTCAGCTCACCAAGTATACTGTTCTGACTATGGTTCTCTTGTTCTCCTTTTCAGGATGGCCCCACGACGGCAGCCAGCTAGGGTTCCGAGAGTCGAGCGAGACGACAGCCCACCGAGCGACGAGGCCTCGGTGCAGGGCCCTTTTCCAGTAGTGGCACCGGCGGTAGCTTTACCCGTCGAGCCCCCGATGCTTCCAGCAGCAGCCGCTGACGATGCACGTCGCCTCAGCGCACTGCATGAGTTTCAGCGCCAGCGACCGCCCAGGTTTCGCGGGGAGACGGATCCCCAGGCAGCAGAGGACTGGCTGGAGGCAGTGGTTCGAGTGTTTAGGCTAGTGAGGACACCAGCAGACCTCATGGTGATCCTCGCTGCGAGCCTACTATACGCAGCAGCTGGACGATGGTGGAGCTTGATGCTCCAGGTGCACGATGAGGCATCTCTACTCTGGACAGACTTCGAGAGCCTCTTCCGCTCTGAGTTCGTCCCGGCCACCCTTCGAGCGGTGCGCATCCAGGAGCTTCTACAGCTGCGGCAGGGCAGCATGACGGTCGCCCAGTACTCGGCGAGGTTTACCGATCTCTCGCGCTACTCGACCGACATGGTACGGGACCCATTCTTCCGGGCCCGGACCTTCGAGCAGGGTTTGAGACACGAGATCAGGGCATCGCTGATCTCCCTCAGCATACCGACTCAGACAGGAGTACTGGTGCGGGCTCTTCTGATCGAGAGCTTCCTTGCTGAGTCTACACCAGCACAGCGACCCGCCGCAGGGCGGCACGTGGCAGAGTCATCTGCAGCAGGCAGTCGACGGATGACTCAGGGGTCCAGACAGACCAGACCTTCAGGCCGACGATCTCAGGGCACTGGCTCAGCAGTGCGGGGCACACAGCGCGGAGCCAGTCTTACGAGAGGAAGACAGTGCTACTCGTGCGGCGGGCAGGGCCACATGGCTCGCGACTGCCCGACCCGCCGTGCCGAGGAGCAGCAGTCAGTTGATGGACCACCGAGGCAGAGGCAGAGGGTCGACAGTGGCGGTCCGCAGGGAGGAGGCGGACGAGGCAGAGGAGCTGGACGAGCAGCTGGTGGTGGCCGACGCTTTGAGGCTCTACCACCACCACCACCAGGAGGTCCACCCCGACCACAGGGAGCTGGCGGACAGCGACAGGCACAGCTCCAGGCAGCAGAGGCCTACGACCACGGCGCACCCGAGATGATTCGAGGTACTATCTGTGTCTATTCCACCTTTGCTGCAGTTCTTATAGACACAGGAGCGAGTCACTCTTTCATAGCCGCTGCCCTTGTTCGGAGCTCGGAGATTCCGACAGAGCCGTTGGCTCGATCCTTACGGCTAGAGACTCCTACAGGAGCAGACTCGACGATTACGCACTGGTGCCGGCAGTGTGAGCTTACTCTAGGAGGCGAGAGCTTCGGCTGGGATCTTCTTGTAGCAGCGTCGAGGCCTTACGACATCATCTTGGGCATGGATTGGCTGTCTACGGTCCATGCACAGATTGACTGTTTTAGGCGCAAGGTGCGATGTGTACGCACCGACGGGAGCAGGTTCACCTTCACCGGTGAGAAGGGAGCCTTTGCAGCACAGGATGGACTTCCGCGGAGGAGAGGACAGCCCATTTCTCATCAGTTGGCTAGCCTTATCCTTGGAGCAGTTGACGTGCGGAGTCCTGGTTTTCCTGCAGTGGTGGATCAGTTTGCGGACGTTTTTCCCGACGACGTTCCAGGGCTACCTCCTCGCAGAGAGGTAGACTTTTATATTGACTTGTACCCCGGGACAGCCCCGATATCCACTCCAGCATATCGGATGGCCCCCGCCGAGCTTCGAGAGCTACGGGTACAGTTGGAGGACTTGCAGGGCAAGGGGTTCATCCGACCCAGTGTTTCACCCTGGGCTTCCCCGATTTTGTTCGCCAAGAAGGCGGACAGGAGCTTGCGACTTTGTGTTGACTATCGTCGCCTGAACCAGGTGACAGTGAGGAACAAGTATCCGCTACCGAGGATTGATGACCTCTTTGATCAGCTCAAGGGAGCACGGTGGTTCTCGAAGATAGACCTCAGGTCAGGCTATCATCAGCTCAGAGTCAGAGACGAGGATGTGCAGAAGACGGCCTTCAGATGTCGGTATGGCCACTATGAGTTCTTGGTTATGCCTTTCGGTGTAACCAATGCTCCAGCAGTGTTCATGGCTCTCATGAACAGGATCTTTCAGCCATACCTCGATCGGTTTGTCGTGGTCTTCATCGACGACATCCTGATTTACTCTACGACAGAGGAGGAGCACGCCTATCACTTGCGAGTTGTTCTTGACACACTCCGAGAGCACCAGCTTTATGGTAAGCTCTCGAAGTGCCAGTTCTGGATACGTGAGGTCCACTTTTTGGGACACGTTATCTCTGAGGCGGGAGTTGCAGTGGATCCCGCGAAGATTGAGGCTGTGTTAGCATGGGAACCACCAAGGAGCGTGACTGAGGTTCGGAGTTTCTTGGGACTAGCTGGATACTATCGGAGATTCGTTCCAGACTTCTCTAGAATTGCAGCATCACTCACAGCTTTGACGAAGAAGGGAAAACCCTTCGTGTGGTCAGACAGATGTCAGCAGAGCTTCCAGGAGCTGAGGCAGAGATTGACTAGCGCACCTATCTTGAGGTTGCCTGAGGAGGGAGTAGGGTACGTGGTCTACTGCGATGCATCAGGGACCGGACTCGGATGTGTTCTGATGCAGGAGCGGGCAGTGATCGCCTATGGATCACGACAGTTGAGACCGCATGAGCAGAACTACGCTACCCATGACCTGGAGTTAGCAGCAGTGGTCTTCGCTCTGAAGACATGGCGACATTATCTGATGGGCGAGCGCTTTACAGTCTTTTCCGATCATCAGAGTCTCAGGTATATCTTCTTGCAGAAGGATCTGAACCTGAGACAGCGACGATGGCTCGAGTTCCTCCAGGACTATGACTTTGAGATAGTCTATACTCCTGGGAAGGGGAACATAGTAGCCGATGCCCTCAGCAGGAGGACGGGCATTCAGCTACTCGAGGAGGCGACGGAGCAGCTAGCCTCTTTGCAGATATCCTTCGTGGATAGAGATGGAGCAGCCTTTCTTCAGTCTCTCACAGTCACTCCTCCACTACTGCAGCGAGTCAGGGAGGCACAGCGCGGGGACACTGACTGCGAGACACGGCGTGCACAGATATCCTCGGGACATGCACCTGATGGTTTCTCCCTTGGAGCAGAGCACAACATCCTTTTCAGAGGACGTGCCATGGTACCAGTCACATTGCGAGAGGAAGTGCTGAGGGAGTTTCACACTTCTCCTTTAGCGGTACATCCTGGAGTGGCGAAGATGTACCAGGACCTTAGACGACAGCACTGGTGGCCGGGCATGAAGAAAGCTGTAGAAGAGTTCGTTTCTCGATGCCTTACCTGTCAGCAGGTGAAGGCAGAGCATCAGGTACCAGCAGGCTTGGTACAGCCCTTGGAGGTTCCGGAGTGGAAGTGGGACGGCATATCTATTGACTTCGTGACTGGACTTCCACGCACTTCCAGAGGTCACGACTCCATCTGGGTGATTGTTGACCGACTCACCAAGTCGGCACACTTCTTACCCATCAGAGAGCAGGGCTCGGTGGAGAGCTTGGGACGTCTCTACGTTCAGTAGATTGTGCGGCTCCACGGCGTGCCATCATCTATCGTTTCCGATCGTGATGCCCGCATTACTTCCCGGCTTTGGAAGGGGTTGCAGGAGGCGTTCGGGACGCAGCTACGTCTTAGCACAGCTTTTCACCCTCAGACGGATGGTCAGACGGAGAGGACCATTCAGACACTCGAGGACATGCTCCGTGCATGTGTCCTTGACTTTGGTCGTAGCTGGGAGGACCACCTACCTTTGGTGGAGTTCGCATACAACAACAGCTATCACTCCACCATCGGGATGGCACCGTACGAGGCGTTGTACGGCCGACCATGTAGATCTCCTTTGTGCTGGACAGACCCAGGGGAGTCAGCACTAGTGGGACCGGAGATGGTCCAGGCCACGACAGAGAAGGTCCAGGTCATCCAGGAGCGGATGAGGACAGCTCAGAGCCGGCAGAAGTCATACGCTGACAGGAGGCGGAGGCCACTGGAGTTCGAGGATGGCGACCACGTCTTCTTGCGGGTCTCACCTCGACGTGGTATTCGGAGATTTGGCCGAGGCGGCAAGTTATCTCCGCGCTTCATCGGACCTTTCCAGATTCTCAGCAGGATTGGCGAGGTGGCTTATCGCCTGGCTCTACCACCTCAGTTGCACCGGGTGCACGACGTCTTCCACGTATCTCAGCTGAGGAGATACGTGCACGACCCGACGCACATCATTGACCATGGGGAGCTTGACGTTGACGATGGGGAGACTTTTACGGAGGTTCCGGTGGAGATAGAGGATCGACAGGAGCGGGTCCTACGTGGGCGATCTATTCCTCTTGTGCGCATCAAAGGGCAGCACGGGAATCTCCAGGAGAGCACATGGGAGCGGGAGGCTCAGATGCGTGCTCAGTACCCTCATTTGTTCCCCTAGTTTTTGATGTATCTTTACGGGGACGTAAAGCCCTGAGGTGGGAGTAATGTAAAGACCATAAAATTCAAGGGAATTTTTTTCTTAATTTTCTTTGGATTTTTACAAGAGCGCGGTTCAGACGGCACCTGATTCCGAGGCCCGGAGTGCCCGGAATTAATTTCCGAAGTTTGGCTCGGGTACGTTCAGTGAACGAACGAGCGGGAATTCCTAACTTTTGATCCGGTGCTCAAAATTGAAATCTGAGGGCACCGATGAACTCGCAGCGCCGATATTCGCTTAAAGAGACCCTTTCGGGAGTTGCGTTTGTTGCCGGACGAAAGTTAGTTTTTGGGAGAATTATAAAATGTTGAATAAAAAAATGTGGATTCTTTTTATTTCACTTTTGTAGGTTAACTCCTCACAAAAGGAGTTGGGGGTGGGACCCACACCCACTTAACCTACTTTGAGAGGATTAAGTGTGGTGGGACCCACACGAACCTAAACCTCTCAACTTCCCCCTTAAACTCCCCTCTCTCCCTCTTAATTGTTTGTCAACTTAACATCAAATTAATTACACATGACATGTTAATTAATTAAGTGTTATGTTTGAATTTTGAAGTTTTGAATTCCTAGGATTGGTAAATAAAATAAGGAGATACCTTATTTTATTTTGTTAGCCAACTTGTGTGGATTTCATTTGAGAGCTCCTCCTCCATCTTCTTCATCTTGACGAAGAACGTTCATCTTGACGAAGAACGCTCAAACTCCAACGAAGAACGACGCCTCTCTTCTTCGTCCTCGGTGTCAACAAGAGGGAACGCCGCATCCTCCTCGGGCCTTCTTCGTCGGCAAACGAAGATCCGCCAACAACGTGTCGCATCGGACGTAACTCTTCGTCAACGGATTTGACGAACGACGACCGCGACGCCCGACTTCCGCGACGCCGTCTTCCGCGGAACGTAGAAGATTCTTTGAATCTCAAACCAGAGGTAGGGGATGTTTTTTTTATTGATTATTTTATTCCATTCTTGAATCATGGATTTTAGCATGACTAAACGTGAGGCTTTTGGATTTTCTTTAGTTATGTTATTATTTAACGTGAGGGGGGTCGGACCGCATGAACACGGCCGAACCCCCCCTCCTTAGTTCTCGTTTTATTCATGCGGGTGGAAGCAAGTGGCGTGGTGCCGTCGCACCACGCGGATGAACATGCTTATTTTTTTTCCGCAACGCCGCCGCGCTACGCCGAGGAGAGTCTTCAAGAACGCGACGCCGTCGCGCCGCGTTGGAAGGATTCATGGCACGGCGAAAGGGGCGCGGTGCCGTCGCACCGCGCCGGACGACGAACACCGCGGCCGGTTCCGGGCCGCGGTGGGACGAGAAGACCGCGGCCGGTTCCGGGCCGCGGCGGAAGAGGAGACCGGCGGCTGGGCCGCCGGCGTCGGAAGTCGAGGGCGGGACCGGAAATTCCGGTCCCGTTGGTAAAAACCGGCCGGCCAGCTGGCCGGCCGGATATCATAAAAACCGGGGAAATAAATCCCCCGGCTGGTTCAACAAACCCCCCTCTTAATGAGGGGGGGCGGTTCAATTAAGGAGGGGGGGCAACAGCCCCCCGGTTTTATCAAGCCGGCCCCCACTTGCGGGGGCCGTTTTTTTTTGGCAAAGGCACGGCTCAAGGCCGTGCCGCCTTGAAGAAAAACGCGGGGCATAGCCCCGCGTGCCAACCACGTGCGGCGCCCAGCGCCGCCGCCGCGGCCCGCCGCCGCCGCCGCCACCGCGGCCCGCCGCCGCCGCCACCGCGGCCCGCCGCCGCCGCCACCGCGGCCCGCCGCCGCGCCGCCGCGCCGCCGCCCGCCGCCGCCGTCCGCCGCCGCCGGCCGCCGCCGCCGGCCGCCGCGCCGCCCAGGGGGGGGGGGGGGGGGGGTCGGGCCGGGTCGGCCCGGACCCGGACCCCCCGTTTCGGACCAGATTCGGTTTTTGGCTCATAACTTGAGCCTCGGACCTCCGAATGACGAACCGTCTGCGGCAACGCGATCCTTGGATCGAGACGGTCGTTTCGGTATATCGCACTCAAGGATTAGGTTTACTTTGAGTTCGGCCGGGTTGGTTCGTTCACGAAACCAACCGGGCCTTCGGAGCGGAAATGCTCATATCTTGAGCTACGGACGTCCGATTGACGTGCCGTCAGTCGCGTAGTGTTCCTCTTAGTGAGACGGATCTTTTGGCATACTCCGCCCGAGGGTTGGACGCAGGTGGAGTACGGTCGGGTTGGTTTTGCCTTAAAAACCAACCCGGCCCCGGAGACGAAAATGCCAATAACTCTCAGACCGGGCGTCCGATCGACGCGCCGTCTGTTGCGTTGAGTTCCTTTTGACGATACGGAACTTTTGGATACATCAACTTTGGTCTTCGTGACAGTTGATGTATCAGCCTCTCGGCTCGTGGAGCGGACCCTCCGTACGAGCTTGCTGTGTGCGGGAACCCTAGTGCTGGCTGCGACTGTTCTACTGCTACGACTGCTACTGTGACTGCGACGACGACAGTACAGAGATCCTGTGTGGATTCGACGACGACAGTACAGAGATCCTGTGTGGATTCGACGACGACGACTACAACACTCAGCGATCCTACGTGGATCAGTGCTACAGGTTCTGTGTGAGCCCGATCCTGTGTGGGTCCTTGCGCTCAGCGGTTCTGTGTGAGCCAGCGCCTACAGGTTCTGTGTGAGCCCGATCCTGTGTGGGTCTTTGCGGGGGTTAGTTACCTATCGATCCTTCGTGGGTCCGACGACTTAGATGGATCAGTGATCATCTTTATCGTCCTTGAAGAAGTATACCTGTGTGAGCTGAATCCTGTTGCTTTCCTGTGTGGATTTTGTTGTGCAATCCTGTGTGGATTATGTTCTTCTTTCCTATGTGGAATACGTATACTTTCCTGCGTGGACTGAGTTGTACTTGGGCTCGGAGGTTGGAGCGTATTTGAATTGATGACTTAGGTATATGTATGGGCATATACCTAAGCAGTGTCGGTTGATACTTCGTGATTGTACTTTTCTTCGTGGTTTATCCTTTGTGGATTTTGAGAGACCTTCAGGGGTCTCGGGGTCCCTACTGAGTAGCTTATACTCACCCCTGCACGGGCTTTGCCCGCACTACGTTGTGTTGGTTGCAGACGACGGACAGCGTTGACCTTAGCTGAGGCTTGCACAGCGGGACGGTACCCGGAGGTGGACCACTGGGCGGGACGTGCTCGGAGCGGACGGCGGGACCCGTGGAGCAGAGGAGCTATCTGTACCCACCCTTCAGGTGGAATTTCCAGTGGACAGCTTGGAGTAGCGGCTTTTACTTTTCAGTTGCTGTTTTCCCCTTTTTGAGTTGTACTTTACTTTCAGTTTGGGTTTGTATTCTGGCCCATTTACTTTTCCGCACTTTTAGTTGTACTCTGCTTGTTTAGTGTTTACTTTCCGCTTGTTTACTTTGTAGTGTGTGTTACTTTTCAAAGGCAATGCCTTCCCTTTTTACCGGGAATTACGCCTTGGTGCTAGTCGCCAGCCCCTGGCCTATGGAAGGCGGGCTTGGGGTAGTCACGGCACGGACCCCGAGGGCGGGTCGTGACAAATGTTGTCCCGTTTCTATTATTGAATGGAAAATATATCGAACAACCCCTTAATGTTTTTTTCAACCAGTCATAACTTCATATCATTACAAAAACCAAGATAAAAACCATATGATATCACCCTTTAGTCCATCGCATCATATTTATTATTTCAAATATCTATAAATAATCACACTTCTAGGATAAATAGAGAATGATGAACTATGTGGTTCCTCTAACAACTCCTTTTTCAAGTATAGTATGGAAGGAGAACATACATGACTCTTTATCCTTACCATCCCATTATGATCAAGGTTAAATATACAAACATTGTAATCATTATTTTTCTGCACTAAATATTCATTCTGTACCGTATCATTATTCACTTGGATTGATGGTTGAACATTCAATTGTTCAATATAATTCTTTTACCCTTACTTTGGGATTTATAGATCATTCCTTTTCAAATATAGAAATATTGGATATTTTTATCCTCATAAATTATATTCTATCAAGATCCTTTTATCTCAAATCATTGACCACATTGTTCTCCTTCATAGGGTTGTAATGTATTGTGTAGTTAGAATCATTAATCAGTTCTAACCATCTTATTTGGATAATGTAAATATCTTTATCATTGAATCTTTATAAATTCAACATTTATGATTAGTATTTAGTCAAACTACTTCAAATAAATTTAATTAAACCATATCCTTCATGAAAAATACTTCAGATGACACAAAATCATTAGTTGGGTACTTTTCCTGATAAATCATTAGTTGTTGTGAGTAATAATCCAGAAGAATATTATTTTTCATGATATTTATAACCAATACCTTCTCTTATGCACCACTATATATCAAAATCCATTATCTAATAAAGGTTAATTTCATAAGTGGTTATTTGATTAACCATCTCTTAAACGTCTTAAAATTCTCTTCACATTCATTTTCCCATTGGAAAATTTATCCCTTCCGAGTTAACATGGCCAGAGAATTCAATAGTAATGAAAAAATATCCAAAAACTATAGACAATATCCTCTAAAAACAAGAAATCTATTGATATTATCACCATGGTTAGTCATAGCCAACATTCTATAACCTTTGATTTTGATGGATCTACTAATATACCCTTTTATTGAATTATGTGACCTAAAAGTGATTCGTTTTTCTTCCAAAATCAACAATGTAAATTTTTCATATATTTTCACTTTCCATAGGGTTTTTAGTAAAATTAACACATGTTATTATCTCACTCACATACCCATTTAATAGCTAGAAATATATCCTTTAAAGAATAAAATAATCATATCATGGTAATCTATAATGAATTTATTAATAAAATCCATTAAGATTGCATAAGAATTATTATGACCAAAAAAATTAACATTATACCCATAGTTTCCATAACATTTAAATAATTCCATATTTGTTACATCTTCCATATAAACCATAAATTGATTTTATCCTTAACAAAGGTCAATTTTTGAAAAGTAATGAGCTATTTGTAACTGATTAATCAATTCAAAAGAACATATAAGAGGAAACATGTTCTTGATGAAGAAAATTTTTCAACTCTCAATAATTATTGAATAGTCACTTTGAATAAAAATCATTTTGAAAAAATGAATAGGATCACTAGGATGACACACATGGTATAATGAATCCCATGTCATGTTCATCATAGAGTTTTTTCAACAATTTATATATCTTAGTTGGGGATATTCTATAGCGAGTAATTGAAATTGGTGTGTATCCTGGTAAGAGTTCTATTGAGAACACATCATCATGTTTTAGATAATTAAATGGTACTATACTAGAAATACAGCAAAAAATCATGAACCATATGAATAAATTCAATGTCGAGTTTCTCCTTATCCATTTGAGATAAACAACCCTTTTGAATGTGGATCAATACCCATTAGTTGGATGTGTTCTACATCAGATTATCATACCTATCATCATGTTCACAAGAGATTAGATATTGAATTTTAATATCATAAATTACATCCCCTCATAAATAATTAAGGTGGGAATTATGTAGAGAAATACCATACATGATTATGATGACATAAAATTAAATGAGAAGAATAATGAAAAAATTTGTAGGAAGAATATTTCATTTAACATAAATTGCAGTGGAATCGTAGACCTGAGATATGTCATTCATAAAATTTGGGGTTTTCACTACTAATAATACATCTTATTTTTTGTTTGGAAGCATGATATCCAAAGAAAATTCTTTATATATGAATGAATGAGTGGATCCAAAGTAATATAAGAAATTATTTCTTCCAGTGTTTGGTATGTGTACCTTTCACAATGTAACAAACTAAGATTATATAGAAATTTTTTAGAGTGAATTAATTTACATTGATTTATTAAATATATCTATGTTAGACACTCCATTTATATATCATCTACAAGGATTTCACTACATGCAACATTAACGTGTCATGTGTAACACATAACCCTATGTTTCTACAAAAACAAATTTATTACTATAATTATATAAATGATATATTTATTACCAGAACATTAATCATATTGTTATCATTAGTAATAAATACTTTTAAAGTATTTTTATAATAGTTTTTTTATAAACAGAACATATTGAAAATGAAAAATATAATTTCTTATAAAGTAATTATATGTTTAAAAATACTTTTTTTCTTAAATGAACTTCTTTTCATTTCTTGTAGGGAAATATAAAAAAAATTAATTTTAGACATTTTAGAAATTTAATTTGATAAAGTAATCTTCCATTTTTAATGTATTGTTTTGAAATTATCTTATAGTTAAATATTTTGGTTTTTCTAAGAAGCATAATTTTAGAATTTTTTGTGAAAAATACATTATTTTAGTTTAAAACTGCTTTTTCATTTAATTTGTTAATAATGGTAAATATTATTTTAAATTGATTTCAAAGTTTAATTACATATGTTTTAATCAAATAATATAATAAAGGACATTATAATCCATTTAAATATTAAATATAAAAAAGAAACATAGAAAACATTTGGATGTTTTATAAAAAAACTGTATTGTCATCCCGTAAGCAGGATTAATTTTAAATTAATTTATTCCACTTTATTTACTAGAATTTTGAAAAATGTAATTCTTATTTAGAATCACCAGAATTTATAATATTTAATTATTTTAACATATTTTTTTACCGAAAATATTATTGAATTATAATAAATTATTTATATTTATTAAGTTAATATTATGCTTAATAGTGGAATATACTATTAATTTAAGGTCCCAGATAATCTATCCACTTGTGTAACCCCAATTTAATGTCTATATTTCCACTAGAAAACATATATTCATGTTTTTTTGGGTTTGAATTTATATTATAGGAAAAATCATTGTTACACCTAACATTTTCTCAAATATGTAAAGTGTGTCCCCTTCCTTCCCTATATATGGCCACCACCTATACCCATTATTAACACATCTCAACATAATTATGTTCATCCAATATCTACCCTATATACTTATCAACATCCCTCCCTTCCTCCATGAAGCCTCCTGTTATTTTGAAAGACATACATAAAACCCCTATAGTTGAAAATATAAAAAATTACCTGATTTAGAGGAAGTTCTAACAAGTATATTTACAGTCAAGACCTAAGGTAATGGGATTTATAGTCTCACATTTACATATGTTATATACAAGAAATATCCACCACCCATACATTTTTTTATGATTTTAATGACCATTAATGTATTCTATAAATTTTCTCCTTCATTTTATGGGAATTTACAAATCCATTTAATGATATATCTTTTATGGGGTTTATGTTTCAAGTGTTTCGAAATTAGTAAAGTAGTTTTGTCTCGATTATTCTTCTTTGAGACACATTCCATGAACATCAAGTACCATGTTTTCAAAAGAAAAATAAATATATGACATTTTAAGATCATCTTCATGTAAAAAAGATTTCATAAACTTTTTTTATGGTTTTCAAGTTTACTTTTGTATGTTTATAATTCTTTTATCAGAGAAATGGTCTTAAAAACGTTTTGAATTTTTTTTATTTCTCTTTTTAAAGTGTTCTTAATGAAGAAAAATGTTGAAAATGATTTTTATCATCAGTTTTTATGTTTTTATGGAAAATGGTTTTTCATTATATTTTCAATCTCTCCTTATATGTTTTCAATGAAAATGTTTCCAAACTTCTTTCAAATCATTATTATTTAAGATTTCATGTTAATTTATATGAAAATGGATATCAAAATTTTTAATCTCTTAATGAATTTTTTTCTAATAATTAATGACCTTTAACTCAATAAATAATTTATAAATATATTAAAAGGTATTTTTAATTTAATATAACATCCATTGGAGTTACTCATGGATTTCTAGGAAAGGGTATAATGGTTCCATTCATATTATTTGTCCAGATGATTTATGTTCTAACTGAATGATTTTTATGAAAAACATTCCCCTTGACATGTTTTATGGTTTTGCAACCAACTTATTTTCCTATATCCGGATTTGTTGAAATTGTTATGAAACCTTTATCATTTTTCAAAGATTAATATATTATTACATGGTTATGACGTCTATTACATTTCATGGTACTATGATTGGATGATTAAATACCCAACTATTTTTATTTTCATAAAATCATGAATATTTTATTTTCTTTTTGAAAATATATGAATTATTTTATTATCAAATTGGTGGGGCCTATATATACCACTAATGAATTGGTTAATGATTTATATCCCATATGATAATGATGAGAATCATGTTGACTACATAAATCCTCTATGGAAATATGTAGCAACCCATTACCTTATAATCAAAGAATGGAAACTAGGGTTTTCGGTGTGTACGACCTAGTTGGTGTGGTCACTATGAGGATGAAAGATGGGGAATACCGATCAATTAAGGGATTATAGGGAAACCTATTCCCTTAAATAGAAATGACTGTGATTGGGGATGGTGGTGTGTCCCTTCATGTTTGTGTATAACCCATCAAGTCCCATGATAATTTCTAGTAATCAATCATGAATTATTGAAAATAATATAACATTTTTATTTATGATGTAATTTGATGCCATATTCATATGATAATACATTATGGATTATGTTCCATATTTCAATAGGATTAATGTCCTATAAACATTAACGATTTATTCTAAGACACATATTTCTAATCCTATGATATGAATGGTATGATCTTATATTGTTATTATTATGTTAGAATAACCAAATTCTTATGTTTAGGCCTATAGTTATTTCATTATTACCCTTATTGAGCATCTGATCTGACCCCCTTTTATGCATAATTCCACAGGTTGTGAAGATATATGTTTTGTTTGATGAGTCTTTTAAGGGTTTTAGTAATGATGATAATAGTGGGAGATAATGTATATCACTTATACACTATTGTTTATGTTTCCATGTTTCCAAAATCCCTATACTAGTAACATCATTAGACATCTGTTTCAATAATGTTTTAAGAATTCCTCATATTTTATTTTTAATTAATGTGTCTAGTATGTGGGATTCTACCGTTGGTATCAGATAAAAGGTATAGTTATCCTTCGGAATCTAGGATTATCGAACCATTGTGATAACACTAAGGGTATTACTAAGGATTAAGAAAATTATAGGATAATTTCCATGAATTTATCAAAGTATAGAGTGATTTATTTCCCAGAAAAACATCAATGTGTAACACCCCAAGAGTTTATGAGTTGTATTCTTCTATAATTTATTTTATGTATTGTGTTGTATAATACACCAAGATTATCTTGTGCTATATGCAACACCGTTTTATCTTGTAGTACACGCTACACTATTCTTGGATCGTGTTACACAAAATTTCATGTTTGTTTGATATAAGTTATTCTATGCAACATTGAGTGTCTGTATATATATATATATAATCAATGTATAAATGAAATATGGTTGGATTCTATTATAAACTATAATAAAAGAATCTTTCACTACACGAAACCCTGACATGGCATGCTTTACATGCAATCACGACCTTCCACGATAGCATGTGTTGAACGCAATACCGTGTTTCACAAAACAATGATATGTTATTAAAATATTATATAAACAAGCCATTATGAATAGTTATACCCACTTTTTGAAATTTTATGAATTTTTTCTTTTAAAATGGACTTCATTTTTGGATTTAGAATATCAAAATTATCCTAGAGTGAATTTTTGGTATTTTTCTAAAAACATTCAAATTTTGATGAATAGTGAAGACACTGGGTTACTATTTAAAAACCAAAATTTTATTTAAATAAATATTTATTTTATTTTATTTATTTTTTAGGTAAAAATTGATACATAATATCTATATAAGATCAATTTAATTCATTGGAGTTACTTTATAATAATTTTAGATATATAAAAATTTTATTGAACTTTTCACCATCTTTTACCCACCTCCTAGAAGAATTTGAAAATTTACATCAAAAATACTTTTACCTCTTATGTGACTGCAATTTCAAAAATCTGAGACACACGGTTAATATCAAGGAGTAAAATATGGTTCATTAAGATAAAAATATTTTTTTCTAAATAGTATCTTTTTACTTTAATTTACCACGGTTAAAAGTAAATAGGGTAATTAATGGAAAAAGTGATATTATTATTACCCTAAAACATGTCCTAATTCTATTAGATAAGTGTAATTTGACCAAGAAAAACCTTAGGAATAAAATATTACTGTTTAGGTCCACATGCATTAGATTAGAAAATTTATTATTATTTAATTTAAAGAAGAGTTAAAAGAGATGAAATCAATGTTTAATAAGTAAAACATTTTTAATATAGGGTTATAAATAATATAAATTAGACTATAAATATTCATTAAAATTTTAAATATATTTCCTACATAATGGTATTTTATTTGTAATTTTTAGACATTAAATATATATTAATTTATTTATGAATCAATTATGATAAAGTAATTATCTTATTAATGAAATATAAAAATTATTGATATTATAAATACCCAAATAAGTGAAATTTGTGACTTTTTATGAATTTCACTAATTTTATAGGTTAATATGACATTTTAGTATTTATTTCATTAACATTTTTCAAACTAATCATGCTGTTATGATTTCCACAAAAATCAATTACCAAATACTGTCAAAATAGACATAAAATAGTTTTTAAAATAAATATTATATTATTAATTTCTATTCTATTCATAAAAATATAATGTTCAGACAAATGACTTAGATAAGGTTATATATATTAATAATGAACCACCTGGGGTTCGTTTTTCCTGTTATAGTAAGTTTATTTACCATATAGTGTAAGAAAATAAGAAGACACGGTAAAAGTAAAATTATTTGACTTATAGTTAAATCTAAATGATAATGTTAAAATATTCACCTTAACTTGTCTCTAACATAATATTTAAAATTATTTAGACCCATTCCCACATTAGCTTCTAAATAAATCAATTTTGAGCTATTATAAATTGAATATGACTTTATTATAAAATAATATTTTACGTTTTTCTTAAGGTGCCCGTCTCCTCCCTTATAAAAGGGAACCTCCTCCATATTCTCTTTACACAATTTTGAGCTTTCATGCTCCGGAAAACCATGACCATTTTCCTTCTAATCTTCCCTATATACATTATAGAGGTTATGGACTCCAAAAAAGACCGAATCTAGTGCCTTAAGAGGAAGAATAAAAAAGGTTCGTCGATGAAGAGGTAATCTCTTCTACCGATTCTTTCAAGTTTTCTTTCTACTTAAACTTATTCTTCTTTAGTTGTTTAATAAAAATGTAATAAAATAATTGTCAATAATATACTTATATGTTATTATAAATATGAAAAAACCCCATTTCACCTTCTATCCATCCTACAGAAAACGAAATCAACGCACATACGTACATACGGAATACTCTCCACACCATGGTGTAATCTATTTTTACACCACCACCGTACTTTGATGGGTATAATGGTGTATAGAATATCTATATATAGAAATTATAACATAATACTGATTATTAGATATTATATAATCGTCTCCAATTCAATTAAATATTAATGGGAACAATATCATCGCTCGTGCGTACGTACGGATTACCGTCTCCACGAGGCGATGAGATTCATTCTCCATGATAACCATTCAAGAATGAATATAAAGTATATATAATGAATAATAATGAAAAATATGACATGATAAAACTAATAGAGTAATGTACATATATATTTAATCTACTTACTTCCACTCACGTCAGTAAGGAAAGAAAAATAGTGTTAATGCGTACCTACGGCCTACCGTCTCCATGAACGGTGTATTTCATTTCATTTATCTATCTATTATATATATATATATAATGAATATGTATGATATATAAATCATTATTTACTTATTGGAAGTAATTAAATCATGATATAATTAATAATAATGTCATGAATAATAATTCCAAACACGTACGATAAATAAAATGATTTTACCCAAAATGATGCTTTAACATGGAATTTACAAAAGAACCGGTAATATATTGTCATAAGTGAACCATATAAGATATTATTACAATGAGTATCATTCTGTAAAAATCCAATTACATTATTAAAATCATTTTACCAGAGGTTCGGATATGTATGAAGTGTATCAGACCTAAGGTAAGGGATAATTTTTCAATCTCATTTTTATCCGAGATTCTTTATACGTAAGTATTTACTGGGGTTATATTTCTCATCCATGTCAATAAAAAAGTTTTTTACAAAGTGTTTAATATTATTACATGAATTTTTAAAGTCATTTTATCCCTCTTTGGCTTTTACTTTGTGTTATAGAAGGAATCTTTCTCCTTTTTACAATACGAGGAACTTTTTGAATTTTCAGGCAAAAGTATGTCAAGAATTTTTTATAACTTATATGACATCATTGGATTTTTATGGATTCATAAAGCCTAATTTTCTTGAAGATTCCTCTACAATATTTAATGATTATTTTCAGAAAAAAAAATTCTTTTAAAATTTCATTTCTTTTTTGTAAAAAGAAAATTATTTTGAAGAAGAAAGGATATTTTCCTCAAGAATTCATTTCAAGTGTTTTGTCAAAACAATTTTCCATATAATATGATATTATTTTGTATGATTATGTTTCAAGTATAATGTATCTATTATTTACATGGTTTTATTTTTATTATGATTAAATGATATCTATTTGTTTTATATGGATTATGTTAATATGGGATGATGTTTTGGAAACCCATTTTATTCTTGGGGTTATGATGAATGATTTATGATTTTTTTGTGGAACATGAAAGATTGATTTCAATATGAGATGGGTGGGACCTATATCTTCATCGAATGAATTGGGTAATGATTTATATCTCATGAGATAGACATGGCTAGAATTGTAAGTTATTCAGGTTCAGTGATACATGACTGGAACGAGGTGTGAACTCGATTTAGAAAGGAACTTTGTCCACTAAGATGTCCTTGGCAGCAATTTCTTGGATACTAGGGAAATAATATCATTCGATTAATGGTTTTACAAAATTAGAGATAAGAGACTTTAGTAGCTATGAAGAAATTGTGTGTTGTGCTTTCATGGTAGAATTGGAAGTTGGGGTTACATATCCATCTCTTTGTTTTGACAAGAAATGAAAGATGGAGTTCAAGGAGAAATCTTAGAACAATGGTGAAAAGAATATGATTGTTTCTTTATGCTCAAAGTGTGTAAAGAATCATGGAGTAGATTATCTATAAGGTACTATAAATTGTTTCATGTGTGGAAAAGAAGTTCATCGAGCAGCTGAGTGCTGAAATAATGGGAAAATGGTTTCTAATGATGTGGAGAGAGAAAAGACTAAAGTGAAAGATCCATCAACACTTCAATGCTATTAGTGCAAGGAAATGGGGCATTATGAAAACCAATTCCCTAATCCAAGGTTTAATAATGATCGACATCAACAAACTTTTTAGGAAAAGGACAAAGGGAAGTAACATGTGATCGCAATTAACAATGTTGAGTATGACAATGATGTGGTGGAATGATTATGTGTTTCTATAAAGGGATCTCATTTATAGTATTGTGGAACATTGGAATATCTATGTATTGGTTTATTGTGGTTTTTGATAATTACATGGTACATGGAACTTGGAAAAGTGATTGAAATATTTTTAGAAAGTATATGATATGCGCATAATGAATGGATAAGGAGAAAATAATTTGTTTGATATTATTCATTAGCTCATGATTGATATAAGGACTAAGTGATATAATGGTTTTAGTATATATAATTTCGGGTATTTTGGTATGTAGAAAGAGTTAACATTTAAGTACACTCATGTTTTCACTAAGGATCCTTGTTAATACATGATTAAGGTATTCCCATGTTTGGAATGTGACCAACAAGATATATTTTATGATATATGGGGATAAATAACTGTATTTACATGCTTAGTAGATGACCTATCTATCAAACGTTTTCCTTATACTGTGAGTTTGGGTAAGCATAAAGATTGGAATAGATTATGTTATACATTATATAGAATTCATTAAGTCTATAACTTTTCGATATTATTTATTGAATGTTATAATAGTGTAGTTTTTGAAAAAGGGAAAATATGCAGGGCGGGTGAAAATCTATCTCATCAGACAAGGTTGCGGGAATCGAACCCATAACTGAAGTGCGAAAGGCCTTTATCGCCTACCATTGGCCTACAAGAAGTCCATGGTTAGTATAAACTAGTTTAATTTTATTATGTGTTATGATAGATTAAGTATAAGTCCATTTTTTGAACCATATACGATTAATCTCACCATAGAAGGACTTATGTATATAAATTTTGGTAACCTTATGTTTGAGACAGATGGAATGACCTATAATTCTATCTCATGATCTTCTATCACCCTGAAAATGACAAATTCAACTTCATTTATTTAAGAGGTGATATATAAATTATTCAAGTCATGAGCAACGGTAAGATTGTACCAAAATCAAGTAAGTATTTCTTTTAATTCAAAAATTCTTCAACATTTGAGAAATTATCTGGAAAACCAATAATTGTTTTCCTAGTGCCCTCATATATGATGAATCAGATGGTACCTCAGATCATCACAAAATTTATGGCTTTGTCATTATTAGCTTTTTCTTAACCATGTCCTCTACCACTCTTTATCAGAAGTTGATGGTTATATTTCTCTTACATATCCATATTATCACATATGTTCTCCTTTTTGAAACCTTGTGATGAGTTAATTTGGGTAAACATTACATTCTATACATTAGTTTTTAAAATTATTATTTAGAATTCCTTTTTACGATGTGGGTTTCTATGAAAGAAATTTTCAAGTATTATACAACTTATAACCCCGACGAATTTCGAGAGTGAAATTCATTTTAAGGGGGGTAGAATGCAACACACCAAGATTTTAAGAGAAGTGTTATTTTTAATTTATTTGATGTATATTGTTGTATGCTACACCAAGATTTTCTTGCACTATACGCAACAATGTATTAGCTTGTAGTATACGCAACACTATTCTTGGATCCTATTACACAAAATTTCAAGTTCGTTTGATAGATGTTATTCTACGCAACATTGAGTGTATATATATATATATATATTCAATGTATAAATTAAATATGGTTGGACTATATTATACACAACAACAAAGGAATCTTGTTGTGCACGCAACCCTGACTTGGCTTTCTTCCCATGCAATCACGACCGTCCACGATAGCGTGTGTTATATGCAGTACTGTGTTTCATTAAACAACGATATGTTATTAAAATATTATAAAAACTATCCGTTATGAATAGTAATACCCAATTTTTGAAATTTTAAAAATTTTATCATTCAAAATGGACTTCATTTTTGGATTCGGATTATCAAAATTATCCTAAGGTGAATTTTTGGTATTTTTCTGAAAACATTCAATTTTTGATGAATTGTGAAAACACTAGGATAATATTTAAAAACTGACTATTTATTTAAATAATTATTCACTTTTTCTAAATATATTTTAGGTCAAAATTGATACATATTACCTATATAAGTTCAATTTAATTCATTAGAGTCATTTTATAATAATTTTAGATAAATAAAAATCTTATTGAACATTTCATTGTCTTTGACCCACCTCATAAAAGAATTTGAAAATTTACATAAAACATAAATTTTTCACTTCTGTGAGTTGAATTTCTAAAATCCGAGAGACACGGTTAATATCAAGGAGTAAAATTTGGTTTAATAAGATAAAAATTATTATGGTGAATAGTAGCTTTTTACTTTTCTTACCACTGTTAAAAGTAAATAGGGTAATAAAGGGTAAAAGTGATAATAGTATAACCCTAACACATGTCCTAATTCTATTGGATAAGTGTAATTCGACCCAAAACAATCATGGAAGTATTATATGACCATTTAGGTCCACATGGATTAGATTAGGACATATATAGTTATTTAATTTATAGAAGAGTTAAAAGTGTTAAAATCAATGTTTAATAATTAAAACAATTTTAATATTGGGTTATAATTAAGATAAATTCGACTATAAATATTAATTAAAAAGCTAAAAATATTTCCTACATAATGGTATTTTATTTATAATTTTTAGAAATTTGATATTTTAATTTATTTATGAAACAATTATGATAAATTAATTACCTTATTAATGAAATATAAACATAATTGATTGTATAAATACCCAAATAAATGTAATTTGAGACTTTTTATGAATTAAAAGTATTTTAAAGTTTAATATGACATGTTATTATTTATTTAATTAACTTTTTTCGAACTAATCATGTTGTTATTATTTTTTAAAAAATTAATTATCAAATAGTTTCAAAATTGATATAAAATAGATTTTAAAAAATATTATATTATTAATTGTTATTAAATTACTAAATATCTAATTATTTTCCAAATTACCTAAAAAGGTTATATATATTAATAATTAACCACTTAGGATTTTTTTGGATTTTTATAGTTATTTTTTTAACCATATAGTGTAAGAAAACAAGAAGACACGGTAAAAGATAAATTATTTAACTTAGAGTTAAATCTAAATTATAAGGTTAAAATAGTTACCTAAACTTATCTAAAACCTATTGGTTAATATTATTTCGACCCATCCCCACATTATTTTCGAAATAAATCAATTTTTATCTATTATAAACCGAATATAACTGTATTATAAAATAATATTTTCAGTTTTTCCAAAGGTGCCCCCCTCCTCCCTTATAAAAGGGAACCTCCTCCCTCTTCTCTTTACACAATTTGGAGCTTCCAATCTTGGACAAACCCTACCCATTTCCCTTATCAACTACACTAGAAACATTATAGAGGTTATTTTCTCCTAAAAAGTCCAAATCTAGTGCCTTAAGAGGAAGCATAAAAGAGGTGCGTCGAAAAAGAGGTAATCTCTTCTACCGATTCTTTCATGTTTTATTTATTCTTCAACATCTTCTTATTTAGTTGTTTTACTATAAAGTAAAAATATAATTATCACTAATATACTGATAAATTATCATAAATATGATATAAAACCATTTCACCTTCTATACATCCTATAGAAAATGAAATTAAAGCACGTGCGTACGTACGAAATACCGTCTCCATGCCATGGTGTAATCTGTTTTTCCACCACCACCTTACTTTGATAAGTATAATGCTGTAAAGTATAACTATATATACTTATTATAACATCATACTGATTTTTAGATATTATATCATCCACTCCAATTCAATTCAATAATTATTGGAATGATGTCATCACTCGTGCATACGTAAGGATTACCGTCTCCACGACGCAATGAGATTCATTCTCCGTGTTAACCATTCAAGAATGATTACAAAGTATATATAATTAATAATAATGAAATATATGACATGATAATGCTACTTGATTTATGTATATATATATTCCATCTACTTACTTCCACTCAAGTCAATTAGGAAAGGAAAAAATCGTTCGTGCATACGTATGACCTACCGTCTCCATGAACGGTGTATTTTGTTTCATTTATCTATCTATTATATATATATATATACTGAATATTTATAATATATAAATCATTATTTACATTCTGGAAGTAAGTAAATCAGGATATAAGTAACAATAATATCAATAACTATAACTCCAAACACGTACGATAAATAAAAAGACTTTACCCAAAACACAGCATTATCATGGAATTTACCGAAGAACAGGTAATATAAAGTCATAAGTGAACCATCTATGATATAATAACAATTAATATTATTTTTTAATAAGTAAAAGAAATTATTTTAATCATTATATAGGTGTTTTGGATACGTTCGAAGCATATCGGACCTATGGTAAGGGATAATTTTTTTAATCTCAATTTTATCCCAGACTGCTTATACGTAAGTATTTACTGGGGTTATATTTTTCATCAATGTCCATAAAAATATTTTTCATAAAGTGTTTAATATACATCCACGTATTTTTAACATCATTTTTACCCATCTTTGACTATTACTTTGTGTAATGGGAGGAATCGTTCTTTTGTTAACCATACGAGGAATCTTTTGATTTTTCCTACATCAGTACGAAAAGAATGTGTTTTAACTTATACGGCATGAACAAATTTTTACAGTTTCATAACGCCTAATTTTCTTGAAGCTTCCTCTACAAGATTTCATGATAATTTACAACAAAATCCATTTATTTTAAAATTTCATTTCATTTTTGTAAAAAGAAAATTATTTTGAAGAAGAAAGGATATTTTCCTCAAAATTCATTTCAATTTTTTTCTCAAAACTATTTTCCATCAAATAAGAAATTAATTAGTATGATTATGTTTCAAGTATATTGTCTCTATTATTTACATGGATTAATTTTCCTTATGATTAAATTAAATCCATTTGTTTTGTATGTATTATGTTAAGATGGGATGATGTTTATGAAACTCATTTTATTCATTGGGTTATGATGAATGATTTATGATTATTTTATAGAACACGAAATAATGAATTCAATATCAGATGCTTAGGACCGATATCTCCCTCCAATTAATTTGGTAAAGATTAATATCCCATGAGATAGACAAGTCTGGAATGTTATGTTAATCCGATTCAGTGATATAGGACTAGAAAAAGGAGTGAACTCGATTCAGAAAGGGACTTTTTCCACTAAGATGTCATTGGCAGCAATTCCATGGATACTATAGAAATCATATCATGTTCATAATGTCTTTCAACAATTAAATGTTTTATTCCCATGATATTTTATCATGATTGATGTTACTTTTTGACATATGCCTTACATACTGCCAAGATTTATTTCACAACTCATGATTTTTATGTGTAAACATTATGTTCTTGTTTTTAAGTTCAAAGGTATATGGTTTGTTTTATTTTCTCCATGCATTCCCTTACTGAGCTTTCGAGATCACCCTTTATATTTTATCTTTTATCTAGGATATAAAGAAAGGTTTTAGGAAAAATAAGGGAAGATCATTATAGTAGATGTTGAAGTTCTTTCACCATGATTAGAATATTATATTCTGAGTTTCCAAAGACACTAAACTATTATGGTCCTTTGGTGTCTATTTTTGTTATGTATTAGGTATTCTGAAAAATTAATTTAATTTCCATGTTTGTCATGATTTGGCCTCTACACCATGTATATATAATACAAGTGTATATAGATATCAAAAAAATTTACCAATCTTTATAACCCCAATATGGTGTTCTAAGAATAACATGGTGTAACCTGGTACATGACAATATTTATTATTGCACTCCTGGTTTCAAACTATTAGGATTTTTGATTTGGGAATTGAATAAATCATCACGATCCATTATGAAGGATTAAAATTTATATTTTCTACAAATATATTTGTACAACACTAAGGTTTCATAGATTAATGGAGTTTTCAAAACATAGATATCATATATGTGTCTTTTCATGATAATGTGGTTTCACAGTATGAAAACAATTTTTTAATATATTCTTTTTTGATTTAATCAATAGTTTAAACCCAAAGTAACCATGTTAATGGTGATTTTAATGTAAAGGGAGATTATTTTTCTCATATGCATCTAATTGCTATGGGAGATGTATTGAAATACATCATTGTTATGCTGACGACACAGTATTAATATATAAATATTGGTGAGCATCCAAATGAGAAACGGTGCGAAGAATGTTATGTTGAGTCCTCCATGAGGCATCCTCCTCCTTATTTTAGTGGGTCCTAAATTACACTTGTTTCTGAAAACTGGATACGTATTGTGGAACAATATTTTTTGTTCACTAGTGTTAGGATCCTCAAAAAGTCATACTATCATTTTATCAGTTAGAAGGTGAAGTAGACCAATGGTGGAATCTTATCAATAATATAAGGAATCGTGATGAAATTGAATCCATGGATTTAGATGAGTTTAAGAACATATTATTCAATTATTATATTCATAATTTTCTTTGTATGAATATAAAAAATGAGTTCCTTGATATGAATCATGTTAATTTTTAATCTATGGAAACTAATGAGGATAATTTTCGAAGACTTGTGAGGTATGATTCAAGAATTAATATTAAACCCATTTGTAAATTTGACGGGTTTTTCAGTGTCATAAATACAGTTCATAGAAGGGATTTTTCCATATGTTACTGTTTTAGCTAAGAAGAGATTGTGAATTTTGATATAAAACAAGAAATAGAGGTTGGAGTGAGATATCTATATAACTGTTTTTACATGAAAAGGAAACGTGAGTTATGGGAAAAATCTAAAAACCTTGAATATAAGTATATGATCCTTCGTTTATTCTCTATATGTGGAAAGAAAGAGGTAGGGTATTCTCATATGGGTTATAATATGTGTTTTCCTTATTGATGGGATGGCCATTGTGCAATTGATTACCTCACTGATGAGAAGAACATGGGTAAAGATGTAAATATATGAAAATATTCACAGAATTCACCTCACACAAAATAGTGCTCCATGTGTATGGAGAATGGGAATAATTCTCACTAGTGCCCAAACCCAAGGTTTGGTGATGATGATCAGTGTTATAAACCACTTAAACAATGGGAAAAGTGGAAATCTCATGTTATAACTATTTATTATGTGGGGTATGATAAATACATGGTTAAAGGTACACTTACCATACTCTCTAGTACATCTAATGTATTATTTGATTATAGATCTACCAATTAATTCATATCTAAATATTTTTATAATGGTCATATGATTCCAAAACAATTAATATGTGTGGAATTAGTAATAAAAACCCTAAATGGTATGATGATTGAATTTGAGGCCTATGATTCCCTTTTAGGTGATGTTTTTGGGAATGTTCTCCCTAAAAACATAGTATTTTTTCATTTGGTTGAATTTCATATCTTTTATGGAATTTATTGGATTTCACTTCCTGAATACCACATTAGCTGATTAGGAAGGGATGTTAAATTTTATATTTCAAACACTTATATGATCATCTATCAACCTGATGATATGTATGAACATTTTATAGATATTGTAACACCGGAGAATTTAATGAGAAATATTTTGTTTTTATATAAATAATCAAAGGAATCTCTCACTACACACAACACTTTCTTGGCTTACTTTACGCGCAATCACGACCTTCCTCGATAGCTTGCATCGTACGCAATACTGAGTTTCAGGAAACAACAATATGCTATTAAAATATTATTAAAACTAACTGTTATGAATAGTAATACCCACTTTTTGACATTTTATAAATTTTATCATTGAAAATGGACTTCATTTTTGGATTCATAATATCGATATTAGCCTAGGGTGAAATTTTGTTATTTTTCTGAAAACATTAAATTTTTGATGAAAAGTGAAAACACTGGGTTACTATTTAAAGACCGACTATTTATTTAAATAATTATTTATTTTATTTAAATATATTTTAGGTTAAACATGATACATAATACCTATATAAGTTCAATGCAATTCCTTGGAGTCATTTTATAACAATTGTAGACATATAAAATTTTTATTGATCATTTCGTCGTCTTTTACCCACCTCCTAGGAGAATTTGCAAATTTACATAAAACTTAATTTTACCGATTTTGTGAATGGAATTTCAAAAATCTGAGAGACACGGTTGATGACAGTAAGTAAAATGTGGTTTAATGAGATGAAAATAATTTTTGGTGAATATTAACTTTTTACTTTTATTTACCATAGTTAAAAGTTAATAGGGTAATTAAGGATAAAAATTTTATTATTATTACCCTAACACATGTCCTAATTCAATTGGATAGGTGTAATTCGACCAAAAACAACCTTAGGAATAAAATATGACCATTTAGGCCCACTTGGATTAGATTAGGACGTTTATTATTAATTTATTTAAAGAAGGGTTAAAATAGTTAAAATCAAAGTTTAATAGGTAAGTCATTTTTAATATAGGGTTATACATAAGATAAATTAGAATTCAAATATTCATTAGAATGATAAAAATATTTCCTACATAATGGAATTTTATTTATAATTTTTAAATAATTTAATTTCTTTATGACACAAGATGATGCAGTAATTATATTATTAATGAAATATTGACATAATTGATGTTATAAATACCCAAATAAATGTAATTTGAGACTTTTTATGTATTCCAATAATTTTATAGGTTAATATAACATGTTATTATTGATTTAATTAACTTTTTTTGATCTAATCATTATTTTATGATTTTCACAAAAATCAATTACCAAATATTGTCAAAATTGACATAAAATAGTTTTTAAAACAAATATTATATTATTAATTGTTATTTTATTCCTAAAAATCTATGTTTTGGCAAAATGACTTAGATACGTTTATATGTATTAATAATAAACAACTTGGGGTTCTTTTGGCTTGTTATAGTAAGTTTGTTAACCTTATAGTGTAAGAAAACAAAAATACATGGTAAAAGTAAAATTATCTAACTTAATGTTATATCTAAATGATAAGGTTAAAATAGTAACCTAAACTTGTCAAAATACTATTGGATGAGAGAATTTTGACCCACTCCCACCTTATATTCGAAATAAATCAATTTGGAGCTATTAAAAACCGAATATGGCTTTATAATAAAATAATATTTTTAATTTTTCCAAAGGTGCCCCTCTCCTCACTTATAAATGGGCACCTCCTCCCTCTCTTCCTCACACCACTTTGAGCCTTCAAGCTTGGCCAACCCCTACCAAATTCTCTTCTCCACTTCCCTAGAAACATCCTAGAGGTCCTGGCCTTATTTAAAGACCAATTTTAGTGCCCTAAGAGGAGGTCTCAAAGAGGCGCTTCAAAGAAGTGGAGGTTCAGACACTTACGAAGCAAATCGGACCTAAGGTAAGGGATAATGTTACAATCTCAATTGTTTTATATCCGAGATTTCTTATAGGTAAGTATTTTCTGGGGTTATATTTATCATTCATGTCCAAGTTTTATAAAAATGTTTTCATGTTTTTTTAAAGACCCTTTTACCCTTTTTTGACTTTTACCATGTGTTATGGAATGAATGTTTCTTTTGTTTACCATACAAGGAACTTTTTGAATTTTTGGACAAAAGTATGGGGAAAATGATATTTTTAACTTATACGGATTGAAAGGATTTTTACGGTTTTATAAACCCTTATTTTCATGATGCTTCCTCCAAAAAATTTCATGACTATTTTCACTAAAATCTCTTTCATTTAAAATTTCATGACATTTTGTGAAAAGAAATTGATTTTGAAGAAGAAAGAATATTTTCCCCAAGAATTCATTTCAAGTGTTTTATCAAAACTATTTTCCATCTAAATTTACATTATTTAATATGTTTATGTTTCAAGTATAATGTCTCCATTATTTACAGGGTTTGATTATTCTTATGATGAAATGATATCCATTATTTATATGGATTATGTTATGATGGCATGAGGTTTAAGAATCCCATTCTATTACATTGGTTATGCTATGATGTATGATTTATGATTTTGCGGCACACGAAAGAATGATTTCATTATGAGATGGGTGGGACCTATATCTCCCTCCAATGCATTGGGTAATGATTTATTTATCATGAGAAAGACATGGCTGGAACGGCAGGTTAAACCAGTTCAGTGAAACAAGAATGAAACGAGGAGTGAACTCGGTTCAAAAATGGAATTTTTTCGCTAAGATAGTCTTGGCTATGAGTCTTGACTACTAAGAAGTGATTCTCTATGATTATGTGTGTATTCCAAAAAGTTTAATGTTTTAGGTTATGATTATTGGGATTACATTTCACTACCATGATTTATCCCATGTTATGAAATTATGATCTCTTTTGCAGGGTAAGATTTCGAAAATTTTATGTTCTTATGAATATGTTGTGATTGATATTTCTTTTTTTTACCCATACTGAGCATTTGAGCTCACCCTTTTATATGTTTTCTTTCCCCATGTCAGGAAGAAGGTTATTAAGTAAGATATGCCAAAAAGGGACTCTAGATATGATGAAATAAAATGGAGGCAATGTAGATGATTTATGAACCAGTTGTTTATGTTTCCTAGTTTCTAAAGACACTATACATATACAGTCCTTTAAAGGTTTTTTATATGATGTAATAAGGGTTCTTCAATTTTTAAGTAATAACCATGTATTTAAAGTATGGGTCGTTATAGTTGGTATTAGAGGATAGTTTTAGTCAACCATTGGAAACTAGGATGTGAAATCCTTAGTAAGAACCCTAAGGATAATTCTAAGAATATAACACGTTCTTAGGGTTTTAAAATTGGCCATGAAAAACCTATGATAATACTTTAAGTGTGAGATTTTATACTTGATTATGTGGTTTTCTTATTATAATTAGTGTTTCTTACACTATTCTTCTTGGTTTTAGTCAATGGCTGGAACCCGAAGGAACCGCGTTAATGCGGAATGTGACGCACAATGCAATGCTTGTCCTCCTGAGAAACCAAACGTTATGGGAGCTGGAATGAAAAATCTTGTAGCCATGATCACACAACTTTCTCAAGATATGAATCATTCAAGACTTTCAAATTAGAAAAGGAAGGATCAAAATTCCATTGAATCCTTCATGAGGCAGCGTCCACCATCATTCAGCGGGTCTACTGATCCATTAGTTGCTGAAAAATGGATTAGTACTACTGAAAAGATATTTTCAGTTCTTCAATGTTCTGAACATGATGAAAGCATCTTAGCAGTGTATCGTTTGGAAGGAGATGCTGATCAATGGAGGAATCTTATCAAGAATACGAGGCAAAGAGATGAAATTGAGTCCATGGAATGGGACGAGTTCAAGAACATATTTTTCCATAAGTACATCCCTCATATTCTTCGAACAAAGATGGAGAAGGAGTTTCTTGAACATAAGCAAAAGGGTGATGAATCTGTTGGTACCTATGGTGAAAATTTTACAAGACATGCAACGTACGCTTCTGGTATTATTATCCAACATGAGAGAAAGATCAATCGATTCTTTAGTGGCTTAAAACCAAGTGTTTGAATGACATTATCCATAAGGGACATCATGTTCTATGAGGAAATAGTTCGATGTGCTCTCAAAGTTGAGATGGAGATTAGAGTAACCCATCAGTTATATGGGTTTGATAAGAAGAGGAAAATGGAATTCAAAGGAAAATATAAGGAGCACAGTGAAAAGATGATGAGTTTTCCCTTATGCTCAATGTGTGGAAAGAAACATGGAAGGAGTTGTTTTAAAGAGACATGTAAATGTTTCAAATGTGCAAGGGAAGGTCATTGGGAATTTGAATGCCGCAATGATGGGAAGAAGATGTTTAGTGATTCGAACAAAGAAAAGGATACACGGAGTGTACCTCCTACACTTCAATGTTACAAGTGTAAGGAAATGGGGTATTATGCTAATCAATGCCTTAATCCAAGGGTTGTTGATGATGATTGACGTCAACAAACTCTTAAGGCTAAAGACAAAGGAATGTCACATGAAATTTCTATCAGCGATGTGGAGTATGATAACGAAGTGGTGAAAGGTACACTTACCATCCACTCTAAAGTAGAAAATGTTTTATTTTATTCTGGATCCACCCACTCTTTTATTTCTAAAAAATTTTCTACGGATATCACCATATTACCACAACAATTAGATGTTCAGTTAGCTGTGACAAACCATAATGGCACAACAGTTGCATCAAAAGTTTATAATTCTTCTCTGATTGAAGTTTGTGGGAAAGTACTTCCTGCAAATCTTATGATCCTTCCTATAGTGTAATTTGATGTGATTCTTGGCATGGATTGGATTTCTTTATATGGATGTCATATCAATTTCCAAATAACGGAAGTCACATTTCATATTCCAGATCAATTTATGATCGTCTATCGATGCAATGAAGAACATAACCTTCCAGTGGAAATTTCATCCATCTTATTGGTCTTGATTCCACTAAATGAGGGTTATTTATCTCAAATGGTTGGAGAGAAACTCATGATTAAGAATATTCCATTTGCATGGGAGTTTGATGATGTCTTTTCGGAGGAATTTCCGTGTCTTCCACTAAATCATGAAGTTGAGTTTTCAATAGGACTCGTACCGGGTGCTTTGCCTATTTCAAAGACCCCTTATCGAATGTCCCCAATTGAGTTGCAGGAATGGAAGAAGCAACTCCAAGAGAATCAGGATAAGGGATTCATATGCCCTAGTGCGTCACCTTGGGGAGAACCAGTTCTGTTCGTTAAGAATAAAGATGGATCAATGAGACTCTGCATTGATTATCGAGAACTTAACAAGATCACTATCAAGAACAAATATCCTCTCCCGCGCATCGATGACTTATTTGACAAACTACGCGGAGCTCAATACTTTTCCAAGACTGATCTTCATTCAGGGTATCATCAATTAAGGGTCAAAAGTGAGGATATACCAAAGACGAATTTTCATACTAGGTATTGACACTATGAATTTATAGTGATGCCATTTGGTCTTACTAATGCCCCTGCTATCTTCATGGATCTAATAAATAGAGTCTTTAGAGACTATCTTGATCAGTTTGTGGTAGTGTTTATAGACGATATTCCTGTCTATTCAAATAGAAAAGAAGAACATGAAGATCACTTGAGAATTATATTGAAGACCTTGAGAAAGGATAATCTTTATTCCAAATTTACCATGTGTGAATTTTGGCTTCAAAAAGTGGCATTATTGGGTCACATAATATCAAAATAGGGGATATCTGTGGATCCCTCAAAAATAGAGGTTATCAAAAGACGGTCGAGACCAACAACAGTAACTGAGATCTGATTTTTTCTTGGATTGTATGGATATTATCGACATTTTGTGAAAGATTTTTCATGATTATCTAATCCACTCACCAAGTTAACTCGGAAAAGAGTAAAGTTTGTTTGGATGGCGGAATATGAAGATAATTTCAAGGAGTTGAAAAGAAGGTTATCCAGTGCACCTATACTCACACTTCCTTGTAGTGTAGAATGTTTTGTGATCTATATTGATGCATCCAAGAAAGGGCTGGGGTGTGTTCTTATGCAAAATGATATGGTGATAGATTATGCCTCATCACAGTTGAAAATACATGAGAAAAATTACCCAACTCATGATTTGGAGTTAGCTGCTGTAATCATTGCATTAATGATTTGGAGGCATTGTCTTTATGGAGAAAGGTGTGATGTTTATACTGATCATAAAATTTTAAATTATATTTTCACACAAAAGGAGCTGAATATGAGCCAAAGAAGATGGTTGGAGCTGATTATGGATTACAACTGCTCAATTCATTACCACCCTGGGAAAGAAAACAAGGTGGAAGATGCATTAATTCGACAAAACCATGCTTTCTTATCCATGATGAGGATCAAAAAAGATCCAATATTTATGGATTTACAAAGGATGGATCTTGGAATTATAATGGAAGGGGAAAAATCTTATCTTTCTCAAATGAATTTTCAACCATCTATACATGTGAAGATTAAAGAGGCATAGAAAGAATATGTAGAGTTACAAAAGAAGGTGAGAAATGTTCTAGAATTCAACCTTGATTGTGATGGGATAATAATGTTCAGGAATCGGGTTTGTGTTCCTCCCATCCCCGAATTAAAGGAGCTGCTGGATGAGGTTCATAGTTCTTCATTCTCTATTCATCCAAGATATACGAAGATGTATCGGGACCTGAAAGAGTACATCTGGTGGGATGGCATGAAAAGAGATGTTGTTGAATATGTCTCTCACTGCTTGGTTTGTCAGCAAGTTAATGCTGAGAGACATAAGTCTAAGGGGATGTTACAACCATTACCCATACCAGAATGGAAATGGGAAAACATCACTATGTACTTTGTCACTGGACATCCTAAAACATTCAAAGGAAATAATGTTATCTGGGTCATAGTTGATCATCTTAAAAATTCTACACACTTCATCTCTATTAGAGAGGATTTATATCTGGATCAACTTGACATGATATATATGAAGGAAGTGGTAAGATTTCATAGAGTACCACTTTCCATTATATCTGATCGGGAACCGAGATTTACCTCGATGTTCTGGCGATGTCTTCAGCATACTCAGGATACAGAGTTGAGTTTCCGTACTGCTTATCATCCTTATACAGATGGTCAGTCTAAGAGAACAATTAAAACTCTAGAATATATGTTATGAGATTTTTCTATAGATTTCAATGGTGGTTGGGATCAACACCTACCTTTGGTGTAATTTTCTTATAATAATAGCTTTCACTCCATTATTCAGATGGCTCCTTATGAATCACTCTATGGAAAGAAATGCTGGACTCCAACTTGCTGGGATGAAGTTGGGGAAATAAAGCTATTAGGAACTAATCTTGTTGATGAGATGGCATAAAAGGTCCAATTTATTCAACAACACATAAGAGCAGCTCAGAGTCGACAAAAAAGTTATGCCGATAATAGTTGAAAATACCTAGATTTTGAAGTGGGTGATAAAGTGTTCTTATGAATATCTCCCTGGAAGAGGGTCATGAGATTTGGAAAGAAGGGAATGTTGAGCCCTAGATATATCAGTCCTTTCGAAATACTAGATCGTGTTGGGAAGGTAGCTTACCGATTGGCGCTTCCACCAAATCTCTCTCAAGTTCACGATGTGTTCCATGTATCTCTCCTGAGAAAGTACATACCTGATCCTTCACATGTACTCAGCTCAGAAGTTGTTCCGCTGGAACAAGATCCTTCTTATGAAGAACAGTCGATATAGATTCTCGATCGTAGTGAAAAAGTCCTATGGAACAAGACCACTCGTTTGGTGAATGTTTTATAGAGGAACAACCAATTAGAAGAAGCTACATGGGAGCTTGAGGATATGATGAGGGAGAGGTATCCTCATCTGTTTTTTACAAAGTGACGAATTTTGAGGGTGAAATTCATTTTAAGGGGGTAGAATGTAACGCCCAAGACTTTTATGAGAAATATTTTGTTTTTACATAAATCAGAAAAGGAATCTTTCACTACACACAACACTTGCTTGGCTTTCTTTACACGCAATCACGACCTTCCTCGATAGCTTGCATCGTACGCAATACCGAGTTTCCCTTAACAATGATATGCTATTAAAATATTATTAAAACTAGCCGTTATGAATTGTAATACCCACTTTTTGAAATTTTATTAATTTTATCTTACAAAATGGACATCATTTTTGGATTCGGAATATCGAAAATATCCTACAGTGAAATTTTGGTATTTTTCTTAAAACATTCAATTTTTGATGAATTGTGAAAACACTAGGTTACTATTTGAAAACAGACTTTTTGTTTAAATAATTATTTATTATATTTAAATTTATTTTAGGTCAAACATGATACATAATACCTATATAAGTTCTATTTAATTCATTGAAGTCATTTTATAATAATTTTAGATATATAAAATTTTTATTGAACTTTTCACCGTCTTTTACCCACCTCCAAGGAAAATTTTCAAATTTACATAAAACATAATTTTACCGCTTTTGTGAATGGAATTTCAAAAATTCAAGAGACACTATTCATGTCAGTAAGTAAAATGTGGTTCAATGAGATGAAAATAATTTTTGGTGAATAGTAACTTTTTACTTTTATTTATCACATTTAAAAGTAAATAGGGTAATTATGGGTAAAAATGATATTATTATTACTCTAACACATGTCCTAATTCTATTGGATAAGTGTAATTCGTCCAAAAACAACCTTAGGAATAAAATATGACCATTTAGGCTCACTTGGATTAGATTAGGACATTTATTATTAATTTATTTAATGAAGGGTTAAAATAGTTAAAAGCAACATTTAATAAGTAAATCATTTTTAATATAGAGTTATACATAAGATAAATTCGACTAAAATTATTCATTAGAAAGCTAAAAGCATTTACTACATTAGTGTATTTTATTTATAATTTTTAGACATTAATTAATGTAATTTATTTATGACACAAAGATGATGCAGTAATTATATTATTAATGAAATATTGACATAATTGATGTTATAACAACCCAAATAAATGTAATTTGAGACTTTTTATAAATTAAACTAATATTATTGGTTAATATAAAATGTTAGTACTGATTTAATTATCTTTATTTGAACTAATCATTATATTATGATTTTCACAAAAATCAATTACCAAATAGTGTCAAAATTGACATAAAATAGTTTTTAAAACAAATATTATATTATTAATTGTTATTTGATTCCTAAAAATCTAAGGGTTGGCCCAATGACTTATATAAGATTATATTTATTAATAATGAATAACTTGGGGTTCTTTTGGCTTGTTATAGTATGTTTATTAATCTTATCTTGTAAGAAGACAAAAAGACACGGTAAAAGTAATATTATCTAACTTAAAGTAAAATCTAAATGATAAGGTTAAAATAGTAACCTAAACCTGTCAAAATTCTATTGGATGAGAGGATTGCGATCCATCCCCACCTTAGCTTCAAAATAAATCAATTTGAAGCTATTATAAATAGAATATGGCTTTATAATAAAATAATATTTTTAATTTTTCCAACGGTGCACCTCTCCTCTCTTATAAAAGGGCACATCCTCCCTCTCTTCCTCACACCACATTGAGCCTTCATACTCGGCCAACCCCGGCCAAATTATATTCTCCACTTCCCTAGAAACATCCTAGATGTCATGGTCTTCTTCAAAGACCAATTTTAGTTCCCTTAGAGGTGGTCTCAAAGAGGCACATCAAAGAAGAGTAGGTTCGGACACTTACGAATCAAATCGGACCTACGGTAAGGGATACTGCTGCAATCTCAATTGTTTTCTATCCGAGATTGCTTATATGTAAGTATTTATTGGGGTAATATTAATCATCAATGTCCATGTTTTATAAAAAAGTTCTCATGTATGTTTAAAGTCTTTTTTACCCTTTTTTGACTTTTACCACGTGTTATGGAAGGAATCTTTCTTTTGTTTACCATACAAAGAACTTTTTGACTTTTCTGACAAAAGAATGAAGAGAATGTTATTTTTAACTTATATGGAATTAAAGGATTTTTACGGTTTTATAAACCCTTATTTTCATGAATCTTCCTCCAAAATATTTGATGAATGTTTTCAACAAAATCTCTTTCTTTTAAAATTGCATGAAGTTTTGTGAAAAGAAATTGATTTTGAAGAAGAAAGATCATTTTCCTCAAAAATTCATTTCAAGTGTTTTAACAAAAATATTTTCCATCTAAAATTACATTATTTAATATGTTTATGTTTCAAGTATAATGTCTCCATTATTTACATGGTTTGATTCTTATTATGATTAAATGATATCCATTTTTTTATATGGAGTATGTTATCATGGCATGATGTTTAAGAATCCCATTCTATTACATGGGTTATGCTATGATGTATGATTTATGATTTTTTGGCACACAAATGAATGATTTCATTATGCGATGGGTGGGACCTATATCTCCCTCCAATGCATTGGGTAAAGATTTATATCTCATGAGATAGACATGGCTGGAACGGCAGGTTAAACCGGTTTAGTGAAACAGGACTGAAACGAGGAGTGAACTCGGTTCGGAAATGGACTTTGTCTGCTAAGATAGTCTTGGCTATGAGTCTTGACTACTAAGAAATGATTCTCTATGATTATGTGTGTATGACATAATGTTTCATGTTTTACGTTATGATTATTGGGATTACATTTCCCTATCATGATTTATCCCAGGTTATGAAATTATGATCTCTTTTGTAGGGTATGATTTGAAAAATTTTATGTTCTTCTGAATATGATGTCATTGATATTTTTTTTCATTACCCTTATTGAGAATTTTATCTCACCATTTTTATGTTTTATTTCCCCAGGTCAGGAAGAACGTTAGGAAGTAAGATATGCCAAAAAGGGACTGTAGATATGAAGAAATAAATGGGGGGAAATGTAGATGCTTTATGAACCAGTTGTTTATGTTTCCCAGTTTCTAAAGAAACTATACCTATACGGTCCTTTGATGGTTTTTTTTTATATTATAATAAGGGTACATCAATTTTGACGTAATAACCATTTATGTAAAGTATAGGTCGTTATAGATATTACATCCAATGCTTGTTTCTTATTTTTCATTCAAAATGGTTTTTTTATTCTAAATGGTTATGTATAATATAGACATCAATGATAAGACTAGTGTTCAGGAATTTGAGGATTCATTTTCAATAGAGTTTTTAAGCCTTCCACCAAAAAAGTGAAGTATATTCCTCAAAATAAATTGTATCTGTTTCAACACCAATTCCAAATTATCCCTATATAATAATCTTAATTGAGTTACAGAAATTTAAGAATCAACTTCCATAAAACACTAATAAGGGGTTCATTTGGCCATGTGTGCCACCTTGGGCTGTACTTATTTATTTCATGGAATGGAATGATGGATTAATGAGACTCTACATTGATTATCTAGTGTTTTACTTGATCATAATAAGGATGAAGTATCCTTTTACCCATATTCATGACATTTTTGATCAATTGAATGTAGGTAAATACTTTTCCAATATTGTACATTATTCAGAACATCATCATTTGAGTGTCAATAATGAATATATACCGAAGATAGAATTTTTCACAAGGTATGGATACTATGAATATATTTTACATGTTTTTTATCCTATAATTCCCCTTTTATATTCATGGATTTTATTAATGGATTTTTTATTGATTTCATTCATATGTTTTTGTAGTCATTATATAAAATATTTTAATGTACTCATATAAAAAGGAAGAGAATGACATCCATTTGGGAAATGTACTAAAGACTATAATGAAGATGAAACTGTATGAAAATTTTACAATGATTGAATTTTTACTATAAAAGGATTCATTTTTTGGTCACATAATTTCAAGAGATGGATTACTAGTAATTCCATAAATGAAAATGGATATTTAATGAACGTCTAGAAAAACCAATGCAACTATAAATCATATATTTCTTAGTTTAGATGATTATTATAAATGGGGTTTGTAAAAATTTTCATGACTATCTTATCAAAAGACTATATTAACTTCGAAGGGTCTCATGATCCTATAGATAGTTTAATGCGGGAAAAATTCTAGTGAACTGAATAGAAGGTTGTTCAATGAACCTATTAATACATTATAGTGTAGTGGAAAAGTATGTGTAATATTTAGTTATGAATCCTCAAAATGATTGGGATGTGTGCTTATGACCAATAACATAATATTCTCTAATGCGTCATGGTAGTTTAATATTCCTGAGAAAAATTACCCAAATCAAAATTTTGAGATATAATTGGTAATTTTTACCATAAATATAAGGAGGTACTCTCCTTCGGGTGAAAATTGTGATATATATAACAATAAAAAATGATTGAATATATATTCACACATAAGGAGTTAAACAGGTGAGAGAGGATATGGTTAGAGTTTATAATGGATTATGACTGCTCAATACATTACCAACATATGAAATAAAATAAGGTGTTTGATGATTTTAGTTGAATGTATCAAGATTTTTTATCCATGATAAGGATAAAAAAAGATCCAAGATTTCATATATTTGCAATGGTTTGAACTAGAAACATCGAAGGATGAGGAAAATTTATCTTTCTCAAATGAATATTTGAACCTCTAACCATGTGAAGATTAAAGAGGTAGAGAAAAAACATGTTGAGCTGCAAACTAATGTTTCAAATGTTCCTTAGTTTAACCTTGATCATGATGGAATAATAATGTTCATGAACAATTTATGTGATCCTTCTATACCTGGTTTGAAAATTGAGTTATTAGTGGATCCCCATAGTTCATTGTTCTCTATTAATTAAGTATGTATGAAGATGTATATAAAATTGTATGAATATGTCTACTAAGATGGAATGAAGGGAGATATCATACTATTTTTATCGTAGTGATTGGTATGAAAACAATTTAAGCTGGAATATAATTATCTAAAGGGATTTTTCTTTCACTATCCATAAGATAATAGATTTTTGAGAACATCAATATTGATATTATCATTAGACTCCAATACCCCCCACAAAATGATTAAATTATATACGGATGGTAGTTTTTTTCTTTACTAGGTATGTGCAATTCATATCTATTAGATAATAATTTTATTTGGATTATCTTTGTAGGATATTTATTAAATAACTAGTATGTTTTCATAGTGTACCTCATTTTATTATATCATATCAGGGTTTGAGATTTACTACTATGTTCTGGAAAATTATTCAGCAAGAACATGATATAGAATTGAGTTTCCACAATGCTTAACATAAATAGACATATAAACTATCTGAAATAACAATTTGAACCCAAGATGATATTTTTAGAGAATCATCTCTATATATTAAATGTTGTTGTGATTAACACCTTCCTACTGTTGTGTTTCCTTACACAAAAATAAGAATCACTCAAATAATTTTATGGGTCCTTATGAAGAACTACATGGGTTGAAATATAGATCTGAAACATGCTTGGATGAATTTGGAGAAAGAATGATATTGGGTCCTGAGATCACTAATGGAATGGAAAAACGTTATATCCATTCAATCATATATCAAGTTAGCTCAATGTTGATAGAAAAGTAATTCTTATAACAATCAGCATGATATAGAATTTGAAGTTAGTGAAAATGTGTTACAAAAAATCTCCCCTAGAGGAAGGTTATGATATTTGGGAAGAATGGTAAACTAATCCCAAGTTATATCTATCCATTTGACATATTTTGTCATAATTGGTTGCTATCCAGTTTTTTGGAATATTTTCTACATCTTTGTTAATTCCATGATGTGTACTAAGTATCTCCCAAATGCAAGAACATATATCACCCTTCACATGTACAAAATTTAGTGTTCATACCATTGGAGCATTATCGTTCTTACATGGAACAACCAGTTGATATTCTAGATCGTAAGGCGATGTCTATATGAAATAGGACAACTCAAATGGTCAATGTATAGTGGATAAATTTCAAGTTAGGGGAATCTACATGGAAACTTGTGTATAGGATTAAGAATAATTATCTTCAATATTTTGTACCAGAAAAACAAATTTCGATGGTGAATTCATTTGAAATGGGGTATTATTTAACACCAAAAGTTTCTATTGACCTTTTTTTGAAGGAATTAATTTTCATTGATGTATTACATAGCACTAATTCAAACATTCCATTCACATGATATCAACGTTGCTTGTGATATATGCAACACTGAATTGGCTTGTGTTACTAACAACATAGTGCATCTATGAATCTTAATATTAATGTAAGAATTATTAAATCGATATAGTTATAAGCTAGCCATTACTCTTAGAAATATTAATAGTAATAAATACTTTCAAAATATTTTTCATAATATTTTTATATAAATATAACTTATTTATAACGAAAAATATAAATTTTTCTGTTAAAGACAGTATATATCTGAAAAATACCTTTCCCAAATTTACTAAATTTCATTTTATTTGGTGAAAAATAATAAAATTAATGTTACAATCCTTATGAATATTTATTTGAAAAAATAAATTTCATTTTTTTTAATTTATAATATCAAGACTATCTTAGTCTGAATTTTTGGTATTTTTTTAGAAACGTATTTTTTTGATGAATTGAGAAAGAATACTAAATTTTAATTCAAAACAAGTTTTCATCTAATTTATTAATACAAGTAAATTATATTTTTAATTGATTTTATTTATTAATTAGATAAAATTTTATTTAAATTATTCTATTTTATGTTATGTAAATTAATTTCACGTTGATATTGGCTATAAAAACATAGCAGAATTTTGGATGTTTTAACTTAAATACCCTGATTTTCATCCCCTATATGGGATTAATTATATATTAAATTTCACCACTTATGTGTTTGGAATTTGGAATAATGGATTAAATATTTGAAATCATTATAATATATAATTTTTTATGTTTATCGTATTTTCTAACCAAAACTATTAGTGATGGATGATAAAAATAATCACAGTGATAAATGTGTAATTAAGATTTACAAGAGAATAATCCTTAAATATAAGGGACCAAATGAAATAAAAAGTTGTCCAGAACCCATAGTATACTAATATTATGGTCATAAACCTTTTCATTCTTGAGATTGGGGGTTTTGTTATAAAATTCTTATAAAAAAGTGGCTAAAACTTACAGGTTTTCCACAATGTAATGTGTGTCCCCTCCATTCCTTATAAAAGGAGACCAACTATACTCATTCCTCACACAACTCAACCCACATATATGCATCCATGATCTACCCAATCCTCTTTTCAACATCCATCGCATAATCACAGAATCATACCTTTTCTATAAAGGCTTCCACACAATCTATTTGGTGGAAAACAATCGGAGTTACCCAATTAAGAGGATATTTCAACAAGTACGACAAGAGACAGGAAATATGTTTTGGGAATTATAGTCTCATTTTTAATTCCATTGGATTTATTCCCTATTCACCATTCATCACTTTTTTTGGTGTATTTATACTTATCATCAATATATTCTATGATTTTAATCTATAATTTTAAGGGATTTCACATATCCATTTGTTGATCTACTCTACATAGGGTTTGTTATTCAGTAGTTACAAAATCGATACTTTTTTTTGCCTCAATTTTTCTTTATTTGAGATACATTTGAAAATCAAAAAAACCATTTATTCAAAAATGTGTTCATATATGATCCTTTATGTTCAATCTCACAGATAAAAATATTTCTTAAAAATAATTCTTCATTTTTAAGATCCCATTGTATGATTTCATGTTATTATAAATTAATTGTTATTGAAAACATTTTTAATCATTATTTTTATGTTTTTTATGTGTTTTATTTTGAAAAGGACATTTTTCTGTATACATTATAATTTTTCATGGAATATAGATTTTCAAAATGTTTTAAATCTCTCTAATCATGGTTTCATGGGAAAAGGATTTCAAAATATGTTCAATGCATTATTTTTATGATTTTATGTTTAATTTCAAGAAAATTGTTTTCAAATTTTTTTATATTTTTTAGAACACTTTTCATATATGAAATAACATTTTCATCAAAAAATGATATTCAAAATCTCATAATAAATTTATCTTCCATCAACAATGACATGTATTGGTGTTACTCAAACATTTTTGGGAATTGATAAAAAAATACATTTAAATTCATTCTCTGAATGATTTATTTTATGAAACTCTTTCCCCTTGCACATTTTTTTATTCTGAAACACACTTCTTTTCAGAAGATATAATTTGATGAAATTACTATGAAACCTATATATTTTACCATATGTTAATATATGATTACATGTTTATTAAACCCGTTTCATATAAGTTATTATGACGGGATGTTAATAAAACACATCACTTTTTATGGGTTATGATGTGATGAATGTTATATTACCTTGTGAAACATGTATTAATGATTTTGTTATCATATTGGGGACATGAATTTCTCCCAATTATTCATTGGTTAATGATTAATATATCAAAATATAATGATGATAATCACGTTGACGGGCTTGATTTACTATGGGATTGTGGGGAAACCTGACTCAATAGAAGAAATGTATTGTAATTTTGGATAGTGGGGTGTCCCACATAGTAGGTGTAGATCTTATGAAGATGAAATAAGGAGAATCCTGATCAACTATTGGAAGATGAAGAAACATAATCCCTTAAAAATAAAGGATAATGACTGGGGATGGTTGTGTGTTCTGCTCAGTAGGTTTAGTTCACATGATGTCCCTTGATATATTATAGAAATTTGTATTTACTTATAGAAATTAATATCATATTTTTAGGTATGCTACAAATCGAAGTCATGTTCCTCTAATATTCATTAATGTATTATATTACTTATTTCTATAAGAATCATGTATTATAAAATACTATGATTTATTAAATGGTTCATGTTTATAATGTTATGATATGCAATGTGTGAGATTTTAATTTTATCTTCACATTCACATAAACCTATTATTATGTTTTTTCTTACATGTATCCCATGTTTACCATTACAACACATCTGATGTCGCCCATTTTTTATGTTTCCTTCCCCGTGTTATGAGGATAAGTAATTTTTTATGTGTCTACGAAGGTATCAACATAAGAAGAATCTAGTGAGAGACAATATAACTCACTAATTTACTGGTCTTTATGTTTCGAAAAAGTATTATTCTAGTATTGTATTTGGTCATATATTTGTATAATGTTTTATGTACTCCGCAAATGTTATGTTATGTTAATGTATGAATATTGTGTAATCAATACATATCATATTCTTTACACCCTCTTCATAAAAAGTGATGACATTAAATCTCCCTAATCACATATATTAAGAGATTGATGACATCGATCATCGTCATTGTCCCTTATGTTTGGTCATTGTTAATCATAATTCATATTCTCCATGAACATGAATCAATGATGTGGGAGAGGTGAATTATATAAATATTTCATTCTATTCAAATTTTTAACTGAATTTTTTCCATATCATCACTAATATATTTCCTGATGAGTTACCTTTCTATACATTATACATTTATTAGTCCCCTTAAGAAAATTTTCTTCATTATTCTTCCAATAATTTTTGAGTAAAATAAATCTCATCTACTTCTTTGAATAGATTTTACATATTCTATTGATCTCATTGTTCTTATTTTTTTCAAAATGATGATATTCATATATAACTACCTCTTCAATTTCATCATTTATAGTACAATGATAAATATATTTATAACTAATTATATCTTTTAAAGAAAACAAATTTGGAGCGATTTTTTGAAGTCGTTGAAGAATCAATCAACATTACATCGTGGATGGGTGGTTATTTCATAAACATACCATGTTCTTCCAATAAAATTAGCCTCATGGGTACCTACATATTCAATGTCACATTTATTTATCATAAGAATATTCTTTTACATATTTACATGATGAACATGTGGAATTTTCTTATTGAAAAAATAGTTCTTAGAATCATTCCAAAACAAGGATTCAAATTCATCATTTTCCCTCATATTATTCATTAGAGTCCACCATTGATCTATTTCACATTAAAAATGGTAGAAATATAAAATGAATTTCTCAGGATCCATACATTAAAGAACAATAAATTTCTTTTTATTATTACTTATCATATTTTAGTGACTAGTAAATCAGAAGACCCACTGATAGAAGGTGATGTTTCCTCATGAAGGACTCAAAAGAATTATGTTCCCTCCTAATTTATTTGTAAGTATATAATGACTAATTTTTTAAAAATAAATAATATAATAGAAATTATATATTTCATTCCACCTCCCATATAATTTGGATTATCATGATTAAAATCATTTCGTAGTCCAATGCACTCAACTATGTCATGGTACCATCGAGTTCATGTTATTGACTAATACCAAAAATACTATTGCAAGAAGAAATTATATTCTTAGGGAACCAAATAATAATTAAAATAACTTATATGATATATACATCAATATACCTTATTTAATAATAGTCACATTTTCCCATAGTAGTTTATTCATGGTAATAATTTATTTATATATTTCATAATTGTTTGTAAAAAGTTTCTAAATATCCAAAATGTGTTTATCAGTACGAATTTCTAAAGGAATAAAATTTATTAATATGAATTTATGACACAAAACACCAATAATAGAAGGGAATATAGTATCTTGAGACTTTACAACTTCACACCTTTCAATTAAACGGTATACACAATCATCATTCATGTGTATGGAAGACTACCACCTCAAGAAGCAAGGGTGCTTTTCCTTCAATTTCTAGTTTTATAGGTTGAAAATAATGACATATTTATATACTATAAATGATATATTTGAAATTTATAATGTATTTATTCTTCTATAAATATTATATGAAACATTCCTTCACGCCTCCCAGGTTTTGGAAGTATGATAATGTGTTTTTTATGGCAGAGTACAACCTTGTGAATCAGTGTGATTCATTCATAGATTATAAGTATTCTATTATACATCATTTAAATAAAATAGTGTCATATATATATATAATAAGGATGATATAGGAATAATAAGATACATATATATCACCTAATTTTATATCTATTAATATGAACTAAAAATGGAAACAATGTTCAGGTGTATGTACAACCTACCATCTCCATGAACATCGTACTTTTTTTGAATCAATATATTTTATGAATATATCTAAAAACATATATATTATAAATATATTTTAACATCCAGGATTTTCTAAAGGGTATGAAACATTACTTTTTGGTTCTATTTCCTTTAAACGAACCTCAATTTGATTCCAAAAATATTAAAGAATGTTCCAAGAATGTGGATGGATTATTCAAAACTAGAGCCTCAAAAATAGGAAGTTGAATGGGATGCATAGTCTTTCAACAACTAGGAAACCAGTTTTGTACAACCGTATGATACCTCTAAAATCCATGAAAGTGATGTTACTCATAATTTTCACATGGTTAGTCAACCTGGGTATAAAACAACGCAATTTTCCCCTTATGGTAGTTCATGGAACACAATTGGTGCATAGTTTGGCCCAATCGTGTGCCTAATACATGTGTAGTGTAAAAATGGGATATTTTAAAAAACATTATCCTCATAAATGTGGTAAAAATTTTATTTTATCTTCATCTTCTATTTTCTCCAATATCTCCTCCCTTCTCCTCATATGAAGCTCCATTCTTCCCCTTCATAGGTTTTCATAAAACTATTCCATCCAGCACCCAAATTGATCTTCTTTGAATCCTACAAAATGATAGAGGATTGATCAAGAATCATCATTAACATATTTTTTGTTATTAATTCCATATGTTGAACTACATTGGTGAAATAAAAATTTCCCCATTTTAGGTAATTAGATGATATTTTTGATTTTATCCATCCTAGAAGGAATCAACCATTGATACTTGATTAGGGAATTTCTACATTGCTAAGTTATGTTTTCCATAACTATTTTTGTCACTCTGTTACATTTCATAAATTATATCATTGTGCTATGAGTTAGGGTTTTCTATCTTGACCCTTATTTTATAAATTAAATAGAAATGGATGTCTCACTATAAACATGGTAACAAGAGTAAATAGTGAATCAACCCCATGGTCTAATCACATTGGCTTATTTCATGTACTAGAATGTGCCCTTCCTTAGAGCCCAAAATGGACTATTGTTCTAAACTAGAATAATGCCTTACCTTGTTCCATTACTTATGAAAATTCATGGAAATTATCTTTAGTTGAATTTATGGTTGAAACATGAATTTAGACTTATACACCGATCATTGTTGAGAAGGTATAATTGAATGAGTTAGATAAGCACATGATTCCTTATTCCACATGACATAGATAGTTTTTTCACATGACCTGACTTGATTTATTATTCAATTGAAATAATTTTTTTTAATAAAATGAAAAGCCTTTCATTAGTCATGCTATATATATATATACCAAGGATGTAAAAAAATTCCATACTTTCAAGGGAGATACAAGGGGTTATGCTTAAGGACACCTTGGATGAAATCTATTGCCTTAGTTATACTTTTTAAATTCATATAAAATATATAAAGGGAAAAATCATCCATGCTTGATACAAGTTAATTGTGTCAGGACCCGTCCTCGGGGCCCGTGCTATGACTACCCCAAGCCCGCCTTCTATATGCCAGGGGCTGGAGACTAGCACCAAAGGATAAAATCCCTATATAAGGGAAGGCATTACCTTTATATAAGTAAACAAAAAAAACAGAGTACACAATATGAAGTAAACACTATGTAAACTGAGTACAAAAGTATGTGCTAGAATGTAAATGCTCAAGAATACAAACCCAACTGAAAGTATAGTACAACAGTAAAGAAAGAACAGCTGTAGTAAAGTAAACCAGACACCATTGAGTCATCCTCCGGATATCCCACTAGACGGGTGGGTACAAATGGTCTCATTTGCTCTGTGGGTCTGGACGTCTTCTCTATGTACATCCCGCCAAGTGTTCCACCTCTAGGTATCGTCCTGCTCCACAAGACTCCTCCTCAATCAATGATGTCTTTCTTATGCATCCAACACAACGTAGTGTGGGCATAGCCCGTGCATGGGTGAGTATATGATACTCATTAGGGACCCCAAGACCCCCTAAGGTCTCCCAGAATCCAAAAAGGATAACCCACAAGGAATGATACAAACAAAAATTATCAACCAACTCTACTTAGGTATATGCCCATACATATACCTAAGTCATCAATTCAATTTCACCTCCAACTCATGAGCCCAAGAACAACCCAGCCCAGACAGGAAAGAACAACCTAGTCCACACAGGAAATCAAGTCAATCATATCGATGATAATGGCTGAAAGTCAAGACTCAGCTCACAGAGATATACTACTCACGAAGAGGGGTGGAGATGATAGATGCAGCCTCTGAATCATTTTTAATGACAAACCCGTGTAGGATCCCTGTACAGAAGACGTCACTACTGAACCCATATAGGATCCAATTATAGTACCCACCACTGCTGAACCAACGTATTATCCATGTACAGTCAATATCACTGTCGATCCAATAGAGGATCAAAGTACAGTCATCCTCACTGCTGAACCCATGTAGGATCCAAGTGCAGTCTTCATCGTCGTCACAGTCGCGGCCCGCTCTAGGGTTCCCACACACAGCACGCTCGATTCCGAGAGTGTCTACTCCGTGAGCTAAGGGGTGCATTCATCGACTGTCAAAATATCCAGAGTTGATGTATCCCAAAGTTCTTCTTGTCAATAAATACTCAATGTGACAGACGCCACGTCAAACGGATACCCGGTCTGAGATTTATTGGCTTTTCCATCGAAGGGACCCGGTTGGTGTTACGTTTGAACCAACATAGTCATACCCAAACATCGCCGAAAACACAATTGTAATATACCTAAATAACCGTGTTGTTACAAGGAATCATATGCAACTGACGGTGCATCGATAGGAGGTCAGTAGCTTAAGATATATTCGTCTAATAGAAACGTTACGAAAATAGGGGGTCTGAGCCCGGTCCGACCTGGCCCAAAACCCCCTGGGTCGCCCCGAACCGGGCGACCTGTATCGGGACCGAGTCCGGTGCGGCACGGCCCGGCGGGGCGAGGCCGTCCCTGCCCGCGTGGCCAATGGTAGGCCCAACCCGTGAGGCAGGCAGCGCGGCTCAGAAGCCGGCCACGGCTCGGCCACTGGCTGAGCCGGACGCAAAGGGGGTGCAACCCCCTATTTCTGGAAATGGCGGACCCCACTAGGTCCGCCCTAGAAGCTGGTTGGGGGGTTCCACCCCCCCTCCCCCATGTTTCTGGGTAACGGCTGGTCATTAAGGTCGGCCGGTAGGTGAGCTGCCGCGAGACCTAGAAGGGGTCCCACCTCCTGGAGACGTTGGGGGTCGACTCGACCGACCTCCCCTGCTATTCCACCACGGCCTTAGGCTACGACTTGTCTCCCCCGCTCTGCGCAATGGTATCGCGCCCCTCCACCATGACCTGCTCCGGCCACATCCTTCCTCGGTCTCCTCGGAGCGGCAAGACGGTGCATCTCCCCACCGCCATGGCATGATCCGGTCGCGACCCTCTACATCCCTACGTAGTGCAATGGCACCGTGCCGCCTTCGCTGTGGCCTTGCATGGCCGTAGTTCCCTGCCGATCATCGCATGGTGCAACGACACCATTTGCCTTCTTCTCCAACATTAACGAAGATTAACAAAGTAGAGGTGAGGAGTATCAGTCGTGTTTGTGCGGTCTGATCTCCTCCCATTATGATGATATCATGCGGCCAAACATTAAGCAATAAAGATCGATGATAAATACTTGAACAAAAATAACCCCTACCTCAACAAAAAATATCGAACGTCAGGCATCGCGGAAGACAACGTCGCATGGTGAGGTTCCGTAAGTGACGATAGAGTGCGCCCGAGGAGGAAGTGTGGTCTCCCCTTTTTGATGCAGAGAGATGATTATAAGGTGAGACGTCATTTGCGAGATCCCATGTTGGTGTCTCCTCCCTTGTCACAGAGGAAGAAGGGGATGGAGAATCAGAGGTCACCGAGTCGATGTTCTTCGTCGGAGAGTTTGTGTTATTCAACAAAGGAGATGAAGCATTTTTCGAAACTCAAGACCTCTCTTCCTAAAATCTCAACCCAACAAGCCACCCAAAAATATAATAAGGCTTCTCCTTATTTTATTTAATCATTCCATGCATCCAAAAATTTAAATTTCAAAACACGTAATTAATTAATTGAAGTAGTTCAATTAATTGATTAATGTGTGTTGGCAAGAGTTAAGAGGGGGAGAGAGAGGAGGTAGAAAGGTTTCACAAGTAATGAGGAGTTTACAAAAATTAAGAGGGATTTTAAGGAGTTACAGGGAATGTGAAGGGTAGGGGCTCGTATGGGCCCCACATCACATTTATCCTCACATTGGTAGTTAGGAGCTAGTGGATCCCACACTAAGTCTCCCATGTAGGATAAAAGCACTGTAGATATAAATTATAAAAATTTTCCACAATTTTATTCACATGAATTTAATAAAAAAAATTTAACTTCTCTTCCAGTGCAAACACAACAACAATAAGGGTCCCCATAAGTAATTACTAGCGTTGTGAGTTAATCAGTGCCCTCGGATTTCAATTACGAGCACCAATTCACAATATAGAAAACCCCGCTCATTTTTTCACAGAACGTACCCACACTAAGCTTCAAAAGTTGATTCTGGAGACATCAGGCCTCGCAATCAAGTGTTGTTAGATGCCACAATCCTGTAAAATTCGAAAGTATTTAAGAAATAATATTCTTTGAAATTTACAAGTCTTTACATTACTACCACCTCATGGATTTACGTCCCCGTAAAGCTATATCATAAACTAGGGAAACAAATGATTGTATTCTGCACGCATCTGAGCCTCCCGCTTCCATGTGCTCTCCTGGAGGTTCTAGTGCATAAAATGAATGTGCTCCAGAGGAATTGACCATCCACATAGGACCCACTCTTGTCGATCCTCAATCTCCACCGGAACCTCCATGAATGTAGTCCCGTCATTGATGTCTAGTATCCATGATCGATGAAATGTGTCGGGTCATGCATGTATCTCCTCACCTGAGATATGTGGAAGACGTCATGCACCCGGTGCAACTAAGGTGGATGGGCCAGGAGGTAAGCCACCTTTCCTACCCAACATAGGACCTAGAATGGGGTGATAACGCACAGAGATAACTTGTCGCCCCAGCCAAATATCCTTAATCCACATCGATGTGAGACCCGTACGAAAACGTGGTCTCCATCCTCGAACTACAGTGGTCTCCGCCTCCTATCAACATAGGAATATTGTCTACTCTGTGCAGTCTTTATCCACTCCTAGATGATCTGCACCTTCTCCGTCATAGCCTGATCCATATCTAGTCCTACGAGTGCTGACTCCGCGTGTTCAGTCCAGCACAGTGGTGATCTGCATGGTCGGCCACACAATTCCTCATATGGTGTCATCCTGATGGTGGAGTGGTAGTTGGTGTTGTATGCAAACTCCACCAAGGGTGTGTTATCCTCCCAGTTGTGACCAAAGTCGTGGACACATGCACAAAGCATGTCCTAGAGAGTCTGAATGGTCCTCTTCATTTGGCCATCCGTCTGAGGGTGAAAGGCAGTGCTCAGGCATAGTTGCATCCCAAATGCCTCCTGCAACCCCTTCCAAATCCAGGAAGTAAAACAAGTATCTCTATCAGAGACAATAGACGTTGACACACCATGAAGCCGCATGATCTCTTAAACTTCGAGGCATCCAAAGCTCTCCACTGAGCCCTGCTCTCTGATAGGTAGGAAGTGGTCCGACTTGGCGATTCAGTCGACGATCACCAAAATGGAGTCATTTCCTCGAGAAGTACGTGGATTCCCCATCATTAAATCCATTGATATCATGTCCCACATCCACTTCATAACCTCTAAGTGTTTTCCCAAACCTGCCGGTACCTGGTACTCCGCCTTCACCTGCTGACAGGTGAGGCATCATGAAACAAAATCATCCCCAACCTTCTTTATACCTGTCCACCAGTGCTATCGTTTGAGATCCTGGTATATCTTCACTACACCTGGATGTACCACCAATGGAGAATTGTGAAAATGCCTCATCACCTCCTCCTGTAATGAAACTGGTACCGTGGTACATCCCCTGAAAAGGATGACCTTCTCTCCTCTTACATAAAATCCATCAGGTTCTTATCCTATGGATATCTGTGCACGTCGCATCTCACAGTCAACATCCCCACGTTGTGCCTCTCTGACCTTCTGAAGTAGTGGAGGGGTGACAGTTAGTGACTATAGAAAGGCTGCTCTATCTCAATCCACAAAGGATATCTGCAATGCGGCTAGTTGATTCGTCTCCTCTCCAAGTAACCTATTGCCCGATCTCCTACTGAGAGAATCAGCTACTACGTTACACTTACCATGAGTATAGACTATCTCAAAGTCATAGTCCTGGAGGAACTCAATCTATTGCGCTGTCTCAGGGTCAAGTGCTTCTACGAGAAGATGTACTAGAGACTCTAGTGGTCAGAGTAGGCTGTAAAGCGCTCTCTCATCAGATAGAGCAACCACATCATCAAGGTGAAGACCACTACTGCTTACTCCACGTCATGGGTAGCATAGTTCTGCTCATGATTCCTCAACTGTCGTGAATCATAAGTGATCACTTTCTACTCCAACATCAAGACACACCTGAGTCCGTTCCCTGATGCATCGCAGTAAACTATGTACCCTACGCCCTCCTCTGGTAACATCAAGATGGGTGCACTGGTCAATCTCTGTCTCAGCTCTTAGAAGCTCTACAAACATCTATCTGACCACACGAAGGTTTCTCCCATATTTTTCAATGCTGAAAGTGGTGATGAAACTCTAGAGAAGTCTAGAACAAATCTCTGATAGTACCCAACCAAACCTAGGAAACTCCGCACTTCCTTCACACTCCTGGGTTGCTCCCAAGAAAGTATGCCTCGATCTTCACAGGATCCACTACAACTCCCACCTCAGAGATGACGTGCCCCAAGAAGTGGACCTCTAGAATCCAGAACTGACAATTCGAGAGCTTTCCTTAAAGATGGTACCCTCAGAGTGTGTCTAGTACAACCTGCAAGTGGTACGAGTGCTCCTCCTCGGTAGTTGAGTAAATAAATATGTCGTCGATGAAGAAAATGACAAATAGATCAATGTAATGCTTGAAGATCCTATTCATGAGACACATGAACACTACTGTAGCATTGGTTATGCTGAAGGGAATAACCAAGAACTCATAGTGAACATACTAACACCTGAAGGCCGTCTTCTGCACATCCTCATCTCGAACTCTGAGCTGATGATAGCCTGACTTGAGGTCTATCTTCGAGAACCGTCATGTTCCATTGAGCTGATCAAAGAGGTCTTCTATCCTTAGGAGTGGATAATGGTTCTTTACGGTCACCTGATTCAGGCGACGGTAGTCGACACATAGTCGTAAGCTCCCATCCGCTTTCTTGGTGAATAAAATCGGAGAAGCCCAGGGTGAAACCCTGGTTCGGATAAATCCCTTTCCCTACAAATCCTCTAACTGTACCCGCAGCTCACGAAGCTCTATGGGAGCCATCCAATATGATGGAATAGATATCATGTCTATCTTGGGGTACAAGACAATATAGAATTCTACCTCTCTGCGAGGAGATAGTCCTAGAATATCATCAGGGAAAACGTCCGCATACTGATCCACCACAATAGGAATACTCGGACTCTACACATCAACCGCACCGAGGATGACACTAGCCAACTAATGATTGATTGGCTATGATCTCCTCTGTGTAAGCCCATCCAGCACTAAAAAGGCTCCCTTCTCACATATGATGGTTAACCTACTCCCATCTGTGTGGACACACCACACTTTGGGCCTAATACATTCAATCTAGGCATAGACTATAGATAAACAGTCCATACCCAAGATGACGTCGTAAGTCCTCGATGCCACTACAAGAAAATCCTAGCCGAATCTCTCACCTCCTATAGTAATCTCACACTGCTGACACTAGTGTGTAATCGTCGAGTATGCTCATGTATGAGTCTCTAGCAATAAATATTAAACCAACGGCTCTGTCGAAATCTCTTACCTCCAAACTAGGGTAGCGACAATGAATGATTGACTCACTCTTCTGTCTATAAGAACTGCAGAAACGGTGGAGTAGACACAGATAGTACCTCAAATCATCTCAGGTACGTCGTGGTCATACGCCTCCACTGCCTAAAGCTTAGCCTGCCTCTTTTCACTAGCTCCATGTGGTTTGGGTGGTCCTCATGGTGGTGGTGGTGGTAGAGCCTCCAAGTGTCGTCCACCACATGCTTCTCGACCAGCTCATATGCCTCATCCGCCTTCTCCCTGTAGAACTCCATGGTCGAACCTCTGCCTCTACTAGCGTGGTCTCTCAACTGTCTACTGCTCCTCTGCATTTCGGGTTGGGTAGTCACAAGCCATGTGTCCATACCCGCCGCATGCATAGCTCTGCCTACCTCTCGTATGACTGGCTTTGTTGCGTGTGCCCCGCACCGCCGAACGAGTATCCTGAGGTCGCCCACCTGATGAAATTTTTTTCTTGGACCTCTATGAAATCTACCTACTGCCGGCTGCAGAAGACTCCCCTGTGTTTCACCCTGCGATTGGCCTTGCGGCTGGCGTAGGCCCAGCAAGGAAGCTCTCCACAAGAAGGTCCCTCTCTAGTACTCATTCCTGTGTCATAATGCTGAGGGAGTTCATTGAAGCCCTGATCTCATGCCTTAGTCCCTAGTCGAAAGTCTGAGCCCGGAAGAATGGGTCTCGTACCGTGTTTGTGGAGTAGCGTGAGAGGTCAGTAAACCTCGCAGATTACAGGGCTACTGTCATGTTGCCCTACTACAGCTATAGTAACTTCATGACGCGCAACGCACAGAGGGTGTCTGGAATTATCTCCATGCGGAAGAGGATCTAAAAGTCCATCCAAAGTAGAGATGCCTCATCGTGCACCTAGGGAATTAGTCTACACCATCTACCTCTACTGCGTGCAGGAGACTCGCGGCAAGGATCACCATAAAATCGGTTGGTGTCCCTACCAATCTGAAGACTTGGACAACAGCTTCTAGACAATACTCAGCTGCCTAAGGGTCCGTCTCTCCACGGAACATGGGTGGCCTCTGTCGCTGAAAATCGTGCAACAAACTCATGTGGCATGCACTATCCGCTTTTGGGGCTGGTGGTATCGGTGGTCCAGTGGTTAGAGGTACCGCTGGTGCCTCCGCTGTAATGGGGCCATGCACCGAAGCCTCATCACTCGGTGGGATACAATCTTGCACGTGGCCCGAAACCCTAGCTGGCTACCTTCGTGGGTCCATCTTTAAAAGTAACAGGTGCTCCACGGTTAGTACACTATACCTCATGAGATGAAACAATGTAATCTCAAAGAGAACCTTTGAAACACACATGCAATCAATTTTTTCATGCACTGGGTCAGAAATCAGAAGTTAGGGTCCTGGTTTATGGATACGTCAGTCGCCGCACCAACACTAGACTCCCTGGACTGATAACCACACTCAATACCATTAACACTATTTCTTCACAGGGAGAAATTATCAGAGTCATAAGGTCTACAGTAGAACTGACTCCTCTGATACCAATTTGTCACGAACCATCCTCGGGACCCATTCCATGACTACCCCTAGCCCGCCTTCCCTAGGCCAGGGGCTGGCGACTAGTACCAAAGGCGAAAATCCAGATAAAATGGAAGGAATTTCCTTTATATAAGTAAACGAACACAACATAGTGAGCAAACTGAAGTAAAAACTAAGTAAACTGAGTACAAAAGTATATGCTAGAGACTAATGGGCCAGAATAGAAATCCAACTGAAAGTATAGTACAACCGTAAAGAAAGAACATTTGCAGTAATGTAAACCATCAACCACTGAGTCGGCCTCCGGATATCCCACATGAATGGTGGGTAAAAATGGTCTCCTTAGCTCCTCGAGCCCGTCCATTTGCTCAGTGTACGTCCCTCCAAGTGTTCCACCTCCAGGTACCGTCCCACTCCACAAGACTCCACCTCGATCAGTGTTGTCTATCCTTTGTATCCAACACAACGTTGTGTGGGAATATCCCATGCAAAGGTGAGTATACGATACTCTGTAGGGACCCAGAGACTTGTGAAGTTCTCCCAGAATCCAGAAAAGATAAACCACAAGGAAATATACAAACACAAAGTATCAACCAACTCTACATAGGTATATGCCCATATGTATACATAATTCATCAATTCCTATTCGGCTCCAACTCACGAGCCAAGGAACAACCAAGTCCACATTGGAAAGCACAACCCAGTCCACACAAGAAAGAAAGTCAATCATATTGATGATAATGACTGAATGTCAAGACCCAGATCACACAGGTATACTACTCATGGAGAGGGGTGAAGATGATAGATGTAGCCTCTGAATCATCTTCCCTGCCGAACCCACGTAGGATCAAAGTATAGAAGTCGTGGCTGCCGAACCCTCGTAGGATCCAAGTACAGTAACAATCGCTGCCAAAACAATGTAGGATCCAAGTACAGTCTTTATTGCTTCCAAACCCACGGAGGATACAAGAACAGTCATCCTCACTGCCAAACCCACGTAGGATCCAAATACAGTCATCATCATCGTCGCGGTCGCGACCAACTCTAGGGTTCCTGCACACAACACGCTTGATTCCAGGAGGGTCCACTCCATGATCCAAGAGGGAAATTAATCAATTGTCACAATTTCCATAGTTTATGTATCCCAAAGTTCTGTCTCGTCAATAGAAACTTAATATGACAGACGACGCGTCAATCGGACGCCTGGTCTGAGAGTTATTGGCTTTTCCGACCTAGGGGCCCGGTTGGTTTCAGGTTCGTACCAACCCGGCCATACCCAATCTTCATCTAAATATTTAGTGGAATATACCTAAAATACTGTATTGTTACATGTAATCCTATGCAACTGACGGTGCGTCGATCGGAGTTCCGTAGCTCAAGATATATCTGTTTAACCGAAACGTTCCAAAAATAGGGGGTCTAGGCCTGATCCGACCTGGCCGAACACCCCCAGGGTTGGCCCGAACCAGGTCGACCCGACTCCGGTCCAGGTCCAGCCCAGTTGGGCATGGCCTGACCCGGCAGGCGCAGCCCAGCCTCATCGGCCGCGGCCTGCCCCGGCCCGTGTGGCCTGTGGCTGGCCCGGCCCGTGCGGCCTGCGGCCCGGCTCGGAAGCCGGCCGCTGGCCGAGTGGGATGCAAAGGGGGCACGACCCCCTATTATGGAAATAGCGGACCCAATGGGGTCCGCACTCACAGCTAGTCAGGGGGGGGGGGGGGGTTACACCCCCCCCCGGGTTCCGGGTAATGTTCAGTTATTATGGCTGGTCCGTTTGTGAGCCACCGCCGAACCTAGAATGGGTCCCGTCTCCTGGAGACGTTGGTGGCCGGCTCGGCCACCCACCCCTGCTGGTCCGCTGGGGCCTTAGGCCGCGGCTTGTCTCACCGGCATGGCACGACGGCGCTGTGCCGCTCCACCACAGCATGCTCTAGCCGCAGCCTTCCTCAGTCTCTCGGGCGCAGCGCCACAGCGCTGCGAAACTCCGCCGTGGCCCGCTCCGGCCGCAACCCTTTATGTCTCTCAGTGGTGCAACGACATCGCGCCGCCTTTGTCGCGGCCTTGCATGGCTGTGGTTCCCTGCTGATAACCGCATGGTACAATGACATCGCACGAATCCACCTCAATCATTAATGATGATTTACAAAGTAGAGGGAAGGAGAATCAGCAGTGTTTGCGCAGTCCGATCTCCTCCCGTTACGACGATATCATGCACCCAAACCTTAAGCAACAGAGAATTATGATAAAGACCTGAAAAAAATAGCCCATACCTCATCAAATTATATTGAACGTCAGGCGTCACGGAAGACGGCGTTGCGGTGTGAGGCTTCGTAAGCGACGGTGGAGTGTGCTCGATGAGGATCCGGCGTCTCCCCTTTGGTCATGGAGAGAAGATTATAAGACGAGACATCATTGGCGGGATCCCAAATCGGTGTCTCCTCCCATGTCACGGAAGAAGATTGGGATGGAGAATCCAGGGTCACCGAGTCGATGTTCTTCATTGGAGAGTTGGAATTTTTCAACAAAGGAGATGAAGCGTTCTTCGAAACTCAAGAGCTCTCTCCCCAAAATCTCAACACCACAACCCAACAAAAAATAAAATTAGGATTCTCCTTATTTTATTTAATCATGCCATGCATTCAAAAATTTAAATTTCAAAACACATAATTAATAAATTTAAGTGATTAAATTAACTGATTAATGTGTGTTGGCAAGAGTCACGAGGGAGAGAGAGAGGAGTTGGAAAGGTTTCACAAGTAATGATGAGTTTACAAAAATTAAGAGGGGGTTTAAGGAGTTTTGGGAAGGTGACCGGTTGGGGTTCTTATGGGCCCCACCTCAAATTTATCCTCACATGGGTAGTTAGGTGCTAGTGGGTCCCAACCTAACTCCCCCATGTAGGATAAAACCACCTTAGATATAAGAAATAAAATTGTTCAACAATTTTATTCACTTCTCATTTAATCCACAATTTTTAACTTCTCTTCCCATGAAAATGTAACTACAGTAAAGGTCCCCTTAATCAATTACTAGAGTTTTGAGTTCATCAGTGCTCTCGGATTTCAATTATGAGCACTAGTTCAAAAGATAGAAAAATCCAATCGTTCGTTCACTGAACGTACCCAAACTAAGCTTCAGAAATTGATTTCGGGCACACCGTGCATTGCAATCAAGTGCCGTTAGAATCCACAGTGTCATAAAATTCCAAAGTATTTAAGAAAAACATTTCCTTGATATTTCCGGGTCATTACAAATTGTGTGTTAATTTTTACTTACCTCTAGATAGGCGACAGTTGTTCTCTAGGGAAGACCCCGTGGATAGTATCAATGGAAATATAGGTTATACAACCCCATGAGAGTGTCTCATCCCGCTATAAGAAATACTAGGTGTATACTTGAAATTAGAATCATATTGCATTCACACCATGCTAGAGTGACACTTAGGACATTGTGCATGGGTCACCCTGGATAGAATTCTTGGAAATGGCCTTTTACTAATTCCTTGGAAAGATACATGGATAGTGTCTCCAGGCATCCATGGAAGGGATCAAGGTATCTCAACATGTTTTTATAAAGAAATGATACAAAAATATGATGGAACATAAATGTTTCAAAATAATAAGTTGTTCGATTATTTTAGTACTTGTGGGGACTGGTCTTACAAGACCAATCATTGGTTTGGGGACAATCCAACTAATGGATCCATACCCAACTCACATTACCATTTCATTATCACTTGGTTCATACATACCAGCTTAGGATAATGAAGGTAGATTGGACTTGTATCCCAGTGAAACCGAGTATAATATAATTATTTATATATTATATATTATATTTAAACTCCTGTGGAACACTGTTTATTTTTTATTTCATATAGTTTAATGGACTAGATATCATGGGTTTTGACTACTAAGATATTATCTCACACCCTACACGAGCAGCTTTTGTACCTGAGAAGACATTATAATATCAGGAAGTGGTAATGGGAAGTATCTTTCTACCGATGATAAATTTACATTTATACAGTTGTTTTGGTAGTAGTGGACTGAGTATATACTAGAGATTCTAGCAGTATAATGTTTGGTAATATTTTATATTTGTCGTCATGTTGTTTGTTCTTGTATCCCCATCCACTTGCTTAGACATTTTTTATACTCATAGGACATACTATCATCTTATGTTTCTTTTGTTTATATATTCAAATTCCATAAATTATTTCATTTTCATGAAGGTTTATGATTTTGGTTTTCTACTACTATTTGGATATTATCAAATTTCATATGGTTTTTATATATCTATTATTTCATTATACTCTGATCAAATAGAGATTTGTCTCCCGCATTCAATCCCAAGGCCCTTATATCATTTCTGTATCCTATGGAATTCTGGGATATAGGTTAGGGGTTGTGGGGACAACATTCATAGGGAACTATTGAGGTACACACATTGTGGGATGATACAATGTGGTATTAGAGGATTTTTCCTTTTTAGATTTGCTGTTATTTTTTTGGTAGTTGAATAGGATATAGGGGTTTGGTTATGAGTATGCTCATGAGCGTAATTCTCCCACATACATGGGAATAAAAAATTTCCTAGGATGGGTAAATGTTTTTTTTTGTGATTTTTAGGTTTTCATAGGATTTCACTATTAGGTGATAAAATTACGTTCTGTAGTTTCTATTAATGATTCTATGGAAATGGTTTTTTCCATAGATTAAGGATATGAGGTCATTATGTATCATGCATCATACTAGGAACAATATTATTTATGTTTCCAATCATTATTATATTCCATATATATCATTATGAGTTAATTTCATGTAATTCTTATTATTTCTATTTGGGCCTTCATTATAAAATTTGGAGTGGGATAGTACTCATAATGATAGAATAATTGGTTTATTTTACAAAAAATATAGATTATTTGGTTTTATTAGTGAGTGCCTATGGATTATCATCTAAACTAACCAAAAATATGAATTGTTTCCCCCTTTTCTGGTGTAAAGGTGAGGTTGCTATAAATTGATATTGTGATTTCAATTGATAATGCTTATGGAAACAAGTGAATTGGAATTGCTGATGAAATTAACTAGATCATGTTTCTAATTAAAAAATAAATGAGAATGAATATAATATGGTCAAAATAATATAATTCCTTAAAAATAATATCTTATATTAGACATTGAACATATTCCAAATAGGTAGAGGGAACTAGTCTATGTCTCCAATAGTTTTCTTTTATAACTTTTTCTTATCAGGAAGATCTATGTCCTAGATATGGCCATGTGGTTTGATTCATTAGTAGGATATCTTTATTCCATTCATTTATGGAAACATTCACTTTTTTTAGAAATCATGTACAAGGTATGAATTTTTCATCTGATTAGTTGTTCCACTATGAAGACCTCATGTTTTACACCTAGAAAGTTGAATTGATCATACTCTGAAGGTTGTGGGACCTCATCCACCCATGATACCTCTTGTAGATACACCTAATTTACCTCCACTTGATCATTAAATTTATTCCGATTCCATGTTTTCTGATATCTTTCATTAGACCATGAAATCTGTGAATGATATACCTAGACCAATTCCTTATATGGAAGAATTTACGAAGGAATTTACAATGTATGATCCTACAACCTTCATAGGGTATGGAAGGACTCAAGGTGATTAATAATGGTTGGAGTTTATGGTTTCCCTCTTTGAAAATATTAAGATGCCTCTATGGTAGAGGTTCAATCTCACAACCAATCAATTACCTGACTCTTCAAAATGTTCAGGGGAAATTTTAACTCGGGCTAGATGACCATATGAAATGGTCTTGGATGAGTTCTAGGATAACTTCTATGACTACATCATTGTCTATAACAATATAACGAATATAGTTTTTGAATTCAAGCACCTAGAGAATGGTGAAATGACAATAATGGGATACTAAACTCACATCATAGAGTTGTACCAATTTTCACCAAAACTAACTAGTGACAACAATACTACTTCAGTGTGAATTGATGATTCGATTGATTATACCATATTTTAAAGGTATAATTTCATTCATATGATCATCATTTAAGATATCATTAATGAGGAGAACATCACTATGAAAAATATAATGGAATAAGGGAACTTCAAGTAGGGTAGTTCATCTTTTAGGAATAATAACATTGGTTTATCATGAGGAAAGAAGAGATTATTAGAGGGTACAAATAGAGGAATAACTAGACATGTGGAATGCAATAATATTATTGTGGTGTGTCATCGTTGTGGTATGAAAGGTTACAAAAAATCCACTGTGTACGCGGAACCCAATCAGGTTCTGATATGGAGGTAGTATGTGTCACCTCTATACTTTTTCTAATCATTTCCTTCATTTCCTACCAAAATTTGATATGTTCAATCAATTCCATTAATTTAATGGTTATTGACACCTCTTTCTAATGAAATATGGACTTATATAGGCAGTTTTTTCTGGTCATGTGCTTGTAGTCTATGAATTCAGGCGTCAACGTTCCATCATCTTCAGAGTGGGCCTACTTAGGCTACTCATGAAGCATTATAGGGTAATAGTTCATGTCAGATATATATGGTGATTCCTACACTATATAAACAAATTCTATTCCCATCATCTTTTAGGGTTACTATTCTGGTAGCCTCTAGTTTGACATCAGCCTTATTTGATATATTTTTATCGCAGTCTTTCCTATCTTCTTCAAATATGGGAATTCTTGGATTAGTGATCGAGTAGTCTATTGTTTTTATGTAACATGAAATACTATTTGGATTATAATAAGAGGATATATTCTAATGTGAGGACTTCTCCCTCAAAATAGGTGGGTACTATTTTTTATGGAGTTTATTCACCCTCGAGATGATGGATTTTGATATCATTCTCAGTATGTACTGTCTTATTCCTAATCGATCCATGGTGGATTTCTATCACCATTGAGTTTCATTCACATCACCCATGGAAAACATATATATCCATTAGGGTGAATGGTATCATTAGGCCAGTTGATCTGGGAACAAGCGTACTGAGCTGGGTAGGATGACATTACTAATGGCTAGCCTCATTATAAGCGATTAGGGAAAGTAGTTAGAAAAATTACATCATATTATGGATAATTTCATGGACATCTTCTCTGATGATTTCTCCATATCAACTTTAGATAGAGATATTGAGTTCTCCATATATCATTTTCTAGGTTCATCCACAGTTTCTATTCTTCTATATATGATTGAACCTATGGAGCTCTAGGAATTCAGTAAGAATATTGAATACTTAGAGGATAAGGGTTTGATTTGACCCATCATATCACCTTGTGGTTCTAAAGTAATTTTCACTAAAATGGATGATAATAAAATCTGTCTTTTCATGGATAACCACTAATTTAACTAGATTACAGAGAAGAATAGGAATCAACTGCCTAGAATAGAGACTTGAATATGAGATAGCCATGGTTTCAGGAATACCTTCAGTTGATGTACATTTAGTGTTCTTAGAAATATGAAAATGGGAATGAAATGGCTAACTCCTTGAGTTCGATGACTCAGATGAAAGTCATCATAGAGGCCAATAGTGAGTGTCAGTTTATGTGTATATTGTCATTGACGTATTTGGATGTTTAAGAATAGTGTGTAGAGATGGTTATAGAGGATCTATTAGTGACATCCTATATTTTGGATCGGGTCCAAATAAGAAAATTATATGATTTCAAGGGCCTCACATTGAGTGAGAGCATCATAAGAGAGAACCAACCTTCATGTAGAGATGCTGATTGTAATGAGACCATACTCAGCCACATAAGAGTATGGGAGTCTTTAGATATATAAGAATATATTTTGAGGGAATCACAATCCTTATTTCGGATGTTCATCCTGGTCTAGACTATATGTATAGAGGCATGGGTAATCATTACAAATGAATAATATTATAGATTTATATAAATGTTTTTATCACTCCATAATCATCCTATCAGAATGTGAAGGAAGAGAACCAATGACTTTATATACTTCTACAAAATTTATCCATTACTAAGTTGAAATGGAATAATGTTACCATGGGTGATCATCGATTGTATGAACAAATTCATGAACATCCAACCAATCTATTTTTATTATCTATTGATGATCTTGGGAGGCTATAAATCTAAGTGAGAATTAGACATTTTGGTGTCCCACATTCTATAATTTTAGACTAAGATTCCTTGTTCACATCAATGTTATAGAATGGGTAGTAGAATGTGTTGGATTGAATATGTAGATGTATATGTATATTAGATGGAACCACACAAGAGGGGGTGAATTTTAGTTTAAAAACATTGTGATTAAATACTTATGAAATTAGTTTAAAATATCTTAATCTAATACAATTCACAATAAAAACAAACAACCACAATTGTGTTGAATATAAAGATATGATATGGTGTAATACTATAAGAAAAATAAAGCAATTGTATTCAAGATGAATACAATAATCAGAGTAATACAATAGTGATGGATTATACCATAAATCATATAGAATCAATCGATACAATATGTAACAGTATGATTTTAATTGAAACAATTACAAATGAATATGGATTGAAGAACGGAAAATAATACAATTCCCTTTTTTAAAACAAACAGTAGCAGAAATGTAAAAGTATTACAATTCTATTGACCCAAAGAGAAGGGTTATCCTTCCACCTAGGATAACAGTTCTGTCTTACCAACACCATGGTAAGACTTCGATACGATGATCAGTACGTCTATCTTGTTATCCCCGTAATCCCTCGATACGATGATCGGTACACCTGTCTTGCTATCCCCACAAGCCCTCAATTTTGCATGTAATTGGAACCTCTATCTTTCAATCGCTTGAAATCCCTCGATACAATGATTGGTAGCACCGTTTGCATATCCCGGCAGCCCTTGATCGTTATCACCTGATCGGATGCACAAAGAAAACCAAAGAACTTATATAAATACTAAATCTAAGAACAAGCCATTCATGTTTTTTAATGTCAGGGCTTTCGAACGAAGAAAGACAGAAGACACAATATCTCTCTCTATAACTTGATATAGAAAGGTCTCACACCCATGTATCTCCGTGGCTTAAAATGACCTCTTATTTGTAGGCCTTAGCTTCCAATAGTCATATTTTCTCCAACAGTCATATTTCTCTGAAAAACTCGGAGGGAGTTGGACACCTTGGATTATAATGGTTATATTGAAATAGAAAACACGACATCATTTTTGATTATTTTATAAATAACTCAACGACATCATTTTGGTTAAAACAAAAGATATATGAAGATGAAAAACATGAGTACGATTAATATGAAATGTATTTTTGACTAAGAACCAAAACATGCAAGTAATGAAAACAAAGTATGAGTACTATAAGTATTACTGTGTACTGTTTGGAAATGATACAATGTGAGTAGATTTATAATACTTTGTACGTTTAACGGAGTCAATACAATTTCCAGAGTTAGTAAGAAAATTATAGTCATTACGATCAACATTGTCAGTAAGATTAGCATGGTTAGTATGATCAGCATGGTCTGTACGATCATCATGGTCAGTACGATCCACATGGTCAGTACGATAAACATGGTCAGTACGATCAGTATGGTCAGTATGATTAGCAAGGTCTGTACGATCAGCATGGTCAGTACGATCAGCATGATTAGTACAATAATCATGGTAAAAGACATTTGTGATTTAAAAAACAAGATATATAAGTCAAAAGAGAACTTTTGACTCAAAAATGTTCCCCTTTTTGTAAAGCACAAAACATAAAGTAAAAATAAAAATAAATACTTATCTACCCCTGAGTTACTGGAAACTATTCTGAATAAAAAATTGAATACAAATAACTCTTCCTTAGGTATGTATTTTCCTAAGGATTGTATTTGTAGATTTCCCTTGATTTAGAAGTGTTTTCTTTAAAACAATTTCCCTCTTTGAGAAAAATTCTCCCCCATTGTAAAACATTATCCCCCTTTGTGATTTACAAAAAGAATGGGGTATTCCGTAGTTTCCTGAAGGTGTTGGAGAAAAGAAAAGCAGGACAAAGAAAAGGATAACATAAATCTCATTACGATAACAAACATTTATAGAGTTTCATGAAAAAAACAAATACAATGGTAATTTGTTTTCTCTTTCCTGTTCATTCTTTATATATTCATGAAGAACAGCTTTCATCTTTTTGATTTCCTTCTTGTCTTCAGATATAGAATCACCCTGATATTAGAGAAGCTCTTGTGGATCAGAAAAAATCATTCATTTTCTCTTGCAACTCTTTCACTGAAAAAATATCTGCCCCATGTGTATTTGACAATTGATTCAGCCTTTCAACAGTTTCTTTGTCAAGCTAATTGAAAGAAATAGCATGATCATATGAAAGTCTTCGTAAGTATTCAATTGAAAATTCATGATCATTCACTAATCTTTCTATTTTGTATGACCAATTAGTCATTCAGTTACATGCCTTCTTATAAGCATCCAAACTTTCAGATAGAACATTCAAATCGGCTTCAACTGAAAAAACAGTCTTTCTTAATTCTCTTACTGAACCAAACTTCTTTTTCTGATAGTCAGTAATGAAATAAATTTTTCCATCAAGCCTGGGAATGCGAGGAATGGTCTTCTCAATTATCCTTAAAATATGAACAATGTAATCAGTCTTCTTTAGAGAAATTGTCTATTTTAAATCGGTATCCTCATCGTACGAATCCAGTTCTTTTGATCGGCTTGAGTCTAAAATTGGTTGTTTTACTTTTTCTTTTTTCAATCCCTTTTCTTTATTCTTACACTTTGTCACTGATAATGATTGTTTTGTCAGTATGAGAAGATTGAGGACATTGATTCCCATGGGAAAGAATTCTTTCTATAGTTTTAAAGGATTCAGCCGGTGTGTGATCGGTATGAGGAACATGTTGAATACCTTAACTCTGTTTTTGAATTGATTCTTATATACTTTTCATTGAGATATGAAGGAATTCCAAAAGAAAATCTCTTTCCTCTTCTTCAAATTCTTGTATTTCTTCCAAAATTTGTATCCCTTTCTCTTTTTCTAGGAGAATCTGTACGATGGGTTCTTGATATACTTCTTCAGTTAGTTGAGCACTAGAATTCTCAACCATTTTTAAGACATTAGAAATACCAATGTCTTTAGATTTTATTTTTAAAAGAGTGTTCTTTTTCTTTTCATCCTGAAGGGTATCCTCAAAACGCATCCTTTCAGCAAATGCTTCAGCTGGGTCAAGACTAAACTTCAGATCACCTTCCTTTATCTGTTCTCTTTCTTTTCTCCATCTTGCCACAACTTCTGTACTGTATGTAGGTTTCTTCATTGGATTTGAACTGGTTTGTGGATATGACTTTTGAGGAGCACCAATAGATGGATTTTCTTTGTCTGGCATAGGTTCCGATTGATTATAAGCTGATTCGGCTTCTGAATCATTAACAAAAATCATTGAATTCTGATCAAAACATACATTAATCTTTTTCAACATACTCTTACTTATCCAGGAAGGCTTCAGCTCTTAAAATTTTCCTTTCAAAGTGATATTGAAAAACATCATGCTATGAAGAATTAACCTTGTAAGAATAAATGGATACATGATCATATGGGACTTAATTGCTCCGGGCATAACATTCTTGATTGTTTCAAAATTGAATCCCATGATATTTACTTTTCTTATATTGACAAGATAGTCAAGCATAAAGATATCATAAATTTTCAAAGTTTGTACATACCCTTTCTTTGGGATAAGAAAACCATTCATCCAATGAGCCAAAAATCTATTTTTTGGAGAAAGATGAGCCAGTTTCCTCTTTTCTTCATTTATAAGAAAAAAATGATTTTTCAGAACTTTCATTGTTAAACGTACCAACATTCTCAGGTAGCTTATGAGATGTAAATTAATAATCACCTTCTACTGGAACACTTAGAAAGTGGGATTCTTTCTTGACAAAATTTATATCTTTCTATCGTACACATCAAAATTGATTGTCATGTTCTTGTTGAAAGACACGGTTTTGTAGAACTGACTGACCTCATCAAAAGAATCAGATCTTGAGACACTAGTTTTTCAACACAGAAATGTTCTCATCCTTGAAAAAAAATAATTATTTTGATTGTATAATCATACGAATCAAAGAAGTCCCGAGAAACTAACCTTTCTCTAAAAATGCCTTTTTCTGAAAAATTCTTGGATGATATTTTAGTAGGAGTGTTAACAGAGGACTGAGACATATAGGTGAAGCCGATGGCAGATCATACGGTGTCTTAATATAGGGAGGCCGAGCTTCACCACAAAATCTGAAAAAATGGTGTGGGTTTGGAGAGCGGGGGGGGGGGGGGACTATTTATAGGCGACAAAATAAATGTTCGTTGGTCTTCTACGGTTGAGATTAGAAGAAATGAAATAAATGGATAGGATTAAAAAGAAATTTTTTTTAAAAAAAATAGGAAAGTATGTACCTATAAGATATCATAAGGAAATCGTTGGTTTAAGTAGTATTAACATAGTGAAAGAAAATACAAATGAATAGGGATAAAGAATACGAACGATTTTCATGCTGATGGAGAACAATTTCATTACCATGAAGGGATGTTCCGATTGAAAATATATTCATTACCATGAAAGAAAATACCGATGGAAAAGAAATTCATTACCATGAACGGAAGTGCCAATGGAAAATAAATTCATTACCATGAACGGACGTGATGATGGAAAAGAAATTCATTACCATGAACAGACCTGCCAATGGAAAATAAATTCATTACCATGAACATATGTGCCGATGGAAAATAAATTCATTACCATGAACGGACGTTCCGATACAAAAGAAATTAATTTCCATGAATGGATGTGCCGATCAAAAACAAACTTGTTACAGTAATCGTTCAATAAGATAAACAGAAAGATAAATAATATGATAAACAGAAAGGTAAATAAAAATAAATAAATAGTCAATATGATAAACATAGAGAAAAAAACACAAACCATGATAATAATTAGAAAAAAATTATATAGGGAAAAAATGTTCACCCCCTTTTTAAGAGGAGTTTTTTTAATGTTAGGATAAGTATAAAACATGAAGTAGAAATGAATTAATATTTTAACGTAATCATTCCTAGATTCTGTTTTATAAACTCAAATCTATCAGAAGGTAATGGTTTTGTAAAAATCATAGCATGTTGTTCTTGTGTTCAGATGTATTGTAAAATAATATTTCTTTTTGGTGTGTGATCCCTAAGAAGGTGATGCCTAACATCTATGTATATTTCACGAGAGTGATGTGATGGGTTTTTACTAAGAGATAAAGAACTAGTATTATCACAAAGAATTTGAGTTTTGGAAAAACTCAATCAATAATCAGTGATTGTGTGTTGCATCTACAACACTTGAGAACAACAACATCTAGCTGCAACATATTCATCTTCAGCAGTGGAAAGTGCTACTGAGTGTTGTTTCTTGCAGGACCAGGAAACCAAAGAATCTCCTAAGAAATTACATGTTCTAGATATACTCTTTCTATCCATTCTATAGACACCAAAGTCAGGATCTATAAAAAATTTTAAAACAAAATCATTTCCAGAAGAGTAAAAAAAGACCTAAATCCACAGTTCCTTTTAAATACCGAGAAAATTGTTTTCACAACTTTTATATGAGAATCATTTGGATTAGGTTGGTATCTCTAACATAAGCATACATAAAACATTATGTCTAGTTGACTGGTTGTCATGTATAATAAACTTCCTATCATACCTCTAAAAATTGTTTGATCTACTGGTTTTCCAGTTTCATCAAGATCAAGTGTATTTGAGGTACCGATTGGTGTACTAATACTTTTAGTTTGGTCGTAACCATACTTTTTGAGTAAATATTTTATATACTTATGTTGAGATATATATTTTCCTTCTAGTTTTTGTGAAATTTGAAAACATAAAAAGAAAGTTCAATCACCCATCATACTCATTTCAAACTCAGATTTCATTAATTTGGCAATAGAATCAGTTAATTATTGCTGAGTTTATCCAAATATGATGTCATTAACATAAATTTGAACAATAAAAACATATTAATTTCCCATTTTTTTAAAAATGGTTGGATCAGTTGTACCTTTTGTATAATTGTTTTTAAAAGAAATCTTGTAAGTCTATTATACCATACTCTAGGGACTTTTTTAAGGTCGTATAGAGCCATGGTATGTTTAAAAACATGATTAGGTTGTTTTGGGTCTAGAAAACCGGGGGGTTTTCGACAAACACTTCTTCATTAATAAAACCATTTAGAAAAGCACATTTAACATCCATTTGAAATAGTTTGAAATTAAAGTATGCTGTAAAGGCTAATAGAATACGAATAGATTCAAGTCTTGCTACTGGAGCATATGTTTCTTCGTATTCTATTCCCTCTTGTTGATTATATCCCTTAGCAACAAGACTTGCTTTATTTCGTACAATGATTCCATTTTCATCACATTTGTTTCTGAAAACCCATTTTACAGTATTACAGTTGTTTCTTTAGGTCTTTCAATTAAAGTCCAGACTTGATTCCTTTCAAATTCATTTAGTTCATCTTGAATTTCTTTAATTCAATCTTCATCACCTAAGGCCTCACTTGGACTTTTAGGTTTGAATTGGGAAAGAAAGGCAAGATGTTCTATTTCATTTCTTAAGGAATATATGGTCCTTACAAGTTGATTTACATCACCAATGATATTATCACTGGGATGATTTCTAAGATACAATTGATTTGGGTTTTGTAAAACCTGTTCATGAACATATGGTCAAAATTCTTCTGGGGTAAATTATTCAGAAGTATCTTCTTGAAAATTTTCTTTATCAGAAGGATCTTCTAACAAAGGTTGATAATCAGTTTTTGAAAACACATCCGAGTTTGTAGGTTGGGATGGTTTAAGAACAAAAGGATCAATTTTATCAAATTTTACATGTATTGTTCCCTCAACAGTACAAGTGTTTTTATTGAAAACTCTATAAGCCTTAGAAGATGTGGAGTAGCCTAAGAAAATTCCTTCGTCAGATTTTTGTGCAAATTTGTGTAGATTATCTTTAGTATTCAGAATGAATAATTTTCACCCAAAGACATTGAAGTGTGAATCTTTAGGTTTTTGGCAAGTCCATAATTCATAAGGTGTTTTATTAAGAAAGGGTCTAGTTAAAACACGATTTGCAGTATAAAAAGCAGTAATCACAGCTTCGGCCCAAAAGAGCATAGCAATTGAGTATTCACTCAACATGGTTCTTGTCATTTCCTAAAGAATACGATTTCTTCTCTCAACAACACCATTTTTCTGAGGAGTTCTTGGAGCTAAGAAATTGTGAGTAATACATTTCTTACTACAAAAAGTTTCAAAGTCTGAATTTTGAAATTCACCACCACGATCACTATGAATAGTTATCAATGGTAGTATTTTCCCATTTTTAACATGGGTACTAAATCTTATTATATAAGAAAAGGCTTTATATTTCGTTGTTAGAAAATAGACCCATGTAAATCTAGTAATGTCATCAAATAAACAAATACATAGTATTTGCCTCCAATGATTCCAGTTTGTGAAGGACCAAAAAGATCCATATGCACTAGCTGTAATACATTAGAAGTTGAAACATCATTAATTGATTTAAATCTAGTATTATATTTCTTACCAAATTGACAAGGATCACAGATTTTTGAAGAATCATATCTAAGATCTGGTAGTCCCTTCACAAGTCTTTTATTTGAATGTTTACAAAGGTTTCTATGGTTGCAGTGTCCTAGGATTCTATGTCATAGCCATGATTGGTCTTTTATTGCACTTAAGTAGGGTAAATTTTGGCTCTTATGGTCTTCTAAGATAATAGTGTATTCATTCTCTTTCCTCTGGGCAGATAGAAAGAAATCATAATTGGAATTGTGAACTAGACACTTATCATTTCTAAAATTCACAAGGTAACCTTCATCAAAAAATTGACTTATGCTGATGAGACTGTGCTTAATACCTTTAACAAACAAAACATTTGAAATAAGAACTTTTCCAAGAAAAACAAATTTACCTATTCCAACATATTTTCCCTTAAGCATTATCCCTGAAGGTAACCTTTCCACCTTTTGTGTCGATGATATTTTCAAAGAAATCGTTGTTTCCTGTCATGTGTCGAGAACAACCACTATCCATTTACCAAATTTTCTTGTGGGTACACTTCCTATTTTCCTGAAAATGAAGAAATTATTTTTTTGGAATCCAAACATGTTTGGATCCAGAGTGGTTAGATAAATAAATTTTTGGAATCCACATATGTTTTGGAAAATGGGATTTATGAAATCCTAAAGACTGGGTTCTATTAAGACAACAGTCTCATTTCTAGTGTCCTCCACATTAACACTTAGAGAAAAAAGGGGTATTTTGAGGAACAAAATATTTATAATTAAACACCGGTTTAGAATGAGTATAACCAATACCAGAATGATTCCTCAAATGTATAATTTGAGAATACATTTTATCAAAGTTTTCATTTCCATAAGTGAAGTTTGGAAAATATTTTTTCCAGGAAAAAATTTCTGACATTAGTTTCAAAACTATGTTCTTATCCTCCAAAACAATTGATTTTGAACTACAGTTAGGCCCTAAAACATTTTTCTTATAAATTACATTTTCAAGATCCTTAGAATGTTTATCCTTATCAGACTCGACATTCTTAAGGGTGTTTAAAATACTTTCAAAATCAAAAGTTTTCATATCAAGATCATTAGAAGGATCTGATACTTCTTCGGTTAAAATTGAAATTGTAGATTTTTCTTTATCAATCTTTTTCTTGAGTTTAGAATTTTCATTCTCAAGTAATTTAAAAAACCTAGAAAATTCTTCAAAATAAGGTAATGTCTTATCTTCTGATTAAGAAGACTCATCATTTGAAGATTCATAATATTTATTGTCAGTGTAATTTTATTTTAAGGAATAATTTATAATGGCTTCAGCATTGTGTACCTTAACCGTGAGACAATGATCTTTAATTTGTAGTCTGGCTATAAGTCCAATATTCCTTTGTCCTGAGGACTCATATTTTGAAGAATTATCTGATGAATCTCTACCAGATGCACTCATATTATCATTTTCCATCAATACTTTCTTTGTCTATGTCTTCTAGTACTTTTTATTATTTATTTCTGAATGTTTCTCCTTTCTGTCTTTTCTCTTTAATAAAGGACAATCTGGACTTATATATCCTACTTTCTTACATTCATAACAAGTTACCTCTGAATCTTTCTTGACCTTCCTATATTTCAGTTTGAATTTGTATTGGAAGTATTTAATTCCCACAATCTTGTTCATCCTTCGAGCAAGATTGGCTAACTCATTATCTGAAAGATCACAATCACTTGAATCAGACATAACAACTTTCTTTGCATTGGATCTTGTTATCTTTTCTGCTGTTTTATCTTTAGATGTAAAATCTACACTTCCATTACAATTTTCCTTTTGGTTGAGATCAGCTTCTCTTTTCATTCTTCTCTCGTTCTGTAGAATAGTTCCAAAGAGTTCATCAAGAGTAATCTGGGAAACTTTTTTGTTTTCATCAATATTTATCCTTTTTGACTCCCACTCATTTGACATTATATCAATAATCTTATCTAAAGGAGAATCATCATCAAGATATTATTATCCCATAGATTGTAGGTTGTTGAAAATTTTCATAAATCATTATTGCACTTTACATACCGACTCTCCATAGGGAAAAAGCAATCCATGATACTCTGCTCTAAGAATCTCTCTTCTTGATTCTGTAACCTTTGATGTACAAAAATGTGTGACTCCCAATTTCTTCCAAATACAGTTGGCTACTTCACAAGAAGATATCTGGCTGTATATATTCTAGGTCGTAGAACATAGTAAAGTATTGTGTACCTTGTAATTCAAATGATATTATTTCTTCTCTTGATTAGTGAAAGTACTGACTTCTTTGTCAGGAATTTTGTATCCTCCAGTAAGCATAATAAAATTTTGTACACCAGTGTTGATAACGAATGTCTTCATTCAATCTCTCTAGTACTCATAATCATTTCCATCAAAGATTAGTGGTCTAGAAGGATTTATATTGTCAATTGACCCAATATTTATTCCTTCCATCTAATAAAAAATGAAATCTTTTCCACTCCACACGTTAATGCAGTAAATAGTTGAAACATAAATTTGAAGAAAATAGAGCAAGTAATACAAATTAGTGGAAACCTCCTCTGATACCAATTGTTGGATCGAATATGTAGATGTATATGTATATTAGATGGAACAATACAAGAGGGGGGTGAATTGTAGCTTAAAAACATTCTGTTTAAACACTTAAGAAATTAGATTAAAATATCTTAAACTAATACAATTCACAACAAAAACAAAAAACCACAATTGTATTTAATATAAAGTCATGATACATTGTAATACTATAAGAAAAGAAAAGAAATTTTATTCAAGATGAATAAAATAATAAGAGTAATACAATAGTGAAGGATTCTACCATAAAGCATATAGAATCAATCGATACAATATGTAATAGTATGATTGTAATTGAAACAATTAAAAATGAATAAGGATTGAAGAATGGAAAACAATGCAATTCCCTTTCATAAAACAAACAGCAACGGATATGTAAAAGTATTAAAATTCTTATGACCCAAAGAGAAGGGTTATCCTTTCACCTAGGATAACAGGTCTGTCTTACCTACACCTTGGTAAGCCCTCGATACGATGATCAGTACGTCTGTCTTGCTATCCCTGCAAGCCCTCGATATGATGATCAGTACGTATGTCTTGCTATCCCCACTAGCCCTCGATTTTTCAGGTAATAAACACCTCTGTATTTCAATCACTTGAAAGCCCTCGATACAATGATCAGTAGTACTGTCTTCATATCTCGGCAGCCCTAAATTGTTATCACCTGATCAGACACACAAAGAAAAAAAAGAACTTATAGAAATAGTAAAACTAAGAACAAGCCATTATCGTTTTGTAATCTCAAGGCATTTTCACGAATCAAGAGAGAAGTCACAGTATCTCTCTCTAGAACGTGATATAGAAAATCTCAAACCCATGTATCTTGTTGGCTTTAAATGACCTCATATTTATAGGCCTTCGGTTACAATGGTCATATTTTCTCCAACGGTCATATTTCTCTGAAAAACTCAGAGGGACTTGGACACCTGGAATTATAACGGTCATATTGAAACAGAAAACATGACATAGTTTTGATTAGTTTATTACTAATTTAATGACATCGTTTTGTTTAAAAGAAAAGATATATGAATATGATAAACATGAGTACGATTAATATGAAACGTATTTTTGACTATGAACCAAAACAAGAATGTAATGAAAACAAAGTATGAGTACTATAAGTATTACTGTGTAATGTTTTGAAACAATACAATTTGAGTTGATGTGACATACCCAAATGATACAGGGTTAAATGACTAAATCATATGACTCATGTCAAAAAGGTGCACATTTCTTTTTGTGAGCCTGTCTGATTAGAACTCCACAGTTAAGCGTTCTTGGCCTGGAGTAGTGATCAGGATGAGTGAACTTCTTGGATGTTTCTTAGGGTTTGTGTGATTGAGGAAAAAGCACACTGGAAATGTAGAGACCCGTATCCTGACGTACATGAACATTACATTACTTTTGCGGAATACATAATACATAACAAAAATACACACACAAGGATCGTAATAGTTTAGTTTCTTTGGAAACTCGGAACGTAATCTTCTCAATCGTGGTGAAAGTTCTTCAATATCTCCCATAAAGGTCATCCCTTTTTTTTACCTAAAACCTTTCTTTATATCCTGGGGAAAAGAAAACATAAAAGGGTGAGCTCAAATGCTCAGTAAGGGTAAACAAAAGAAATATCAATCACATAATTTTCATAAGAACATAACTTTTTTGGAAATCTTAACCTGCAAAAGAGAGCATAATTTCATAACATGGGATAAATCATAGTAGTGAAATGAAATCATAACTTAAAACATTACTCATTGTGGCATACACACATAATCATAGAGAATCATTTCTTGTTAGTCAAGACTCATTGCCAAGACTATCTTAGTGGACAAAGTCCCTTTCTGAATCGAGTAATCCTCGTTTCAGTCCTGTTTCACTGAACCGGTATAACCTACCATTCCAGCCATGTCTATCTCATGAGATATAAAATCTTTACCCAATGCATTAGAGGGAGATATAGGTCCCACCCATCTCATAATGAGACCATTCTTATGTGTGCCACAAAATCATAAATCATACATCATTTCATAACCCATGTAATAAAAAAATGGGATTCTTAAACAACATGACATCATAAAACCATTCATATAAGATAAAGGAATTCATAAACATAATTCCATCACAACATAGTCAAATGAATGTAAAAATATGGATAGAAACAGAACCCTTTATTATCTTAGATGGAAAATAATTTTGATAAAACACTTGGAATGAATTCTTGAGGAAAATATCCTTTCTTCTTCAAAATCAATTTCTTTTCACAAAACATCATGAAATTTTAAAAGAAAGATATTTTATTAAAAATAGTCATGAAATCTTTTGTAGGAATCTTCATGAAAATAAGGCTTTATAAAACCGTAAAAATCCGTTCGTGCCGTTTAAGATTAAAAAACATTCTTCGTACTTTTGTCGGAAAAGTCAAAAAGTACCTCGTACGAAAAACGACAAAAGATTCCTTTCATATCTTTTACTAAAAACTCACCGAAGGGTAAAATTGGATTTAAACAATTGTAGGTTGTTGTAAATAACATTACATATTGAGGAAACATGGATGTGGATGATAAAATATACCCCAGTAAATTTCAAAGTACAAACAATCTCGGATAAAAATGAGATTGTGATATTTCCCTTACCATAGGTCCGATTTGCTTTGTTCGTGTCCGAAGCTCCTGTATAATGGTTTAAATAATGTTATTGACTTATTCCAGAATCATACATATTGATATGAGATCATATATGGTCATATTATTAGCTTCTTGTTAGTAATATTTCATTGTTACTTGTTACTCGGGTCTTTATAACTTTTTGTTCTTATGCGTGTTTTGTCGAATAAATTCTTATTCTTATCTTTAGGTTATAGATAATTCATTTCCAGAATGGTATTAGTGTAGTATATACCATATTCATTCATTCAATTCATTTATATAATCATTATGAAATGAAGATCATGTAGAACGAGTCGCATCACATCGTGGAGACGGTATTCCGTACGTACGCACGAGTGATGATATCGTTCCTATGATCGTGGAGTTGTATTGGAGTATATATATATATTATTTCAGTATCAATATTACTTAATAATAATCATATATAGTTACTGATTACACCATTATACCCATCCTTGTAAGGTGATGGTGGAAAATAGATTACACCACGGCGTGGAGACGGTATTCCGTACGTACGCACGCGCGGTGATTTCATTTTTCCGTAGGATGGATAGAAGGTGAATTAGGGTTGTTTCATATTTATAATAACATATCAGTATGTTATTAATACTGATGTTATTACTTTATCATGAAACAACTAAAGAAGAAGAAGTTGAAGAAGAAAGAAATTGAAAAGATCGGTAATGGATATTACCTCTTCTTTGGAACGCCTTTTTGAATCCTCCACTTAAGGAACTAAGATTGGTCTTTGGAGAAGACCAGGACCTCTAGGATTATTCTAGGGAAGTGGAGAAGAGATTTTGGCAGGGTTTGGCCGAGCTTGAGTGCTCAAATTGGTGTGAGGAGGAGGGGGAGGAGGTGTCCTTTTATAAGGGAGGAGAGGGGCACCTTAGGAATTCTTAAAAATATTAATTTATAATAAATATAACCCCACTTAAAAACCTCCAAAAATGACTCATATTCGAAGCTTAGATGAGATAGGGTTGTAATCTCATCAACCAATCAAATTTAGACATGTTTGGATCTTATTTTAAACCTTATCAATTAGATTTTACTCTAAGTTAAATAATTTAACTTTTACCGTGTCTTTTTGTTTTCTTTCACTATATGGTTAATACACTTACTATAATATGCCAAACGAACCCCAAATTGTTTATTATTAATATATATATCCTTAACTAAGTCATTTGGCCGAACCATAGATTTTTAGGAATAAAATAACAATTAATAATATAATATTTGATTTAAAAACTATTTTGTGTCAATTTTGACACTATTTGATATATGATTTTTGTGAAAGACATAACAGAATTACATGTTCGAACCAAGTTGATTAAATCAACACTAATATATCATAGTAACCTATAAAATTAGTGTAATTCATAAAAAGTCTTAAATTACATTTATTTTGGTATTTATATTATCAATTATGTCAATATTTCATTAATAAGATAATTACTGCATCATCTTTGTGTCATATATAAATTATATTATTTTATGTCTAAAAATTACAAATAAAATACCATCATGTAGGAAATCGTTTTATATTTCTAATGAATATTTACAATCGAATTTGTCTTATGTATAACCCCATATTAAAAATGATTTACTTATTAAACTTTGATTTTAACTATTTTAACCCTTCTTTAAATAAATTAATAATAAATGTCCTAATCTAATCCATGTGGGCCTAAATGGTCATATTTTATTCCTAAGTTAGTTTTTGGTCGAATTACACTTGTCCAATAGAATTAGGACATGTGTTAGGGTAATATTAATATCATATTTACCCTTAGTTACCCTATTTACTTTTAACAGTGGTAAAAAAAGTAAAAAGTTACTATTCACCAAAAAATTATTTTCATCCCATTGAACCACATTTTAGTCCTTGATATTAACAGTGTCTCTCGGATTTTCGAAATTCCATTCACAGAAGCGGTAAAATTAAGTTTTATGCAAAATTCAGTTTTTAACCTACCACTTAGTAGTTTCACTATTCATCAAAAATTGATGTTTTTCATAACAATGCCAAAATTTCATCCCAAGCTATATTTCATATTCCGAATTCAAAAATGAAGTCTATTTTACCAAATTCATAACATAAAAGTTGCATTAATTAACTTTATAATTAAATCCCGCTGTTAAAACAAATAGCGTGTTTTTAAGAAACAATATCTATCAAAAGATTGACACTTGTTTATGTCTAGTTTAAATGTGAAACTACATCCAATGACCAACATTGTATTAAATTGTAAAAATATATTCTAAATATACTTTAAAACCACTCAAATTAATGATTTATCACTATTAATTATTTCGATTAAAAAAGTTGTTTTTAATTATAATTTAGTAATTTTCACTATTCATCAGAATATGAAAGTTATCCGAAAAGTACCAAAATTTCACCTTAGGATAAATTCGATACTCCGAATCCAAAAATAAAGTTCATTTTGAAAAATAAGATTTACTGGATTTCAAAAAGTGGTTATTACTATTCATAACGGCTAGTTTTAATAATATTTTTATAGCATATCGTTGTTTAGTGAAACTCGGTATTGCGTACTACACACGCTATCGAGGAAGGTCGCGATTGCGTGTAATGCAAGTCAAGTCAAGGATGTGTGTTGTGCAAGCTCCTTTTGGTGTAGCGTACAACACAAGAAATTAATAAAATTAAAAAGAATATTTTTTTATAAAATCTTGGGCTGTTACATTCTACCCCCCTTAAAATGAATTTCGCCCTCGAAATTCGTCGGGGTTATAAATGGTCTACTATTCGAAAGTTTCTTTAATAGAAACCCACATCGTAAAAGGGAATACCAAAACTTGGCTTTAAAAACTAAAGTATGAAATGTAACGATTACCCAAATAAACTAATCACTGGGTTTCCACATAGGTGAAAATATGGATATGGAAGAGAAATCTAACCATCATGTTCTGATGGAGAGTGGTAGAGAACATGGCTATGGAAAAGCCAGTAATCACAAATCCATAGATTTGTGATGATATAAGGTACCATCTGATTCATCAGGTATATGATCACTAGGACAACATTTTTGGTTTTCAAGATCATTTCCCTAAAGTTGAAAATTTGCTTAAAATAAATACTTACTTTATTTTGGTACAATCTCACTTTTGTTCGTGCCTTGAACAATTTCTACTTCATCTCTTAAATAAATGAAGTTGAATTTGTTATTTGTGAAGTGTTAGCAGATTATGTGATAGAATGATGGGTCATTCCATCTGTCTCAAACAAAAGGTTAGAAAAAGTTATTAAATATACATAAGTCATTCTATAGTGAGATTAATCACATATGGTTCCTAAAATGGACTTATACTTCATATATCATACTTCTTAATAAAACTAGTTTCTACTAAACAGGGACTTCCGGTAGGTCAGTGGTAGGCGATAAAGGTCAGTCGCACTTCAGTTGTGTGTTCGATTCCCACAGCCTTGTCCGAAGCGATGGGCTGTCGCCCGTCCTGCAGGTTGTCCTTTTTTCTAAAACTATATTACTATAACATCCCATCAATAATATCGAAAAAAATTTCTATCCTTAAACAATACTCACTTATGTCCAACACAATCCATTTCAATCTTTAGGCTTATCCATAATACTGCAGTCCACTCTCATAACATAGTGAAAACGATTACCAGAGATTTAACACCATCGTCGATCCCCATATATCATAAGATATGTTTTGTTGGTCACATTCCAAACATTAAAAGTCCTTAATCATGTATTCTCTTGAATACCTTAGTGAAAACATGAATGCAGTTTAAAGTTAACACTTTCCACATACCAAAATCCTCAAAATTCTATATACTCAAACAATGATATCACTTAGTCCTTATATCATTCACGAGCTCATGAATACTGTCAAATATTTCATTTTCTCATTTTCCCTTCATTATGTGCATATCATCTTTTTTCCAAAAATACCTCAATCACTTCGAATACCACATTAGACCAATACATAAATATTCCAATACACCATAATAGTACCTCAACAAAATTATTCTTGAATACCAATACATAAACACTTCAGTCCATCCACTTCAATGACTGTCCTGGAATAAGTCCTTCCTTGATTTAGAAGTATCTTTTTAGGTCAGGGCATTGAGTTGGGTAATGCCCATGTTCTCCACAAATAAGACATTGAACTCCATAACAATCTGTCACTCTATGACCCTTTTCTCCACACAGATAACATCGGTCCCTCCATTTGAGGTATTCCTCAAGGTTCTTCTTCCCTTCTTTAGAAATCTCAATCTTCCTTTCTTTATGTTCCTCAACATGCGAACATGAATAATAGTTTATCTTCCTCTTCTTTGATGAATTAGTCATACCACTAAATTTCACCTTGTTAATAATATATCGCGATGACTGATTCGGCATAATCACAATATCTTTATCTCTAGGCTTCACACAATTTTGTTGCTCATAATCACCAATTTGTCCATTGGATTCAATGTTAACCAAATTCCTTCTGGTTCCCTCCATTAACTAAAACACAAAAAGAATTTTGTGAGAGGCGAAATCATGCTAGGGAAGACAACATAGTAAAGGGGGAGCACCCTCAATATCTAACATCTTAGGTTAAATTCTAAGATCGTTACCGTAGTTATAGGACTATATACTATACGTATACTTATCCTTAGGGACATCCCTAGACATACCATATAAATATCTCTAGGGATCTCACTAAAGTTCTCGCATCCTAGTTTCCAAAGGTTGACTAAACCTTTCCTCTGATACCAACTGTAGAGACCCGTATCCTGACGTACATGAACATTACATTACTTTTGCGGAATACTTAATACATAACAAAAATACACACACAAGGATCGTAATAGTTTAGTGTCTTTGGAAACTCGGAACGTAATCTTCTAATCGTGGTGAAAGTTCTTCAATATCTCCCATAAAGGTCATCCCTTTTTTTACCTAAAACCTTTCTTTATATCCTGGGGAAAAGAAAACATAAAAGGGTGAGCTCAAATGCTCAGTAAGGGTAAACAAAAGAAATATCAATCACATAATTTTCATAAGAACATAACTTTTTTGGAAATCTTAACCTGCAAAAGAGAGCATAATTTCATAACATGGGATAAATCATAGTAGTGAAATGAAATCATAACTTAAAACATTACTCATTGTGGCATACACACATAATCATAGAGAATCATTTCTTGTTAGTCAAGACTCATTGCCAAGACTATCTTAGTGGACAAAGTCCCTTTCTGAATCGAGTAATCCTCGTTTCAGTCCTGTTTCACTGAACCGGTATAACCTACCATTCCAGCCATGTCTATCTCATGAGATATAAAATCTTTACCCAATTCATTGGAGGGAGATATAGGTCCCACCCATCTCATAATGATACCATTCTTATGTGTGCCACAAAATCATAAATCATACATCATTTCATAACCCATGTAATAAAAAAATGGGATTCTTAAACAACATGACATCATAAAACCATTCATATAAGATAAAGGAATTCATAAACATAATTCCATCACAACATAGTCAAATCAATGTAAAAATATGGATAGAAACAGAACCCTTTATTATCTTAGATGGAAAATAATTTTGATAAAACACTTGGAATGAATTCTTGAGGAAAATATCCTTTCTTCTTCAAAATCAATTTCTTCTCACAAAACATCATGAAATTTTAAAAGAAAGAGATTTTATTAAAAATAGTCATGAAATCTTTTGTAGGAAGCTTCATGAAAATAAGGCTTTATAAAACCGTAAAAATCCGTTCGTGCCGTTTAAGTTTAAAAAACATTCTTCGTACTTTTGTCGGAAAAGTCAAAAAGTACCTCGTACGAAAAACGACAAAAGATTCCTTTCATATCTTTTACTAAAAACTCACCGAAGGGTAAAATTGGATTTAAACAATTGTAGGTTGTTGTAAATAACATTACATATTGAGGAAACATGGATGTGGATGATAAAATATACCCCAGTAAATTTCAAAGTACAAACAATCTCGGATAAAAATGAGATTGTGATATTTCCCTTACCTTAGGTCCGATTTGCTTTGTTCGTGTCCGAAGCTCCTGTATAATGGTTTAAATTATGTTATTGACTTATTCCAGAATCATACATATTGATATGAGATCATATATGGTCATATTATTAGCTTCTTGTTAGTAATATTTCATTGTTACTTGTTACTCGGGTCTTTATAACTTTTTGTTCTTATGCGTGTTTTGTCGAATAAATTCTTATTCTTATCTTTAGGTTATAGATAATTCATTTCCAGAATGGTATTAGTGTAGTATATACCATATTCATTCATTCAATTCATTTATATAATCATTATGAAATGAAGATCATGTAGAATGAGTCGCATCACATCGTGGAGACGGTATTCCGTACGTACGCACGAGTGATGATATCGTTCCTATGATCGTGGAATTGTATTGGAGTATATATATATATTATTTCAGTATCAATATTACTTAATAATAATCATATATAGTTACTGATTACACCATTATACCCATCCTTGTAAGGTGATGGTGGAAAATAGATTACACCACGGCGTGGAGACGGTATTCCGTATGTACGCACGCGCGGTGATTTCATTTTTCCGTAGGATGGATAGAAGGTGAATTAGGGTTGTTTCATATTTATAATAACATATCAGTATGTAAGTAATACTGATGTTATTACTTTATCATGAAACAACTAAAGAAGAAGAAGTTGAAGAAGAAAGAAATTGAAAAGATCGGTAATGGATATTACCTCTTCTTTGGAACGCCTTTTTGAATCCTCCACTTAAGGAACTAAGATTGGTCTTTGGAGAAGACCAGGACCTCTAGGATTATTCTAGGGAAGTGGAGAAGAGATTTTGGCAGGGGTTGGCCGAGCTTGAGTGCTCAAATTGGTGTGAGGAGGAGGGGGAGGAGGTGTCCTTTTATAAGGGAGGAGAGGGGCACCTTAGGAATTCTTAAAAATATTAATTTATAATAAATCTAACCCCACTTAAAAACCTCCAAAAATGACTCATATTCGAAGCTTAGATGAGATAGGGTTGTAATCTCATCAACCAATCAAATTTAGACATGTTTGGATCTTATTTTAAACCATATCAATTAGATTTTACTCTAAGTTAAATAATTTAACTTTTACCGTGTCTTTTTGTTTTCTTTCACTATATGGTTAATACACTTACTATAATATGCCAAACGAACCCCAAATTGTTTATTATTAATATATATATCCTTAACTAAGTCATTTGGCCGAACCTTAGATTTTTAGGAATAATAAAACAATTAATAATATAATATTTGATTTAAAAACTATTTTGTGTCAATTTTGACACTATTTGATATATGATTTTTGTGAAAGTCATAACAGAATTACATGTTCGAACCAAGTTGATTAAATCAACACTAATATATCATAGTAACCTATAAAATTAGTGGAATTCATAAAAAGTCTTAAATTACATTTATTTTGGTATTTATATTATCAATTATGTCAATATTTCATTAATAAGATAATTACTGCATCATCTTTGTGTCATATATAAATTATATTATTTGATGTCTAAAAATTACAAATAAAATACCATCATGTAGGAAATCGTTTTAGCTTTCTAATGAAGTTTTACAATCGAATTTATCTTATGTATAACCCCATATTAAAAATGATTTACTTATTAAACTTTGATTTTAACTATTTTAACCCTTCTTTAAATAAATTAATAATAAATGTCCTAATCTAATCCAAGTGGGCCTAAATGGTCATATTTTATTCCTAAGTTTGTTTTTGGTCGAATTACACTTTTCCAATAGAATTAGGACATGTGTTAGGGTAATATTAATATCATATTTACCCTTAGTTACCCTATTTACTTTTAACCGTGGTAAAAAAAGTAAAAAGTTACTATTCACCAAAAAATTATTTTCATCTCATTGAACCACATTTTAGTCCTTGATATTAACCGTGTCTCTCGGATTTTCGAAATTCCATTCATAGAAGCGGTAAAATTAAGTTTTATGCAAAATTCAGTTTTTAACCTACCACTTAGTAGTTTCACTATTCATCAAAAATTGATGTTTTTCATAACAATGCCAAAATTTCATCCCAAGCTATATTTCATATTCCGAATTCAAAAATGAAGTCTATTTTACAAAATTCATAACATAAAAGTTGCATTAATTAACTTTATAATTAAATCCCGCTGTTAAAACAAATAGCGTGTTTTTAAGAAACAATATCTATCAAAAGATTGACACTTGTTTATGTCTAGTTTAAATGTGAAACTACATCCAATGACCAACATTGTATTAAATTGTAAAAATATATTCTAAATATACTTTAAAACCACTCAAATTAATGATTTATCACTATTAATTATTTCGATTAAAAAAGTTGTTTTTAATTATAATTTAGTAATTTTCACTATTCATCAGAATATGAAAGTTATCCGAAAAGTACCAGAATTTCACCTTAGGATAAATTCGATACTCCGAATCCAAAAATAAAGTTCATTTTGAAAAATAAGATTTACTGGATTTCAAAAAGTGGTTATTACTATTCATAACGGCTAGTTTTAATAATATTTTTATAGCATATCGTTGTTTAGTGAAACTCGGTATTGCGTACTACACACGCTATCGAGGAAGGTCGTGATTGTGTGTAATGAAAGTCAAGTCAAGGATGTGTGTTGTGCAAGCTCCTTTTGGTGTAGCGTACAACACAATACATTAATAAAATTAAAAAGAATATTTTTTTATAAAATCTTGGGCTGTTACAGGAAAGGATATGTGTTGGCCTGTGGGGTCTATAATTAGTCAGATGACCCGTTCAGGCATGTGGGTGGACCCTGGGGTGGGCCCCACGTTTTTGCGGGGGCAACTGGTGGTACTTGGTAGGCCAGGACTCGACGGCCTTGTTATGGCGGGGTGTCCGTACTATTATTGGGACCTGGTTGTCACATTTGGTATCAGAGGTGGTACCCTATCTTATGTACGGTGCACTGCCTAGGTTGAGATGTAGGGCCCACAACGAGGGTGTTGTTCTCTAAGGGGGGGGGGGGGTGATTGTAATATCCCCAAATGATACAGGGTTAAATGACTAAATGATACGACTCATGTCAACAAGGTGCACCTTCCTTTTCGAGAGCCTGTCTGATTAGAACTCCACAGTTAAGCATGTTTGGAATTGAGTAGTGATCAGGATGGGTGACCTTCTGGGAAGTTTCCAAAGGTGTGTGTGAGTGAGGACAAAGCACACTAGAAAGGATATGTGTTGGACTGTGGGGACTATCATTAGTCAGATGACCCGTTCAGGCATGTGGCTGGACCTTGGGGTGGGCCCTACGTGTCTGAGGGGGAAACTGGTGGTACCTGGTAGGCCAGGACCCAATGGCCTTGTTAAAGTGGGGTGCCAGTGATGTCACTGGGACCCGGTTGTCACAGAAGATTTATAACTATTGGTATGGTTAACAGAGTGAATACAATTTCCAGAGTCATTACGAAAATTATAGTCAGTACGATCAGCATGGTCAGTATGATAACCCTGGTCAGTATGATCAGCATGGTCAGTACAAATAACACGGTTAGTACAATCAGCATGGTCAGTACGATCAACATGGTCAGTACGATAAGCATGGTAAAAGACATATTTGATTTCCAAAACAATATATAAAAGTCAAAAGAGAACTTTTGACTCTACAGAATGCACTCAGTTCATCGTTTCTCATGTGTATTTCATATCACCATCTGACAAAAATTTATTTCTATTGAACCATACATGTGTTAGAGTATATTTTATGGGGATGTATCATTTATTTTAGATGTTACTAGGTGGGGAATAATCCTCTAGTTAAATTTTTCTAAAAAAATATCCTTCCAAAATCAATTCTGATATATCAATGTAAGGCCCTCTATGGTATATAGTTTTAATAACCTCGGTGCTAGATAGAGGTAGGTGAGACAGCTCTAATGTGTCCTCGATTCATTCTGGATACATCAGAGGATATATAAATAATTCAGAATCCTATGTTTATAGTTAAGTCTTGTAATATGTCTTTTACCAATCATCTACATATACCTCTTGGGTTTGAGGTGGTACATCATGTCATTCTATGTGTGTCGCCTATTTTTGGTCACAGAAGAATTATGAGGTAAGGAAATTTGTCACCCCAATATGCCAAACATTTAGAGATAGTAGAGAGTGTTGGACCTATAGCCTATTCCATTCTACAATACCAGAGGTACCATTCCATGCATGATGTATTCCATATATATCATCTTTGACAATATCATATTGATCGGTCTCATTTGTTTGATGAAAATGATATGGATTTGGAAGCAGATGCATCTATCGATGAACATCCGATACATATTGATTATTAAAGCACAATAGTTATCTCAGGAAGGTAAATTCCTATTGTCTAGTTGATATGGTTACATGGACAAGTACATGATGATACCTAGTTTATAGAAATTGATATATGTTCATAGTGGTCTGAACTCTTTTAAGATGTCATTATTCTATAATATAATGGGAAACTCAAGGAAACGTTGTCTTAAAGAGGGGAGTTTGTAACATCCCATATCATCTAAAACATATATACCATTAATATTTTGTTCGAATGCCTATAAATTGACCTATATTTTATTCATAAATGTATTAAGAATATTTAGTTGGTGTTTGGGGATCAGTCAAAGCAGGTGCCACTATAAACCTGAAACAGCCTCGACTGTATAGTTTTTATACAACCATGAGACCTAGCGGAAATGGCTGAGTGAGTCATTTAAAATTTTTGATAGTGTAGTTTTTCATGATTTACACTTGATGAGTCAAATCATGATATTTGATCCTTATAAAATTGAATGACGCATCGCTGACACACAATTTGAGAAAATCATGCTACCTGACCATTGGCATTGAAAAAATGTTTTATTTTAAAAAAATTACATTCTTAAATGACATAATCCAATAATTTTACCCTAATCGTATAAATTCTATAGAAACTCATCCCTTCTCCACTTACGATTCTCCTTCCATCCATTTTAGAGGATGTCATATAATTACTTCAAATTGAACTCGAATCGATCATCATAAGATTTTAGGGAATGCTATAGGTATGATCTTGAATCCTCTCTAATTTATTTTATGTTCTACAATCAATATTTTGTTATAGTTGGGTGGCCAGTGCATTTTCCCAATATTTAGAGAATTTGACATATTATTTTATTTAATCCATCCTAGGTTGAATCAAATATTGATACTGGATGAGGGTGTATTTTTTAGGATATGGTAGGTGGTCAACCCCACTTTTCATCGTTTCACTGAGTTTGAAATATTTTTCATAGTTCCATAAACCATGATTTTCCGTGTTAACCACTATTTTTTCAATTTAAATAAAAATGGATGTCCAACTGTTCCCTTGGAGTCATGTGTAAATGGAAAATCAACAATATGGGTGTATAACCTAGGGTTTTTCCATAAAAAAAATATGTTACATTCATTATAGTAAAAAATGTACCTATTATATAAATTGATATAATACCTTAGGGTGTGTCATACCTTATGAAATTCATCAGGCATTCACTTTATTTGAATTTTATATAAAAACATTAATTACAAAAGATACACCATGCCATGGAGTGATGGTATAATTGAATGAGTTAGCTAAGCACATGATTCCTTACTATATATATGATATATCAGGGTTTTCCCATTTATATGATATGATTTATTTGTCATGGAAAAAAATATTGAATAAATTGAATAGCCTCTCATTAGACATGTAATATATGTATACAATGATTGTGGTGTTTACATAGTTTTATGGGTGATATAAGGTATTGAAACATAAGGAACCCTTTGATAGAGTCTTGATTATTATTAAGACATTCTCAATTCATGTTAAATTGATTCATATAGGCTTCAACCGTTCTTAATATGGGATCACCATGAGTTATCTATCATTACCTCTTGATTTTTCACACCAGTTCTATAAGGGATACCACTTGGATTTCTTGATGGAATGATTATTTATACCATTCCACAACAGAGACTTGATCTCCTATGACTGATACTAGGTATATACATGGGGGTCGGTTCATGCTATTTTCACACCATGCCAATGTGAAACCTAGGACATCATACATGGGTCATCACAGATGGACTCGTTGGCATTGGTCTATTATTAATCCATTAGAACTATTCTAGGAATGACTCTCCCAACATCCTTGGACATTCAAATGGTGTATTTATAGGGTTTATAATGAAATGATTAAATTCTTTTCAATGATAAATAAATATTTTCCAAATGAGAATTTATTTAATTGGATTCTCATACATAGATACATGTCCTCCAAGCCCAATCACAAGATTGGAGATAATATAGCTTATCTAACCAAACACTACTCATTATACATTTTCTAGATATATTAGTTATGATATACCAGCTTATACATAATCATGTATATTGGATGGGAATCCTAGAGGAACTGAATCCAATGTAACAATTTATACATTCATTATTTTATATAAAATTTTGAAGCACATTGTTTATTTATTATTCTATGAAGTGGAATTTCCTAGACACCATCGGTGCCAACCTTCTGAGATTGTATCTCCCACCATTATCTTGTGCCACTGGTAGCAAAATATACTTTATGATTTTAGAAACATATAAAGGGAAGTATCTAGCTTCTAATACTAGATTTACATTTCAGTGATGGGGTTGGGTTAGAGTACTGAGACTATGCTCACGATTTTTACAGTATCTATTTTTTGATTTATTTATAATTCTATGTGTGTTTTATCTAATTGTATCTCCTTCCCCTTGATTAGTCATTTTTATGGACACATGGCATACTATCATCATTAGATGTGTCTGTTTATTTATTTTTTGGTCCAAACATTATTTCTTAATAATTTATGGTTAGGATTTTTTCCACGACTATTTAGATATTTTCTATGTTCCACTATTTCATAAATATATTTCTATACTATTATTAATGATGGAATATTCATCCAAAAATCTTGTAACCAAGTCATACCGACACCTTCTTTGCATCCAAAATACCTACGATCAAATCCGTGCAGGGTTTAATTTTTGGGCACTGTAGCAATGTTGTATAAGTGTACTATAGTAGTATTGTAGTAGTGGTGACTATAGTAGTGGAGGCACTGTAGTGGGGAACTATTGTGGAGGTTGTACTCTTGCAGGAATTTGTAGAAAACTATGTGTTGTAGCCGTACTACTCACTGATGGTCCCATTTGACTAATAAATGGGCTTCCATGACTTGTATTTTTTCTATTTAGCCTTGGGCCTGTGTGTTATGTAATGGGTCTCCCTCAACCTAATCAAAAAGTTGTCATTTCTTTAATAATAAAATGATTCTTTGATCCAAAACTTTAAAAAATGGGGGAATATTCTCTCCCACTGAGATAACCAAGTCCCTCACTACTAGCCGGTAGCCTCTGGCATTCAGGGAGGCATGCATAAGGTATTATGGCCAACTGTCATAAGGTACTATTGAGTAGAACTGATTGTGTGTTGCAACATATAAGATATTTACATCATTTCTTATTTTTAGATATTATTATATTATGGACTAATTAAGAGGAACAAGAAAACATAAGTCATGGAAAACTTTAATAAAAAAGTATTTATTACTTGAAATGATGAAAATAATGAATCATTATTAACAAAGGGGTTATAAAATATTTCAAAAGTAACATATATGATATATTAATTATTAATATTTATTTTTTATACATTATTAACAAGTCTAAAACCATTTTCCTTTAGGCTAAATATAATCCACCAAATAGATTCATAAGGTATGGGGAAATATATTCTCTATATTATTTCTTTGATACATATGTCATATTCAACATTTCGTTATTTTGTGTGGTGTATATACTTCCCAATGAAATGTTATATAATTAATTAATTTTATTCCATGAAATTAAAAGATTCCATTGATGTATTAATTTCATGAGGATAATGATTCAAAAATTTCCATGTGGTAAAGGATTTGATCTGAACATACATTCCATTGAGATTATTTTTTATTATACACAACATCAATGAAATGTGCGGGAAACGAAGACACATTTTTATTTAATATCTTTATTCAATCATCATTTATAGTATTTTATCTTTCAATTTGAATTATATAATTTTTGGGTTTGGAAATGAAAATTACCATGTGGCAAATGAAATGTTTTCAATATCACATTCTTTTGTGATTTTTATCTTTCTCTTGAAATAATAACTTTATTATGATCATTTTTGTAGTCTTCAATAAAATTTATCCTACATATCAATATTATTTGTGATCAATATTATTATTCCAAAACTATATTCCATTTTTAAATATATTTTTCTTATTTAATTTTATTTGATTTTTTGGGGAAATGTTGATAATTTTGTATTCTTCACTTAGTGTTGATATTTAATAATAATTCAATCTATTAGTTTTCATTTATAAATTTAAGGAATGATTTGGTCCTAATGATGCAAATGGGGACCCGTTTTTGATAGCATGTTGATGAATCATTAGCCTCCACTGCTGAATAACTCTTCCTAATTTGGTCGGATTTATTGAATCAAACATTTCCTTATATCATTTTCATTCCTCTATTGATAGAAAAAACACAATTAATCTTAAAATAATTTCATTCAATAGGTTTAATGTAATTAATATTATGGATGGTCAAATATAATTATACTTATGGTCGCCAATATATTTTCTGCTACTTTTCATCTAATTCTAACATATTTTATCTTAAGACTGATTAGATTATGTAATCATTGATAACGGATTCCATATTCTTAAAATAAGATTCATTATTTCTTTGAATATGATTATCCTATTTCATTGAATCTGATTCAACATTTTCTCAATTCTAAATTTCTCATTTTTTTAATCTAATTCACTATGTTCTTCAATTCCAATTCCCTAAGAACCGTGAATCCAATTCTCGTTGTTTTATAATTCTGATTCACCAAAAATATTGAATCTGATTCACTCATAATCTAGAATCTAACTCTCATAGTTCTACAAATTCAATTCAAACACCTTTTAAATTATAATTATCAATTTTTTTAGAATTATATTCACATATGTACTTGAATCTAATTTTTCTTTATTTTATGAATTTGATTAATTATATTGAATATTCCATTAAATATTTATGTTATACATTTAATCAAATTATTACATAATATTTGAAATATAATGATTCTCATAATATTTTTCTTTAATATAAATTTTGTCATCTGATTATTTATTTTATGACCGTTGTAAGTTATAGTTGTATAGGACCCTCAGAAATGTGAAAAAAATATGACTATTGGAGGAAAATTAGACCATTGGAGATATCACATATTAATTACAAATCATTTAAAAAACATCAATACACATACACATGTTATTGACTATCTAGAGACACTCTGTGAGAGCTCAGTAAAAATATTTCATTGTGTGAAAACTCTGATGTCACAAATCCGGAATAGTGTATTTTTAACACTTTTATCTTCAAGGAGTTCATTTTTTATTCTTGAAATATTGATCAATTATGAATACAATTGAGGGATTCAAGGCTAGGAAGGCAGACTATTGTAGTTATTTTTTAGATTAGGTGCTTCAGAGGTATGGAAGATAGGGGTGTTGATTACATTCTTAATAAAGGGTTGTTGGGGATAGGCTGATAGACATAATTTGATTCTAATATCAATGGCTTAACCTGTTGTGGGTAATATGGAGGTTCTGGGAAGTATAAATAAAAGTAATTGTATCCTAGGTGGGAGTATACACTTCTCTTTGGGTTTGTAGAGTATCTTCCGTTTACATTTGTACTTAATTAGAAAATAATTAGAATTGTTTTAAATATTCATCTATCTATTATTTATATTTTTATCATAACAATTTTGATTATGACAACTCTATAATACACTAATTATGACCTATTTTCAATACACTAATAATGATCATTTTGATATCCAAGATGATTCTATATGATTCTTGGTAGAATCAATTGTATTGATTTTAATTATTGAAACCATGGGGATAATGATCTAATATATTATTACCTAGGTCAAATCTTTACTTCTATGAATATAATTGTATTAATTTAAAAATATGAAATACATTATTATAATCAATTTTATTATTATATTATCTAGACCAAGGGATATAGTAATTAGTTATTTAAATAAAATAATGGGCTTTTTGAATTGAATTACATTAAATTTGATTAAACTAAATCCATTTAATGTAACAATGATTATTTTTTAAACATAAAATTCACCCCACCCTCTTGTATTGTTCTATATACCATCATATATTGATACAATAGTTCTAACCCAGTATATTCAAACAATATCGATATTATATCTTGATGGTAAATGTTTCATGTTACTTGAAAACATAAATTCAAATAATAAAGAATTCATTTATTCAAAAATTGAAAAATATTATTCATTATATATTCCCCTTGATAAAAATCTATGAATGAATTCCATTTTATGTACATCGATTAAATTACGTGTGGTTGATTTTATTTATAATTTAATGTTATTTATTCACTATCAAGTTATTTAAATTGAATATTTTTATAGTTATATAACTTTTAAAATTTTTTATTCTTTATCTGATTAATTATATGGAATGTGAATTTTATTATTTAACATCCTATATTTATTATGCTTATTTATTCTTCATAGATTCCACTACACTTAACATTTACTTATATTTGATCTCACGCAAATTTTTTTCTGTTCCAATAATATAATGATGAATTCTTAGATTCTATTTCAAGGATGATAATTTTTTTTATTGTATTTTTCTTTATGTTATTTTCCCAATTTAATATAGATATAATATATGTATATCATTCTCTAAAACTAGTAAACATTCAGTTCCTTCGGTATTTGATTCCTTCTAATAATTACATTGTTATAAATCAAGGCTCCTCCTATGGGCTTCTGGGGTTGGAGACATTATATTTTGTATCAAGGGTTGTTTAGAGGAAATCATGAAATATAGATTTGGGAAATAATTAATTAGGTCACAAAACCATACGTCGTAGTTTGAGGATAACTATATAAGAACAATCCAATGAAACCAGTTTTGTTATCTACATATAAATTTTCAATTTAAGTTATTTATGTCACTAGGTTGGGATTATATTATATTTTCCAATATGATATGATCTCATATTGTGTATGAGAATATGTATAAATGAATCCTAGTACAAGGAATGCGGAACTCAGTAATCCACAAGATACAATGATTATGATGGTTCATGTCACTAATTATATTATGAAAATATTTCGAATCAAAACAGTCTCAAATAATTATAATCATATAAGGACATCATATCATGTGATTACAGAGCATGTAAATAATTCAATATATGTTATTTTTTCAAAGGGAGGAACAATAACAAGATGATAGTTGGGAAGAATGATAGATAATGGAATGACTATAAAAATTAATTTACCACATTTTATAAATATGGAATGACACAATCTAATACTTAATAAAATGCAATGTGATTTTCAATATATTTAGAGAGAAATAACACCTTGATTGCAATTATTAACATAAGCAGAATGGTTATAATGCATTGCGATTAAAATGAATGTACGCATGACACAAAACAATTAAATTTCTCAAGCATCAAAGATATATACTCTAATAGAGGATAATAAACCGTGGTTATGATTATTCTACTGTGATAGAAAAATATAACTAATTAATATACCTATTTTTGGATTCATGAAATATTTCATTCAATTATTTTTTAGCATTTGGCTCATTATATGAATTATGAAATATATTAGTATTTTACTACTAAACTTATCATTATGTTTTCAATGATTTTTGATAAATAATAATGATGAACAATATAAATTGATTAAAAGTTAAGATTATCATTTTTTAACACATGGTGGAGGGAATGTTAACCCTTAATATTTTCATGATGTTGAGATAATGATTTTTTGATAAAGAGATAATTCATATTGGAAAGGTATATTGTATATTACTGAATATCTATAAAATAGTTATCTATTTATTAAAAATTGGTTTTTTATATAATTGATTGAGTATAAAAAACTTATTTATGGAATTTATCCAATAATCTGTGTTTTATTTATGTAATTAGGAAAAATTCAGGTTCTTAGAAATGTTTTATAGTAATTCATGTGATTACCACGTTTCAATAGAATACAAGATGAAGGTATTCACATATGGGTTATATGATTATTAAGAGATACTTCATTATTGTAGATTAATTACAAGATGATCTTGGAAACTAATAACCTTTTAAAAAAATGTTTTTGATCATTATCACTTAGAATATTTACCCAGTTTTGATATTTTTTATGTTTATCTTTGCTATATGTTTTAGAGATTAATGTTTTACTTCACAATATGATGGAACCTATGAATATAAAAATGGACGAAATATTTCAAAGAATATCCATATTATAATAATAAGCTAATTAATTATAAAAGTATCAATTAATTATAGTTCCAAATATTCTTGGAGAGTTAATGAGTTCCAAAAATCTAGGAAAGAGGGCTTTGATACAAAATATTGGTCCTATAATCATCATTTTTATGACATTAATGGTGGTTTCAAACCTCTAGTTTATGGATGTGTGGTTATTAAAATTATCAGGAATATGTCTTCAATGAACATCCCTTAGTATTAGATTGTTAAATTTCTTAACCATGCCCATGTGTAAATTTCCCACCAGTATTCCCCTATCTGGACCTAGTTATGTAATTATTTGTAATGGAATCTAAAATTCCTTTTCTCACATGATAATGATATATGTTATAAACCATTATAATAATGTGTGGGCTTAAATTAATTCTCTTTAAAAATATTAAGCCCTTTATTTCAAATATTTATTTTACATTTTGAGGATAAAATTTATTTAAAGTGGGGAGAATGTAACAAATTTAATTATAAAAGAACAATATTTTATTCAATTATGTGTATGAAAATCGTACCAAGAATAGAAGGGAATACAAACTCAAGAGAAATTACAATATATTTAATATTTTAAAAAATTAATTTTGTGATATATATCATCATATAGATAAATCACATAGTTTGTCTTGTGTTAAATGCATCACTGACTTTTACAATAGCATTCATTACACGCAAGACATGTTTTCATGAACAGTATTAAAATTATTAATTAAAATGAAGATTATCTCCTACTGGTTAAATTGTTGGTTATGAATATGGTTGACTAAAATTGTATAATATATGGTTGAATTAATTGGTAAATAGTTAATTAGAGATGAAAATAATAATAAAAATTATATAACGAATTTTTTTAATATAAACTCTTTTAATACGCACCAAGGTATTTACGATAACAAATTAAATTAATTACTACTAATGAATTAATTTTATTTAATTTATATATTATATATTCAAACAAATTTATTTATATTCATACAATATATTTTATAGACATAGTATAAAAATAAATCTAATACACTCATAAAAAAGTTCTATTTTTCTAAAGGTAGTTCTGTCGACTTTTAAATGAAACCCATTTTAAAATAAAAATATTGACACTTTTATAATTTTTTATTAAAAAATATTATCTATTTTCGAAAAATATATGTCATAATTAACATAGCAAGAATTTGGGGAATTTTTTTATTTTTCTTAATTTTTAAATAATAGTTAAAATACAAAATTTTTAATTGAAACTGGCTTTTCATCAAAATAATGTAAATTGTTAAATTAATTTAAAAATTATTATAAAATCTTATTTACATTTATAATAAATATAATAACAAAATTTAGGTTGTTTGTATCACTTTTTAATGAATTTTGATATAATAACATAGTGAACTCTTGAAAGTTTTCACAATAAAAACCCACATTCTCATCCTATCAACGAGATTGAATAATAATTAATTTCTCCCAATTTTTTTATATTAAGTTTTGAAAATGTATTAAATTTTTATAAAATGAATAATTTATAAATTTTCTTAACATGAAATTACATGTTTTCAAAAAATATTTGGGTAACCAATTATAATTAATTACAATGATTAAGGTATATATTAGTTTACATAGTAGTTGAACATTAATATTATAAGACCAAATGGCATAGAAAAAATTTTAAATGGAATTTTTAGTCAATATTAATACATTAGAACATATTGAAATAATTTTTTTCATTATTGGATGCACAGTCTGTAATGGAGACCACCCAATATTGTTTACATTTTTTGTATTATAGGTTATCCACTCACCTCACCTAATAATAGCCAAAACCTCTCCCCCTTTAATCACACACCTAATTCATATTAGATCTTCTATAAAATAATAAAAACAAATAAAAGCATACATCTAACGTACTATATGGTTTTCAAGACATTAATAATACAAATGAAGTTTTTGGGTAAAAACAAAACCGAGTAACCTGAAGAAGAGGTAAATGTTCATCAACAAAAACTTTTATTTTATTTATTCCTATAAGACATTAAATACTTATATATCATTATTATACAATATCATATGAATCATAAATATACTGATATTTTTTCCTAGTATTACCACATATTAATCCATAATCTTCCATCAAATTGGATACTCATTCACACTTTGTGTGTATTGATGACTACCGCATCGCTAACTGATGTCATTCGTTCATCCATTACCACCTTTCATGGATAGGGATAATTATGTATTTATAGATTATATATAATATATATTATATTTATAATTTATTAATTCTTATATAATAATTATATAACACAGACCATCATGAACTCCATTGCGTGGGAATACAATAACGTCGTTCATGTGTACGGTGGACTACCACCTCACGATGCGATGTGATTCATTAATGCTTTACATGAAAAGAATTCAGGACAATTTTAATAAAAATATGTTAAACATGTATCATAAATATAATAATTCAATGATAATATATATATGAATTACTTTTCTATTTTTTAATACAATATAAAATGTAATCATATTCATGAATATGTAAGACCTATTATCTCTATAAATGGTGCATTTCATTTCAAATCACTAAATTTTATTGATGAGTCTATATAAATATATAATAAAAATATATGATCACTAAATATAGGATTTAATTATGGAGTTGAAGAAACCATGATCTATGAAATAAGTACAAAAATTATCAAGTAAAACAATACTCGAATAATAAAAGAGTCATTAACCTCAATGATGAAACTAATGAATGAATATTAATGATCAATTAATAAACTATTACAAAAGGATAATATATTATATTATAAATATAAATCAATTTATAGTATATTTTATTAACATGCCAAAAACCATAATACACTATTTTATAGTGTTTCCAACCAAAAGGTACTGTAACGTAAGGGGATGTCCGATATCACTATTTTTTTAGAATTATTCTATATTATCCACTCATTTTGTGTGTGGTGTATATAATTCCCTATGATATGTTATATCAGGAATTTAAATTAATTAATTATATTAATAGTTTCAGTTGATTTTCTTCATTCATGTGGCTCACGATTAAAATGTTTTCAAGTTGTAATGGATTTCGTCTCAACCTAAATTACATTGAAACCTATCTTTTATTATGAACCAATTAACTTTAATATTGGGTATATATTTACCCATTATCATTTATTATACTTATTCAGTCATAAATCATGGTGATTTACGTTACACTTTATATTATCTCATCTATTTTGGTTTTACAAGAAAATTACCCTGTTGTCAAAGTTATATTTTTTAATTTCAATTTATTATATGATTGATAAAATTATCATAAAACAAACACTTCTGTATGATCATTTAAATATTTTACATTAAATTTAACTTCATTATAAACACTATTGTGTGATTTATTTTATTATTTCATAAAACATGATTCATTTTGACATACAATTCTCAATTTGTTAGTTAATTCATTAATTGGTGAAATTGATAAATCATTATTCTATAAAAAATATGGATATTTGATTTGAAGTATAATTATTAAAAGAACTAGTCTATATTTTAGGAATTATTCTTAAATGAAGACAGAGGTGGGTCCTATTTAATTATATCCCTCGATTCATTAGTAGTCTCATGATATCAATTAGCTGGCAAAAACATATTGGTTTTACATAGTAGTTTTAATCTATCATTGAGAATAGATGTTGACTCTAAGGGTTTCATGTACCAAGGAAATATGGAATCCAATACTATGAATTTATATTATTCATAATTCAATAATTTTATCCCATTATATTTTCACTAGTAAAAAATATACATTTGTATTTCATTTTTTAGTTTATTAATTAAGTGGAATGTGTTTTCTGTTGTTCAACATCCCATATTATTTATGCCTTATAAATTTATTTAATTAGAATGTATGTTCAATTATTTAACTTGCATTATTGATTATTATTCATGACTCATTATGGTATCCCCTGTACCTAGTCCTTAATAATAATGTGAGCTGCCCCATAATTTGTTTCCATACCCCAGATTATGAAGTTAAATTCCTAGAATGTGTTTTATGGATGCTGTAAATTTAAATTTAGTATTGTTAACATTATTTTCACAATTAAATTTGTTTATCATCTATATATCTGGATCTCCAAAACTGATACAATTTCCATTCCATCAGGATTTGGTTCCATTTTAATAATTCCATTATAAAAATGCAAGGCATTGGCTCTATGATTCTAGGGTTAGGGTTTCTAAAATGTATCCCTTGGGTGTGTCAAACTCGGAATGTATAAAAGCTCATTATTATACAGCAGATGCCAATTGAGTCTAGAATATTATTGTGTTTTAGAGAGCTTACACCCAGATTAATTTTTATCTAGATACATACACATATAACATCCAGAGATGGATGTATTTCTAGAAACCCACTTTTTCTTTCCATTATCAAAAATCTATGTTAATATCCCATACATTTAGACTTATCCTTAGAGATACCATTATGCATGTCCTTAATAACCAAAATGAGGTTTTCTCATCTTAGTTTTAAAAGGATAAATAAACCATTTCTCTAATACCAAATATAATAATTGAGGATTGAAATCCATATACATTACATCATGTTGTGTAATATTTATTAAATTACAGAAGAAAATATCAAATTACGATGTTATATTATAGTATTTTAAAACATATAAACACAAAAACATGCCCATAAGAGAGCTACATAATATCCCATGATATTTTCTATGATTAGAACCCAACATAGACACATCATAAATAATTATTATCATCGTAACCTAAGGAGAGGAAACTTATTAATGGGTGTGATCATATTCTTATCAAGGGTATAAATTTATTTATATTAGTATAACACAAACACAAGTGTATGATAATATGTTCATAACACATTAAAGCCACAACCTGTATATAAATGATCAAAATCATGGTTTGGGAAACAAATATTGGTAATTCATAAAAAATGAATCACAATTAAATCATAAAACATGTCCCACGAGAACATAACATTTTCATAAGGCATGTCTTTGTGAAATAAAGATATGCTTAAGAATGAATTTACATATTGGTCAAGGCCCACATCCATGGCCATGATCTCAAGAAAACTTATTTATGTAAAGAGTTACCACATATTATAGACAATTAATAATTTATAAAGTTCACTCCCCCTTTAAATCCAATATAAGAATAATGACTTCACTCCCCATTTCGGCCATGTCAATCACATAATATATTTAATTAATTACCCATTGTATTTTAGGGAGATACAGAGACCACATTTCTCTTAATGAAATCATACATACATGTTCCATAAGATCATAATCATTCATCATATCATAAAAAAATTAGTTGGGTATCATAAATATTTGATCATATCATAACCTATGGAAATAAAATATATTAAATAATTATTTCATCATTTCATACCCCCGTGAAATGATCTGTCATTCACTGGAATATAATACATAGAAAAGAAATGTTTTTCCTAAACATCATTTCATTAAAAGATAAATAATCCCAAGAACAAATATGAATTGTACACTAGGATCATATTCTATATAAGTAATGGTTAAAAATTATGATTGCGATTTTGAATATAAATTAATGTTGAATGATCATTTAAAACATTTCCTAATAAAAATATCATATTCTCTTGGAAAATTGAGTTTATAAACATAAAACATAATTGATATCCTTTATCATTGAAACCCACTATAACAATGAATTTTATATAATTTTAGGAAAATAGATTCTTTAAAAGTAATCTTTACAAATGGAAATGAGTCATAAAAATGGCAATCATGAGAGAGGTTAAATCAATATATTCATTACATGTTAAATGAAGGAACCCTTTTCACCATAAATATTCTATAAAACCTATTTTTCCAAAAAAAAAATAACAATAACAAAAAAAATTCATTTAAATAAATAAAAACGAGGTAAACCATTTTGTAATAATTAATGATATAATGAATATATATAGGATAATAAAATTATTTTAAATTTATTGAATATGTATTAGAAGATTTTTGTAATGGAAACATAATCATAACCAAACCTGATAAAAGATGAAATTATAGAAAAAAACTCTAGCAACATTGGGAACATTGAATAATAATTCCATGGTTAAATAACATGAAATGATACATAATATAACATAAAAATTAAAATTTAAAAATATTTATTTTAATATGGGTTTTAGATAAAAATCTTCAAATAATATATGGATATAATATAATGTAAGACTTGTAGAAGAAAAATTGTTAAAAAAAATACCATTTTTTAATTCGAATCATTTTAAATATAAACCCTTGAAATGGAGATCATAAAATGGATATTTAAATCCTAATAATTATAATTATACCAATTATAAAATACATAAGTTCAAAGTAAAATAATAAAATACATGAAATATGGGATGAACAAGGATTGTGTCTCATGAAAAATAAAAGTGGGACCGAAATCCCATACCATAATTATTGAATTTCATTTTACTCATTCAATCCACATGTATAACAAATAAAGGTTTAATAAAAATATATTAAAGAATAATATTCATTTTTATCTTATATTATATTTCTTTTTTGAACATTTATTACATTTTTATTTAAACCTCGTCGTTAAATATATGTTTTGGGTAATAACTACATTCAATTTTTTTTCATATTTTTTGACAAAGTACATTAATAATTATTTAAAATATCTTGAATTATTAATATTATAGATATTTCATGTCTCTTTATTTATATATTAATTTATAATATTATATAAAATAATGAATTAAAAAATAAAATACTCCACTCATAATGATTGTAGGTCGCACGTATGAATGAATGGTCTAACCATTTCCTTTTTATATTTTATCAAATAAAAATATATTAGATATTATAGTCCTATAATTTTTTTATGTCAAATATAATGTCATTTTTTTATTAATTATATCCTTAATACAATCCATGTAAAGTCTGAAGAAGTCACATTACATCATCTGGTGGTAGTCCGCCGTACACACGAACGACGTTATAATATTCCCTAAAAATAGAAATCATGATGGAATCTTTTATATAGAAATTACAAAATCATAATAAAAATGTTAATTATATTAAATATGTTGCATTTTTTTATTTATATAATTTTTCCAATTCATAATATGTGGTAATGGATTAACGAATGATATCTGTTCATGCGGCGGTAGTCTGTTGTACACACTAATACTAATTTTGTAAATCATTTCATGGAATTATGTGAGGTTTTATTTATTACCCTTAATAAAAAGAAAATAATTATATTAAATATACTTAAGTGTATATATGAACATGATATAAAAATAATTAATTTTTTTGTGGGTGAAATAAAAAACTTTAGTTGATGAAAATTTCTGTTTCTTTATATATTTCATTTTGAGTTTTACTACAGGAATCCCTTGGTTAGATTTATTTCTAAATTAATTGTTCTAGTATTTTTGGATGTAATTTGGGAATATACTTTTGTAGGAAATATATTTGGAAAATTTCATTATAATTGTGAAGTGATGGGTAGAGGATGTGGCCTTTTATAATGGAGGTGAGTGAAAAACATATAAATTTTTGAAATTGAGATTTCCAATAATGTTTTTTATGTATAGTGGATCCAATAATAGATCAATATCTACACTAAAATGGTTAATTTAAAATTATGGATATATAATTCATGTTGTATAATATTTTAGTTCATTTTCACATGCATTAAATGTTTGGTAAACAAGTTTTTTCTTTAATCGTCGTGACTGATTTTATCTACTTTCACTTTCTATTGTTTTCAAAACATTATATATATTTTTTAGAAATTATAAAAAATATTTATTATAATTATGGATTTTTTTTCAAATTTATATAAAGGATGTGGTATAAATTAATTTAAAATTTAATCCCGTATACATGATGATACAATGAGTTATAAAATCGAAATATCTCAAAAGATTAAAATTTATTATACCCAATATCAATGCCAATTTTATTCCAATGAAATTACTTTTATTTATATACGTATAATTGATAAATTTATCCCCTAAATAAAATTTAAAATATTGTATTTTATTATGTAAAATTAGATGAAAATGTTGTTTTCTATTAAAATTCATAATTTAATACTATTCTTCCAAAAATGAAATATATCTTAAACCCCACAAAAAAACACTCTATTATAATTTTAACAATATATACTAGGAAAAGAAATTTTATCTTAACAAACTAGACTTCAAAAAGTAAGAAGATTTTATTTAATTCTTTTTATATTTGAGCATACAATGTGGTACTTTTGAGATAATTGTATATTCAAAACAAATAAAGACACTTGAAAAAATTAGGTATTTTATTATTATCAATATTTATTTATAAAAACCCATTATAAATAATATTTAAATTCACTTATTAATATTAATATTACTTATATTAATGGCTAGGTTAAAACTATAATATTTAAATAATTGTAGTTATAAAATATTGTTTCATATAAACTTGATGTTACATGTAAAAAAATATATACACAGTATATATTGATAAAAAACATTTACTTTATGTTCTATATATGTCTTGAAAATAAATATATTAAAATTTTCAATAAAAATTCATAAAAAATCGGGGTGTTAAATAAAATCAAAAAATATTTTGTCGGGTTATTTCTCCCAAAGAAAAAAATTAACCATAATTCATACTTTTGAAGATGTATTAAAATTTTATGATGATAAAATAATTAGTCCTGTTATAATTTTATCTCATAGTTAAAATGTTTTTCTTAATCTCGTCAAAAAAATAAAATCTCCTTTTATTTTAATTTAATTACTTCAATCTCAGCATTCTTTATTCCATTGAATTTGTGTAATTTTCATTTCCAAAAGTAACTTATTCTCATTCACATTATTAAATATTTATAAATAAAGTTATATCATCTACCATATATGAGTAAAAAATAACTTGAATTAATTGTTTCACCTTTTCTTATATTTTAATGATCTCTAAATAACATAAACTATTTCCAAAACATTTGTTCATCCTAATAAACATTTATTTTCAACTGTAGGAAGACATCCCCAAATGAGATGATATAAATTCTTAAATAAATTGAACATATTTATCTCATCTTCCATAAACTTCATAATTGAAGTATAATCTATTTTATGAAAATATTATAGAATCTGATGACAAATACTTTGTTTCTTTTTTTATTTTTTGAAATTAAATCTCTTTTCATCCACCCTTCTCCCCCATTATTAAGAAATATTCTCATGATGATAAATGCTTCTCCAAAAATATAAATTCATTCTTCTTATATATACAACAACAATAATATAATCTGTGGAATCATTATATTTCATATAATTAGTATTATTCCATGAAGAATATTTGGTGATTTTGGTATCATCATTCTATATTGGATTCCCTATATTGTATGGAAGATCTCATATAATGGAAATTTTAAACATTTTCTAATGTTATTTTTTTCAAAAGCTATAATAATTCATTTTTTCAATATTTCTTTTGTCACACACATTGTATGAAAGGTCAGAACAATGTTTTTTTGTGGTTATAAATGACACCTAATTATTCGGATGACATTTCTCAATAACATGAGATATTTAAACCATTTATCATAAATAATTTTTAAAATTTATTCCAATCAAAATTATAATAATCTAAAAAATAATAAACATATACTATGTTTTAATTTCCTCCCCTTCGATAGAATAAAATTTCTTACTAAGATCATCCACCATCATTCCTTGTTCCACAAATTTTAGGTTCATGTTTATAATCTCCTCAACAAACCCATTATTTTTAGAAAATCCACATTTGTAACATAAGTTTTTATTCCTTATTCATTTAACAATATAATTTGATAGTTGAGTTTTAATTTTAGTTTCCACTACATTCTACATGACATGATCTATACTAAAATTCTATGTTCTTTTCCTCACCTTATTTTACTTCACTATTTTGGAAATATTCTTTTCTCTCAATATTTTTAATAAATGTTCTAAACTACTATAGATTTTAATAATACGAAGAACTATTTTTATTAGTGTTTTATTAAATTTTTTTGCTCAATATAATTCATATACTATACCAATTATTTTTTTTAAATTCCCATATATTTTATATATTCCATTAAAAAATTTCTCTACTTTATCATTTTATTTTTTCCACATGAATAATCATCAATATTTTTAATTTTATTCATAGTCAAATTCATTGAGAAATGATAAATTCCACCACTCACAAACCATTTATAATGGGGTTTGAAAATATAATTTCCTACACCTCTTTGGTATTTTATAGATATATGAGACGTGATTTTCTTATTCAGTTGATAATCATAATTATCATTCAAATCATTTTGTGAAAATATTCATCTACAAAAAATCATGAATTTTATTCTTTCATGTAATCTCACAAGTCATTTAATCCTTGATTTTTTTCTTTTGTGTAATTTATTTTCTCATATTAAATATTAAGTTTATGTAATTCATTATAAAATAAATCGCCATTACCTTAAAAATAAATAAACATAAAATCAATCTTATCCGGAAAATTTTTCATAAGTTCAATAGAAATTGTAAATTATACTAAAACATCTATAAATCATCTTGTGTTACTTGTATTTTCAGTAACTCTGAAAATGTACTCATCAATAGTTTCACCATCATGAATTCTGATATCCTCAATCATTATTAAATATATTTGTATATAGTAATCATTTTCTATGATATTTTATTCAGTCATATATTAATGTTTATCCACTATTTACTTATCCATTCGGAGACCCATTTCCTTCAAAAAAATATAATATAAATAATACATTAAAATATATGTTATAACTTTCTCATTAAACACAATATTTATTTCTTCATAAAATGTCACTAGGGTATCTTTTTCAATGGGTGGAAAGAAAATTCTAGTTACTTAAATGACGTCAATGAATAAAGACAAAAGAATGTGTGTACTCGTATTTTTTTATACATGTTAATTTTTTACATTGAAGTAATTAATACAACTAATATTTACTGATTTGAGTTTTCCCATTATAGGAATCAAACAATAGAATCCTACAATGATACAACATGATGTTCGTTAGGATCATAACAACAACTATAGGGGGGGTGTAAACCAATTGTTTTTCTTTAAAATTTTGATTCTCTAAAAATTAAAAACTAAAAATTGTTATACTATTTATCTTTTTCCACATTATATGAAAAATTCACAATTATTAAATAATATTAAATTAAATCAAGTCACATATGATTTATAATTTTATACACCATGTGATAAATTATGTCATTTTCATGGTCACATCCATTATTCTATGAAAATAAAAAATTATAAAATGTGAATATATCTTGATCCATCACCAATTACAATCCATCTCTCTATTAATATGAAATTCTACACAATATCCTAATAAATACTTATATTTTTTAAATTTTCATTTTAACTCACCAATAAGAATCATTTGAAAATATATTTACACAATATTATATTTTTAAATTTACCCATTTTTATATGTCATAAATTTTCATCATGTGGCACATCTAATTTTCTCTTGTTTACCCCTTATGGATAACCCCATTATAATACACGAACATTCTATTCTCTACTCAATGAACAATTATGTGCCGCACAAAGATTTCAAATGTTTGGAACAATACAATCCATGTATAGTGTCTCGGACCAGTTCATCTATATAATGTCATTGATCATTACCTCTATAAAATGCCTTAGATTTAATAATTTGTATCATGACATGGACCTATAAACTCTATTATTAAATGAAATTAGATATAAAACCACCCTACTCAAATAAATATGGTGTATAATTGTTTTCATATGGGTGAACAATATAAGAGAGAGTGGTATGTTCACTCTCTTCTATATGTGATATGGTTTGAGAAATAGATGAAACCCAAATTAGTTTTCCCACTCATTAAAAAAAAATTCTTTTCAAACACCTTCCATATTCAATATAATTATAAAATGACTGTTTTCAAACATCTGAAATCTTATAGTTATAGAAATTGACGAAACATTATAATTAATTCTATATATAAGATAAATTTACTAATAAAATTAATAATGTCATGTTAGAGGTATTAACATGTTAAAATTGATCTTATAGAATCATCATACTTGTTTAAGAAAGTTTGAGGAATTATTTTAGAACACATATGATTTGTGACAATACCCCACTTGTCCACTATTCAATTTTTCAGTCTACCATTGAATGGTGAACATTGATTCTATTTATAAAATCTACATTAAAAGTTTTATTTGACTTTATGTCTGGATATAGGTTTGTAAAATAATATTTCTATGATGATTCAACATTACTTCTTCTGAAAGTCATTAAAAAATCTCCCTATTATAACTTCTCAGAATCATCCATCAAATAAAATAATAGTTGTTTGTTTGATTTATATCAATAATAAGTTCATTGAATTATTTTCAAATCTATATGGACACACATTCTATAAAATTTTAGTATAATATAACTTTTCATTTTGAACACATTTAAATGAATCATCTATAATTTACCTGATCTAATGTATTTATATTGTAGTATAGTCTTTTTAAAAAATATTATACGATTTCCTTAACTACCTACGTCTTAAGAAATTTAGTAATTTAATATATGAAAACATTGTCACAAATTCTAAACACTCCAATCAAAGGAGACTTCCCTATCTGGTTATAATGATTCATACTTGGATCACTCCACCTTTTTTCTATAATTTCATTTCTTTTCCTGAAATATAAGTGTCAAAATTTTACTCTCTTGAAAATTAAACGTCATTTAAAATTTTACATAATCCCACTATTTATATTTTTCACATTTTACTAAATCCTCAATGATAAATTCTGAAATTCCTATATCTAGTAATAACTTTCATAGTCTATCCAGTAACATTCAGTAGCATTTTATGTTTGGTGACATTGTTAAACATCAAATTTAGTGAATTGAAAATCTATAACATATATTCTATTATATGATTATATATAACTATTATATCTACTATATTAGATTAAAAACACTATCCACAGTATAAATGTTTTTAACATTAACATGGATCATAAGATTCATGATGATGTTTGGAACATGAATATTATTGCAACTTTATATGACAGAAGGAATGTTTCCTAACATGGTTAAGACAAACCCAAAAATAATTACATAATGAATTTATAAAATAAAAAATTTATTCAAAATTCATAATAACATTATAAAATATATAACAAAAACATTCACAATATGATTTTTTGAGTAAAATACATAAATTTTGGAATAACATTACAAATTTTATTTACACACTATTATTAATGAATCATGAAGTACCACATTCATAAAATAAAAGTTAAATTAATTTTAAAACATTGAAATTAAAGTAATATATGGGTTTCAATGATACTAAATAACAAAATTATTATATGAAAACCATTTTTTAATTTATTTTAATTAACATGGTAATGTATGAAATATTTTTGTCCAAAATAGAAACAGGGTTTCCATTTCATAAAATTAATTTTTTGACCATTTAATATAACAAATAGAGGGGAATGAAATGAAAAAAAATGAAAAACTCAAAAATTACTTGAGATTAATATAATATATGGTTTTTAATAGATAAATATAATATATTTCAACTAAAAATGTCAAGGCTAAATAGTCCCAGTAAAAATGGGAATGCTACATAAACCCTTACCTCAAATCCTGAAATTATTTGTATAAACACATAGGTTCCTGTAAAATTATTTTTGTTATTTTATAAATTTATTATATAATAATAATCACACTTTTTGGACAATGTAACATTCCATTGAAATGTATATAAACTATTTTATAATAGATTTTTCATTAATATCGTTATTTAGAATAAAAATATACAATTTTCATGGATTCTTCATTTTGATTGTTTAATGTTTGATCCATTATTATGGATTAATAATATCAATAATGATTATCATTAAATTAGAATTATATTTTTTTTCACTTCTTACAAATATATAACCATTCATATATGGTTGTATGAAAAATTAATTACATTTCTTTAGGTATATGGTTTTCCATATGTATGAAATTGAATCATTTTCCAATGAGTGGAAATAATGAATGATACATAAAAATAAATCTTTACATAACGATAATATTATAAAAAACACTTTATATATTTTTTAAATACATCTATATGGACATAAATATATGACGGACATGGAAAAAACACATCACTTCATGGATGTGGTAGACTATATGTATACACTAGTGTAATTATCATTTCTAATCTGATCAAAATGAGGTATAAGATTGTTGTAACATTAACGTAAGAACATTTTGGTATATTACTGAAATTTATTTAATAATTTAATGGTATTTATTGATCAATTTTCAGAGGTATATTATAAACAAAACATTAAAGGATTCAGTGAAGATTCGTACACCTTCATTGAAAATTATCTTTGGGATTACATATTAAGGACACTTGAAAATGAAATTTCAATAATAATATAATCGTTAGAGCATAGATAAGGATTTTTTAAATAGATTAATTTTTATCTTTTGGGATATACATGACTCAAGAATGTGTAAATATAGTGGAGTGTTTGTTCCCATTCATAAGTGAAGTAGGTGGTAAACATGTAAATACATAAAATGTTAAAATATATCCATGTAATATTCATGTTCATGTGTTAGCATTGAAAAAAAGATTTGTGTAATATATGATAATATCTTAATTTAGTCAGCCAATAATCCTTAAAAAGGTTTCTTAATATTTCAGACCTTCTCATTTATTTTTGCAACCTTTTTTTCTTTTTTAACATTATTAAAGATAAAAACAATTACATAGTTATTATTCATTATAATAAATGAATGGTTCTAACTTACTAAAATTTAAAATTACAACTCCAAAAAAATAAATATTCCTCTTAAAAAAAAATTACTAGAATTTTTTAAAATTATTTTTTAAAAAAAGTTTACATAATATAATAAAATTTATTTTTATAAAAATGAATTTAATTCATGAAAATAAATTTATTACCATAACATTCTTTTTAATAATATTTAATGAAATAATAAAAAATACAGGATATTTCATTAAAACAAATAATTAATATCATCAATGAATAATTAATAATTTAATTATTAAGGATAATATTCCATTTATGGATTAATGTATGTTTTAAAAAGAAAATTACTTTTCAAGATTCAAATTATTTTCATTTCATTTCTAAATATTTGATAAAATTTAATTCCTTTTAAACAATTTGAAATAATAATTTCTTCTAAGATTAATAATCTATATTAATTTATTAAAATAAAACGTTTCTGGCAAAAACTGTTAATAGATATAATACAATAAAATAGTTTGTTATGATTAATAATATTGAATGAATGAAATAGAATTTATTTTTGATACGTATAATTAACGTAAATTCAATATATTATTGATTTATTTTAAATTTATAATAATTATTCAAATAATTTTTGGGTTACTTTATTTATTAGGTTCTGAAGATAGTTATTTAATTAAGATAAATATATTCTAAAAGGTAATGGATATAAATATAAAATAATACTTACTGAATAAATAATTTTATAAAATATTAGTATATAGGCTCAATATTTTCCTTTTATAACGTTGAAATATTTACATATATATTTATCGATGTTAGAGCTATAGTGGGGAGCGATTCAGAGGCTCAGTGTCCCTGAAATTATTATTATTAAAATATTATGTATATTTTATTTTTGTCATGAGAATCTTCTTAAATGAAATGGGATAACTCGTAAACAAATTTTCTGATAAGAAATAAAAGTAAGAAATTATGTCCAATATTTAGTGTTTACCGATGTCAAGATACAAAATTGTCCTTCGTGAGGCATTTAGACAACTCAATCATTAGTAAAAGGATCAGGGGAATAAAAAATTATTTTATTAACTAAGAATTTACTTTTACCAAAAAAAATTATAATATAATACTAATATGATGAGTTATATAGTGCCATACACATACACCCTATGATAACCCTAGAGCTCCAAATTCCTCCTTTGTTGGAAAATCACCTTTATTGACAATGAGATGTCAGATCTGAGTAGATCATGATGCATTGAACAAAATGATATCCATCAATCACTGGAAAAACGTTATTTAGTGATGAATGATCAAATCTCAAGGCTAGACTCATCAATTTGGATTTTTACACCCTTTTGATTAAATTGTTTGAGCATATCAATTCTTTATATTGATCTAGTCTAATTATAGCATATGCAATGCCTATGATCCAAATTTAATTTGGTCATTTTAATTATTATCTAACATATGTATCACCGTTATTGATCATTGGACAAGAATGCTTGGTCAATAATGGTTAATCCATTTTTATGGAATGGTTCGCCCAATAATTCATTGTTTTACTCACTGATAGTACCCCATGTTCTCAGTTCGAAATTGTTTGGGGTGACTTGCTTAATAAGACAGCCATAATTGGGAAAAATGATGATGATGTTAGGGATCAATGGAATAAGGCAAGATCTAGAATATTTGTGAGGAATTACTTGTGGTTTTGAGGATTTTAGATTATAAAATCGAATTCATATAGTTTCAGTGTGTATGGGATGAAAAATAGAAGCCTTTTAAACTATTAGAATTTTATTTTCTAGAAATCAACAATAACATTCCACATTCCATATATATATCTGACAATTTTGGCGTTAGGTAGTCCTGAAATTGAATTTATTTAGTTTGAATCGTGGAATAAAATGTGGTTCTGAGTATATATGAAAATAACTACTACATTCCATGTAAAAGGATAAACACATAGCATATAGCCCACTATATATAAAGAAAAGGGATTGAAAAAAAAGATATGGATTGAATATCATATATTCCACCTAAATACATTGTACCCCTACCCCAGAAAGAAAACCAGTGCGGTGGATGATTAGCCACAAAATGTGGCTAATATTCATTGTTAATAAATATAAAAAATCATGTTTTCTATTATTAAAAAAACCATTTTAGTGCATTTTACACTTTGAACATCATTTTAAATTATTATTGAAATTCCTCCTTAAAAAGCACTATTATGTGGTACATTTTTTAACATAATTTTAAGTTCCCAATGATCTTGATTTTATTTTCATATTTAATTTTTAGTTTTATAATTATAGTGGAAAAAATGAATACCTGTGGTGTGTTGGAAGATTCACACTAGAAGACCACCAAAATGGGATTTCAGGGAAGCAATTTTAGAGAAAGTGGATTTGACACCCGCCCACTGATAAGAATGTGTGACCCAAATTACAAACCCAATAAAGCCCCATTTTCATCAGATTATAGAAAACATATAGTGGAAGAAATCATTTTTCAAGATCCAGTGCTAATTCGGCTTCCATTGTGGTTATTTAGGAGGACCATGTTGTAGAAAAATTCCTGGGCCAAATTCTGCGGCCCAAAAAAATAGCCCACCATTATACACATATCTCATTAAACCATTACCTGTTTTGGGATGAAACATTACAGATGGTTAGGGGAAATCTGGAGATTCATTGTTTTCTTTTATGGACCACTCAAATTCATCAATATAGAAGGTATTACAGATGTATCGGTTCAGTGGAAGCTAGTTGGATTCCACCTCAGGTCAAGGGTGGAAATGACTCCTCTCCCTTACTCTCCACCACCATAGGCCTACCATACACAATTGGGATTTTTATACTATTGGAGGATCGACCCAGGGATCCCAAAATTCCCATTTAAGGAAGTAGTGATGGATGAGTTTTTCATCATTGAGCTTTGTTTTCATCTTAATGTTATGTTTTAAATTTTTCATTGCAACGTTCTTCCTTCACATGTATGTTGTTTTAATTCATCCTATTTTCATAATTAATTTTCTTCTTCTACTATTATATTTTTCTTATCCATATCACTTTGATACCTTTACCTCTAGGTGTCAATTTATTCACACCAAAAATTGTGAAATTATTTACACAATGGTGGAGTGATATTTTTTTTATTGTTTTCATTACTTCTTCAACTCCTCCCTCATGAGTCTACTTTCCCCTTCCATTTAAACTATAGCATCAATGGAGGGATAACCCACTTATGGGTTGATCCAAGAGAGTAGAAAGTGGCTTTATTGGATGTTATTTATCACCCCATTAATTTATACCCACTTATTTTAATTGATATTTATATTTGATGAATTTTAGACTTCTTCATCCTTGTTTAATTTTAAGGGCACATATTTCAAGTGCTAATACAATATTTTACCTTGGAGTGCTCGTAAATATTATCTTCCATGTGTATCGGTGATTATTATTATGGTGTGTTGGTATAAAATCATTAAGTGATGAAGTTTTTTGATCTCCTTAAATGAACTCAACTCAAATATAAGAAACTGAAATAATTGAAAAGGGAATACGTCCAATCCACCCCAAGTGATAAACTAGGACCAACACATTCTTTTAAATTTAATTCACTAAATTCTCTTAGATTTCATCTAAAATCTTCTTAAATCAACCCAATTTGGCCAATACATAAACAAAAACAATCCAACGAATGTATGTTTCTGTAGGTACTTCTTAGGTCTCTGAGGATTCGATAACCCAAGCTAGACTACAAGGACCATCTTACCTTCTTCTTTTGGGTAAATTTGAGTGTGAATCAAATTTTGAAGCCGTTTCCGGGGACCCAATTAACTCATTTAGACACCTATTCTGTTCTCCCCTATTTCTTCTTTTCTCATCCAAATTCTCTTATCTTTTCCCTTTCTCATTTTTTTATTTTGGCACATGTCCGCCTACACCCACGATCAATCAAACTTTCTAGTTTGGGTGGATAGTCTAGGGGTTGGGGAGTCAAGTACACCAAGGGAACTATTTACAATAGATTCTAATATTTCTAATACTTTAGATTCCAAAATTGATCCCATTTCAATGGAAGATCTTCAATGAATCCAACTCATAAACCTAGGTGGAAATCAAAATGGAAACCCAAATGAGGCAGCCCAAAACTTGGGGAATGCAGTTTATCAAACCATGGATTACTATCTCACACGTTCCTGGACCAATTCCCCCTCATGCATTAGACACAAATCCCTAGGAGACGCCAATTACATTATTAAACCCCATGTCCAAAACAACCTTCCCACATTCCATGGAATAGAGTCTAGGATGCCATACCTTCACTTAAAGGAGTTCAATGACATTGTAGAAACCATGTGTCCCCCACATCAACTATAATCAACTAAGATGATGCTATTTTATTTTTTTAAAGGATCGAGCAAAAAATTGGCTAATCAATTTGAGACCATCATCCATAAACTCTTAGGACCAATTAAAATAGAATTCTACAAGAAGTACTTTCCCCACCACAAAACAATTTCACATAAAAAGAGAATCCAAATTTTTTTTGAATAAGAGGGAGTGTCATTATATGAAACAAGGGAGAGGTACAAGGACACTCTAAACATGGTTCAACACCATGGGTTTTCTATTCCTGAACAAGTGAGAATTTTTTATAAAGGGTTGGTTCTGGGGAACAAACAATTCATTGACATGATGTGTAATGAAACCTTTAAAAACAAAGGCCCAAATAATGCTTACGAGTACCTGGAAAGCCTTGCTGAGCAAAACCAAACATGGGGAACTTCACCTTATTCTGAAAATCCAAAATTAACTATTGTAATTCATAAAATTACAAAAGAGGAATGAATTAGGGATAAACATGCCACACTCTCTAGGAAGGTTAAAGAGATAGACCATAGAAAAGTCCATGAAATCCATACTGTTGACCCTCTGTGCACAATTTGTGAAAACATGACCATAAGATAGAAAACATCAATACAATTACATCAATATAGGATGTTCTTTTAGGAGGACCCCCAGTGGATGTAAATACTTTGAAATTTCAAATGCCTCTATACCAAAACAACTTCAACCTAAGGTATAATGACCACCCATGATTCCGCTGGAAAGATAACCAACTACCTAGCCAACCACAGGGACAAAATCCTTACCCCCATCAGAAATACCAAACCCATAACCAGTTCCAAACCCATCATATACAATACCAACAGCCACTGGTCCATTTTCAACAAACCATCCCACCTCCAAAATATCCCCCCAGGATAAACCAATCTTCTCAATCACCAACCAAAACTGTTCCACAAAGCCTAATAGAACAACTGTTCAAACAAATGGAGAGGATAAACTTTAAAGTATCATCCCTAAAATAAGAAATTCAAATCATCAAAACTGGAAAGGAACCCATGCCTACTCAGGTGGTACCCTCCTCATCTTCAAGGGGAGAGTCATGTTGTACTCAAAAAACTCATGAACAACTAAAGCCTATGAATATTTTAAGAAGTGGAAAATCTATTGAAAAACCTGAACAAATAAGTCCAAAACCATGTTAAGCTTCAAAATCGAATGAAAATTCAAATGAACCACAAGATCAAACGGATGAAACTAATAACAATGTGAAATAAACAACTCTTCAACAAACAATCCCACAACCTGCACCATTTCATCAACGCATGAGGGGGAAAACCAAGCCTGAATTGAGTGAAACATTGATGTAAATATTCTCACAAGTCAAGTTGGACATTCCCAATATCGATGCCATCCAAACCATAACTGCATGCTCAATGTAACTTAAGGACTTGTTAACTTTCAAAAGAAAATTTCCTCATAAAAACCATGTACTTTTGGCTGCTAATGTGTGTACCACCATTCAAGGGACCATTCCTCTTATGTTGACAGACCTATGTTGACCTTACTTAAATGTTGAACTAGGATAGGGAAAAATTTTCATGGCCTTGTGTGACCTACGTGCTAGTTTTAATCTCAGATCCTATGATGTGTACATCCAGCTAGGCCGAGAAGAACTCTGAACCACATCTGTCACACTATAACTTGCTGATCACAACATTAGGGTTCCAAAGGGGAATTTAAATGACGTTATTTTAATGGTTGAAAAATTCATCTACCCTGCTGACTTCATTTTCCTTGATAACCATCCAATAGTAGGAAATAAGGAACAAACCACAATCAACCTTGGTGGTCATTTCCTTGCAACAATCAACTATGTTATCTGAGTTCAAAATGGGAACATGACCATAACCTTTGGATACATGAGTCAAGATTTGAACAACTATAATGTAAGATCACACATAGGGGATGATGAGTACATTCATGAAGTAAACATGATAAGAAGAATTGATAATGAATCCATAGAAAATCAAGGAATATTTGATGGATGTTTATGTCTGGATGAGATTGATTTCTTTTGTTCACATGATAGAAGTTTATCTCCTTGGATTCAATATTTTCTAAATTTCACTAATGATGAAGTCATAGGTCCAACATTCCGTGAATCCTTTTAGGAAACCACTTTCTTGGAGACCACTCCAACTTCCTTCCCTAAATTGGATCAAACCAATCTTATAGCTAAAACTTATATATTTGGGAAATCAATCCAAGCTGAAACACAAAAAAATCTAATTGATATTGATCCAATGTCCCAATATTCAGCTAAAATTCTGAACCAACATTATCTTGAATTGAATGAACTTCCCGCTGCACTCAATTATTCCTTCCTAGGAGAAAATAAAACACATCATATTGTCATTTCGTATTCTCTAGATGCCAATATTGAGAGTAATCTTCTATATGTCCATATGAAACAAAAGAAAGACATTTGTTGGACCCTTTCTGATATTCCTGGGATTATCCCACTTATCAGGACTCATAGGATTGTTCTGGAATCTGATTCAATGGCATGTCATCAACCTCAATGGTGACTCAATCATAATCTCATGGAAGTATTGATGAAGGAACTTATAAAATTGTTTTAAACTGGTATCATTTTTCCCATAGCTGAGAGTGAGTGGGTGAGCCCATTCCAAGTGGTTCCCAAGAATGCAGGAATAATAGGGATACCCAATAAAGATGGAGAGAATCTTCCAACTGGTGTTAGTAGTGGATGCATGGTTTACATTGACTATAGGAAGCTAAATTAATTCACCATGAAGGACCATTTCCCCTTACCATTCATTGAACAAGTCCTTGAGTCAGTGAAAGGTCATGCCTACTACTATTTCATAGATGGGTACTTAGGTTACAATCAGATTGAGTTTTCCCTACGGGATCAAGGGAAGACTACATTCACCTTTCCATTCGGTACATTTTCCTTCAACCACATGCCCTTTGGCGTATGCAATTCCCCTGGAACTTTCTAGTAGTGCATGATGGGAAACATCTCATACATGGTAGGGGATTTTCTAGAGGTCTTAATGGATGACTTCTCTATGTTTGGGGATACATTTGAGCGATGTTTGCAAAATTTAGAGAGAGTCGTGTCATGATGTGATGAAATTAATATGGTGCTAAACTGGGAAAAATACCATTTCAAGGTTAAAGGGGGTCTAGTTCTAAGCCATCTGGTCTCATGTAAGGGATTTATGTTGATAATGCCAAGGTTGACATCATTCATCACCTTCCATCACCCAAAACTGTTAAGAAAGTGACGTATTTCTTAGGACATGCTAGTTTCTGTTGAAGATTCATCATGGACTTTAGTTCGATCTCCCATCCCCTTTGTGGTCTCCTAGTAAAGGATGCTCCATTTGTTTGGATAGAAAGCTATGAGGGTTCATTCTCAACCATCAAATACTCTCCCACACCTCCACCCATTATGAAATATTTAAATTGGAAACTTCTTTTCAAACTTATGTGTGATTATAGTGACTTTGTTGTAGGAGCTGTGATAGTTGTGATAAAACTCTTTATGTCACTGCTTATGCACGAAAATCCTTAAATGATACCCAAATCAACAACACCACTACTTAAAAGGAGTGACATGCTACTGTATTTGACTTAGAGAAGTTTAGGTCCTACCTCTTAGGATCCCCCATCACTGTGTACACTGGCCATTCTTCACTAAAATACCACTTCCAAAAACAATATGTTAAGGCTAGACTGATTAGGAGGGTCCTTATCTTATGAGAATTTAACCACACAATCAAGGATAAAAAGGGCATTGAAAATGTTTTAGCTGATCACCTCTCTCGGATGGAATTCAAAGACAACTCAAATCACCTTTCTCTGTCTGATTCATTTCCTGATGAACACCTATACTTAATGAGTGACTTCCCTTGGTATGCTGACATAGCGAATATTATAGTTACAAGAGTCATTCCAAAAATTGTAGAGACTCAAGCTCGAAGGAAATTCCTTTATGATGTTAGACACTATGTGATTGATGATCCATACCGTTACATGTTCTACCCTGACCCTATCATTAGGAGGTTTTTCCCAAAATCTGAACAAGAGTCCATCCTTAAATTCTGTCATAGTGAGGCATGTGGAGGGAAAATTTCATCTTTGAAATCTACTACTATGATTCTTAATTGTGGTCTATTATAGCCCACCCTCTCAAGGGACTCCTACAAATTTATTCAAAGCTATCATAGGTGTCAACAAGTAGGGTCCATCACAAAAAGAAATCAAATGCTACTCACTCCTATCTTAGTGGTTGAAATATTTGACAGTTGGGGAATTGACTTCATGGGTCCCTTCCCAAACTCTTGGGGCTATCATTACATTCTCATAGCTATTTATTTTGTCTCAAAATAGGTTTAGGACATTCCCACAAAAATCCAATGACCATCAAACAGTTATTAGATTCCTAAAAGAAAACATCATCTCTTGATTTGGAATTCCTAGGGCTATCATTAGTGATCATGGAACTCATTTTTTAAATCATCCATTATCATCACTCATGGAAAATTATTTAATTTTTCAGAATGTTTCCATTTCTTACCACACACAAAACAATGGTCAATCAGAGTTAGACAATCGAGAAATCAAAAAATTTATTGAGAAAACTGTTAATCCATCTAGGAAAGATTGGTCGATCAAACTCGTAGATGCCCTTTGGGCCTATCAAACCACATATAAAACTGTATTAGGAATCTCCCCATATAGGTTGGTTTATGGTAAATCATACCATTTTCTAGTGGATATTGAACATAAGGCTTTTTGAGCAATTAAGATAATGAATTATGACCTCTCATGGGATGAAACAAATTAGGAAATTAAAACTCAATAAACATGAAGAATATAGGATGGAGTCTTATGAAAATTAAACGATCAATAAAGCTAAAGTACAAGCCTACCAATCTCAAAATAATAAAACCAAAAACATTGTACAGAGTAAACCTATTCTTTTGTATAGTTCTAAAATTCATTTATACCTGGGAATATTGAGGTCTAGATGGTCAGGTCCATACATAGTGTATAAGGTGTACCCTCATGGTGATGTAGAAATTCATGATCCCGCAAATGGTCAAACCTTTAAAGATAATGGTTATAGAGTTAAACCATTCATTGAACCTTTCCAATAAAATGAAGTTGATGAAACCATAAGTTAACCAACCATAGATGAGGAAAATAATTAAATAATTAATTGTCTATGTTGAGCTAGTGACATTAAACCAAATCATTGCATGGGAGGCAACCCGTGATTTTCATCATTGTGGATCAATTTTCTTTAAATAGGATTAATGAATCATTTTGATAATTAAAAAAATATACTATTGACCTATTCTTCTATTATGAGTATGGATGGATATGAAAGAGGGGAACCATATTCATTCATGTCACATGGCGTGATCCTTGGGTAATACCTTACCCAAAAATTTAAAAAGAAGACAATGTATCATCAGTTTAATTTATGTGTTTAATGTTAAAATAAAAATAAAAAATTAAAAAATAATATAATAATAATAATAAAAAAAGGACACATCGTGTGTCACGGGTCAAACACCATCACAACCGGCGAAGCCGCAGGGATTTGAATCCGACACTGAAGGGAGACAAGGGTGCATGCTTACCACTGACCTTCAATTTTTTTTCTTCATTATCCTAAAATTTTTATATATATCCTAATATTTTACATTCGTTTTTATATAAATATAAATATATATATATATATCTTTTTTCCCTTTAGGGAATTCTCAGAGTGACATCAAGAACAAGTGACTAAATTGGAGCAGCAAGAACTTCAACTTCAACCACCGGGTGACTTCATTCCATGATCCACATATTTCAATTTCCTTTTTTAAAATCCATTATCAGCCTTTACTCCTTATAAATTTTCATTTCTTCAAACAATGGGGACAATTTTATTTTATGATGGGGGTGATCAAATAAAAAATGCTTTTTTGTAAAATAATGAATGATTTGAAAAAAAAATTGGGTAAATGGATGGAAAAAATTCCTTTAACATTAAAAATGGTAATACACATTCCAAACATTGAAACTGAATATCAAATATTTTATCATTCTCTAATTCTTTATTTTAATCCTTTTCTTATTTCATGAGCATATATTTTGGAAATTTTGGCTGTCTATTGTGATATTTCATCGTTTATATTTTCATCCAAATAAAAAAAGATCACAATGCACGTCCTTTGGATAGTGGGTTATTAGTTTGAGATCGTGGGGTCCCCCAAATAAAGAGCACAGGTTTGGTGAACATTTTAGTTTTAATATGAGTATTCAAATAAAATTACAAACAAACAAAATTTTCATAGAGTGAAATTAAATGACCTAATGTGTGTCATTCGGCACTTGGGGATCGTGACTCCATAGTCATCTATCCTAGAGATAGTAATTTTATATCTATTTTTGGTAATTTGAATTTTTATTGACTGATTTATCTATATATTATTCCCGAGTATGTGAGATTTACTTGGTACCCTAAGGTCTTTGAGCTTTGGAGTCATCAGCAATGTCTTGCTACATGGGTTGACTCAATTGAGTTCAATTTCTATTACCATGGAAAAATTTAAAAAAACCAAAAAAACAAAAAAAATGGAGAAAATGGATACTCATCTTAATAATTAATTTTTATTCCTCCTAGAGCTTCCAACATTTCTCCCTCGAATGAAAATAAACCCCCATGTCTATTGTGACTCATAACAATTCATCATTCTTAATTGAAATTTGATTCAATATGTTGATTAATTTGAACAAAGGAATGGGCTTGTGATTAGGATATGCTTATAAAAATATCATGTATTAAAATATTTCAATGGGTTTCATGATTTTTTGGTATAAGGTTCTTTTGATGATCAATGTGTATTAAAATGTTTTTGGGAAAGGGAATTTGAATTTCATATTTGTGAGATTTATTTTGTTCGGGACTAGCAAAACTCAAGTTGTGGGGGTGTGATTAGCCACTAAATTAGGATAATATTAATAGTTAATGTATCTAATATTCATTTTGTTTATTATTGATAAACCCCATTTTAGTTCATTTTACACTTTGAACATCATTTCACATTATAATTGTAAAGCCTTCATAAAATGCATTATTATGTTGTACAATTTTTAACATCATTTAAAGTACCAAAGGATCTTTATTTTATTTTAATATTTACTTTTAATGTTTCTAATTATATTGGGATAAATCATACTTGTTGAGTATTGTATGATTCACATTGGAAGACTACCAAAATAGGATTTCATGGATGCAATTCTAGAGAAGGTAGATTGGACACTAGCCCCCTGATGAGACTGTGGGGCCAAAATTGAAAACCCAATGAAGCCCAAATTTCGTGGGATGTTATAATACATATAGATTAACATATCATTATACATGATCTAGTGATAATTAGGCCTCCATTTTGGTGATATAAGTGGCCCAATATGAAGATAAATTTCTGGTCCAGATTATACAGCCCAGAAAAACAGCCCACCATTTTACACATATCTCGATAACCAAAAATGTTTTGGGCTGAAAATTTTCCTACGGTTAGGGGAACTCTAGAGATTAATTTTTTACATCTATTTACCACTCCAATTGGGGCTTCTGGATGGTCTTACAGTCACATCTATTATGTATAAGGAAGGTGGCTGCCACCTTGGGTCAAAGGTGGAAAAGTCTCCTCTACCTTAGTTTCCACCACACTAGGACTACCATACTCAAGTGGGATATTTTGTACTATTGTAGGATCGACCCAAGGATCCAAAAATTTCTATTTAATGAAGTGTTGTTGGAGGAGTTTTTTCATTGTTGAGCATTGTTTTCATCATAATGTTATGCTCCCAATTTTTCTTTGTGTCATTTTTCATTCACATGTAGGTTGTTTTTATTCGTCCAAGTCTCATAATAAAATTTCTTCTTATAATATAATTAAATTATTCTATATATAAAATAGATATAGTTTCTTTAAGGTTTCAATTTATTCACACCAAAAATTGTGAAATTATTCACACAACATTGGAGGGAACATTTTCTTTTTATTATTTTCATTACTTCTTTAATTCCTCCCTCATAAGTCTACTTCTCGCCTCCATTGAAACCATAGCTTCAATGGATGGCTAACCCACATATGGGTTGACCCAAGGGAGTACCAAGGTGCTGGATTCGATGTTATTTATCACCCCATTAATGTATAACCACTTTTAACTGCTATTTTCATTTGATGATTTTAAAACTTCATCATCCTTGTTGAATTTTATGGACACATACTTCAAGTGCTAATACAAAAAATTACATTGAAGTGCTCATAAATTTGATCCTCCAAGTGTATTGGTTAAAATTACTATGGTGTGTTGGTATAAAATCATTAAATGATGAAGTTTTTCGATCTCTATAAATGAACTCAACTCAAATATAGAAATTAAAATAATTGAAAAGGGAATACGTCCAATCCACCCCAAGTGATAAACTAAGATCAACTCATTCTTTTAAATTGAATTCACTTATGTATCTTAGAGTTCATTTATAAAAGTCTTAAATCAACCCAAGTTTTCCACTTCATATCCAAAAACAATCCATTGAATGTATGTGTCTGTAGGTACTTCATAGGTCTTTGAAGATTCGACAACCTAAGCTAGACTACAAGGACAGTCCTACATTCTTCTTTTGGGTAAATTTGAGCATGAATTACTGGACCACAATGGTGTTATCGTATGTGTAAGTAAACATCCATATAAACAACCATGAAACAAAAGTACATAGACATGGATAGATCATATGGAGGTACCCCATGTGATGTGGCATGTCTGCTATGAATGTAAACGTACATGAGGTCCTGTATACAAACATGGAAAGTTAGTCATAGCCAGATCCTGGTTAGTCTGAACATGATGTGTTGTCCACCTACACAGTATGTACTAGTATTTGTACTAAAATCCATGTGTTATCCATGTATACCGATAAGAGGTAGAGTGGGACCACATGCCCTGTGGATACCCTAACATGGTATGTATCCCATGTTTCCTTCTATGGAAACATATTGGATACATATATATTTCTTTTGAAATCATATTTTGAAATTTGAGTAACCTATATTGAGTTTTTTTCACATTAAATCTGGTGGATAAATTGGTTGTGGATTTTAAGATTGGATGTGAAATTTTATAGGCATGATTCTGGGTGAGGAGACTCCCCACTATAGTAGTGATCAACCAGAATCACCAGTGGCTTCTTCAGAGTGGAACACCGCCTCATATCGGATAGGTTGTAGTTCCACAATGATTAGAGTGGAACCCCCAATAACAGTAGTGTTTTGGTATTTCACAAAAAGTGTAACCCCCCATCAGAGTGGTTGAAAGTCCTCAAAAGCTTCTAAATGAGGGAAACTCCTAAAAATAATAGGTCACAATTCCTCCATTATTAGAGTGAAAACCCTTGTATCACTATGGAGCTGGTCCTAAACCACTAGATTATAACCTCACATCAATATGGCTGTGGGTCCTCTAATTATATCATTAATGTATATCCCCTAACACACTAGGTTATGAGTCCTATATTACAAGAGAAGAACCCCTCCACACTAATTGTATATGGGAATTGGTTTTATACCAACTCAGTGAAACCCTCCTATTAGGATGGTGTGAGGGTCCTCGTGGCACTAGTGTGGAACCACCCATAACTACTGGCGCAAGTCCTTTATAGATACTTCTAGAGTGGAACCCAATGATGTATTAGGTATTTGGTCCTCTAATTATTTTTTGATACCCTATTCATGTGATTCATAGTGGTCAGTAATTGGCCTCAACATAGATACTTTTGGTAGATTCATTATATGTTGGGTATCATTGAATATCATTTGGAACTGAAGACTACACTTCTTCATCCTCTGTGATGTCAGAGACAGATTCCCATACCATCTATTTGGGGATTATTTTGTCATAGAATATATATATATATATAGGTCTTCTATATACCCACCTTGGATTTGGATACTCTCTTCCCTTGAGAGAGGAAGTCACATAGTTTATTCCACATTCTTTTTGAAACTTTTATTTGGTTACAATCTTCCCAAATATAGTTCAAATAACCATCATTTCATGTCCCTTGTGCTTGGATGAGGTAACATACACTCTTTTTTTTGGTTGAGCAATTATCTTTGATAGTATCTTTTATCTAATATCATCCATTACTATTGTATATCTTACTAATTACCCTTTATGTTCCATAGTTTCATAATGTTTTTTATATAATCACCCATGCATGGTATATTCCAAAAAGATTCTTGTCTTATGCATATGACATATAGGACTGCAATGAATTTAGATGATCTTTTGGATACCTGGCACATTGGACCACATATGGAGGTTTAAACACTATGATCGAGAGCTAGTCTCTCTCAATGTTTAATTTCCATGTTTTGTTTGGTAGGTTCATATTTCTATTGAAACATGTTTTTTTAACTTATACCTTTCAGTTTACACAATCAAAACTTTCTACTGACTTGAGTTCTTTTAGGAATGGATATTCCATTATTTTTTTCGTTTTTTTATTTTACTTCATATACATATCTACATGATGATAGTTATGTGTGTGTACATGTACGTAGGAAATGGAAACCATATGTTAGTTATTCTTTTGGCGCTAGTCGCCAACACCAGACTTTTGGAGGCATTCACGGGACAGTTGTTGCTCATGCCCTAGAATTGTTTGGGTCATGACATATTGGAATCTGAGAATGTTCATTGAATGGGATTTATTTTATAATTTTCCCTTTATGAGGAGTTAGTTATGTTTAATGTAACAATTCCAAAGAGTCCTGAGTGTGGATCCAAGACCATGGAATGTTTTTATGCTATGAGAGACAAATGTTTCCACTCACTAAGACGTTTACTACCTTGTTTTCAACCAAAAACATTATTGAGGTGATGAATGATTAAAATGGATTAGTTTTTAAGGTTATATCATTTTTTTCCAATGAAAACATTATTGTTTTTTCCCGATGGGGAATGTGGAACCTTGGATTAATTTAATGGAATTAATTTCTGTGAAATATCTGTGTATTTTATAAAATCCATTATTGTCTATAAAAATATTGGTCACAGAGCCAAAAACCCCCAACAGTTCTTATATCTAGGATTCATTGATCTGTTTTCTAAATACATATGTTCGTTGAGTGATTTTACCAATAACACATAAGAAAATACATTAGTATAAAGGATGGGAACTTGTTATCCTCTAATCCAATTGGGGGAACTATTTCATATATTATAACTCTCTTATTGATTTTAGCTAAGTTCATATGTTCATCAATCCTTGTTTCATTCCCATGAATGTGTCTATAGTATATCCATAGAGTTGTAGTTAATCATGACTACACATGGTTTTGGAATCGTATGAATGTATATGTGATTTTCAATTGATGGATGGATCAATATCCATTCAAGGTTCTTCATCAATTTTATCCTTTTAAAAATATATGATGGTTTATTTTTTCTATATCTATCAGTATGATTGTTTAAATAAATAAGGGATGGAACTTTGGAGTTTATAGTCTATTATGTGGAGAAGAACTATTTTGATGTTGCATTGAATTCCATAATATAGGCTTCATACAAATACATGGGAGGGGAATATGATCCAATGTAGTTCAATGTTACTTTACTAAACACGCTACCTTTTATGCTCATATGACATGAACCAAACCCTGACATTTAATATCAAGTTATAAGTACAAAAATGTAACATGTTTCTTGGTAGACAGTGATGTGGGTCTAATGTAAAGCATATAGGGTACCTATTAGAGATATGGTCACCAGTGTGGATGTGGCCCTACCTAGGATGTAGCCTAAAAACAGTAGGGTGATTTGTATGTAGTTTTTTGTCCTCAGCAATTATTCCAATGTGTCATAGTTAGTTGGGAATCAAAGCACTCATATTTTGTTCTGAGCTAGGACAAACACATTAGTGGAGGCCCACTAGGGGGGCATGATTAGGGATTACACATGGGAGCAATTCATTCAAGGGAATTGGGAAGAGAATTACACCTTTTGGGAGGCCCATTAGAATTTATATTGGGGGTCACATCAATGTGGAAGGAATGTGAATTGGGTTCATAATTGGGATTGCTTCTATGAAGAAGGCTTTTCATTAGGATCGTAAAAATTTCATGATCTCCACCATCTTCTAAGACCATGTTAGTCATGTTTGGTGTGAGATAGAAGATTACGATGGGGATCTGAATATCACAGATCCCACTTCATCTACAGAGAGATGGTACTAGTCCCCTATGGGAGAGAGAAAGTGTAACATCTAAGATTTTTCTTCCAGAATAGTTCCTTCAAATTAATTTATACTTATTTATTGTAGACCAAATATGAATTCATTTGGAGTTAGAAAATATCCCAAGGGTTTGCTAGGAATTTTCATAGACCATAACACAACTTTTTCGGAAAATGGCTCTATCACATGATATGGGTAAATTGTGCCGGTAGGGTTCATGGTTAGATCTTACTTTGTGGATGGTCTTTTTTCGGAACAAACCGTATCACAAGGCGAGCACATGTTGTAACAACCCATTATTTCATAATAAATTATTTCATCAAAGTAATTCAATAACATTAACTACACGCAACATCGAGTTCTAGCGCACCATGACTTACCAAACTAGACGTTCAAAAGTAGTTTTTAATTGTATTAAATGAATTTCGAACATTATATAATTCTTATAATTATAGAATCCATATTATGAGTTTCTTAGACATAATGTAAGAACAAATACAATTTTTCATATAAAAGATGTATTTTAAAAAAAATGCAATTTTACCGCCTTTTAATGGCGAACCCTTTTTAAATCCAATATTTGAAACTTTTATATATTAAATTTGATAAAATAAACATCCTCTATATAATCGGGACATAATAATTTAGTTTCAATAATTTTTGGGTGTTTTTCTGATAACTTTCATATTTTGGGGAATAGTGAAAAATATAATATTTTAACCGAAAAAACATTTTTAATCAAAATAATTTTTAGTGACAACATATAAATTTTTATGGTTTGGAAGTATAAATAGATTATATTTTTACCATCGATTCCAATGATGGTCATTGTATGTAATTTCACTTTGAAATTGGACAGAAACAAGTGTCAAACTTTTGATAGTTATTATTTCTTAAAAATACACCTTTTGGTTTTGATAGCGGGAATTAATTTTAAATTAATAAATTCATCTTTTATGTTTTTAATTTGTTAAACTACAATTAATTATTGAATTACTAAAATCAAAATTAGCTTAGGTTAAATTTTTGGTATTTTTCTGAAAAGTTTTAATTTTTTATGATTAGTGAAGAACACTGAGTTTTAGTTTAAAACATAATTTTTATTTAAATAATTATTAATTTTATTTAAATGTAATTTAGGTCAAAATAGATACATAATACCTATATATGTTCAATTTAATTAATTAGTTTTATTTTATAAAAATTTTAGATATATAAAAATTTAATTAAACTTTTAACCGTCTTTTACCCACCTCCTAGGAGAATTTGTAAATTCACATAAAAATTAATTTTACCACTTATTTGAGTTGAATTTTAAAAAACAAATAGACATGGTTAAAATAAAGAGGTAAAATTTGGTTCAATAAGATAAAAGTAATTTTGGCGAACAGTAACTTTATACTTTTATTTACCACCGTTAAAAGTAATTTGGGTAATTAAGGGTACAAATGATATTATTATTACCCTAAAACATGTGAAAAATCTATTGTATAAGTGTAATTCGACCAAAAATAGCCTTATAAATAGAATATGACCCTTTAGGACCACTTGTATTAGATTCAGAAATTTATTATTATTTAATTTAAAGAATAGTTAAAAGTGTCAAATTCAATGTTTATTAACTAATCCATTTTTAATATAGGGTTATATATGTGATAAATTCGAATATAAATATTCATTAGAAAGATAAAAATATTTCATAAATAATGGTATTTTACTTATTATTTTTTAGATATTATATAATTAAATTTATTTATGACACAATGATGACGCAGTAATTACCTTATTAATGAAAGAATCAAATAAATGGTATTATAAATATTAAAATATATATAATTTCAATGTTTTTATGACAAAAACGAATTTTATATGTGACTATGTCATGGTATGTCCGATTCAGTCAGTATTTTTCAAAGTAATCAAGTTTTGATGACTTTCAGAAAAATAAAATACTAAATAGTGTAAAAAATAACATAAATTAAAATTTTAAACAAATACTATATTATTGGTTGATATAATGTTCCTAAAATTGTACAGTTTGGAAAAAGGGCTTAACTAATATTATATATGTCATTAATGTGCCACTTAAGGTTATCTTGGATGTTTAAAGTATGTTTATTAACCATATATAGTAAGAATACAAGAAGATGCAGTAAAAGTTAAACTATTTAACTAAGAGTTAAATCTAAATGACAAGGTTAAAATAGTAACCTAAACATGTCTAAGACCTATTGGTTGAGAGTAATTCATCCCATAACCACCTAAGGATCTAAATAAATTCATTTTTAACCATTATAAACTGAATATTATTGTATAATAAATTAACACTATAATCCTTTCCAAAAGTGACCCTCACCCCTCTTATAAAAGGGCACTTCCCCTTCTCTCAAAATCACACCTCAAAAGCCATTTGGCTCTTCCAAACCCTTCCCAAATATCCTCCCAACTTCCCTCAATTCATCCTAGAGAGTTTATTTTGATCATAAATCCATCCTAAGGATATTTTTTGATCAAATCAAAAGGAAGAACCTGAAGAAGAGGTAATGATTTCACCACCCTCTTTCAAGTTCCTTTCTTCTTCCACTTATTCATTCATTGTTATTTCTATTATAAAATATCAAATCGAGTATCATATATATAATGTGACGTTATTATAAATATTTCACAACTATATTCATTATTCTATCCATCTTATGAATGATAATGTCACCATGTGTGCGTATGTACAGTTTACCGTCTCAACGTCGTGGTGTAATTTGTTCTTCAACACGATGTTATTTGGATGGATATAATGATGAGAAATATGTATATAAATAATTAAAATAACATGATAACATTTCTATAAAATTAATATACCATTCAATTCCACACCATTAAGTAAATGATATTGTCGCTTGTGCGTACGTACAAATTTCCATCTCTACAACGTGATGAGATTCATTTCCACATTCACCATTCATCAACAATTATAACCATATATATTAATAAAATTATTGTAATATATAACATAATAATGCTACTGGATATATATATATATATATTTATTTATATATTTACATATGTATTTACATATATTTTATTAACATAGTTCCATTAAGTGTGTTATGACAATGGAAACAGCATTTATGCGTACGTACGGTCAACTGTCTCCATAAACATTGTTTTCCATTTCATATATATGTCTACTATACATATTTATATTCTAAATATATATGATGTATAAGTAATGTTTTATATTCTGGACGTATTTAAATCATGATCTATTTGATACAATCAAGAGTAATAGGTTAAAACACGTACGATAGGGAAAACGATTATAACCCGAAATGATAATTTAACATGGAAATTATTATTAAATGGCTAGTATAAAGTCATAAATTAATAATGTATGATATCATAAATATTAATATGGTTATTTTATTATTTAATAACATACTATGGTATTCATACATGTGGTTAAACGTACCCTCGACTAAAGGAATGTGCATGGTAAGGGGTTTTTATCTCAATCCTTATTCCTGAGAGATTCGTTCCGTATTTCCACTATTAGGTTTTTGTAGTGTATGTACGTCCCATAATTGTATTCTTTATTTAATAAAATTTAATTTATGTGTATTTACATAGTCATTGTATGATACCTCTTTCATGGGGTATATGTTTCATAAGTTACCAAATTGGTAAGGGTTAATTTAACAATCTCATTATTATCTAAGGTTGTTTTTACATAAGTATCTAATGGGAAATATTTATTATCCATGTCCATGTTTCATGAAATAGTTTTCAATTTGATTATTTTAAGGCACATTTTTACAAAAACATCAATTCCAATGTTTTAAATATTTATTCTTATAAATCATTCTCATTAATGTCCTTGTATTCAAATTAGTTTTTTTAGATTTATTTATATGGACATGAATGTTTTTAAAATGTTTATTCCTTTTAAAAGTTTCAAAGTTGCATCAGACACTTTGATTGAAAAATTTAATTAAATTTCTTCCTTTCTAAATTGTGCAACTTTTAAATGTTTTCATGAAAATGGATATTTCTCTCAAATAGTATTTCAAGTCATTTTCGTCTTTGTCAACATCATTTGATGGATTTTAAACATGTTTGAAGATGATTTATTATGACTAAAATCTTCAATATTGTATTGATAGTTTTGTGATATGGTTGAATATGGATGTGTTATTTTTATACAATTCATGGATTAGAGATAATGTATTCAAATTTTGTATGCTAGTTTTAATACGAATGATTATGATATGTTTAAACCTTTTCATGTGAGGAATGAATTGGACATAGTCAGTGATGTGTGGACCCCACTGTATCTCTTGAATGCATTGGTAGGTCTCATCAGAAAAACTAGTGTCTTGGAAGATGGCCTCAAAAAAATCTTATTTGTATTATTGGTACAAGGCCTTGACTTTGTGGTTATGATATTCTGGATTTATGAATTCCATCATTATGAAAGTGGTTAGTGATATTAGATGAGATTATTCGACTAGTAGAATTTCCATGTGAGTAAGTAAATGGAATTACATCATTTTATTTTTTCCATATTGTGTTGAAGTTCAAGTTTAAAAGGCTTTTGTTTTAGTTATACATTGCCTTAAATGTTAATGCTTATTTATGAATGATTCCACTGTATTTTTATCCTTTCTGATAATCTGATATCACCCCATTCTATGTTTTATTATTCCTAGGATTCCAAGAAGTGTATTGTGGTTGATATTCAAGGTTAACCCATGGGAATAATGGATTTCATAATGGATTATTTATGTTGTTTTTTATGTTATAAAGTGTAATGTAACATTCATGTATGTAATATAATTTCAAAGACTGCTACACTGATCGGTCCTTCGGGACTTGATTCTTTGTAATTATGCCAATGTATTAAAATAATGCACTGACTCTAGGTAACTGTTGTCGGGGTGTTACAGTTGGTATCAGAAGAAATTTAGCAATAAACATGGAATGTAGATTTAGATTAACACTGATTAGACAACATTACCCTAAGATAGACTTTGCATATTACAATATAAGAACTTCCTAGAATTTTTGTAACGTAGAGATTTTGTGAGTTTTCCATGAAAATACATCACTGTCTCGATATGAGAAGGTATATGTGGTTCAGGAACAGATCTACCTAGGGGTAAAACCCAAAAAAACCGCTTTGAGTTTCACTCAAACAGGAACTGGTGCACAACAATGGGTCTTGCTTCACTCTTGGTTACAACACTCTCAGGGGATATGCTTTGGATATATCTCATTTTTATTACAAATAATTATGAAGGATTTAATAGTATATATATACTCAATGAAAATATTTATATTGATTATATCGATAAACTATTCAATTTATTTTAGGTGTTTTAAAAGTTTTGAATTATTCATTACAATTCATAAACTGACCAAGTGTATGCCATTGTATATAAATGGCTCCCATTAGAAAGAATGTGAACTCCAGCAATACGTATGATCCAATGAGTAAGAAGGATCATATCTTTTATAGTATTAAGTCGACATTTAGAAGGGAAATAGTCTACCATGTATTCTAAACATATGAAGAAATAACATATTGTGTTAATAAAATATGTAAAGAATTCTCTGAGTCTTATGGATTTTAAGTGATGCAAGAGAAGAAAATGATGGAAGAGAGAAATATGGATAATGGAAATAGGGAAAAGAAGGAATTTACAATATGTGATAAATGTGGAATGAATCACCAGGGTAAATTCTTGAAGGGTATGAGAGTTTGGTTATATGTTAGGAGACAAAGGACACCAAGTAAGTGATTGAAAGGGTAAGAAAATGTTTTCAAATGTAAAAATCATTATCTGCAAGGCATTGAGACACTATGCAAATTAATGTCCCATTCATAAGAGTATACCACAAATGATGTTATTTGATAATAATCAAGTTATGATACTACCTCAGATGAATAGGAATGACAATTGTTCTTGTGTAGATATTATAGAATTATTTAATTTGAGTGTTGTATCAACCGTATAATGGTTACATGTATTATGGATATAAATAATGAAAGTAATACAAGACTATTTTATTGAGCATTTGAGATTATATGGTTTTATGAAAAGTAACTTAATAGTAAGCTACAATTTTTTGAAAATACATGGTTGAAGGAAAGGTAATCCTTATTATGGTCTTGATAATGAGGTAGAGTTTTTTGAATAAGAGATGGTAGATTTTGGTAATTCATGAAGATGTGGTGTTGTGTAAGAATACATGATGAAGGCGTTCACGTGTTATTACCTAGAAAAAGGATCCTCATTATGTTTAACATCCTTATATATTTTGGACACAGAGTTTGGATATAAGTATTTCGGATAATTCTAAAGGCTGAAATGGATTATGATTGAAATTGGATACTATTGATAAGGATATTTTTGGATTTCCATAAAAAGGACAACCCAGAGGTCGGGCATCAACCCATCGCGTCCGGCAAGGCTACTAGACTTGAACCCGCAATATAAGGGAGTCAAGGGTGCATCACCTATCACTGACCCATGTGATTCCCTGGGTTGAATAATATAGTGTTTTTAATGGTTCTAGTAGTTGAATTAGAAAATCATTTTTTTGGAACCCTAAACGAATAGGATAAATAGAATATTTTTTTATGTTATATTATCTTTTAGAGTGAATACTGAGTTTTTGGTTGAAATTAGATAAAATACGAAACTCTACATTTCATGCATAAATATATATATATATATTATCATCTTAATTAGTGAAGATATAAATTACTAAGCTCTAGTTAAGGAATCTTAAAACTAAAAATTTGATATCCTAATACCATATGTTTTCTTGAACTGATGGTATTTTAAATCATCCTAGATTGATAAATTTATGGGCCTCAATTTTGCACTTGTTTTTGATTGATGTTCTCAATCACTCCCTATAAATATTTACATTTTTCCACCAATTATGTGTCTCTAATATCAACCAATTTTCCCCTATTCAAGATCATAATTTTGTGGTGACTATTTCATTCCCTTTTTCCTATTATTAAGACAAATTTTTATTAACCTAATTTCTGATGTTGGTTTTCCCAAAGGAATTTTCTATTTTCAGCCTTTTATTTTTGAGAAATAATTTCAAATTGTGAGGATGAAATTTATTAATGGACAGAAGAATGTCACACCCCATGATTTCATAGTACGTTATTTCTTCAAAGTATTTCAACAATTTGCACTACACGAAACATCGAGTTCTAGCGCACCATGACATACCAAACTGGCCATTCAAAAGCGGTTATGAATAGTATAAACTGAATTTTGAATATTATATAATCGTTATAATTTTATATTCCATATTACGAGTTTCTTTGAAAAAATGTAATAACAAATACATTTTTTTAGATAAAAGAAGTATTTTTCAAAAAATAAAATTTTACCGCCTTTTAATAGAGAACCATTTTAAAATACATTATTTGAAACTTTTATATATCAAATTTTAGAAAATAAAATTCTTCTTCTGAATCGGGACAAAATAATTTAGTTTCAATATATTTTTGGGGTTTTTCTGATAACTTTCATTTTTGGGAGATTAGTGAAAAATACTATATTTTAACTGAAAACAACTTTTTTAATCACAATAATTTATTGTGTTAACTTATACATTTTAATAGTTTGGAAGTATAAATAGATTATATTTTTACCATTTAATACAATGATGGTCATTGTAAGTAATTTCACTTTGAAATTGGACATAAACAAGTGTCAATAATTTGATTGTTATTATTTCTTAAAAATACATCTTTTGGTTTTGATAGTTGGAATTAATGTTAAATTAATAAATGCAACTTCAATGATTTTAATATGGTAAAATATACTTCATTATTGAATTTGTAATTTCAAAATTATCTAAGGGTAAATTTTTGTCATTTTTCTGAAAACATTTAATTTTTGATGAATTGTGAAAAACATTGAGTTATAGTTTAAAACAGAATTATTATTCAAATAATTATTAATGTTATTTAAAGATATTTTAGGTAAAAATAGATACATAATTTTTATATATTTTCAATTTAATTCATTAGAGTTATTTTATAATAATGTTAAATATATAAAAAAAATTATTGAACTTTTCACCATCTTTTACCCACCTTCGAGGAGAATTTGTAAATTCACATAAAACATAATTTTACCACTTATGCGAGTTGAATATAGAAAATATGAGAGACATGGATAATATAAATGATTAAAATGTGGTTCAATAAGATAGAAATAATTTTTTTAAGAATAATAAATATTTACTTTTATTTACCACAGTTAAAAGTAAATAGGGTAATTAAGGGTAAAAATGATATTATTATTACCCTAACACATGTCCTTATTCTATTGGATAAGTGTAATTCGACCAAAAACACCCTAAGTAATAAAATATGACCCTTTAGGTCCACATGAATAGGATTATGACATTTATTACTATTTAATGTAAAGAAGAGTAAAAAGTGTTAAATTCAATGTTTATTAACTAAACCATTTTAATACAGGGTTATACATAAGATAAATTCGACTATAAATATTAATTAGAAAGATAAAAATATTTCATACATCATGGTATATTATTTATAATTTTTAGACATTTAATAATAAAAATTTATTTATAACACAATGTTGATGCAGTAGTTACCTTATTAATGAAAGAATCAAATAAATGGTATTATAAAAATTTAAATAAATACAATTTAAAAGTTTTTATGAAATCCACAAATTTAATATGTTACTATGATATGTTAGGGAAGATTAAATGTATCATGATCGAAGTAATCAAGTTTTGATGACTTTCACAAAAATAAAACACCATAGTGTCAAAATTAACATAAATTAATATTTAAACCAATACAATATTATTGGTTGATATAATATTCCTAAAAATGTAAGGTTCGGAAAAAGGGCTTAAATAATATTATATATGTCATTATTGAGACACTTGAGGTTCTCCTGGAAGTTTAGAGTTTGTTTATTAACCATATATAGTAAGAATACAAGAAGACACGATAAAAGTTAAACTATTTAACTAAAAGTAAAATCTAAATGATATGTTTACAATGGTAACCTAAAATTGTCTAAAACCTATTGTTTGAAATTATGGCAACTCAAAACCACCTAAGGATCAATTTAAATTCATTTGAAACCATTATAAACTGAATATGATTGTACAATAAATTAATACTTTAATCTTTTCCGAAAGTGACCCTCACCCCTCTTATAAAAGGGCACTTACCCTTCTCTCAAAATCACACCTCAAAAGCCATTTGGATAGGCCAACCCCAAACCCAATATCCTCCCAAAAACCCTCACTTGAACCTAGAGGCCTTATTTTGATCAGAAACCCAACCTATTGATCCCTATTCATCAAATCAAAAGGATGAGTCCGAAGAAGAGACAATGATTTCACCACCCTCTTTCAAGTTCCTTTCTTCTTCAACTTCATATTTCATTCTTATTTACATTATAAAATAATAAATCCAGTATCTTCTATATTTTTTGATGTTATTATAAATATTTCACAACTATATTCAGTATTTTATCCATCTTATGAATAATAATGTCACCATGCGTGCGTACGTACGGCTTACCGTCTCCACGCCGTGGTGTAATTTGTTATTCAACACTATGATATTTGGATGGATAAAATGATAAGTAAAATGTATATAAATAATGAAAATAAAATGATACTGTCTCAATAAAATTAATATACCATCCAATTACACACCTTTATGGAAATGATATTATCGCTCGTGAGTACGTAAGGATTACTGTCTCCACGACGCGAAGATATTCATTTCCACATTCACCATTCATCGACGACTATAAAAATATATATTAGAAATATGCTTAAAATACATGAAATAATAATTCTAATGGAGATATATATATATTTACTTGCATATATTTTATTCACTTACTTCCGTTTAATACGTTATGAAAATGGAAACATCGTTTATGCGTACGTACAAACTACTGTCTCCATAAACAGTGTTTTCCATTTCATATTTATGTCTATTATACATATTTATATTCTAAATATATATGATATATAAATCATGTGTCATATTCTGGAAGTATTTAAATCATGATCTATGTGATACAATCTAGAATAACAAGTGAAAACACATATGATAAAGAATGTTATTATTACCCACAATCTTAATTTAACATGGAAATTATTATTAAATTGGTATTATAAAGTAATAAATTAATATTTTATGATATCATAAACATTAATAGGATTCTTTTATAATTTAATAACATAAAACAGTCTTCATACAGGAGGTTAAATGTACCCTCGACTAAACGAAAGTTCAATGTAAAGGGTTTTCATCTCACTCCTTATTCCCATGAGATTCATTCCATATTGCCACTATTACCTTTTCTGTGGCGTATGTACTTAACATAATGGAATTTTTTGTGTAATACACTATAATTTCTGTGTATTTACATATTCATTGTATGATACCTATTTCATGGGGTGTATGTTTTGTAAGTTACCAAATTGGTTCGGTTTAATTTCACAATATCTTTTTTATATGAGGTTGTTTTTACGTAATTAACTAATGGGAAATATTTATTATACTTTTCCATGTTTCATGAATGATTTTTCAAAGTGATTATTTTAAGGAAATTTTTTACAAAGACATCATTTCAAATTTTTTAAATATTTATTCTTCTAAATCATTCTCCTTAATATCCATGTCTTCAAAATGGTTTTTAATGATTTATTTATATCGAAATTAATGTTTTTAAAATGTTAATTCATTTCAAAAGTATCAAATTTTAATGCGAAACTTTGATTAAAAATTTTCATTAAATGTCTTCCTTTCTAAATTTTGTGACTTTTAAATGTTTTCATGGAAAAGGGATATTTCACTCAAAGAGTTTTACAAATCATTTTCTTCTATGTCAACATCCTTTGATGGATTTTAAAATATTTTGATGATGATTTATTATGATACAAATCGTTCATATTGTATTGATGGTTTTGTCATATGTTTGACTATCGATGTGTTATTTTTATACCATTCATGGTTTAAGGATAAATTATTTACATTTCTTATGCTAGTTTTAATATTAATGTTTATGTTATGTTTAAACCTTTTCAAATGAGAAATGCATTGGAAAGAGTAAGTGATAGGTGGAGCCCGCTATAGCTCCTCGATGCATCGGTAGGTCTCATGAGACAAACTAGTGTCTTGGAACAAGGCCTTGACAAAATCTACCTTTTAGTCTTGTCCCAAGGCCTTAACTATGTGGTTGTGATAGTCTGAAATTATGAATTCCATTAGTATAAAAGTTGTTAGTGATATTTCATGTGATTATTCGTCTAGTATAATATCCATTTGAATAAGTAAATGGCATTACTTCGTTGTATTTTCTCCATATTATGCTGAAGTTCAAGTATAAAAGGCTTTTGTTTTAGTTATACATTGACTTAAATGTTTATGGATATTTATCAATGTTTCTGCTGTATTATTATCCTTACAGAGCATTTGAGCTCACCCCTTTCTATGTTTTATTTTTCCCAGGATTCCAAGAAGTTTATTTTGATTGATATGCAGGGTTATTCCAAGGGAATAATTGCATTAATAAAGGATTTTTTAATTGTATTGTATGTTATAAAGTGCAATATAACATTTCGGTATGTAATCTATTTTCTAAGACTGCTAACCGATCAGTCATTCGGTACTTGATTCCTTGTGATCATGCCAATGTATTAAAATAATGCACCGACTCTGGGTAACTGCAGTCAGGGCATTAGAAATGGAATCCCTAACCATGAGACATAATCATACAACGGCCCCTCTTATCCAGGTATATGTACATGGTTTGTGCATTGTTCCTAAAACTCTGTGAAAAACTGTTCATCGTCCAAATTTTGAGTTATTTTACAATTTTAACCTTAATATTCTGATTTAACCTCCTTTGTTATCTAATATGGTTTTCCATTATGGTTATCCAACATTTAAATCTATTGGAGTTTATGGACCAAGATAGGTATCAATAGATATCCATCATCCATGATTCATTCGATCATTTATGCATCACGTTGGATGAGAAATAAAATGTACTCGAGTGTGTTTCATCCATTATTATTTTATATTTTTATAGAACTAGTTACCATTGTGTGAAATATTTACCTTTTAATTATATATACTCCAATCCAATCAAATTTAGAGGCTAATAATAGAGCATGAGAGTTGAATGTGCCTAAGGAGGGTGGTCTATAACTCATCCATCATGTTTATTGATGTTGGAAAATATTTGTGGGGCCTGCCGATTTTATCCGGGATCATTTCATGAATTTATCATCTGGGATTATAATAATTAGAACTGTATGTTTATGATATTTCTTAACACATTTCTAGAGGACTTGTTTTATATGCACAACACCATCCACACCATGTTAGATGTTTTCCATAATTTTTTTGGGTTTTTTGTCACATTTGAGCCATCGTTCGGGTGTTCATGGGATTGACCATTCTAAGGGTATGCCATTCAATATTAAATGTTTTTATTTAAAATTTTAATTATATAAGGAAAAATACCTCTTCTTCTCACCACAAGGCCCGCCTAAGGTATGTGCATCAATATGATAATTAAATGTGAAATGATATATTAAAGGCATACTAGGAATATGAGTCATCCTTTTTAAATGTAATTAAAAATTATGTATCATGTTTACTGCACCCCTTACCACATTAATGAAAGGTAGTAGGTTGATCCATGATTTATGGAAATATATTAATAGGATTAAATGATTTTTTATAAGGTCACTTTAATGAAAGGAAAGGCTTGTGCCAACCAGTCATATTGATTAATTATGACTTGATTTAAAGTATTCATGATGTATTAGATATTTCATAGCAATGAAAGTAAACAGCACGGACCATATGAATTATATTTGAATTCATTATCAAAATGGAGTGGCCTGACTTGATATCACATTGGATTCTATAGGGAATGCATTGAGCTCTCTGTAACCCCATTCCAATCCAAGGATGCAGCTTGCCTTGGTTGAGACACATATGGATCAAGATCCTTGTTTAACATTAGATTCCCAATATGATACCATAGGACCCCATCAATAATATTACAAGATCCCTAGGATAAGCTCCTTGGATCCAGTATTGAAAATTCGATGACATGGTTAAATCTAGTCTGGCCCCGTCGTTTCTTATCATTGTTTTACATTGGATGAACATCATGAACTTGTTAAGAATTTAATGGTGTACTAACTTGGACTATGATCTTTAGAGTACACTCATACCCATATCCAAGATAAAATAATTGTAACACCCCGACCAAGTTACCCATATTCAGTGCATTATTTTTATACAATGTCTTGATTACAAGGAATCATGTCCCGAAGATCTGATCATTTTAGCAATTTTGGGAAAACAAATTACATACATGAACATTAAATTATAATTTAAAATGGAAAAAAACAACAAAATTTTCACCATTGAGAACTTTAATATCTCTTAGACTATCAATGTAGGTCAATCATTATATACTTCTTTGAATCTTGGGAAAAATGAAACATAGAAATTGGTGATCTCAAATGCTCAATAAGGATAGAAATATAGAGAAAACATTTATAAATAAGCATAAACATTAAATATATTGTATAAAACTAAAAAAAGCCTTTTAGACATTTATTTTAGTATTATATGGCAACGATAATTCAAATAACTCTGTTTACTTATTCACATGTATATTCTACTAGTCGAATAATCACAAGTAATATCAATCACTAATGTAATAATGACGTAATGAATAATGTTGTATATCATAACCACATAGTCAAGACCTCGTGTCTAGACTACAAATAAGATTTGTTGATGTCCATGTGACAAGACACCGTTTTGTCTCATGAGACCTATAGATGAATCTAGGAGATATAGCGGGCTCTACCAGTCACATAATATGTCCAATGCATTCCTTATATGAAAAGGTTGAAACATATCATAAACATTCTTAGTTAAACTAGCATATGAAATTTTAATACATTAACTATAAACCATGAATGGTATAAAAATAACACCTCTATACTCAAACATATCACAAAACCATTAACATAACATGGAAGATTTTTATTAAAAGAAATGAACTTCAAACACGTATAAATTCCATTAAATGATGTTGACATAGATGAAATAAAAAATATTTGAGGGAAATATCTATTTCTATTTTGAAATCATATAAAAGACATTTCATTATAAAAGAAAAAGTTTATTTTGAATTTTTTTTATAATCTGGTAAGAGAAGCTTCAAAGGTGTTATAATGGCCGAAAATAAGTGCACCCAATGCATAAGATAATAAAACATTCTAACCTTAATTTGTTTTGAAAGGTCATAAATTACCTTGTTTCAAAAAAGACCGAATGATTACTCTCAAACCATTTTATAAAAAATTTAACAAGGGTGTAAATTTTATTAAATTATACTCAAGTAAATATTAAATATTTTGTGAATTACATTTTTAATAAACATGGATGTGGATGATAATTTGGTACTAATAGATATTAAGTAAAAAACCTTGGTTAATAAAAAGATTGTGATATTGACCGTTATATTATACATTTCCTTGGTTGAGGGTATGTAAACCTCCTATATAATTGTTAAATAATTGTTATTAAATTATAAAATAACTTCATACATAAATATGATATCACATATGATCTTCTAATATTTATTTGTTAATAATATTTTAGTAGTATCATGGTTTCGGGTGTCAACTACTTTATTTTTTATTTTATGTTTTGTTATGTAAGTAATGTTTGTTATGGATATGATATATTTGATTCATATCCAGAATGATATTATGTTCTTTAATATTATTTTTAATAATCATATGAAAATTATTCGTTAATGGTTACGATGGGGAAGGAATATCATCGTGTTTGTGCAGACGGTAATCCGTACGTACGCACGAACGCTACATCCATTTCAGTTTTTATTAATATTAAAAGAAAATAAAACCAAATGATACATAGGTATATTATTTTTTCAGTATGATATAATATTTTATATATGCTAGGTATGTTCATTAAAATCATCTTATATACATTCCACATATGGTATCAACGAGTCATATCACTTTTAGTGGGTTGTAGTCCTCAAATCCTCAAATTAAATTATCGTATAAATAATACATGAAAAAAATTAAGGTATGCTATAAAACAGAAGTACATAATATTATATATATATATATATATTTTGATAAATATCATATATATTTATATTTACATCATGATGTCCACTATAAAATGTGGTAGTAGAATATTGAATAATCATTGATTTGTGAGGCAGTAGTTCGTCGTCCACATAATCATTATGTTGTATACCCATTAGATATAGGTGAGTGTTAGTGTTGGTAAATTAATTCTCAGACAAACAACCTATTATAATGATTATACATGTGTTTTTATAAACAAAATATTTAAAGAGTGTTTAGGGTGTTGTAGAACTAAAATAAAAGAAATGAACTTAAGAGGAGATGTTACCTTTAAATCTGGTAACTCCCATTGGTTTGAACTAAAAGGCTTATTTAAAGTACCTTATGCCTAAGGTACGGATTATAAGAGGAATATAGGGATGTAGGGAGATTATTGGGCAGATTTTGGACGAGAAAAATGGGCATGAGAGGTGTTATAAATGGGTTTGAGGTGAGGGCTTTTTATAAGGGGGAGAATAGTCTCTTTTAGAATGTTTAAAAATATTATTTTATTAAATAATTATTTTCGGTTTCTAAAGGTCCCAAACTCATTAACGTAGAAGATAATATGAATAATGTTTGAAATAAAATCATCCAATATTAATTGGACAGGTTTTGGAAATTGTTTTATTTTTTATAATCTCATTTACTTAAATCATTCTTCAATGAGGTAAACACTGCATCATTATTGTGCCCAAAATAATTTTATTTATTTGATGTATAAAAATTTATAAGAAAATAAAATAATTTAGGAAGTATTTTTAGTTTTCAAAAGAATATTTATAGTCTAAATTATAACGTATATAAACCCCTGCGAAAATTATTTTACAAAACAAATATATGTTTATGTCATTTTTTGTCCATACTTTACATTAATTAATATAACGTTTCATTATCACTGTCAAGTTGCTCTACAGGGTCCCAAAATCGACCCATGGATGCCCATGGCCGAATATGTTTCAGGAAATAATAATAGGAAACATGTTAGGGAAATTTAATAATATTATAATAATATTTGTTTACCCTTATTTAGCATATTTACCCTTTAACCATGGTAAATAAAATATTAACTAATGTAAATATTTCTAATGTCTAAAAATAAAAGTTACCTATTTAAAAAAATTCGAACACTTGATTCTAAATATGTAATCCATTTTTCCAAATTCAAATAATAGAAATCAAAGAAATTAATTTAAAATTAATGGTTGTTGTCAAAACAAAAAAGCATGTTTTTATGAAATAATAACTATCCAATGATAGACAATTGTTTATATCCAGTTTAAATGTGAAATTACATCAAATAACCTAAAATATATTAAATTATAAAAATATAAAATAATGATTATATAAAACCACTAAAATTTATAATTCAACACTATAAATTATTTAGATTAAAAAAAATTAATTAATATTTTGTAATTTTCTCTATTCATCAAAATTTTAATGTTTTCAAAAAAGTACGAAAAATTCATCAAAACTAATTTTTTACTTCCAATTTCTAAAGAATAATTTATTTTCACTACATTTCAATAATAAGTGTGTCAAATATGGGTTCTAAAAAATGTTCTCCGTTAAAAGGGAGTAAAATTGCATTTCTTTAAAAATACTTCCTTTATTTGAAAAATGAATTTTTTAATATATTATTTCTAAAAAACTTATAATATGAATTTTAAAATTATTTTTTGTATTTAAAATTCATACCACAGTTAATATTATTCATAACTGCTTTTTGAACAGCTAGTTTGGTATGTCGTGATGCACTCGATATCAGTGTTGTGTGTAATGCAAGTTATTTAATTTTTCTGAAGAGATAAAGTACTATTAAATCATGTGTGTTACAATCTCCCCACATTCAATAAATTGGTTCCTTTCTATTTGAAATTTTTCTTTGAAAAAAATGGTTATAAAATGAAAAATACCTTTGTGGACAACCCACATAAGAAATTGTGTTAATGGATGTTATTCGTAATAACATTGAAATTCAAATGAAAAAGTCACCACAAAATTATGATCTTGATTTGGAGAAAATTAGTGGTAATTAGATTTCCATAATTGGAACAAAAACGTAAATATTTATATGGAGTGATAGAGGTCATCAATCACAAACAAGTGTAAAATTAAGGGCCTCAAAGCCATCAATCTATGATGATTTAAAATATCATCGTTTCAACAAAACAAAATTATTAGAGTAACAAATTTTTTGATTTACGATACATTCCCTAAATTTTAGGAATTAATTTATTGATAGGATAAGAGGAAAAAATAAAATTGAGAAGTAGAGTTTCATCCATAATCTAATTCCTACCACAAACTCAACATTCACTCTTAAAGATAATAGAATTTAAAAAATATTCTATTTATCCTAAATGTAAAGGGTTCTAAAAAATTTAATTTATAATTAATTTGTTAGAAATGTTTGAAAAGATAATTTATACAAACTAGGATACCAAGTAGGATAGTGGTAGGTGATGTACCCATGTTTCCCTTCTGTTGCAAGTTCATTTCTCTCAACCATTCTAGATGCGACAGGTTGTTGCCCGTCCTCCAAGTTGTCCTTTTTATGAAAATCCAAAAATAATGTTAAGAAATGTGTTTACCTTACCAATATTATCCAATGTCAAACATAATATATTCCAACCTATAGACATATCCACATTACTCTTTTCTAAACTCATATTCCAAAATTTATAATGAAGGTCAGATAATATACAATACCATCATCGTGTATTCTATTAAAATTTGGTAATAAAATGAATTTCCAGAAAACCATATTTGAATTGGTACGTACTTCATTATTCCTTATGATAATCATAGAGGACTTGATATACTCCTTAAATCCAAAAATATTGTAACCATAAACAATGACTGAATAATAAAAAATTAATTAGTAACAAGGTAGTCAAAAATATCAAATAAAATTCATCAAAATAAATCTTTTTTTATTCCAAAATCAATACCACAGTATCAAAACCATATAATAGTTTATCATTCCTTCAACAATGTATTTTAAAAATATTTTATATTGCTATTGAGTCACTTCTCATGGAACCACACAATCTCAAATCCCTAATGAAATAGTACTACAATACAATCCTTATATTCTTCTTAATTATTATTACCAGTACATCATTGAGACAACACTCAAATGACATAATTCATTAATATCAACAAAAGAACACTTGTCATTACTCTTCATCTGTGGTAAAATAATATCATAATTATTGTCCAACAACATAATTTTTGGTTTACTCTGATGATTGATACATTTATTCGTGTAGTGGCCCAACTCCATGAAGATGAATCGTTGTAAATTTGAAACCTTTTTATAACCATTGAAATATTGTACATGATGTCCTTTTATCTAATCTTATAACAAAATACCATTCCCTTCATGTATTTACCAAGGTTATTATTTAGACAATTATCACGAATGGAAATATCCTTCTTTCCCTTTTTCAGTTTATCCATTATTTCTCAACCATCCTTTTCATATTAGACATCCCTTCAAAGCCATAGGACTAAAATAATTATTTATTTATATTATTAACATCTGATTACATTTCCTCATATGATTCTAATACATGGGAGACTATTTTATTTATAAATGATGGCTTAATATTATGAAATATATGATCCTTCTTACACTTTTGATCACGTGTGTTGCTGGAGTTCTCATTCCATATACTGAGCTCCATTTCTAAACAATTGCTTACACTAGCTTAGTTTTATGAATCAAAATGCATAATTCCAAACATGTAAAGTACCTAATGTAAATTGAAAGGATTATGTATATAATCTATAATCATAAAAAAAATGTTTTTCATTGAGGATTTATTTACTCTTAAATCTTTCATAATGGCATGTAAGGAAAATTTGAATTATCCTATGAATATCGCCAGGAGTTTCGTAACCAAGAGTGCAGCAAGGCCCATTGTTGTGTACCAGGATACCCTGGGTCATGCCCGAAACACCTTGTCAGAGTTTTCACTCTAGGTACATCATTGCTAGAGCTGCCTCTACCTTCTCATTTCTAGACAAAGATGAATTTCATATAAAATTCAAAAAATAATTACGTTACCAATATTCAAGGATGTTCTTATATACTAATCCTCAAACTCTATGTTCGGTTAATGTTCTATAATCAGAGTATTTATAAATATAGTTTTCATGGTTATTTCTAATATTCCTCTAATACCAACTTTAATACCCCAAAACCCTTTACATAGAGTAAGTGCATTATTTTAATACATTTACTTGATTACAAGGAATCATGTATCGATGGACCGATCAATTTAGCAGTATTGGAAAATAGATTATATACATGTACATTAGATTACATTATAAAATGAAAAACAACATAAAAATTACCTATATTTATCAAATTCATGTTCCTTTGACTATCCCAACAGGTCAGTCATAATATACTTTTTCAAATCCTGAGTAAAATAAAACATAGATAGGGGTGAGCTCAGATGATTAGTAAGGATAAAAATTTAGCAGAAACATCCAAAAATAATCATAAACATATAAGTAAACAAATGAAAATAAATCAAAAGCCTTAGAAACTTAATCTTCAGCATAATATGGAAAAGGTAAATCAAATAAATCCATTTACTTATTCACATGGATATTCTACTAGTCTAATAATAACATGTAATATCCATAGGTAATTTCATAATGATGAAATGCATATTGTCGGATAGCATAACCACATAGTCAAGGCCTCGTGCCAAGTATGCAAATAAGATATTATCAATGACTTATTCCAAGACCCTAGATTGTCTCATGAGACCATCAAATGCATCGATGATATATAGCGGGATCCACCCGTCATTTACTATGTCTTATACATTCCTCATATGAAAATATTGAAACATAACATAGACATTCATATTAAAACTATTATAAGAAAACATAATACATTAACAATAAACCATGAATGGTATAAAAATGAAACATCCACACTAAGACATATCACAACACCTTCGATACAATATGGATGATTTGATTCATAGTAAATAAACTTCAAAAATGTATAAAATCCGTTAATGCATATTGATATAGATGAAATAAAATCAATTTGAGAGAAATATTTCATTCTATTTTGAAATCATTTAAAACACTTGTAATTACAAAAGAAAACATTTATTTTGAAAATATTCATATAATCTTATAAGGGAAGGATTAAATGTGTTATAATGGTGGAGAATAACGTCACCCACTGTATAAGTTAAACAACATTCTAACATTAATTTGTCAAAAATGACATAAAGTACCTTGTTTGGGAAACGACAAGAAGATTCATTTCAAATCATTTTATAAAAAATCAAACAAGTGTATAAATTACATTAACCCATGGTCTACTAAATAGTAAAAATAATTTAAAAATCATTTTTAAGAAACATAGATGTGGATGATAAAGAGGTCCCACTAGATACTTATGTAAAAACAACCTTGGATAAAAAAGAGATAGTGAAATTAACCCTTACCATGTACATTTCCTTGGTCGATGGTACGTTAACATCCAGTATAATAGTTAAATAATTTTTATTAATTTATAAAACAACTAAAAACAATAATAATATATCATATATGATTTTATAATATTTATATTTAATAATATTGTAGTAGTATCATTGTTTCGGGTATTAACTGATCTGTTTTACTTTATATGTTTTGTTATGTAAGTCATGATTGTTATGGATATGATGAATTTGATTCATATCAAGAATGTTATTATGTTCTTAAATAATAATTTTAATAATCAAATGAAAATCATTCTTTAATGTTTATGATGGGGAATGAATCTTATCACGTTCTTGGTGATGGTAATTTCTACGTACGCATGAACGCTACTTCGATTTAATTTTTTTTATTTTAAAAGCAATGAAATCCAAATGATACATTGGTATATTATTATACCAATTTAATATAATATTTTTGATATGTTATTTATGTTCATGAAACCCCTCCTTTGTATATTCCATGTATGGTATGAACAAGTCATATCACTTTGAGGGGGGGTGTAGTCCACACTTTCTTAAATGAAATTATCATATATATACAACATTAAAATAATAATGGTATGATATAAAATAGAATTATAGAATATTATAGATAAAACAAATATCATTAATATCATATATGATTACATTACCATCACCGTCCACCTAAACATTATATTCTATGCCAATTATATGGAAGTATGTCTAATTGTAGTTCAAATAATTCTCATAAAAACAACATAGTATATTCATGATATTGTGGTTGTTATAAAAGAAAATAAATAAGAGTGTTTAGGGGGTTGGAGAAAATAAAATAAAAGAACGTACGAGGATATGTTACCTTTAAAAGAGGTAACTCCCTTTAGATTGAACAAAAAGACATCTTTGAAGTTTCGTCTGCCTAAGTTAAGGATTATAAGAGAAATAGAGGTATGTATGGAGATTAATTTCACCATGGTTGGACTTTCCAAGAAGCTTGAGAGGTGTGAGAAATGGGTTAGAGGTGAGGGATTTTTATAAGGGTGAGGAGGGGATCTTTAGGAATTTTTGAAAATATTTTTTTATTATATAATGATTTTCAGTTTCTAAAGATCCAAAACTCATTAAAGTAGATCATAAGATGACTCATTTTATAAATAAAATCATACAATAAGAATTATATTTTTTTATTGTTTTAGTTATTATAATCTCATTTATTTAAATAATTCTGTAACGAGGTAACACTGCATCATTATTATGTCAAAAATAATTTGATTATTCTGATGTATAAATTTTTAAAAAAAATACAATGATGCTGGAAATCATTTCAGCATTCAAATAAAAATTTATAGACGAAATGATAACCTATATAACCCCATGTAAAAATTATTTTCCGAATATATATATATATGTTTGTGTCATTTTTGTCTTTAAATAAAGTTAATTAATATAATGTGTCATTATCAGTCTCAAGTGGCTCCATGGGGTCAAAAAATAGACCTTAGGATGCCCATGGTCGGCCATGTATCAACCAATCAGAATAGGAATAATTTTAGGTTAATTTAATATTATTATAATAATATTTTTTACCCATATTTAATAGATTGACCCATTAACCATAGTAAATAAAATATTTGCTGAAGTAAATATTCATAAACTCTAAAAATAAAAGTTACCTATTTAAAAAAATTTGACCTCCTAATATAAAATATGGAATTCATTTTTCCTAATTCAAAATACATAAGTGGAAGAAATTAATATAATTTTAATTCCTATTGTCAGAACAAAAATCATGTTTTTAAGAAATAATAACGATCTAATGATTAACACTTGTTTATTTCCAGTTTAAATGTGAAATGACATAAAAAAGCCAAAATTATATTATATTATAAAAATATAATCTAATGATACATTAAACCATCCATATGTATAATATAACTCTATAAAATATTTTGATTAAAAAGGTTGTTTTTAATTAAAATTTAGTACTTTCACTATTAATAAAATATTTATAGTTATCCAAAAAGTACCAAAAATTCATCCAAACTAAATTTTAATGTCTTTATTTTATATAATAATTTATTTTTATAAAATTGAATATATAAAAGTGTCAAATATTGGTTTTAAAAAATGTTCTCCATTAAAAGGCTGTAAAATTGCCTTTTTTTGAAAAAAACATCATTTAACTAATAAAATGAATATTTTCATGTATTATGTCTAACAAAAACATAATATGGATTATAAAATTATATAGAGTATATAAAATTCATTATTTAGTTATTACTATTCATAACCTCTTTTTTAAAAGCTATTTTGGTAAGTCGTGGTGCGTTCAAACTCAGTGTTACGTGTGACACTAGTTACTAAATTTCATTGAAGAGATAATGTACTATGAAATCATGAGGTTTTACAATAATTATTTAGTTGTTTACCCTTGAGGTCTATATTTCCTTGGTTATTACCTTGGAACATCATTATTAAATATCATTACAGGATTACTTGTTACATATTAGAACCATCACTATTTCCAACATGTTTCTTATTTATATACCTGTAATAAAAAAATAATGAATTTGTTACATGTTACTACACCAATATAAGTCTGAAGAAGGTAATTGGGTATGTATTACCATTTTACTTCTTTTCATTATATATTCATGTTTCCACAAGGTAATATTTCCATTACACTGGCTGGATGTTACACAAAACGTTGGTGGTGGCCCATTGAGATTTACCTCACACTCTCTTCGGGAACTATTCGGTACTCGGGTTAGAATAAATGAATGTCAATGTTGATAAACGCATGAAAATTCTTGGAACACATGATTTCTTGCTAATTATTATAGATTTGGATAGAAGATGACAAATCCAGAGCGCGAGATGGTTTGGATAGTCTTGGGATTTCATTTATACATTTATAAAACATGTAATGCTTGCTATCTTATTTTGATGTTTTAAAGTAATCTAATGAAAATACACATCCTAATCAATTATTCCCATTGATGTATTTATTGTTATCATTTCTTATTGTCAAATTTTCTAAATTCACTATTTCTTTATAATTATTCTTCTTTTTTCCAATTTTTAGAATCATCCATTATGCCACACTCTAGTAATGAGGGCATAGTCTTTCCACATACACACCATATGCCCTTACTACTGGTTTAAAAATTCTATAATTGGGGAGATGCACTTGAGGTCATGTTTCTTATGGGGCTCGGGGAACTTATTAAGTGGAATTCATGTTTGGGACATCACAAAGTTTTATGAGAGGGTATTTTCATTTCCTTCTTTAGTATTTTGAGATAATTGATGTGAAATTTTCAATGTTATTGGAATTAGTCACAAGATGGGTTTGGGTGTCCTGAAACAATGTTCTGTGTAAGATCTGAGTCATCCAATATATAATTGTTGGTATATTTTTCATACTAATATTAGAATTATTTAATTATTGGGAGCGCTCATATTGTTTTCTGTTATTGATTATTATTCAGACTGAGATTTTATTTTATCTTATCCTTGATGAGATGATAGAAGGAGTAATTATTCATGCATTGTATAAGAACCTTAAATTCCCATTTAATGAACATTTCTATTCCATATATGAAAATTTAACTATTTTAATTTCTTGATATTCATGTGATTTATGATTGATGCTATGATAGTAACCTTATACTTCTGAAATTCCTCTGTTGCGATTGAGTGATTCCCTAAATCAATTCATGAGGTGTTTGTTGCCTCGTGGGTTAGGACGAGTAATTTATTGAGTCGATATATTGATTTATAAATAAATGGGTATTGTTTTTCCTGATATGGTGTATCAGAAATGATTCAATGTGAGTGAAAATTCATTATAATGTGAAACACTAAATCATAATTTAAATGGTTTCATGTTATAATCCCACCATTTCATGTTCTAAAAATGTTAACTAGTGAATGTGGAAAATAACTGGAAAATAAAATTGAAATTATACATGAGAACATACCAGTACCATTCCATCTATACGGGTACATGGGGTAGTATATCAAGGTAAGTGATCACTTTCTATTTTATATTATTTATGTGTAGTTATCTATAAATGTTGTTCTTGTTCTGAGGCTAGTTCATGGAATTTATTGAACCATTCCACTGCGACATCCTTGTATCAATCACCAAGAAGGTGGTGACAGTCATACTACAAATGTTGGTGGTGATAATAAACCATTATAACCTATATGATGGACATTAATGGAACCACCTGTTGTACCATAAATGAGAACTGACACCCAAAATCTTGATAATTTCCTATGTCAAATGCAGTCTATCCGTAGTGCTCCCTGAGTTGAACATATGACAGACGATTAGTCTCATGAGTTCCAACTTCAAAATCCTTCTACATTCTCATGGGATAGAGGTCCAAAGGACACTAAGTGTTTTCTAAGGGCCACCCAGTTTATCATAGGAACTCGAGACACATCTAGAGTATATGGTCATGTCTTCCACTTACATTCTCTGTGATTTATCCCACTGCCAATGGGTTGTGATTACTTGGGATGTTCGTTATTAAGGTATCTTATGGGTTGATTTACATATTTTCTTCTATAATAATTTCTTTCGTAAAATTATGATAAAATATATATTTAGAGACATCATGCATCTATAAGATGGTTCTATATTAGTTATCGAATATTTTATGTGTTTCACTGAGTTAAAACACTTTTCACCACCTCTAGCTGGTGATGAGATTTCACATTCTATATTCTTCGAGCATGGGCTTGTGTATTCTATCTGTATGTAGGTGAATTTAATTATCCTAAATAAATTTGATGAAATACCCAATGAGGGTCTCATTACTAATCACAACCCTAGGGATATAAATATCCTAGGGTATATAGGATCTGTGTTGTGGCAGGAATGTAATTCTCCCGGTGGCAATAAATATTTTATTGAGGTTTCTCATCTGAGTAATGACAACCAGAGTATCCTTGTTGATAACTCCATGCTGTATCATCAGTGTGGATGATGGGGGAAAGGAAAGCTTCATTGTGATATAGACCTAATGTATTGTCGAGGTTCTAGTTGTATTTGGAATCATTAAAGATTCTAGAGGACCTTTCCACCAGTTTCATGTGGAAAAAAATAAATGACAACTCATCCTTCAAGAGTGGTTTATTTTGCACATCATCAAGATGGGAGTTGGAATAATACTAGTTGGACTGGACGAGGAGGAGGTCATGGTCATAGTAACTAGTCCCCTAATCACCTGTAGTGCCATCATATCTATTATAATCATTGTCATCCAACTATTTCATAAGGCCATAGATCAGTCAAATTGCATGTACTACTAAAGATACCAATGGATTTGGATGTGAGACCATCATCAGAATTGTGTACCATTCTAGTGGAATCTACTGTAGTATCGTATTTATTGGATATAGGTTCTTCAACCTCTATTATGTATTTCTCTATCATGGAATGTATCTAACTAGAGATACAATAATATTTTGGTGTAATGACCCTAGATACACTGTTAGAAGTATAGTCATGGGGTGTATGCTAATGTAGGGATCATCCCATTAAGGTAGGAAAGTACCAATTCTTATTGATGTACATAAATCTAGAAATGGTAGGATTGGATTTCATTCTATCGATATATTGGTTTTTTCAGTATCATGCTTTTGTATACTACTATAACTATAGGATATCTTTTTCATCACAATACGGAATTAGTTATCCACATAAGGTATAAATGGATATCAATACTAGTAGAGAGTGAATATAGAATCATGGGCAAGCTGGAGTGACTACACTTATTGGAAATATCCTTATGGGTGATTAAGATTTATGTCTAGATGACTTACCATTGGTAGTAGATCATTTCATGGTTTTTTTATATATGAGTATTCTATCTTACCTCATGAGTGGGAGGTAGATGATATAATTGAATTTGTTTCGGGTGTAGCTCTAGTGTCAATTCCATCCAATATGATTTCACCTATTGTGCTCTACGAACTGAGGTAGTAGTTAGATTATTTAGAGTCTAATGGTTTTATATTACCCAGTATATCCTCTTAGGGATCAGATATGATTTTCTTCAAGAAGGAATATTAGGCATTTTTTCTATGCATGGATTATTGATGGTTGAGCCTATTTACGATGATTAACTAGAACCCACTTCCTTGAATAGATGTTCTCTTCGACTGGCTTCAAGGATATCAGGTCTTCTCTAAGATTGAAATAATTTCAGGATATCACAAAGTTCATGTAAATAAATCAAAAATACATCCTAAAGCATTTGGTAGTAGGTATTGTATATGTTTATACATTGTTATGTTGTTTGTTCTTATGAACACACCTTACATCTTCATGGCTATGATGAATAGTTTTTTCGAATCATATTTGGATTATTTTGTCATTAACATTTTGGTAAAACTCTTGTTGTATTACCACACTTGTAGCACCCAAGTCATGCACCTTCATATCCTTTTTAGTACACTCCGAGATCATCACCTTTATACCAAGATTTATAAATTCAACTTTTGGATCAGAAAAGTTCATATCATGGGTCATATTATATTAGACTCGGAAGTATCTATTGACCCAAAAATGGATTGTTCTGTAGGTTAAAAATAAAACACCACTAATGGGTTTAATATATAAAGTTTTTTAGGGTTGTATGGGTAATATATGGATTCCATAGAGCACTATGCATGCCTTCTTCACCTCTTACAAGTCTTACAATGAACCGGGTCATGTTCATGTGGTCAGATGTGTGTGAGAAATCATTTAAAGAGGTGAAACTAAGTCTTATATCAGCACATATTCTAACTCTATCAGAGTATAGAAGAAGTTATATATTCTTCTGTGATTTATTCGGCATCATCCTAGGATGACTTCTGATGCATGAGGATAGAGTTTTTTCATACAGATCTCAGTAGTCAAGGCCTCATGAAGGAAACAACCAGACACATTACCTTGAACTAGATGATGTTTTCCATGACTTACATTACAAGATACTTTATATGTTAGGTGACCTCTATATGGTGTACGTAGACCACAATATCCTAAAATATATTTTTACATAGTGTGACCTGGACCTCAAATAGTAGAGATGGGTCGATTATCTATATTCTTTTGTTATCGATATTTTTTATATCCCTAGTAAAGGGAATCATAGTTGCTAATGTACAATGTCAGATAACGTAGGAACATGACATATTGGAATCCAATGAATAATGGAAGTAAATGGCCATTTATTCTAAGATACATCTGCAGTTCCATGAATGTAATGTGAATCCTTACCTCTCCAACACGACAGTCACCTATTCTCTTCTTGAGAAGGTTAAGGGTTGGAAAAATTTAAGTCCAGATGGAATTTTTCTCGATTTGTTCATATCAGGTGATAAACGGCCTCTGAATTGTTGTGTAGAAAGAGATGAAATCCTATGAATTCATGTACATGTTTGGGTTCCTACAGATAGGGCAAATAACTTGAGGTTCACATCCCACACATCTCAGTGGATAGTTCATCTATATATCACCGAGATGTATTATGATTTGCGGTACTATTATTGGTGGACTAGGATGAAATGATAGTTACTATGCTTAATCAAAAGTTGTTCCACCTATCAACAGGATAGGATAGATCACTAAAGACATGTGTGCTTCTTACATTCACTTCTAGTCATGGAATGGAAATGGAATGATTTTGACAAGTACTTTGTATTTAGGTTTTGTAGGTCACTTACAGGTAGTAATGCATTGTGGGGTTTCAATGATAGGCTAATGAAAGTGCATCACATCATTCCTATTCGGGATACATTTTCAGTTGATGAGATGGGAGAACTGCACATTAATGATATCATATGACTACATGGTGTAACATATTGTATAATTTTAGATAGGGATGTCGGTTTCATGTCATTGTTTTGGAAGGGTTTGCATATTGTGTGGGGAACAAAGGTGTTTCTAAGAATACATTTTCACCCTAAGACTAATGGAAAACTGAAATTGATCATACATGTCATGTAAGATATGATCCGAATATGTTTATTGGATTTTGAGTGTTCTTGGGAGTTTTATATCCCTCTCATTTTGTTTTCCTATAATAACAACTTTCAAGTAACAATTCAGATGGCACATTTTGAGGTTCTTATAGTAGCTTGTGTCATTAATTCCTGTCCTAGATAGAGACAGGTGAGGAATCCCTAAAAGGTACTCATAATGTAAAAGATACTTCAGAGAAGATTAAGCTGATTATGAACTGAATGAATAATACATAGTCTAGATAGATATCTTATTTCAATAGTCATTGAAGACCTTTGGATTTTGAGGTTGGGGGATAAATTCTCCTTTTGGTACCACCCTTTCTAGTTCATATATGGTTCCAAATGAATGTGATGTAGTCACCTAATTATGTATGGCCATTTGAAATTCAATAGAGATTTGATCTGGTAGCTGATCGTTTTCCACTACTTCCTAGGTACCGTGTAATTCATGACGTCTTCCATGTTTCCCCGAATCACCAATATTACGTGGACCCATCAATACCATTGATCTCGAGGAAGATTAGTTAAATGTTGATTCTACAATTGAGAAATATCTATTATGCATCTTTATCAAGAGAACGCACTAGTGAAGAAAAGGGTTTTTACATCACCATCTTTTACGTCGGTTATATATAACCGACGTAAAAATTGCGGCGAGTTGATTTTTAACGTCGGTTATTTTAATAACCGACATTACAAATCGCTGGGGGTTTTAAGTCGGTTTCCAAATAACCAACGTAAAAAACCCCCCGTGCATTGGTTTTTTACGTCGGCTATCTTATAACCGATATAAAAAACGAGATATCTACGTGTTTTTTACGTCAGTTATAACATAACCGACGTAAAAAACCAAAGAAGGGGGGGGGGGGGGTTTTACGTCGGTTATAAAATAACCGACGTAAAAAACCAAACCGCGGGAGCTTTTTATGTCGGTTTTAAAATAACCGACGTTATAAATTTAAAAAATAGTTTATAACTTCGGTTATTATATAACAGACATTATAAAACATTTAAAGAAATTAAAGCCCCGTGGACTGTCATTTACGATTTTTCGATTGACAGTCCGCTGACTCATCTCTCTCGCGCGGTAAACCCTAATCGGCTCGTCGATCGACCTACGTTAAACTCATTTTGGCTTCATTTTTTATCTTATTCACTCCTCTCGGATCTATCATCTCAACTCGCAACATTCAAGTAAGCCTTCCACGAATTTATTTCGTTTGTTTTTTTCATGGATATTTTATAATTATGTTTTGCGATTTTTGTACATTTAATGTAAACAAGATGTAGTGGCCTCCAAGCATGCACCTCATTACTATTTTGATAAGATGGTGATGAGATAATCTAAGATACATATAATTCATTGATGGAAGTGATACAATTTCACATGGTGTAAGATGATTTATGGGCGGGGTGAGACCATGACAGTAACATTGTGGTGTGAGAGGAAAACTAGTGAAGAAATGGTATCCAAGAACCTTAATTTTAATATATATATATATATATATATAATTTTTTATACGAAAAGGTTTATTTATATGAATTATTTTGTGAGTGATCCATAGTGAGTATATGAAACTATTTTACCATGTTTAGGTGATGATTTAGATTCCTTTTTTCATAGAGCTTTAGTGTGCTTCCTCAAAATTTTCATGAGATGTTTTAGGGAGGATCTTACTATGTATACATGTTATGCCCACCATACATAAATATAAACAATTTTTTTTGGTTTTTAAAAGAAATTTGTAGTTTTTTATAGATGTTAGGAGCATGGAAGTGTTGTGGGGTAGCGCATTAGGGTGTGAGAGGAAAACTAGTGGAGAAGTGGTATCTGAGAACCTTAATTTTAATATATATATATATATATAATTTTTTATACGAAAAGGTTTATTTATATGAATTATTTTGTGAGTGATCCATTGTGAGTATATGAATCTATTTTTCCTTGTTTAGGTGATGATTTAGATTCCTTTTTTCATAGGTCTTTAGTGTGGTTCCTCAACATTTTCATGAGATGTTTTAGGGAGGATATTACTATGTATACATGTTATGCCCACCATACATAAATATAAACAATGTTTTTGGTTTTTAAAATCAATTAGGAGTTTTTTATAGATTTTAGTAGCATGAAAGTGTTGTGGAGTAGCTTTCATGAGTATATAGAGTTTATTGTTTCTGCCTGGTTTTACTTTTAGTACTAATAATCTTCTTTTTGGTTTATATACAACAATACATGTATGAATTCATGCATAATTATCTAAATTTATTCATTTCGAACTGAGGAGGGTTACTTTTGGTGGGAGAAGATCCTAAATGATATGGTATGAATTAATTCTATCATAACCATAAATAAAATATAGTTTTATTTTATTTCTCATATATATCAACTTATACTCTTCTTTTTCATCAAAAACCCTTTGAGAATAAAAAACCAAACTAAGGGCTTTGGTATCCACATAGCCTTTTGTTATAGAATATGGGACATCAAAATCAAATGATTGAACATATTCCTCCCAAAAACACTTCCATTGATTTTTATAATTGTGTGAAAATATTTACCAAATGGATTTAGGGTCTACAGAAACCATTAATAACATGTTAAATAGGTAGTTTATCTAATATATTAAAACATCAAAACCGCAATCAATATTAAACTATGTAGGTGTCATGGTTTTCTTTGATTCAATGAAATTTAAAACTGTTATATCAAACTATATTTTGTTTTAAAAATAATATTCAAGCATATTTTTTTAAATACCTATAGATTTGTTTTATATTTTAAATTGTTTTACATTCAAATTATGATTTTTTTCATATAAAAATATATTTGTCTTATCTTAAAAATATATATTTTTTGTTGATATTTGTTATAGGTAATAATAAGTCGAAGTTGGATTATAGCAAATCAAACGAGAAATGAATTTGAGGAAGGTGTTGATGGCTTTTTGGAATTTTCAAAACGAAATGTTCCAAGTTGTGACATTTTTTTCTGTCCATGCCTGAAATGTTAGAATATGAAGAAGTTGAAAAGTAGAGAGATAAAAGATCATCTGATTTGTCATGGTTTTAATCAGAGTTACAACCCTCGGATTTGGAATGGTAAAACTGGACGGAATTTCCCTGATGATGATGATTCGCAAGATGGTAACTCTGATGGAATTGAAGAAATGATTCACGATATTGTAGCAGAACAAATTGAGATAGAACCGACAGTTGTGCGTCTATATGGTGATGCTGAAAAACCATTATATCATGGTTGTATAGATTTTACTATTTTTTCGGCGGTGTTAAGATTGATTAACCTGAAGGCGAAGCATGGATGGAGTGACAGAAGTTTTACAGAGCTGCTACAACTGATGAAAGACATTCTTCCAAAAGATAACGATCTTCCAGATTCACATTACAAAGCCAAGAAAATATTATGCCCGATGGGATTGGGATACAAGAAAACACATTCCTGTCCGAATGACTGCATTATATATAAGAAGGAATATGAATTTTTGTCAGAGTGTTCTAAACGTGGGACATCACAGTATAAGGTGAAAGAAAAATCACAGGCTAATGTAGAGATTACAAAGCTCCCTTCAAAGGTATTTTGGTATCTTCCTATAATTAATCATTTCAAACGTTTATTTTCTAATTCACATGATGAAAAAAGGTTAAGATGGAAAGCTGAAGATGGGGTGTGTGATGGAAAAATACGCCATCCAGCTGATTGTCCACAATGGAAGAAAATTGATGCACAATATTCTACATTTGGAAATGAAATTAGAAATCTACTACTAGGGTTGTGCACAGATGGAATGAATCCATAATGAACACTCAGTAGAACACATAGTTCATGGCCTCTTTTATTGGTAATTTACAACCTCTCTCCTGAAGTTTGTATGAAGCGCAAATATGTCATGTTGAGTACAATGATCTCTGGTCCAAAGAAACCCGATAATGATATTGATGTTTACTTGTCACCGTTGATTGATGATTTGAAACTGTTATGGGATGATGATATTAGGGTGTATGATTCTTATAAAATGGAATATTTTCAACTCATGCAGTGCTTCTGTTCACTATTAATGACTTCCCATCATATGGAAATTTGTCTGGATATAGTGTTAAATGGCATAAAGCATGTCCAATTTGCGAACAACAGACGTCATATTGTCAATTGCATCATGGGAGGAAAACAATGTACATGGGTCATCGAAAGTTTTTGCCTATGGAACACCCTTATTGAAGACTAATAAAGGCATTCAATGGCTCACTAGAATTTGATACTGCTCCAAAACCTTTATCCCCTGATCTGTATTTGAGTGGGTGAAAACCTTGACGTGACATTGGGAAAAAACTGAAATCTGGTAATGATAGACATATTTGACAGAAAAGGTCAATTTTTTTGAGCTACCATATTGGAGGTATCATAAAGTTAAACATAATATTGATGTCATGCACGTGGAGAAGAATATCTTTGATTCGTTGATTGGAACATTGTTAGATATTAAAGGAAAGACTAAAGATGGGTTGAATTCAATATTAGACTTACTATCAATGGGAATACGTTTGGAGTTAGCTCCCACTCCTAAAGGAAGATGAACATTTCTTCCCCCGGCTTGTCATACATTATCGAAGAGGGAGAAAATTAGCTTCTATCAGTGTCTTCATGATACCAAAGTGCCTCAAGGTTATTCTTCTAATGTAGAAAATTTTGTCTCATTGAAGGACTTGAAGTTGATATGTATGAAATCACATGATTGTAACGTCATGATGCAACAAATTCTACCAGTTTCATTGCGTGGAATATTTACCATTCGTGTCAGAAAGACTATAATGAAGTTGTGTTATTTTTTCAATTCAATTTGTAACAAGGAGATTAATGTGAATGATTTGATCATTTTAGAAAATGATTCCATTTTTATACTTTGTCAATTGGAAATTTATTTTCCTCAAACTTTTTTTTGATATAATGGTGCATTTAATGATTCATCTGGTTTGAGAAATAAAGCTTTGTGGACCTGTATATCTTTGTTAGATGTTTCCTTTTGAAAGGTATATGAAAATATTAAACGGGTGTGTTAAAAATCTATATCGACCTGAAGCCTCCATTATTGAAAAGTATATTTCTGAGGAGGTAGCATAGTTTTGTACGAGATACTTGGCTACAGCACAACACATAGGTTTGTCTCCATATCGCCATGAACGGGTTAATAATGAGGGAAAGGGGATTCACGGCATGAAAGTCAAATCATTGTAAGCTGAACAGATGAAGAAGTTAGAATCATACATCTTGAATAACATAGTTGATGCTCAACCGTATATCACATTTCATATTAATGAGTTGAAACAATTTCATCCAAAGAAGAAAGAAATGTGGATTTTGAATGAGCACAACAAAACATTTTTCATGGATTAAAAAGACATTACTTGGTAGATCAGATGTATCAGAGATATTAAAATGGATAGTGGGTGTTCCATGTTTAAATTTGATAACATGGTCCGGTTATGACATTAATGGTTATACATTTCATAAAAAAGCTCAGGACAACAGAAGTGCAGTTCAGAATAGTGGTGTATTGGTGTTTGCAGAAGCAATGCATTTTTCGAGTGCTATGGACAAAAACCCAATTTCTGCATCAAGTGAATATTATGGAGTGATTGAAGACAAATGGGAGGTTGATTACTTTAAAATTAATGTTCTCGTTTTTAACTGTAAATGGTTTAATGGTAACAACAGTGTCAAACATGATGAATTTGGAATGACACTTGTTAATCTGAATAGATTTAAAGACACAACTGATTCTTTTATAATGAAAACACATGCAAAACAAATTTTCTATGTAGTAGATCCATCAGATATACAGTGGGTTGTTGTTTTACAAGTGAAAAAACAATATGTTGGTGAGGATGAACTTGATGAATATGCTGATTTATGTGAGATCCCTACTTCCAAGGAAATATTAACAGAACATAATGATGATCATGTTGAAGACATAGTTTGTGCCATAAGGAACGATCACGATGAAGGAATTTGGGAAAAAAATCCATTTGTACATTCCTAAAATTACAGGTAACATATGTTTATTTCTTGATTACATTTATTTTTTCCATAAATGTTAGATATTGTAAGTTTTTTATTTATTAAAACATGTTTTAAAATAAAATAAGTATATGTTTTTGTTTGTTTTAAGTTTGTTTAGTTTACATTATCATGATTATAACCATTACATGAATTTTAAAATGCTTATTTTTGTTCACTGTCATTTAATTTACCATGTTTACAATGTTTACCAGGTTTACCATTTTTACCATTTTTACCATCTTGATCATCTTGACCATATTTTCCATCTTTACCACTGTTTAACATGCTTACCATATTACCAATGTTTACTATTATGTAACTTAGTACACTTTTCTATTTTCTGAATACATTAGTATTAAAATATTTGAATTTGTATATTTGTGAACTGACGTTTGTTTTTTTGATTTTAAGGATATTGACAGATCATTCAGATGATCAACCACATGATTCTGGAGAGGAGCATATTGCTGGTCATACCTCTGAGGATAAACATTCACATGCTCCTATTACGACAAAGAGTTCAAAGGTTGGTAAACGTGGGTGCACACATTTACCAAAATAATCACTTGCCCGTACGTAGGATCAGAGGATAGTCGTTGAGTTTGATGATGATGATATTCCTAGAGGTCCGAATGCCAAAGATATAAAGAGTTTTGTTGAAACTCAGGCTAAGACCAAAGTAAGCATTCTGTATGATGATTGGAGAGGTGTGGATAAAGAGATTATCTCTCAGTTGTGGGAGACAATTTTGGTATGATCTTTTGTCATTGTTTGACCATTATTTTAATGTTTCTAGTATATATAATATGTTTAACCTCTTCTTTATCAGATGACATTTGATATTACTGACACTGGAGGAGTCAGGAAGAAATTCTTATCATTGGCTGCCAGGAGATGGAGGGATTTCAAATCAACCCTCTCATCTGATTTCATTTATGGTCATAGGAGTCATGACAATCCATGTCGTATATATCCTTTTATAGATGAAGACACATGGAGACAGTTTTTTGAAAGTAGAAAAAAAGTCATTTCTGGTAAGGGAAATGTAAACTTTTATAAACTTTCTTATATAAATGATTTTATTAATGTTTTTTTAATGATTTATTATTCTTAAATTATAGAAAACAAGAAAATATCATTAGGAGATCCAATCTAAAAATGTATACCCTCATAGTTCATCTCGGGGAGGGTATGCATTATTGGAAGAAAAAATGATGGCGGAAAAATTTCAACAACTAAGAGCTGAGTCTTCAAGCTCTGGAGAGGTGGCCCCTCCATCCCCTCCATCTAGACATGAAAAATGGAAGAGAGCTCGAAAGGGAAAAAATGGGAATATCTTTCGGAAGAATCGAGAATCGTAGCTAAGAGGATTGTAAGATATCTTTTTAATTTATTAAAGTTAACTTTTTTCTTCATATAAGTTTCAATCATTACAGAATTGTTCAATTAATTAATACAGGACTCTCTTGAGGAGCAGAGTTCAGAGGAGACATTTACAGCTACAGGGAGGGAAGATATTTTATTTCCAGCATTGGGAAGGCCCGAACATCCTGGTTGTGTAAGAGGATATCTGGCAGGTGTATTGGTAAGAAAAGTGTTTCCACGTTCTTTAGCATCTAACATTGAGGGGGTTTATAAAAAAATAGAATCCTTGGAGGCTTATGTTAAAAATATTAATGCGACGATGGAGGACAAGATTAGAATGTCGGTGCAGTCTATGTTTGCAGAAATGCAAAGACAATTTCAGACTACAGCTCCCACTCCTCCACCTCCCCCTGCAGACCCCATTATTGTTAAGTCAAAAGTCCCCTTTTGGCTTTTACATCGTGTTTTGGAAATCACAAATATATTTCTGTCTTGTTTTGGAAATCTCGAATGTATTATATCATATGTTTGTAAAATAACAAATTGTCTTTTATTATGTTTATCGTATCGTACGATGTTGATCGTATCGACCAAAATGTATCGTACTGACTCTGTCAAACGTATCGTACTGACTCTGTCAAACGTATCGTACTGACTCTGTCGATCGTATCGTACTAACTACTATTCAGATAATCATTATTTGTTTTGGTACTTTGTCAAAAATACTCTCTCTGCATATGAATCATACTCATGTTTTACTTTTCTATATATCTCTTGTCCTAACAAAACGATGTCGTTGAGTTAGTTATATACTAATCAAAACGATGTCGTGCTTTCTGTTTCAAGATGACCGTTGGAGGCAATATGACCGTTGGAACCCGAGGCCTATAAATAGGAGGTCATTTGAAGCTGAGAAGACAACGATGAGCAAAGAGATTGAATAAAGAGATTGTGAACTACGAAGATTCTAGAGAGAGAGACTCTGACTTCTCTCATCAAGCTTTGTGCGTCCGATCATCGTATCGAGGGCTTTCAAGTGATTGAAAGACAGAGGTGCCGATTACCTACAAAATCGAGGGCTGCCGGGATAGGCAGACAGACGAGCCGATCATCGTATCGAGGGCTGCCAGGGATAGGCAGACAGACGTGCCGATAATCGTATCGAGGGCTCACCAAGGTGTTGGTGAGACAGACCTTTTATCCTAGGTGAAAGGATAACCCTTCTCTTTGGGTTAAAAGAATTGTATTACTTTTACATTTCCGCTGTTTGTTTTAGAAAGGGATTGTATTGTTTCCTTTCTTCTTTTACATATTCAATTGTAATTGTTTCAATTACAATTGTTCTATTACATATTGTATCAATTGGTTCTATACGCTTTAAGGTAGAATCAATCATATTTGTATTACTCTGATTATTGTTTTCATCTTGAATACAATTGTTTTACTTTACAATAGTATTACAATATATCTTACCTTTTACTTTCAATACAATTGTGGGTGTTTGTATTTGTATTAGTTTAAGTTCATTTAAACTAATCTCTTTGTTACTAAAACTCAAAGTTTTTAAACCTACAATTCACCCCCCCTCTTGTATTGTTCCATCTAATAGACTTTTATATCTACTATTCGATCCAACAATTGGTATCAGAGGAGGTTTTCCACTGATTTATATCTAGCTCTATTTCTTATCTTAAATACTTACTACACTAACGTGTGGAGTGGAAAAGTTGTTTTTGTTATAGATGGCAGGAATGAATATCGGATCAATAGATAATCTGAATCCTTCTAGACCACCAATCTTTGATGGGAATGATTACGAATATTGGAGAGATCGTATGAAGACTTTCGTCATCAATACTGGTGTAGACAATTTTATTATGCTTACTGGAGGTTACAAAATACCTGACAAAGAAGTTAGTACTTTTACCAATCAAGAGAAGCAAGAATATCAACTGAATTACAAGGTACGCAATACTTTATTATGCTCTATGACCAGGAATATATATAGTCAGATATCTTCATGTGAAGCAGCCAACTGTATTTGGAAGAAATTAGAAGTCACTCATTTTGGTACATCCAAAGTTATAGAAACAAGGAGAGCAATGCTTCGAGCAGAGTATCATGGTTTTGTTTTTCCTTATGGAGAGCCAGTATGTAAAGTGCAACAGAGGTTTATGACAATTGTCAACAGCTTACAATCTATGGGAGAAAAGGGTCTTGATGATGAAGCTCTTGTTGACAAGATTATAGATATCATGCCAAATGAATGGGAGTCAAAAAGAACAGCTATTGATGAAAATAGAAAAGTTTCCCAGATTACTCTTGATGAACTCTTTGGAACTCTTCTACAGCATGAGACAAGAATGAAGAGAGATGCTGATTTCAATAAGAAGAAGAATGGGAATGGAAGTGTAGCTTTTGCATCTAAAGCCAAAACACCTGAAAGGGTTACGAGGTCTAAATCCAAGAAAGTTGTTGTATCTGATTCAAGTGAATGTAATCTTTCAGATAATGAGTTAGCTAATCTTGCTCGGAGGATGAACAAGATTGTTGGAAAGAAAGATTTTCAATATAGATTCAAAAAGAAAGACAGGAAAGATAGGAAAGATTCTGAGGTAACTTGTTATGAGTGCAAGAAAGTAGGACATATAAGGCCTGATTGTCCTTTACTAAAGAGGAGAGATAGAAAAGAGAAACACTCTGAAAGAAACAAGAAAAAGTTTTATAAGACAAAGAAGGTCTTGAAAGCTAACGATACATGGAGTGCAAGTGGTAGTGATTCCTCAGATGATTCTTCAGATAATGAGACGTCAGGACAAAGGAATATTGGACTTCTAGCCAGACTACCAATTGAAAATCATTGTCTCATGGCTAAGGTACATAATGCTGAAGCTGTTACAAATGTCTCTTTAAATGCAAATTATGCTGATAATAGATATTATGAATCTTCAAATGATGAACCCTCATCATCAGAAGATGATACATTACCTTCTTTTGAAGAAGTTTCTAGATTTGCTAAGTTACTTGAAAATGAAAATTCTAAACTCAAAAAGAGATTCGAAAAAGCAAATTCTAGAATTTCTGTTTTGACTAAAGAGGTATCAGATCTTTCTAAAGATCTTGATGAGAAAACTGCTGATTTTGAAAGTATTCTGAAAACCCTTGAGAAAGTCAAATCTGAAAAGGATAAACTTTCTAAGGATCTTGAAACTGCTATTTCAAAGAAAGATATATTAGAATCTAACTCTAGTTCAAATTCAAATGTTTTAGAAAACAAGAATTTGGTTTTAAAACTAAAGTCAGAGATTTTATCCTTGAAAAAGTGTTTGTCAAACTTCACTCATGGAAAAGAAAACTTTGATAGGATGTATTCTCAAATTAGACCATTGAGAAATCGTTCTGGTCTTGGTTATACTTATTCCAAACCTGTTTTTAGTAATAACTATTTTGTTCCTCAAAAAACCATTTTCTGTTCCAAGTGTCAATGTGGTGGACATTGGAGAAGAGATTGTTCTCTTAACAAAACTCAATCCTTAGGATTTCATAAAGCTCATTTTGCAAAACAAATGTGGATTCCTAAAATTCTTTTATCTAACTCTTCTGGATCCAAACAAGTTTGGATTCCAAAAATCTAATTGTTTCTTTTTCAGGAGAATCAGAAGTGTACCAATAAGAACATTTGGTACATGGATAGTGGTTGTTCTCGACATATGACTGGAAACAAAGATTTCTTTGAAAAGGTTATCAAAACAAAAGGTGGAAAGGTTACCTTCGGAGATAATGCTCAAGGAAAGATTGTTGGTATAGGTAATATTGTTTTTCTTGGAAAAGTTCTTATTTCAAATGTTTTATTTGTAAAAGGTCTTAGGCACAATCTCATCAGCATAAGTCAATTATGTGATGAAGGTTACCTTGTGAATTTTAGAAATGATAAGTGTCTAGTTCACAATTCCAAGGATGAATTCATTCTATCTGCCCATAGGCAAGAGAATGTTTACACTATTAACTTAGAAGACCTTAGGAACCAAAACTTACCTTGCTTAAGTGTAATAGAAGACCAATCATGGCTATGGCATAGGAGACTAGGACACTGTAATTTGAGAAACCTAAGAAAACTCTCAAAGAAAGGACTTGTAAAAGGACTACCGGATCTTAGATATGATTCTTCAAAAGTCTGTGATCCTTGTCAATATGGCAAGCAACATAAAACTAGCTTTAAATCAATTAATGAAGTTTCAACTTCTAATGCTTTACAGCTTGTGCATATGGATTTGTTTGGTCCTTCACAATCTGGAAGCATTGGAGGCAAATACTATGTATTTGTTTTAGTTGATGACTTTACTAGATTTACATGGGTCTATTTTCTCACAAAGAAATCTGAAGCCTTTTTATATTTCAAAACTTTTAGAGCCCAAGTTAAAAATGAGAAAAACCTACCATTGATAACTATTCATAGTGATCATGGTGGTGAATTTCAAAATTCAGATTTTGAAACTTTTTGTAGTAAGAAAGGTATTACTCACAATTTCTCAGCACCAAGAACTCCTCAGCAAAATGGGGTTGTTGAAAGAAGAAATCGTATTCTTCAGGAAATGACTCGAACCATGTTGAGTGAATACTCAATTGCTAAGCACTTTTGGGCTGAAGCTGTTAGTACTGCCTGTTATACTATAAATCGTGTTTTAACTAGACCTTTTCTTAATAAAACTCCTTATGAGTTATGGACTAGCCGAAAACCTAAAGTTTCTTACTTCAAAGTTTTTGGATGCAAAGTATTCATTCTGAACACAAAAGACAATCTACACAAATTTGCACCAAAATCTGATGAAGGAATCTTTCTAGGCTATTCCACAACCTCTAAGGCTTATAGAGTTTTCAATAAAAACACTTGTACTGTTGAAGAAACAGTACATGTAAAATTTGATGAAACTAACCCTTTTGTTTTCAACCAACCCAATCCTACATCCTCGGATGTGTTTTCCAAAAATATTTATCAACCTATATTAGAAGAACATTCTGATAAGGAAAATGTTCAAGAAAGTATTTCTGAAACATTTACCACAGAAGATTTTCTACCATATGTTGATGAACAGGTTTTACAAAACCCAAATCAATTGTTTCTTAGGAATCATCCCAGTGATAACATCATTGGTGATATAAATCAACCTGTAAGGACCAGAAATTCCTTAAGAAATGAAATAGAACATCTTGCTTTTCTTTCCCAATTTGAACCTAAAAGTCCAAGTGAGGCCTTAGGTGATGATGATTGGATCAAAGCTATGCAGGATGAACTAAATGAATTTGAAAGGAATCAAGTCTGGACTTTAGTTGAAAGACCTAAAGAAACAACTGTAATTGGTGTAAAATGGGTTTTCAGAAACAAGTGTGATGAAAATGGAATCATTGTAAGGAATAAAGCAAGACTTGTTGCTAAAGGCTATAATCAACAAGAGGGAATAGACTATGAGGAAACATATGCTCCTGTAGCTAGACTTGAATCTATTCGAATTCTATTAGCCTTCGCAGCATATTTCAATTTCAAACTATTTCAAATGGATGTCAAATGTGCTTTTTTAAATGGTTTTGTTCAAGAAGAAGTTTTTGTTGAACAACCTCCTGGTTTTCAAGATCCAAAACATCCTGATCATGTTTTTAAACTTACCAAGGCTCTATATGGTCTTAAACAAGCTCCTAGAGCATGGTATGATAGACTTACAGGATTTCTTTTACAAAACAATTATAGAAAAGGTACAGCTGATCCAACTCTTTTTATCAAAATGGAAAACAAAAATGTTTTGGTTGTCCAAATCTATGTTGATGACATCATATTTGGATCAACTCAGAAATCTTTAACCGATTCTTTTGCAAATTTAATGAAATCTGAGTTTGAAATGAGTATGATGGGTGAGTTAACATTCTTTCTAGGTTTTCAAATTTCTCAAAAACCAGAAGGAACTTATATATCTCAACATAAGTATATTAAAGACTTACTCAAAAAGTATGGATTTGACAAAACTAAAAGTATTAGCACCCCAATTAGTACCTCAAATACTCTTGATCTTGATGAAACTGGGAAACCAGTAGATCAAACAATTTTTAGAGGTATGATAGGGAGTTTGCTATACTTGACAGCTAGTCGACCCGACTTGATGTTTTCTGTATGCTTATGTGCAAGATATCAATCTAATCCAAAAGAGTCTCACTTAAAAGCCGTAAAGAGAATCTTTCGGTATTTAAAAGACACTATGGATTTAGGACTTTTTTACTCTTCTGGAAATGAATTTGTTTTAAAAAGTTTTTCAGATGCTGACTTTGGTGGTTGTAGAATGGATAGAAAAAGTACATCTGGAACATGTCATTTCTTAGGAGATTCTTTGGTTTCTTGGTCCTGCAAGAAACAACACTCGGTAGCACTCTCCACTGCTGAAGCTGAATATGTAGCAGCTGGAAGTTGCTGTGCTCAAGTATTGTGGATGCAGCACACACTCACTGACTATGGTTTGAGTTTCTCCAAAACTCAAATTCTTTGTGATAATACAAGTGCCATAGCTCTTAGTAAAAACCCAGCACATCACTCTCGTGCAAAACACATAGATGTTAGGCATCACTTTCTTAGGGATCACACACAAAAAGGAGATATTGTTTTACAATTCATCGGAACGCAAGAACAACTTGCTGATATTTTTACAAAATCTTTACCTTCCGATAGATTTGAATTTATAAAACAGAAGCTAGGAATGATTACATTAAAATAATCATTCATATCTACTTCCTGTTTTACATCTCTCCTAATAATAAGAAACTCCTCGTAGAAAGGGGGAGGACATTTCTTTATGTCTTTATGTTTCTGATATTTAACTATTTCAATTTTTCTGTTTATCGTATTGACTATTTCAATTTTTCTGTTTATCGTATTGACTATTTCAATTTTTCTGTTTATCGTATTGACTATTTCAATTTTTCTGTTTATCGTATTGACTATTTCAATTTTTTCTGTTTATCGTATTGACTATTTCAATTTTTCTGTTTATCGTATTGACTATTTCAATTTTTCTGTTTATCGTATTGACTATTTCAATTTTTCTGTTTATCGTATTGACTATTTCAATTTTTTTTCTGTTTATCGTATTGAAATTCTTTTCCATCGTACCATTCAAATTTTATTTGAATCGACCGATGATGGTATTGAAATTCTTTTCCATCGTACCATTCAAATTTTATTTGAATCGACCGATGATGGTATTGAAATTCTTTTCCATCGTACCATTCAAATTTTATTTGAATCGACCGATGATGGTATTGAAATTCTTTTCCATCGTACCATTCAAATTTTATTTGAATCGACCGATGATGGTATTGAAATTCTTTTCCATCGTACCATTCAAATTTTTTTTTGAATCGACCGATGATGGTATTGAAATTCTTTTCCATCGTATCATTCAATAATTTTTGAATCGACCGATGATAGTATTGAGATTGTTTTCTATCGTAATGTCACCAAAACCAGCAATCACCTTACGATCTTCGACAGGTATTCTTTTTCATTTTTTTTAATTATTTATTTCTAACCGTTGATCTGTTTTTTCTTTAATCCTGACCGTAGAAGATCAACAGTCATCTCTTTATTGCCTATAAATACCCCCTCCCCTTCCCAAACCCACATCGTTTATCAAAGAACCGATGTTCCTTCAGTAAAAGACTTGCAAGAAAGGATGAATGTTTTCCAATCAGAAGTTTCGAAGGTTTCATCTTTCAAAGATGAAATGGTGTTTCTGAAGAAACAAAATTCTGAATTGTCTAAGGACAACAAAACTTTGCAAAGCAGAATTGATACCCTTGAAGAGGTAATCAGAGTTCAGGAGGAAACCATCAAAAATCAAGATCAGATTTTTGCGGATCAACAGGAGCTTCTCAAAACTCAGGGTGAATCAATTTCTGAAGACAAGAAGGAGATCAAGAAGATGAAAGCCGTGCTTCATGAGCTGATAAAGAAGGAGAAGGAAAGAGAGAAATGATTGTTGTATTTGTTTCTTTTGAAACTTTGTGTTGTAATAACTCTTATAATTCTCTCTTTTATCCAATTGTCTTGTTTTACTTTACTAATCCTTTCAGACAATTCGAGAATACTCCTTTCTTTTTGTAAATCACAAAGGGGGAGAATATTTACAAAGTTTGTTTTTACAAAGGGGGAGAATGCAATACAATGCTCTTAAGGAAAATCTATGAATACAATCCTTAGGAAAGTCAATACCTAAGGGGGAGTTAGTTGTATTCAAATTCTTATTCAGAAGAGTTTTCAATAACTCAGGGGGAGATAAGTATTTCTTGTTTCATTTACTTTGTGTGTTTGTGCTTTCCAAAAAGGGGGAGATTGTTAAGTCAAAAGTCCCCTTTTGGCTTTTACATCGTGTTTTGGAAATCACAAATATATTTCTGTCTTGTTTTGGAAATCTCGAATGTATTATATCATATGTTTGTAAAATAACAAATTGTCTTTTATTATGTTTATCGTATCGTACGATGTTGATCGTATCGACCAAAACGTATCGTACTGACTCTGTCAAACGTATCGTACTGACTCTGTCAAACGTATCGTACTGACTCTGTCGATCGTATCGTACTAACTACTATTCAGATAATCATTATTTGTTTTGGTACTTTGTCAAAAATACTCTCTCTGCATATGAATCATACTCATGTTTTACTTTTCTATATATCTCTTGTCCTAACAAAACGATGTCGTTGAGTTAGTTATATACTAATCAAAACGATGTCGTGCTTTCTGTTTCAAGATGACCGTTGGAGGCAATATGACCGTTGGAACCCGAGGCCTATAAATAGGAGGTCATTTGAAGCTGAGAAGACAACGATGAGCAAAGAGATTGAATAAAGAGATTGTGAACTACGAAGATTCTAGAGAGAGAGACTCTGACTTCTCTCATCAAGCTTTGTGCGTCCGATCATCGTATCGAGGGCTTTCAAGTGATTGAAAGACAGAGGTGCCGATTACCTACAAAATCGAGGGCTGCCGGGATAGGCAGACAGACGAGCCGATCATCGTATCGAGGGCTGCCAGGGATAGGCAGACAGACGTGCCGATAATCGTATCGAGGGCTCACCAAGGTGTTGGTGAGACAGACCTTTTATCCTAGGTGAAAGGATAACCCTTCTCTTTGGGTTAAAAGAATTGTATTACTTTTACATTTCCGCTGTTTGTTTTAGAAAGGGATTGTATTGTTTCCTTTCTTCTTTTACATATTCAATTGTAATTGTTTCAATTACAATTGTTCTATTACATATTGTATCAATTGGTTCTATACGCTTTAAGGTAGAATCAATCATATTTGTATTACTCTGATTATTGTTTTCATCTTGAATACAATTGTTTTACTTTACAATAGTATTACAATATATCTTACCTTTTACTTTCAATACAATTGTGGGTGTTTGTATTTGTATTAGTTTAAGTTCATTTAAACTAATCTCTTTGTTACTAAAACTCAAAGTTTTTAAACCTACAATTCACCCCCCCTCTTGTATTGTTCCATCTAATAGACTTTTATATCTACTATTCGATCCAACAATTATTTATCCTCCACCTTCGCCAGTAGCTCTCACTCCCCCACCTCAACCTGCGGACCCCATTTTTTATCCAACGCCTCCACCGAAACTTCCTATATATTGCGATTTGAATGTTGATGATTCTCAACATCGTATAGTAGCATACAGGTTGGTATATAGTATAGGAGATACAGTTCATCATCAACAATTAGAGGTAGAGAATCAGAGGGTCATTGTACAAGATATTATAGATAGATCAGCTATGGTACCAATACCTAGAGATGAGGTGGTGACAGTTGGACAGAGTATCGGCCATTTTTTAGTTTGGCCATCCAGACTTCTTTGACTCATTACCATAGAGGAATGAATGTTATATCTTTTATTTTATTTTTTATTAAAGTTGTTTTATCATTTGAAAATTACTATATTTTTCAATATTTTTTTCATAGGAATACTTCAAAGGTAAAGAAATACTGCATAGACAACAACAAAGACAACAGGCTCTGACCTCAGATACAGATTCCAGTGGTGTTGACAGATTGTCAAGATATTCACATTTTTTGTTGGGTTTTTATGAGTTTCCAATGGAATCTCATGTTTGTGGACATGAAATAAGTGTGGGGATTACAAAAACTGATATCATGGAGCTTGTTACTGGTAATAAGTTAGGCATCAACGTGGTGCAAATTTTTTCCATGTAAGTCTTAAAACCTTTTCCCTACGTTATATTTATTAAAAATGTATACTTATGTATGTTTTGTATTAGGTATCTTTATAAAATTTCTTAGAGGAATGAGCTGACAGAAGTATATGGATTCATGGACCCGCAATTGATTTCCCCTGAAGCATGTGCATTGAAAGAGGAACAAAGAATAGTTTATATTGCTGAAAGATTTGAAAAGAATATAATCACACAATGTTGGATGATGCCTTTTTGTGAGAGGTATGAAACACATTTATCTCAAAGAGTTAATTATCTTTTAACATAAAAAACCACTAACATTAAATTTCCTTTTATCAGTGATCATTGGATGTTAGGGATTTTTTTCCCAAGGGAGAAATCTCTTTTTTGGATATACTCTGTTCATGGTGATGTGTGGGAATGTTTTAATAATATATTGGAAAAGTAAGTTTCAATTTCTCAATAGTTTTATATATTATAATGAATTTTAAATTTACCCCATTCGTATTATTTTATAACAGTGCATGGGCCTACTTTCGAAAAAACCCAAAGAAATGAAATGCAAAGATCAAATATGTAAATGCGAAGGTAAATTTCCATTTATAATTTTTATTTTTTGATTTATTACATAAAAATAATATATTGAATTTACACTCATTCAAACAGAATTTTCATGAACAATAAGGTGTCATCGAATTCAGATATTATATGTTAAGATTTATGTATGAAATAATAACAACTGGGACAGTTGTGAATTTTCACCTGGTATGATTTCCTCTTAAACATTGCCATAATATTTCAAGTTGATTTATTCATTATACACGTTAACTATCTTCTTTTTCTTTTCTAGCTTTTTGATGACCCTTAACCCTATACTTCTGAAGACATCAAACATGTACAAGTGGAGTGGTCAAATTATTTTACAGGTTTGATTGAATTTTAGTTGTTTGTAATGTAAAATTTAATTTTGAATATAGTCATTTTAATTGTGTATTTGGTAGTTTTTTAGGTTGGATTTAGTTTTTTTTTGAATTTTACATTGTAAGTTTTGAATGTAATATAAGTGAATGTTTAATTTTTCTCTACTTCTTGTTTTGGTATACTTTTGATGGTCTTTCTGGTATGGATTTGGGTTTTTGGGGGAGTGGTTCCAAGGGTGTGGGGGTGTGTTCAGTGGGGTTGGGGGGTGTCCAGCGGTCTGGTAGGGCTGTCCGGTGGGGTGGGGGGACAGTCCTGGGGGTGGCAGGGATGTCCAGGGTTGTGGAATGGCGGTCCAGGGGTGTGGGAGTGCTGTACAGGGGTGTTTGGGGCTGTCCAGGGGTGTGGTGGGGGCTGTCAAGTGGGGTGAGGGGGTGAGGGGGTGTTGTTCAGGCGGGTGGGGGCTGTCGAGGGGTGTTTGGGGGTTTTCGGGGGTCAGGGGAAGTCTAGGAGTGTGGTGGGGGCTCCAATGGGGTGGGGGAGGGTTGTCCAAGGGGTATGCATGAGGGTGGGAGCTCCTATAGGGTGGGGGAGCGCTGTCCAGGGGTTATACATGAGGGTGAGGGCTCCAACGGGGTGGGGGGAGGGCTGTCTATGGGGTATAAATGAGGGTGGGGGCTATCTAGGGGGTATGTTTTATATGTTATCAATGTACATGCTTAATTTTGGTCTACTTATTTTTTTGTGGTACGATTTCTTGATTTGTTTTCTGGTTGATTCTGGTGGAGAGAAGATGACTGCATTATGTTTAAAAAAATTTGGGTTTATCACGTCGGTTATTAAATAACCGACCTTATAAAATGCCTGGAAAATAGTTTATCACGTCGGTTATTTAATAACCGACGTGATAGAAGGCCTGGAGAATGGTTTATCACGTCTCTATTTAATAACCGACGTGATAAAAGTCCTGGAGAATGGTTTATCACATCGGTTATTAAATAACTGACGTGATAAAAGGCCTGGAGAATGGTTTATCACATCGGTTATTGAATGACCGACATGATAAAAGGCCTGGACAATGGTTTATCGCGTCGGTTATTCAATAACCGATGTGATAAAAGTCCTGGAGAATGGTTTATCATGTCGGTTATTTAATAACTGACGTGATAAAAGGCCTAGAGAATGGTTTATCACGTCGGTTCTTGAATAACCGACGTGATAAAAGGCTTGGAAAATGGTTTATCACGTCGGTTATTGAATAACCGACGTGATAAACCGCCTCCCACTGGTTTATCAAGGCAGTTATATAATAACTGACGTGATAAACCCCCCTCCCCCAGTTTTTTACGTTGGTTTTATTTGAACTGACGTGATAAACCACGCTCACCCCTGTTTATCATGTCGTTTCTATTAGAACCGACGTGATAAACCCCCCTCACCCCGGTATATCACGTCGGTTCTATATGAACCGACGTGATAAACCCCAGTCACCCCTGTTTATCACGTCAGTTGTCTTATAACCGACGTGATAAACCATTTTCCAGGCATTTTATCATGTCGGTTTTCAAATAACTGACGTGATAAACCCTTCCCATTTTCTTTATCATGTCAGTTCTAAAATAATCGACATGATAATCATAGAGATTTTATGTTTTTGATGTCGGTTATTAAATAACCGACGTCAAAAACATTATTTATAATGTTGCACGTATTAACGTCGGCTAGAAACCGACGTAAAAAATGAAAAATAACCGACGTAAAAAACGTTTTCTACACTAGTGATGATGGCTCTCCATAGACATTATGTCTATCTTGTACGTTCGTTATGGCTGTATGACTGAGTGAAGGATGAGGCATGATATTTGGAGGCCAAACTATATGCCCATTTTTAAAAGTAATTTTTACATAGAATTTCACCACACTTAGAAGTTGAAATATTGGATGACTTATCTTAAGGGGGGATACTATTAGAACCCATGTTTTCACTTAGGTATGGATCCCTTAAATTTTAGTCTAATTCTCCATTTTGGCCCTAATAGGGATTACATTGGTGATAGAAAAGGTTCTATGGTTTTTTGGGGATTTTTCAATGTCTCGAACTTAATTTTTTTAAAATATGGCCATGTCACATGGTTAGTGTAAACCATGTGAGGTGGGTGCACAATTAGATAAAACAGTGCAGATGGTCACCATTTTCAAGCAGATCCTTCTCGCACTGTTGGTGCATATTTTACCTAATTATACCTCCTAACTCTACATGATACCCTATTCTTAGGGTACCCTTGAATGGTTAGTGTCATGTTTTCAAACCCTATGGAAAAACTATGAAATAACTAAAAATTGGGTACTTTTATAATTTAAACCACAATGATCTAATTTATCATCCTCATTCCCCACATATGATATTAAAATGGTATTGGCCTCCATTTCCCTAATTTTGGATTTTATTGATGGCATAATCTAGCAATTAAAATATATCCATCATCTATGATTTGTTAAAGCCTCCTTTCAACATATTGGATTCACAATGGTAAGTACTCGAGTATGTTTTAGTCATTCTTATTCACACTTTCTCTCAACCTAATTATCAAATAGGAGAATATTTACCTTTTCCTACAATCTATTTTCATTAATTCCAAATTATAGGCATTCACTAGAGTAGTGTAATTGTCTAAGCCTCTAGTGGGTAGTCAGTAACTCATCCCTCATGTTTGTTGATTTTGGAAATTATGAGTTTTCCCTGCGGATTTCATCACGTGTAGTTTATTGAATCTATATTCCATTATTATAACAATTAAAACAATTTGGTTATGTGATTTCCAAATATGTGGTTATTTTGTTAGTGTTTAAACTGAAAACTCTATCTATCTCATGTAGTATGTTTTTCTATATTTTTCGTTTTATTGTTTTGACACGTTTGACCTATTGTTCGAATATTCCTTGTTCTAACCATTTTATGGGTATGATTTTCAATATTAATGGAATATTTAAAATTTTTAATTTTATAATGGAAAGAACTATGTATAATCACCTCTTGACCCACCTTAGGTAGGGGATCCAATTTTATAATTAAATCTATAATTAAAAATGGAACGTATACTAAGTATAAGACTTGGCATTTTTAATTTAAATTAAATAACAAGTGTAATGTCCATAAAACCCCTTACAATGTTAATTGAAGTTATTGTAGTGAATCATGATTTATGAAACATCATAAATGGATTAAATGAATGGTTTTATACTTTCATTCTTTTTTACACTAATGAAAGTAAAGGCTTGAACCAGATATGCATATTGATAAATTATGACTTGATTAAATCTATTCTTGATCAATAAGACTTTTCATAGTAATGGATGGTAATGGATTGAAAATATGAATTATATGTGAATTAATTATCAAATCATATTGGCCAGACTCGATCTCACCCTAGATTCCATAGGGAATGCCTTTAGCACTCTGGAACCCCATTCTGATTCAATGATATGGAATTCCATGGTTGTGACCCGCTTGGATCTTGTCCCATGTCAAAAATTTAATGTTCTATATGACACCATAGGATCACTTCAATAATATTATAGGATTTCATATATACACACACCGTTCATCCCGACCTGACACGTTATTGCCACATTTAAATCCCACCAGGCCTAGTAATTGATTAGCCTCATTTCACCTTTGATGAACTTGGGTGGCATATTATTGGGAATATCCTTAGACTATTCTAATTGTATTACAGTCATACCCAAATCCAGGATATAATCATAACTAAGTTAATGATCCTTGAGGTCTATATTACATTTTTTTAACATTTTAACTTCATTATTAAATATCATTATAGGTTTTCTTATTACATATTGGAACCTTCACAATTGAAGACATGTGACAAATTTATAAACTCTAAATAATTTAATAATGAATTTTTTACATGTTAAGGCACAAAAAAATGGGATGAATCACGTAAATAGGTATTTAGTTATATTTTTATACTAATATATATATATATTCATGCTTGCAAGCTGTAACATTTCAATTACAATGGATGAAATTTATAGAAACCATTGGTGGTTTTCCACTGAGATTTATCTCACACCCTCTATGAGTGTTGTATTTTACCTAGGGAAGATTACATTAATATTAGTGATTATAATGGGAATCATATATCATTGAACACTTGACTTCATACAAATAAGGATGGATCTTTATAGAATATGATCAGGTTAGTGCTCGGGATGGTTGGGGTAGTCATTTGATTTCCATTATACTTTATTGGATAATGTTATGTCTCATTTCCTAGGTCATTGTTTTCCAGTTTTATAGTGACTTGACATATCATTGTCATTCATTTTAGTTATTTATGATATTTTTATTCAGTCATATTTATCACTTTTTTCATCTTCTGTTGTCTAATTATATTGATTTTGATATTTACCTCTATGAATATTTATCTCATGTGCTATACTATGTTAATGAGGGAATATATATTCAAGGGAAACACCCTAGGCACTGAGAGCTAGTGAATAACCAATTTTGTTAAAGGATATGTTTTTGAGGGCATGTAGCCCACCAAGATTAGGGACCATATTAAGTGGTACTTGAGACCGGTACATTAATAAAAGGGATTTAGGTGTTCACATATCCCCTTTTTCATATATTGGATATTCATATTTCATAACCTATCTTGATATTTCCTGAGTGGGGTTAGAGATAATCATGGGTGAAACCTCATGAATGAAAATCTAGGGGCTTACAATAGTAGGCATTCCATGAATTTTTTTAGGGAGAGGATCAGGTTCCTTTTAAAATGAAATTTATAGTATAGTCCACTCTATTCTAGGCCAAATAGGGGAGGTACATGTGAGTATCCCATGGTCAGACACCATGTTACCAGTAAAAAGTAGTATTTGATCATTACGAGCATCCTTCTATCTTCTAGATTAACTAATATGTATCTTTTATCCATTGGTATTTAAACTCCAAAGGACACACTGGTGTGCCCAATCATTATATCATATGGGTCAGAATACATTTCAAAAGGCATTTTCCTAACATCATTAGACTAGTTTTCATAAGAAAAGACATGGGGACTATTAATATGATAGAATAAAATGATTGGTGTAATAGTGTGGAATGTCTTAGGGTACCCTCTTTCATGGTGTATTTTCTCATGTAGGTTAGGTTTTCATCAATTCAAAATGTTGCAACACGGGAAAAAAGGATGTTGGGTACCTTTAAGGAACAAGGACTTATGTAGAGTTTTTGTTACTTCCGGCTTCATGGGGCCATGTTCCACCAGTATAGAATTTTTTCACATTACCTTGAATTCTTCTCATGTAGTGAATTGCTACGCAGTATAGGGTTCTACTGGCATAGTGTTTTAATATGCATGGATCCTAGGTGGGAAGGTGGAATTTGTTCAATATCACTTTGGGAGTATCATGTGAGGGATCCACATTCCATGGGTTACTGATTTTTATTTATTTTTTTATTATAACTATGCGATGTTTTTGTACCTATAAGGAAATTTTAAATGAGTATATATTTTACAATGATTTTGATTTCATCCTTAGATCGTTGATCCTCCAAAATGTCACACTTCTATTTGGCTTTCCTCAATATCTATTTATATAGAATCAATTAACTTGTTATTGTTGAAGCCAGTTATTTTTAAGGTAGTCGTGATCACCCTTTTCTAGAATCTGAAAACCATTACCTAGCATGAAAATCATTTAGTCAGTGGAGTATGTGGGGTTACATTCTATAGAAGCTGAAATCAACATCTCAGTCTGGTGAATGACATCATTCCATTCATTGAAATCTGTTGGCTTTTTCTTTTCTTGCAGACTATTTGAGTCCATGGAGAATATTGTGTGAATTAAATAATTACTCTTCCGTTGTCACATAAACAACCTAATTCATAGAGTCGACGCTAACATATTCTTCCAAAGAATAGTTTTTCAATGGGAATATTAACCACATAGATCACCATGCGGAGTGGCAATCCATGATGGGTTACCCTCTTCACGATCCAAATTTTTTCTTTTCCAAATAATCTTCAATGAACATGTTTCCATAAATTCATACTTTCGTATTGTTTCCTTCATTTTCTAATTTAATGGGATAAGATCAATTACCGATGAAAAGTTTTCGGGACCCAAGAAATACCCCCATCAGAATGAGGTTCAATCAGGATGAAGAGGGGATTTTTTCGATGTAGAAAGTAGTTCTCAATACTTTCAGTTTATGGTATGTGGATGTACCCATAGGATGTAGACCATGATTATATATTAGGTCCTCTTTCAATTTGTTCTCTACTATATTTCATGGTGAATAGTTTGATTCATTGTACTGATCTATATCACCAACTCCTATGTATTGTAACTCTTCATGGACACATTCATCTGTGAACATAGCTTTGGATCAATGAACTAAAAATTTAAACCTGCAATTAGTGAGTTTCAATTTTTTTTCATAGAGGTGTTTGGTAGTCAACCATCTTATTCCAAGAATTTATTGTTTCATAGAAAATTATTCAAGGTCATATGCCTTGTATGCTTCCTCAAATTGTTAGTTAGTGGGCAGAGACTTTTTTCCTTTAAGAGGACTTCTAGTATGTGGAATTTCATCAGTCCATTGACAGTTTTCATAGGATAACTCTTTTTTTTCTATAACTTTTGATGGAGAAACGAGAAGTATCGAACTCATATAAAAATGAATGTGACATGAAAGAGGGTGGGTATAACATTGAATTAGGAACCTGATCTATATTCTTACATCATTCCTTGGGAGAGTATTCTAAATGACATAATTTCACCAAAACATATGGTCTATATAATTTCCATCCTAATACTTCATTACAACATTAGACATAACAATAACACTCCACTTCTTCGAAATGACATTAATATACATATTTATCTGTTAGGATATGTCATGTGGGAGTGATTGATCAAATTTTTCTGTTGAAGGGAAGTTATATATAGCTTATACCAATGGTAATTCTTGGTTCTAGATTGCATCATGTGGACTCAGAGTAATTCTAAAACCCAGCGATTTTATGATAAATATTCATTTTAATTTCATTGATTCCTTGTGTTGTACACTAAACTAAGATTAGATTCCACTATATGAAACACTGTATTATCTTGTAGTATATTAAAATACAATTCTTGGTTTGTTTTGCTAGTAAGAGCGAACTTCCCCAATAGATTGTGTTGTACACAATACCGAGTTTCACTAAACAACGACATATTGTTATAATATTAATATGAACAAGATATTAGGTATTGTATTAACCAAATTTATATTTTAATAACATAATCATTCATCATATATATATTCTAGAACATGGTATGAAAACAAAATAATTTTTTGGGGAAAATAATTATTTTTAAAAAAAATGCAGTTTTTCCACCTTTTGATGGCGCACCCACAATAAATCAAGTTTTTGACAAGTTTATGAGTTTAATTTGAAAAAATAAACTAATTAATTTTAATAATTATATAAAAATTTACTATTTATAGTCTTTTAGTATTTTTTTTTTAACATTAATATTTTGATGAAAAATACAAATACGCTAATTTTTAATTAAAAACATCTTTTTTCTTCAAGATAATTTATATGGTTTAATTATAATATTGACTGGTTTTAAAATATAAATATAATCTATTTTTACCATTTAATATAATTTAATTCATTTTCATTAATTTTACATTAAATTCATAGGTAAAAACGTTTTAATCATTTGCAATGTTTTAAATTTTAAAACCCATTTTCTCAACAGCGTGATTAATTCTAATTTAAATACTGCAACTTCGGTGTTGTGAATTTGGAAAAATGGATTAAATATTTAGAATCATTATGACCAAATTATTTTTATTGGATAATTTTTATTTTTAGACCTTATGAATAGTAAATACTGTAAATTTTATTTGTTACAGTTAATGGTAAATTGGGTAATTAAGGGAAAAAAATTATAAAATTACCATAACACCTGCAAAAATTACATTTGATGAATAAAAGTCGACCCATATCATCTCAGTATTGGAATATATTTATTTCATGGACTTTTCAAAATAAAAAGGATGTAATTATGATTAAAATCAATTAAAGTGACACAATGTCACTCCCTTATATCTTATAAGTGTAATAATTTTAGTTTAGTGATAAAAATTATAAAACATCAAAAATAAATACTCAACAAAAATATAATAAAATTATCTACATCACAAGAATTTATTTAGAATTTTTAGGGATTAAATAATTATCATTAATGGTGATACAATGGAGATGTATATATTATTTTATTTATGGAAATATCAAATAATTGGTTTAGAAAAATTAAAATAAATAATATATGATCTATTTAATGTTATCCAAGAATTTAAAAAAGTTAATATTACTTGTTAGTGATATATTACATATTTTTTTTTGAATATATCTTCACTGTGAAATTTATATAATTTCAAATAATTGATTACTGTCAAAATTGACACTATTGATTTTTTATAAAAATAACATATTATTAAATTGATTAAAAATCAAAAAATCATTTAAAAATTATAAATTTATATTTATATGGTGTAAAAGGTCATAAGGTAGCCAATTATGGATAATTCACAACACATAAGTAATTATATATAATAATTAAAAAATTATAATATTATTAGCGCAAATACAATTAAATAGATTAAATAAGGCTAAATTAGAATTATAATGTTTAAATTTAACTTAGAACATATCAAAATTTTATTGGATGATGATATTACAACCCAATCTCATCTCAACTTCTATTAATAGTAATTTGGAATGTTTTTATGTGGGGTTTGAGTATATTATAAATTAATATTTTCGTGGTTTCCAAAAGTGCCCTTCTCTTCTCTTATAAAAGGGAACCTCCTCCTTACCCTCTTCAGAACATTTTGATCCATCATTATCATCCAATACCTATCCATTTATCTTCTAAACTTCCCTTAAAACATTATAGTAGTCCTTGGTTTCTTCAATGTTCATATTTAGTGCCCTTAAAGGTGGTTTGTAAGAGGCGTGTCGAAGAAGAGGTAATATCCTTTACTGATTATTTCAAATTTATTTCTTCTTCTACTAACTCATATTTCTTTGTTTCATTATAAAGTAATAACATCAGTACCACCAATATACTGATATTTTATTATAAATATGAAACAACCCTATTTCACCTTCTATCCATCCTATGAAAAATGAAATCACCAAGAGTGCGTATGTAAGGCTTACCGTCTCCACGTCGTGGTGTAATTTGTTTTCCCCCCCACCACCATACATGGATGGGTATAATTGTCAAAATAATAACTATATGTGATTATTATAACATCATGATTATTATTAGATATTATATCATCCACTCTAATTCCATTCAATACTTATGGGAACGATATCATCGCTCGTGCGTACGTACAGATTACCGTCTCCACGACGCGATAAGATTAATTATCCATGTTAAAAATTCCAAAATTATTTTAAAGTTTATATAATATGTATTCATGAAATATATGAAAAAAATGATACTGTATTTATGTTTATGTTATTTACTTACTTCCATTTAATTTAATTAAAAAATGAATAATCGTTCATGCGTAAGTACAACCTACCATCTCTACGAACGGTGTATTTCATTCCATTTATTGATCTATTATATATATATATATATTCTGAATAAATAATATATATATATAAATAATTTATTACATTTTGGAAGTATGTACTCATGATCCGAGTATTCTTATGAATAATTACATTTCAAAACACATACGATGAATGAAACAATTTTACCCAAAACATTGCTTTAAAATTGAATTGAAAAATGAATGGGTAATATAAATTCCTATGTGAATCATATATGATATCATAAATTTTATTATGGTTCTGAAAAAAGTTAATAATATATTTAAACCCACTATATAGGAGTCTCGGACACATATGGAATTAATTGGATATAGGTAAGGGATTATTTCGTCTCGCTTTTATTTCTATGAGACACATACCTTAATCACCATTTATTTCTTTTGTATGGTGTATAATCTTCCCATGAATGTTTTATGATTTTTATTATGAAGGATATGATATTTCACATATGCATGTAATTTTTTTAATTTTATGACATGTATGATTCGACCGATCTTAAATCGTAAGGGAAAATTATTCCAATCTCGTTCTTATCCGAGATTGTTTATTTGTATGTATTTAATGGGGTTATGTTTATCATCCATGTCCATGTTTTCTCAAAAAAAATTCATAAAATTTTTAAATTCTCCTATGTACATTTAGAGTCATTTTTACACTTTTTTTACTTTAATCACAAGGTATGGAAAGAATCATTCTATTCATTATAATACGATGTACTTTTGGAATTTTCCAAAAAAAGTACGAGGATAATATTTTTTTATCTTATATGGTGTGAATGGGTTTTTACAATTTTATAACACTTTATTTCCATTAATAATCCTCTACATTATTTCATGGTGATTTTTAATAAAATTATTTTCTCTTAAAATGGAATGAAATTTTGAGAATATAAATTGATTTTGAAAAAGAAATGATATTTTTTTCTTGATTTCATTTCAACTGTTTTATCAAATCTATTTTCATCCTATGATTACATTATTTAATATGGATTTGTTTTAAGTATAATGTCACCATTATTTACATGTTTTTATTTTTTATGATGAAATAATATCCATTTATTTTATATGTATTATTTCATGATGGGACGATGTTTATGAAATCCATTTTATTTATTGGGTAATAATTAAATATTGGTGTTTATTTGTGGAACACATAAGAATGATTTCATTATGAGATGGGTGGGACCAATATATATATAAAATGAAATGTATAATGTTCTTTATCTCATGAGATATACATCGTTGGAACAGAAAGTAAATATGATTTAGTAATATATGGTTGGAACAACAAATAAACTCAATTTAGTAATGGAATTTGTCCTCTATGATAGTCTTGGCAGTAATGCATTTGCTACTATATAAATCATATCATATGCTTAATGGTTTCCCACAATTAAATGTTTTATTACAATTATATTTTATCATGATTAATTTTCCTTTCTGATCTATGCCTTATGTACTGCCATGATATGTTTAATTTCACATGTTTTATGCTAATCTTTTTACATTCAAATTTTTATGGATTGTTTGATGTTCTCCATGTTTACCCTTACTAAGCATTTGAGATCCCCATTTTTATGTTTTCCCTTCCCCAAGATATAAATAATGTTTTAGGTAAGAAGAAAAAGGGAATATTGATTATGGGACATGTTGAAGATCATTCACCATGATTAGAAGATTTTTTTCTGAGTTTCCAAAGACACTAAATTATTATGGTCCTTTGGTGTGTATTTTTGTTATGTATTAATTATTCCACAAAAGTAATGTAACATCCATATACGTCAATATTGGGTATCTACATTTGGTATTAGAGGAATGAATTATTTAACTTCAGAAACTATGATGGTGAATATTTAGTGATATCCCTATATATATTTCTATGGTATGTCTATGGATGTCCATAAGGTTAAGTATAAATATAGGTTACATTACTAGAATTATTTTAACGATCATTAATAACCTAGGGTGAACCTAAGGTGTCATAGATTAAAGAAGGAATCTTAATTTATACATTCGATAAGTGACTTTTTATGATTATGCAGTTCCTCATTATTTTAACAGTTTCATACACAATAGTTTTTGGTTTTACTTAATGGAGGGAACCAGAAGGAATTGGGTTAACATTGAATCTGATGGACAAATTGGTGATTATGAGCAGTGAAATATCATAATACCTAGAGAGAAAGATATTGTGATTATGCTGAATCAGTCATCACAATATATGATTAAGATGGTGAACTTTAGTGGTATTCTTATGTCATCAAATAATAGGAAGATGGACTTTTATGAATGTTCTCTTGGAGAGGAACATAGAGGAAGGAAGATGAAGGTTTATATATATCGAGGAGAAGGAATTAAGAACAAGAATATTTCAAATGAAGTTGAAATTGTTACCTGTTTGGGGAAAAGAGTCATAGTGTGACAGACTTTTACGGAGTTCAATGTCCTATCTGTGGAGAACATGGGAATTAACCAAATCAATTCACCGACCTAAAAAGTTACTTCTAAAATGATAAAGGAACTATTACATGACAATCATTGAAGAGGATGAATTTAAGGGATTATGTATTTGAATTCACGAATAATTTTGTTGAGGTACTATTGTTGTATATTAAAATATCTATGTGTTGGCCCATTGTGGTTTTCCATTAGAATATGGTCCCAGTAACCATGAAAATTGATTGAAATATTTTTTTGAAAGAATATGATATGTGGATAACTAAGGGATACGGAAAAAATAATATGGTTGATATTATTAATGAGATCATGACTGATATAAGGACAATGTGATATCATGGTTTGAGTACATATAAATTTTGGGATTATGGTATGTGGAAATAATTAACTTTTGACAACATTCATGTTTTTACTAAGGTTCAATGATAATTCATGATTCAAGAGAATACCTAATTAAGGTATTTACATGTTTATAATATGACCAAAAAGATATATCTTATGATACATGGGGGATAAATGATTGTAATCACATGCTTTTTATATGACCTATCTAGTAATACTTTTCTTTATACTATGAGATTGGAAAGAAGTATTTTTGATAAGCCTAATGATTGGAGTGAATTATGTTAGAGATCAGATAGTATTGTTTAAGGCTATAACATTTTTATATTATTTCTGAAATGTTATAATAGTTTAGATTTAGAAAAAGGTAAACCTGTAGGGAGAACGACAACCCGTCGCATCGGAGAAGGATGCAGGAACGGAACCAAAAACCGAAGTGTGACAAGCCTTTATCTCCTACCATTGGCGTAGAGGAATTCCATGGTTAGTAGAAACTAGTTTTATTTTTTTATGTGGAATGATAGATGATGTATAAGTCCATTTTTGGAACCATATACGATTAATCTCACCATAGATGGACTAATGTATATTTAATAAATTTTTCCAACATTATGTTTGAGACAGATGGAATGACCTAGCATTCTATATAATGTTCAGATTACACTTCACAAATTACAAATTAAACTTAATTTATTTAAGGTATGAAGTGGAAATTGTTCAAGGCACAAACAATGGTGAGATTGTACCAAAATCAAGTAAGTATTTATTCTAATTCAAAATTTTCAAATTTATCGAAATGATCTTGAAAACCAAAAATATTTTCCTAGTGCCCTCACATCAGATGAATCAGATGGTACCTTAGATCATCAAAAATTTATGGCTTTGTGATTGTTGGATTTTTCATAGCCATGTTTTATACCACTCTCCAATGAGAACATGATGGTTAGATTTTTCTTCCATATCCATATTTTCACCTATGTTCTCCTATGTGGGAACCTAGTGATGTGTTAGTTTGGATATCCATTACATTTCATACTTTAGTTTTTAAAATTAAGATTTTTTATTCCTTTTTATAATATGGGTTTCTATGAAAGAAACTTTCAAGTAGTAAACCATTTAAAACCTCGACGAATTTCGAGGGAGAAATTCATTTTAAGGGGGGTAGAATGTAATACCCCAAGATTTTATGAGAAATATTCTCTTAAATTTCTTTTATGTATTGTATTGTATGATACACCATGATTATATTGTGCTATATGCAACACTATATTAGCTTGTAGTATTTGGAAACTCTATTATTGGAAAGTGTTGCACGCAAAGTCGACCTTCCTCAAAAGGTTTTGGTGTACGCAATACCAAGTTTCATTAAACAACGATATATTATTATAATATTAATATGAACTAGTTTTTATTAATAGTATTAACAAAATTATGAATTTTATAACATTATCATTCATCATACACATATTCTATAACATGGTATATGAACAAAATAAATTTTTTGTGTAAAATAATTATTTTAAAAAAATACAGTTTTGCCGCCTTTTGATATAGAACCCACATTAAATATAGTTTTTGACAAATTAATGAGTCTAATTTGACAATATTAACTGAATCATTGCAATAATTATGTAAAATTTTAGTGTGGATAATTTTTTAATATTTTTCTATTAACTTTCATATTTTGATGAATAGTAACAATATTCTAAATTTTAATTAAAAACAAATTTTTTTCATCAAGATAATTTAGTTGGTAAAATTATATTATATAATGGTTGTAAATATAAATATAATATATTTTCACTATTTAATATAATGTATGTCATTATCATTACTTTTACATTGAATTCATAGGTAAAAAAATTTCAATCTTTTACAATGTTTTAACTATTGAAACTCATTTTCTCAACATCGGGATAAATTTAAAATTAAATAATACAACTTATATGTTTTGAATTTGAAAAAATATATCCCATATTTAGAATCATTAGGTCCAAATTATGTTAATATGCTACTTATTGTTTTTAGTCATTATGAATAGTAACTACGGTAAATTTTATTTACTATAATTAATCGAAAATAGGGTAACTAAGGGTAAAAATAAGATTATAAAATTATCATAACTCCTTCCAAAATTAAATTGGATGAATAAAAGTCGACCCATATCCCCTAAGGGTCTGAATAGATTCATTTAATGGTCTTTTTACCACGAAAAAGATGTAATTATTATTAAAACCCAAGAAGGTGACAACATGTCACTCTCTTATATCATATAAGTGTAATAATTTTAATTTAGTGAAAAACATCATAAAACTTAGAAAATAAATAGTAACCATAAATTTAAAAAAATATACATCATGTAATGTTATTTATAATTTAAAAGGATTAAATAATTATCTTTAATTGTTACACAATAGTGATGTATAAATTATTTTATTGATTAAAATATCAAATAAATGGTTTAAAAATTTTAAAATAAATATTATATGAACTATTTAATGTGCTCAACTAATTTTATAGATTAATTGTACATGTTAGGGATCAACTGAAAATTTTGGTTCGAATATTTATTCAATGTGGATTTTATTTAAATTCAAATAATTGAATAGTGTTAAAATTTACACTATTGTTATTTTATAAATATAACATATTATTAAATTGTTTAAAAATCGCAAAAAATTTTAAAAATGATAAATTGAAATTTATATAATATAAATGCCATAAATTAACTAATTATGGACAATTCAAAACACATAAGTATGTATTTATAACAATTTAAATATTAGAATATTATTACCGCAATTACAATTAACTAGATTAAATAAGGATAAATCAAAATAATACAGTTTAAAATAAACATAAAACATGTCATGATTAGATTGGATTATGATATAATGACCTTATATCATCTCATCTTCAACTTTGAGTAATTTGGAAAGTTTTTATGTGGGGTTTGAGATTATTATAAATTAATATTTTTGAGGTTTTAAAAAGTGCCCCTCTCTTCTTTTATTCAAGGGAACCTCCTACCTCTCCACTTCACAACATGTTGAACCTTCATGCTCCAAAAAAAACCTGTATATTTATCTTATAAACTTCACTAGAAACATACTATAGGTCCTAGTTTTCTTCAAATACGTACTTTAGTGCCCTAAGACGAGGTTTAGAAGAGGCGTGTCGAAGAAGATGTCATATCCTTTAACAATTCTTTCAAATTTATTTCTTCTTTTATTTCATCTTCTTTATTTACATCATTAAAAAGTAATAACATCAGTTTTACTAAAATAATTATATGTAATTATATATATTAAACAAATCTATTTCACTTTCTATTTATCCTATGAAAAACGAAATCATCGTGTGTGTGTGTACGTACGGCTTACCATCTCCAAGCTGTGGTGTAATTTGTTTTTCCACCACCACAATTCATGGATTGCTATAATGGTAGAAATAATAACTATATATAATTATTATAACATCATAATGATACTGATATATTATATAATCCACTCCAATTCCATTTTATAATTCTGGGAATGATATCATCGCTTGTGCATACGTACAGATTACCATCTCCACGACGTGATGAGATTCTTACTTCATGTTCCCCAATACAAATTGATTATAATGTTTATATAATAAGTAATCATGAAATTTATGACATAATAATGATATTGTATTAATGAATATTTTATTTACTTACTTCCATTAAATTTAATAAGGAAACGAAAATAGTGTTCATGCGTACGTACGACCAACTGTCTCCATGAATGGTGTATTTCATTCCATTTGTTGATCTATTATATATACTTATATATTGAATATATATTATATATAAATCATTTTTTACATTCTGTATGTATGTAATCATTATATATGTAATCATATGAATAATTACAAGTCAAAACATGCACGATGTATGAAACAATTTTACCCAAAACACTTCATTAACATGGAATTGACAAATGAATGGGTAATATAAACTAATAAGTGAATTATATATGATATCATAAATATTATTAGGTTTCTAATACAAGTTAATAATATGTTTAAACCCACTAGACATGAGTTTATGATAGATACAAAAGAAATAGAACATAAGGTAAGGGATTATTTCGTATCACTTTTATTTCTATGAGACATACGCCTTAATCACCATCAATTTATTTTTTATGGTGTTTATGCTTCCCATTAATGTTTTATTATTTTTATTATGAAGGATATGATATATTACATATGAATGTTATTTTTTATCTTATTACACGTATGATTTCACCGTTCATAAATGGTAAGGGATAATTATTCCAATCTCGTTCTTATCCGAGATTGTTTATTTGTAACTATTTAATGGGGTTATGATTATCATCCATGTCCATGTTTTCTCAAAATGCTTTCATTAAATGTTTAATATTCATACATGTATGTATAAATTCATTTTTACCATTTTTTGAATTTTTCCACAAGGTATTGAACGAATCATTCTTTTTATTAGAATACGAGTTACTTTTGGACCTTTCCGACAAAAGTACGAGGAGAATGTTTTTTTAACTTATGCGGTGTCAATGGATATTGACTATTTTATAACACATTATTTAAATGAATCTTCCTCTAAAAGAATTCATGGATAGTTTCAACAAAATTATTTTTTTAAAATATTTAATGAAATATTTATAATAGAAAATGATTTGGAAAAAAAAGGAATATTTTCCTCAAAAATTCATTTCATGTGTTTTAAGAAAACTATTCTCCATTTAAGATGACAGAATTTAATATGGTTATGTTTTAATTATAATGTCTCTATTATACACATGATTTGATTTATTTTTATTAAATGATATCCATTTAATTTATATGGATTATGTCATGATGGGATGATGTTTATGAAACCCATTTTATATATTGGTTATGATGAATAATTTATGTTTATATTGTGGAACACTTAAGAATGATTTCATTATGAAATTTGTGGGACATACATCTCCCTATAATGCATTGGGCAATGATTTATATCTCATGAGATAGACATGGATGGAATGACACATAAATTTGGTTCAGTAATATAGTTCTAGAACAATAACTAAACTCAGTTTAGTAATGGACTTTGTCCACTATGATTGTCTTGGAAGAAATGTCTTAGATACTGTGGAAATCATATAATGTGATTAATTATTAGCCAAAATTACATGTTTTATTCCCATGAAATTTTGTCATGATTATTGTTCTTTTCTGATCTATGCCTTATGTACTGTCAAGAATTATGTCATTACTCATATTTTACATTCATGTTTTTATGATCAAATGTTTATAGATTGTTTTATGTTATCCATGTTTACCCTTACTGTGCATTTGAGGCCACCCTTTTTATATTTTTTCCCCAGTATATAAAAAATGTTTTAGGTATGAAAAAAGGGGAAGAACATTATGGGAGATGTTGAAGATCTTTCACCATGATTAGAAGCTTTTGTTCTGAGTTTATGATGACACTGAACTATTACAGTCCTTGGGTGTCTATTTTTTGTTATGTATTAAGTATTACACAAATGTAATGTGACATCCATGTACGTCAAGAATGGGTCTCTACTGTCTGTATCAAATAAAATGTTTAGTTAACCATTGGAAACTAGGATGTGAAATCATTAGTGAGATCCCGAGATATATTTCTAAGGTATGTCTAGGGATGTCCCTGTGGTTAAGTATAAGTATAGGCTTAAATCCTTGAATTTTGTTAATGATCGTGAATAACCTAGGGTGAACCTAAGCTGTCATAGAATAAAAAAGTTGTCATATGTTAAACATCCTATAAGAGAATTTTTATGATTATGTGGTTCGTCATTATTTTAACTCCTTCTTACAAAATAGTTTCTGGTTTTAGTTAATGGAGGGAACCCGAAGGAATTGGGTTAACATTTAATCTGATGGAAAAATTGGTGACTATGAGAAGAGAAATTGCGTAATGCCTAGAGAGAAATATTTTTTGATTATGCTGAATCAGTCATCATGATATATTATTATTAAGGTGAACTTTAGTGGTATTCCTAAGTCATCAAATAAGTGGACGATGGAATTTTATGCATGTTCTCTTAGATAGAAACATATAGGAAGGAAGATGAAGCATTGTACATATCAAGGATAAGGGCTGAAGAACCATGAGTAATACCTCAAATGGTGGGGGAAATGTTATCTGTGTGGGGAAAAGGGGAATAGAGTGAAAGAATATTATGGAGTTCAATGTCTTATCAGTGGAGGGATTGGGTATTACCCCACTCAATGCCCGGACCTATGATGTTACTTCTAAAGCAAGAAAGAACCTATTTCATTCCAATCATTGAAGAGGATGAATTGAACGGATTGTGTTTTTTAATTCACGAATAATGTTATTGAGGTACTTTTATGGTATATTGAAATATCTATGTATTGGTTCGTTGTGGGTTTCCATAAAAATATGGTACCATTTACCATGAAAAGTGATTGAAATATTTTTGGAAAAAGATGATATGTGAAAAAATGTAGGTATACAGAGAAAAAAATAAGTTTGATAGTATTAATTATATCATTACTGATATAAGGAAAAAGTGACATCATGGTTAGCGTATATAGAAATTTTTGGATTTTGGTATGTTGAAATAATTAACTTTTGACAACATTCATGTTTCAATAAGGTTCTATGGTAATTCATTTTTCAAGAGAATACATATTTATGGTATTCACCTGTTTGGAATATGACCAACAAGATATATCTTATGATATGTGGGGGATAAATGTTGGTAATCACATTCTTTATATATGGCCTCTCCAGTAATCTTTTTCATTATACTATGAGATTGGACATAAGTATTTTGGTTAATCCAAATGATTGGAATCGATTAATTTAGACACCAGATGGTATTGTTTATGGGTTGAACTGTTTGATGTTATTTCTGAAATATTATAATATTATAGTTTTAGAAAAATAACAACCCGTAGGATGAGTGAAAACCCATCTCCTCAGACAAGGATGAGGTAATCGAACCCACAACCGGAGTGAGACAAGCCTTTATTGCCTACCACTATCCTACAGGAAGTCCCTAGATATTAAAAACTTGTTTTATTTTATAAAGCCATATGATATATGAAGTAAATACATTTTTGGAACCATATATGATTAATCTCACCATAGATGGTCTTATGTATATTTAATAAATTTTTCTAACCTTATGTTTATGACAGATGGAATGACATATCATTCTATCGCATGATCTGCTAGCACTTCACAATTGACATATTCAACTTCATTTATTTAAGAGATGAAGTGGAAATTTTTCAAGACACAAACAACGGTGAGTTTGTACCAAAATCAAGTAAGTATTTCTTCTAATTCAAAATTTATAAATTTTTTGAATGGATCATGAAAACCATAAATTTTTTCATAGTACCCTTATATTGGATGAATCAGATGGTACCTTAGATCATCACAAATTTCTAAAATTGTGATTTTTGGATTTTTTTCATAGCCATGTTTTCTACCACTCTCCTTCAGAACATGATGGTTAGATTTCTCTTTCATATTCATATTTTCACCTATGTTCTCCTATGTGTAAACCCAGTGATGTGATAATTTTGGTAACTGTTACATTTCAAACATGTGTTTTTTAAATTATGTTTTAGTATTTCTTTTTACAATGTGGGTTTCTATGAAAGAAAATTTCATGTAGTAAACCATTTTAAACCCCAATTAATTTTGTGGGTGAAATTCATTTTAATTGTAGTAAAATGTAATACCCCGAAATTATATGAGAAATATTCTTTTAATTTCTTTGATGTATTGTGTATTAAGATAAAAAAATACTAACTTTCACTATACACAACATCTTATTAGCTTATAGTATACGTAAACACAATTATTGGCTTGTGTTGCACGGAATACCAACCATTCTCAATAAGTTGTGTTGTACGCACTACTGAGTTTCAATAAACAATGATATATTATTATAACATTATTGTGAACAAGCAATTATGAATAGAATTAATTTTTTTTTAATTTTATAACATTATAATTTATCTTACACATATTCTAAACATGGTAAGAGAATAAAATAATTTTTTTGGGTAAAATAATTATTTTATAAAAAATGAAGTTTTGCTGCCTTTTGATGGTGCAAAAATATTAAATCTTTTTTTTTTACATGTTAATGAGTTTAATTTGAAAAAATAAACTGAATTATTGCAATAATTTTTATAATAATGTTCTTGGATAATTTTTAAATATTTTTCTGTTAAGTTTCATATTTTCATGAATAGTAAAAATACAGTAAATTATAATTAAAAAAAATTTCATCCAGATCATTTATGTGGTTAACTAATAATATTTAATTTTGTTAAAGTATTAATAGAATATATTTTTTAAATTTAATATAATTTATGCCATTATACTTAATTTTACATTGAATTCATAGGTAAAAACAATTCAATCTTTTGCGATGTTTTGACTTTTAAAACCTGTTTTCTCAACAGTGGGATAAATTTTAAATTAAATACTTCAACTTCTATGTTTTTAATTTGAAAAAATTGATTCCATATTTGGAATCATTTTCTCCAAATTATTTGAATTGGATACTTTTTATTTTTATACATTATGAATAATAACTACGGTAAATTTTATTTACTCGAGTTTTAGGTAAATCGGATAATTAAGGGAAAATATAAGAATATAAAATTACCCTAACACCATCAAAAATATTATTGGATGAATAAAAGTCGACCCATATATCCTAAGGGTCGTAATATATTGATTTCATGGAATTTTTACCATGAAAAGAATGTAATTATATTAAAACCAAAGAAAGTGACAACATGTCACTCTCTTATATCTTATAAGTGTAATAATATTAATTTAGTAATATACGTCAAAAAACATCAAAAAAAATATTCACCAGAAAGATAATAAAAGTATAAACATCATTTGAATTTATTTAGAATTTTTAGGGATTAAATAATTATCATTAATGGTGACACAATAGTGATGTAGAAATTATTTTATTGATTGAAATATCAAATAAATGGTTTTAAAAATATTAAAATAAACATTATGTGAACTATTTACTATGATCCACTAATTTTCAAGAAGAATATTACATGTTAGGGATCTATTAAATATTTTTTTCGAATATATCTCTCGTCTGGATTATATTTAAATTAAAATAATATAATAGTGTCAAAATTAAGAGTATTGATATTTAATAAAAACAAAATTATTATTAAATTAATTAAAAATCAAAAAAATATTTTACAATTGTAAATTGAAATTTATATGGTATATAATGTTATTAAGTATCCAATTATGGACAATTCACAACACATAATTAAGTATTTATAAAACGTTAAAAATTAGAATATTATTATCGCAAATACAATTAACTAGATTAAATAAGGATAAATAAAAATGATAAGGTTTAAAATAAACATAAAACATCTGAAAATTATATTAGTTGATGATATTAAAAACATATATCATCTTATATTTTATGTTGAGTAATTTTAAATGTTTTTATGTGGGGTTTGAGTTTATTATGAATTAATATTTTTGAGGTTTCTAAAAGTTCACGTCTCTTCTCTTATAAAAAGGCACCTCCTCCCTCTCCTCCTCACAACATTTTTAGCCTTCATGCTCGGCCAAAACCTGTCCATTAATCTTCTCTACATACCTAGAAACATACTAGAGGTCCTGTTTTTCTTCAGAGACCAATGTTAGTGCCCTAAGAGGAGGTTTAGAAGAGGCGCGTCGAAGAAGATGTAATATCCTTTACCGATTCTTTCAAATTTATTTCATATTCTACTTACTCTTATTGATTTGTTTCAATATATAGTAATAAAATCTGTATCACTCATATAATGATATGTTATTATAAATATGAAATAACCATATTTCAACTTATATCCACAGTATGAAAAACAAAATCATCGCACGTCTGTACGTACGACTTACCGTCCCCACACCGTGGTGTGATCTATTTTTCCACCACCACCATACATGGATGGGTATAATGGGGGAAATAATTTATATATATGATTATTATAAAATAATACTGATTCTGAGATATTATATTATCCACTCCAATTCCATTCAATAATTATGTGAACAATATCATCGCTCATGTATACGTATTGATTACCATCTCCACGATGCAATGAGGTTCATTATTCTTGTTAACCATTCCAAAATGATTATAAAGTAAATATAAAAAGTAATTATGAAATATATGAAATAATAATGATACTATATTTATGTATATGTTATTTACATACATACGTTCAATTTAATAAGGAAACAAAAACAACGTTCAGGCGTACATATGGCCTGCCATCTCCAGGAACTGTGTATTTCATTCCATTTAGCGATATTATATATATATATATATATTATGACTATATACTATACATAAATCATGTTTTAAATTATTTATTTAAACAATCTTGATATTATTAATCATATGAATAATTGCAAGTGAATACACGTACGATGAATGAAATAATTTTACCCAAAACACTGCTTTAACATCGAATTGTCAAATGAACATGTAATATAAACTAATGAGTGAATCATATATGATATCATAAATATTATTATGGTTCTGATACAAGATAATAATATGTTTATACCCACTATACTGGAGTCTCAGACACTTAGGTATGTAATTGGATATAAGGTATGGGATTATTTCTTGTCACTTTAATTTTTGTGAGACATATGCCTTAATCACCATCAATTTCTTCTGTGAGACATATTCCTTAATCAATATAAAAATGTATTGGTCAGCCTTTTCATGCTCCATTGATCATATGTCTTATGGATTGAACCCAATTGATCTTCCATGTAATCATACCCATTCTAAGAGTTTACCATACCCAAACACATCCAACCCAATAGTCAGGTTATATTGTCGACTCTTGATATGCTAGTATCTAAGTGGGTTGATATACCACCTACAATAATTAAATATGGTCATAAAGAACTTATGAGTTCATATTAGTGGGATTCTATAACATGTTCTTATTTCGATGTATTTTCTCTTATCTTGATGTTGATACAGGTGTTAGAGTTTTCTACCTATTTATGATAGATTCATTGGTTAAAAGACGGTCTATTAATATAATTATCCCCATCGTCACCTAAATTCAAGAGTTATTTGGGATGTTATATGAGTGAAGAACTCTACATCTTCATAGAGGCCATTTCAATTTTTATGTGGCTGGATAACATAGTGCTCCTGCTTCTAGGAGTATCCACATACCATGATGGTTCCTCGTTTTGAGTTATGCCCAATTGTACATAGTACTGTCGTGATCCATCCCAATACCCTTTATGTTGATTTTATGGTTTACTTACTGAGTGAATATTTTTTCTTTTCCTGGTACCTCACATGATTCCTCATGGAGCAGTATTGGATGGCATTAGTGGTGGTTTAGAAGAATGTTCATACATTATTGTGTTGAAGGTTGGAATCCTAGAAACTCATATTGACATAGTAACTATCTATGAACCAAATACCCTATATATCTTTTCAAAGAAATTTATATGCCAACGACACATCATGCCTCCCCCATTTAATATATTTAAGAGGTCATTCCATAAGGTATTCCTTCACAAATTGTGGTTAATGATGGTGTTGGAGGTTTATTGTACACAAGACCTTATTCCCACACAAAATACTTAAATTTCATATCAATGGTGTGTTATCACCTATGGTTGACATAATACACCGACATAGTATTGGGGAGATTATCTTGATGGGTGCAATGGCCATTGGGTTTCTCTATTCTCAGGCTAATTTTAGCATCTCTCCATATTCCCTTTTTGAGGAGGATTTTATCTGTTTTAACATGCGTTTGGAGGGGACATCATCCATATTCACCATACCTATAAAGAGTGATTCAAATAATATATCTTTTTTTGACCCAGTTAGTTTTACTACTATGGCTAGCCCATGTGTAATGGAAATGAAAATTTCTAATGTCACATCCAACCCTCCATACATGGAATCATTTGGTGATCCATATATTGAGGTGGGTGAACTACCTGCTTGGGAATCATGATAAAGGGTTATTCCATTAGACAACTTTTTAATTCCATATTTTATTTAAATGATAGTAGGTGAGAAGAACCAATATTTAGAAGCATCTGAGGTTACTAGGATATGTGGGAATGGGCATGGATTCAATTGTTTTAATGTTATCACTGAAAGACCGTTGGAATAATTTAATAACCACGTGGGCAATCTCAGGTGACTATATAATGAATTGGCCTTAGGTGCCTTCAATTATAGGCAGTTTCACCTTATTTCATACCAAATCTTCATCACTCGAGAGGACCTACATGTTCACCAATGTGACCTTGGTCAATTCAACACCTCCCCTCACTAGATAGTGGATTTATGGGATATTTCCATAGAGATACACCACCTTATGATATAGAAAGTGAACTCTTATGATCATGTGATGGCATAAAATGAGGATCTTCAATAGTGTGAATCTCACAATGGAATGTTGAAAGCTAATATATCAAATTCAACTAAAAATCATGAAGCTATTAGATAGATATTTCGGGATATTAGGGCACCTATTTGAGACATATACCAAATGGTCAAGGTTGATTTCAAATAGTGGATGACCTTGGAAAATGCTCTTAATGGTTTGCACCAAGTTATTTTCAATTTTCTAATCAGAGAGAGCTATATTTATGAAAAAACAAATCGGTTGTCCCATGTTTGTCGTTCACCTTTTGTCAATTTCATTTGAAAGATACTCCAAAATTTGGATGTTCTATTTTCTTTTTAATAGGTAATACAATTTTTTTCTCTCCCAAATTTTCCTTTTATTGTTCTATCATATGATAATCTTCACCAGATATTGATTTGAATCATGATCCGATGTAATTTAAATAATAAAAGTGTGATCTACTTTTTTCTTAGCTAAGGGACTCAATGAGTGTAACTTGACTGCTGCTAGGATTACATGAATGATCCAATTTTTTTTGACTTTTTCTATTATAAAACTAACTTTTCCATATTCCTGATATGACACAATCATAGAGGGAATAACCAGACTTTTTATTAGGCCTCCCTATGAGGGATCTCAACCTAACAAGATATGTGTCTTATTTTTGTTTCTCGGTGTCTTTTTTAACCCTTACAGTGTGTTATTCTAGCAACTTGATACTCAACTTTTTCCTAGGGTTCCCGTTTTGCAGGTTTTCAGCCTGTTGAGTTTCTTGTCTCATTTTGTGGGATTTGTAAAGTCTTGTAAGTTAGATAATTATTATTGATGATTTAAGTCATATATCATTGACCATGAATTTACAAGGTGATAGACCATGTATTATATATTGGCATAGAATACCATCATATTTTCCAGACACGTGTGAGGTATTTTTCTTGATATTGTTTTTGAATTTTGGGGCCGGATATGTGATATGTTGTATAGAAGACATTGTTGAGTATTGTGTAAGAAATAGCTCTCCTGAGGATGAACATCTATTAGGTTGATAGGACATTATTTTTGTAAACTAATTGATATTAAATAGGGAATATTTATTATAGATAGAAAGAGGTGTCCCAAGGACATTAACTATCCATTTTAGATGGATAGAGTGAATTCATGGGACATTGGATTTCTAAAGACCACAAAGGGTGTAATGTTAATGGAGTGGTGACTTAATGTGGGAAGGTATTCATGTACATTTAAATCCCCAAATGGAGACAACACATACATGAATTTGGATTTTGTACATGATATTTGAATAAGTGTCTAGTTTGACATCATGAAACAATTACTTTTTGGGGTTTTCAACATTTATGGAAAAAATGGGAAAATAATCACCCTTTAATGGTATTATTGTATGAAATTTTCTATTATTTTCAGGAAAAAGGGTTCAAATGATATGAACTGAAACTGGGGGGGTTATGAATCCTATAAATTATAAGGGAAATGGGAACCATTTAGGTGTATAGAGGTAGTAAAATCCTCTCCTGATGATGAATTTTTCTCTAGTTGGCATGCATTTGTTTGTTGGCAACTAATGTTCAGACATTGGGAAATATTGTACATTGTCCAGTAGAGGTATCCAATAGAATGTAACCATACATTTTCAATGGTTGTGTAACGATATATAGACTAAAATATTTTTGATCATAGATTTTATTTTATGTAACAAAGGTAACAAAATTTTATTGGGGATTACAAGTTACAATATCCCAATGAAAATGAAAATGGTATATTTTCCAAACTAGGTTGTTGTGGTCCCTTTCGTGGGACTAACTCATGCATAATACCTAACATTGGTCTTACAATTTATTATGTTGTGGTAATTATATACCCATATCATGTCCTCCCATGTGGATCCAACTCAGGAATGGTAGTGAGGCATTATTTGAATATGATATTACCAGTGGGTTTAAGATCATATTGACCTACATCATGCTGATTTATTTCACTAATGGAGTATGGTGGAATGCACTCATTGTCATGTCTGAAATTTCTTATGTAGATTTGTCCCACAAACAGTAATATTTGATAAATTTATGTACTTTATATAGGCTCAAAATATGATGTTTAGAGGTCAGCATGTATTGTATGATTATAAGAGTAAATCCAAGGATACTTCATGTTGATAAAACTAAATATATGTGTCCGAACAACACATAGAGATGTGTATTTTTAATTACGTTGTGGTTGGTAAAAGACATATGAAGCCCAATTTTTTTTTGAGAATGAATACACCAATGGTTTTTGATATCTTTCAATTTAATTTCATTTTATTAGGAAGTTTTCATGTATTTTAATGTCTTAAGGTTAGAATAGTGATAGAAAATTTTAGTTTCATGTTGATGGGACTGATTTTCCTTGAATGCAAGAGTAACATTTTGTAAATTCATGAAATGAGATTTCGGAATGCACTAGAAATGAAGGGGGGGTTTAAAATATAATCTAGGGGACTCATAGTACAAGATGAAGGATACAGGTCATGGGATCCATTAGGTAAAACAGAGGAAAGAAAAATCCTCTCCATAAGAAAAACTAGTATCTTGTTGATGTTCCTTTATTGTGGGGAAACATCTATAGTGCTGCTATGGATTTTTTTTTCATATTCTAGATAAGGTGTCATTAGAACATAGACCATCCATTTATGATGGTCATCGAGTTTTATGAAGATTCGAGATACAAGGAGCGTAGAGTCTAGTGAATGGAATGGACATGTATGGAAACACATGAAACATCCATTCATCAATTGGACAAGAAGTATGTATCTCCATACAAATATCAAAATCATATATAGGGGTAGTTTGATTTCAGGACAGATCCTTGATGTTGAATACATATTTTGAATAATCTGCATAGAGGATTATCCATTCATTATATGATAGGGGAATTTTTTGGCAGTGGTTGGGTGCATGATGTGGGATTTGGGGGTTGATATGTACCTCAATGAAAAAAAGGATGAAACCACACATAGATCAAAGAGACATTCCTTATCATATTTTATTCATCCATATGGGGTGGACTTTTTTTGGGGGTCCTTAAAATAGGGCCTATTAAGATTTCCCTTGCATTGAATTAGACTGTTTATATGTAGGGGCATTTTATGCATTTGGGAGGGGATGTGCCAATATATGCTGTGAAATCATCGCCACATATCATGGAATAAAAACGATCAAGTGGTACAATGTTATCATAATACCATACAATTTAGAATCATCTGATATGGACATAGATGATCAACATGAAAGTGTGGGAATATTTTGGGAGGGAACAAAGATGGAGACTTGGGATTCACTACGTATCTCATGAGGATAAAAATTAAGCTATAGATAGTTTTATTATGATGACTATCCACACATTTCTAAACCATACATAGGTGAATGATTTTTTGTGCCTTTACAATAAATGGATATGAGATAGAGTGTATGAAAATCACAATGTATGTCATGTGGATATGAATCAAGCCACACATAGTTCCGGTGATTCCATGTATTTTATTTTAATGTGGTGTTTATGGTGGAAGACTGATGTGAAAACATGGAAATTTCTTATTTGGGACGAAACATAATAGTTTGAACATAACTACATATCCTAGGAGGATAAGAATCAAACCACATTAAGTTCAAGAAATTCCATACAGTTTAATGTCATGTGACAAGGACCCATGGGATGCCTTTTATGGTCTTTCAATTAAGACAGTTAATGGGAATATTCAGACCATTTTGCATTTCATATGAAGTTGATCCCTTAACCCAATTCCTAATCTCTCGTGGGCTATGCTCGATGTGAGAAGCAAGGAGTAGCATGAGTTCCACACAATGTTGAGATATTTGAGAGTAAATAAATGGATATTCATATCATGTGGTGGATTTAATATTTTATAAGATCAAGTCATTCTAACGTATCTCATTCAAAATGATAATCAAGTCATACGTTGTTCTATGATGAATCCTCCTAGAATTAGTTTGGTCCATGTGCAAGGAGTGTGAATTTTTAGATGATGGTTGGGCCAATGACATAGGTCTAGGTTTCACAATGTATCCCATGAGGGTAGGAATCAAGAATGAAATAGTACATTCATGTGGAATAGTTGTTGACCAATGTTGGTGGGGATGCCCTATCTGGTGATATCATCATGGTGTTACATAGTATAAAATAATGAGACAAGGACATGATAGGAGTGTAGTTTAGCTACATATGGTAGGTAATGTCACAATATAATTAAGTGCCATGTTATAGGGGTGACATACATATAGTTTAACATGATGTGGTAAATACATAGACACTATATATTTTAATGTAACAGAAAAATGAATTTTTATTATGATTTAAATGTCATGTGATCAATATTATGAATTCCATAATGTTTAACACCTTTACTCTTGGACCAGTTCATATATTTTAACGTCATGTAACTAGGATGGTTGAGTATATGTTAACATCAATTTACAATGGTGTATTCCTTTGGATACATGAAATATTTAATCATGAACATTACATTTTTAAGTGTTGTAATAATATTTACACCCATTAAAACTAAAGAATATGAACCATTGGAGTGTACATTATGTATTACATAAGGTCCCACCCATTTTTTTTCCAATATGGGGGGTTTCTTTCTAAGTATCATCAGTGTTATGAGAAAAAACAATATTTATCATTCAAGGAATGGTAGGAGGAAAATATTTTTGTTGATGGCTTATGCAATCCAGTTTTGATAAACATCCAAATGGTTCATGGTATCCAATAAATTTTCACAAGGAATCAAAATTCATACAGCCACTTATAGGATTAAACATCAATATAAAATTGGTTATAAAGGGAATTAATAATAGAGGGAAGATGGAATGTGATAGGTATGATCAATTTCATTCCATATACTAATGAATATAGTTTATCTTGAGTAGTGGTATGGGTGGTGGTCTGATAAGACCACAGAGCATGAAGGTACATTTCCGGTCATGACTTCTTATCCTTATATATAATTTTTTGAGTTTATTGGATATGGACTTATTGATGACCACTATCTATATGTTGGAAGATTCATGATAGTGCAATGAACAATTGGCCTTGATACTATACTCCTGATATGATTTACATAATTTAGCAAAGTAGAAATTGGTGATGTTGTCCATCATTATTGTCTGAGGGACACCAAATTGGGTGATGATATTGGCTATCACAAAGATGATACAATTTTTTCCCCCAAATTCATTGCGAGATAGATATTTTGGTCATTTGATAAACAATTCATCTTTTGTGAGGATGGATTATAATTTCATAGATATAGTTGGTGATTATGGTCCCACAACATCCATTCAAAATTAGTAAAATGTAAAGGTGCACATGGCTATGTTATGTAACTATGTGGCTTGTTGATTAAATTCAAATAAACATGGATTGAATGAAACGTTTTGGAAATGTTAGTGTAGTCTTGAGTCATAGTTGGCCAATATTATACAAGGAACATAAATTTTACAAGAATTCTTGGATGTTTATTAATGTACACCATAGGCTCTAGTGTGTACCTCTTTCATGAGGAAAATGGTCACTCCTCCTTTAATACATCCGAGAAGGACACCATTAAGGCCTCATTTATGGAGGAACATTCTTTATTTTGGCCATCATATGGAACAATACTAATTACTCATCTTTGGGTTTTCTCCCTCCTGGATCTATAAATGGTGATTTGTCTATTTTGGATAATGTTCATAATGGGAGTCATCCAACCAGTGGTTGGATCATACAGCTCAAGTATGGGACTAACTTAATCGATTTCATCTATAGGTACATTATCAAATGGCATGACCATCTGGTGGTTAGAAATTTTTATGACATTTTCTTCTCGATATGGATCATATATAGTAGTTGTTGAATTTTTCAATACAGAATCTTGATCATTTTATGACTAGTGGATATAGTTTAATGTCTAGTCGGAAGGGAAATTCACACTCATTCCATAGGAATGATGAAAAAAATGGGATTATCACATCTTTTTTTGATGTAACAATCAATGTTAACATCCTTGAGGATAATTTCTAATAATACTTATCTCTAAAAGAGTTTTACAAGTCCTTGATGTGCCATCCCTAGCCCTAAATTCGTAGCCGATTATTCTACTTCATTGTTTTGACACCCCTTATCCAATAGTAAGGAAGAAGTTAGAACATACCAAGTTGGAGATATATGTATGATTCCCATCCATATATTGTTAATTATCGTGTCATCTATAATTTCACCCACATTACTTCAGGATACACCGTCAAAAATTATGTCCCAAATTTGAAAGTCATTTTTAAAGTGAAAAAAATTTCATCTAGAAAGTCAGCTTATGATGAAGTAATTTATACTGAGGGGAACTCTGTGAGGAAATATATCTGTTTCTTATCATGGAATCAATAATGAGGAATGAACTACATGTGAATTTTTTATATAATGGCCACCCACAGTGACAAATGTCCAGTTAATATTGTACTATTGAAAATGTGCTTGAGGTGTTTTCTATTGGAGACCAAGTAGATCTTGTGATAATGTATGTAATGTATCAGTTGTTTGATATAAAATATTTTTTCCATGTATCTTTTATTGATATTTGAGTAATGAGTCTTAGAATCAATATTGGTTTTGGTGAGAATTTAGGGGATGTTTTCTCTCCCAACGTCATTCTATTGTATGAGAAAGGCACCTATGTAATGTTGTAAGGTAGTCATATATAGGATGAGTGTTCTTCTATCCATGAGCGGCATTAGCACTAGAAGTTATAAGAAATATCTATGAAGGATGTTTAATGCTTTATGGAAATCATCAGTCCATTGATATGATACCATTTTTTAATTAACCTTGTAAAGGGAACACATTTTCCAACAATGTTGGATATAAAGTGCCATATGTAGGCAAAGGGTCCTTCACACCCCCTTTGATATGTGAGAATACAATGAAGTCAAAATCCCGGGATATCCTTATAATTTTTAGGGACAAAATCAATGCCATAATGGCGTATGAACAAGACAAGAAATTATCCTTAGGTATCTACGAATGCATATTCCAGAGGGTTCTTTTTTGGGATTTGTTGTCATTGTTTGTCTATTACAGTTTCTAGATCTGTTAGGTTATCTAGACATTGTTTCGAAATAACCACCAGGTCATCAATATAATGATAAACGATCATTTACAAGAAGGTCATGATGATGTAGTGCATGGAATGTTAATATGTCTCATTGAAATTCCTTAGAACAAATGACATTTCCTTATAATAAATACTTCCCAAGGTTCGCTGAAATCTGTGAATTTTTTGCCTTCTAATGAAATTCATATATGGTTATATCCTAAATAGCCCTCTATAAATGATAGGTCCTAGTATCAGGTAGATGCATCAATAAATAATTTTATATTCAAGACAAGAAAATCGTGTATTGTACAATGTCAGTTGTTATATGGGAAATCGATGTAGTCTCTAATTTTCCCATTTTCCCTTTAATAGTGACTATAATAACCATCAAGATGGGATATTGGAATTTGTAAATTTAGTTCGAATGGATGAAATTGACCATTGTAACCTATAATTTGATATCATGTGTCATGGGATTTTTTATGGAAACCTATTTGTAAACCATGATAACCTTCTAGACGTCCTATGTTTTGACTGTCCACTGTAGGATCGAGTCAACACATTTCTATGTAGTTCCATGAAAAAAACTCGATGAATTTGTAGTAAGGCAGTGTGTAACTTATGATCTAAAGAAGTCAATGTATAATTGATCAGGTGTGGTCATGGATCATCATCCATATTGTAGGGACCCAAAGCATTATGTACATGGACATTACATTATTTTTTCGGAATACTTAATACATAACCAACACATATTCACAAGGACCGTAAAAGTTTAGTGTCTTTGGAAACTCAGAATTTAATCTTCTAATCACGGTGAAAGATATTCAACTTCTCCCATAAAGAACTTCCTCTTTTTTTTCTTACCTAAAAGATTTATTTATATCCTGGGGAAAGGAAAACATAAAAAGGGTTAGCTCATATGCTCAGTAAGGGTAACCATAGAGATCATAAAACAATCCATAAAAATTTGAAAGCAAAAACATGAACATAAAATCTAAACATCAAAATCTTGAGAAAAGACATAAATATTGGAAGTACGTAAGGAATATATCATAAAGGAACATCAATCATGATAAAATATAATGGGAATAAATCATTTAATTTTGGAAACCATTCAGCACTTGTTATAATTTCCATAGTAGCCAAGGCATTGCAGCCAAGACCATCTTAGTGGACAAAGTCCCTTTCTGAATCGAGTTCACTCCAAGTTCCAGTCCTGTATCACTGAACCGGATTAACATACCATTCCAGCCATGTCTATCTCATGAGATATAAATCTTTACCCAATGAATTGGTGGGAGATATAGGTCCTACCCATCTCATATTGAAATCATTCTTACGTGTGCCACAAAATATTCATAAATCATTCATCATAACCCAAAGAATAAATTGGATTTCTTAAACATAATTACATCATAACATAATCCATATAAAACAAATGGATATAATTTCATCATATGAAAATTGAAACCATATAAATCATAGAGACATTATACTTGAAACATACACATATGAAATAATTCCATCTTAGATGGAAAATGGTTTTGATAAAGCACTTGAAATTAATTTTTCAGGAAAATAGCCTTTATTCTTGAAAATCATTTTCTTTTCACAAAATGCCATGAAATTTTAAAAGAAAGAGATTTTGTTGAAAATAGTCATGAAATATTTTTGAGGACACTTAATGAAAATAAGGCTTTATAAAACCGTAAATATCTTTTCACGTTGTATAAGTTTAAAAAAACAATATCCTCGTACTTTTGTCGGAAAAGTCAAAAGATACTACGTATGGTAAACAAAAAAATAGATTCCTTAAATACCATGTAGTAGAAGTAAAAAAATGGGTAAAAGGTACATCAAACATACATGAAAACATTTTTATAAAACTTTGATATGGATGATAAATATAACCCCAGTAAATACTTACGAATAAACAATCTCAGATAAAAACGAGATTAAAAAAGATATCCCTTACATAAGGTCCGATAAGCTTCGTACGTATCCGAACCTCCTGTATAATGATTTAATAATTTTTTTGACTTATTAAAGAATAATATTCATTGGTATGATGTCATAAATGGTACACTTATGAATTTATATTTCCCATTCCTTTTTTAATTCCAAGTTAAAACAATGTTTTGGGTAAAAGGGTTTTATTTATCATACATGTTTGGACTTGTTATTCTTAATATTATTACATATATCCTAATTTACATAATTACAAAATGTAGAACATTATTTATATATAATATATATTCAGTATATACATTTATATATGATAGATTGATAAATGGAATGAAATACACTGTTCATGGAGACGATTGGTCGTACGAACGCATGAACAATGTTTTCGTTTCCTTATTGAATTGAATAGAATTAAGTAGATGAAATACATAAATATATATATATATATATAGATAAATCCCGTATCATTATTATTTCATATATATCATGATTACTTATTATATATACTTTATAATCATTCATGAATGGTTAACATGGAGAATGAATCTCATCGCGTCGTGGAGACGGTATTCCATACGTACGCACGAGCGATGATATCATTCCCATGATCGTGGAATTGTATTGGAGTATATGTATACTATTTCAGAATCATTATCACTTTACAATAATCATATATAGTTCTTATTTACACTATTATACCCATCCAAGTAAGGTGGTGGTGGAAAATAGATTACACCATGACGTGGAGATGGTATTTCGTACGTACGCACATGCGGTGATTTCATTTTCCGTAGGATGGATAGATGGTGAAATAGGGTGGTTTCATAATTATAATAACATATCAGTATATGAGTGGTACGGATGTTATTAATTCATAATGAAACATCTAAAGAAGAATAAGTATAAGAAGACATAAAGTCGAAAGAATCGGTAACGGACATTACCTCTTCTTTGAAGCGCCTCTTCTTAACCTCCTCTTAGGGCACTAAATATTGTATTTGAAGAAGAAAAAGACCGCTAAGATGTTTCTATGGAATGGTAGAAGAGAAATTGACAGGGGTTGGCCGAGCTTGAAGGCTCAATGTGATGTGAGGAAGAGAGGGAGGAGGTGCACTTTCATATGGGAGGAGAAGGGCACCTTAGGAAAACTTAAAATATTATTTTATTATAAAGTCATATTCGGTTTTTAATAGCTCCAAATTGATTTTTTTAGAAGATATAGTGGGTATGGGTCCAAATCCTCTCATAAAATAAAATTTATACAAGTTTAGGTTTCTTTCTTAACCTTATCATTAAGATTTAACTTTAAGTTAAATAATTTTACTTTTACTGTATCTTCTTGTTTTCTTACACTATAAGGTTAATAATATTACTATAAAAAGCCAAAAGAACCCCAAGATGTTTATTATTAATATATATAACCTTATATAAGTCATTTGGCCGAACCATAAATTTTTATGAATAAAATAAAAATTAATAATATCATATTTGTTTTAAAAACTATTTTATGTCAATTTTGAAACTATTTGGTAATTGATTTTCTTGAATATAATAAATAAATTATTAGTTCTAAAGAAGTTAATTAAATCTATACTAACATGTCATATTAACTATGAAAATTATTGGAATTAATTAAAAGTCACAAATTACATTTATTTGAGTATTTATAACATCAATTATGTTAATATTTCATTAATAAGATAATTATTGCATCATCATTGTGTCATAAATAAATTAAATTATTTAATGAATAAAAATAATAAATAAAATACCATTATTTAAGAAATATTTTTATATTTCTAATGAATATTTATAGTTGAATTTATCTTATGTATAACCCTATATTATAATTGTTTTAGTTATTAAACAATGATTTTATCTATTTTAACTATTGTTTAAATAAAATAATATTAAATGTCCTAATCTAATCCAAGTGGGCCTAAATGGTCATATTTTATTCCTAAGGTTGTATTTGGTCGAATTAGACTTATCCAATAGAATTAAGACATGTGTTAGGGTAATAATAATATAATTTTTACCCTTAATTACCCTATCTACTTTTAACCGTGGTAAAAAAGTAAAAAGTTACTATTCACCAATAATTATTTTCATCTCATTGAACCAAATTTTAGTCCTTGATATTAACCGTATCCCTTGTATTTTTGAAATTCCACTCACAGAAGTGGTAAAATTATGATTTATGTAAATTTGCAAATTCTCCTAGGAGGTGGGTAAAAGACGGTGAAAAGTCCAATAAAATATTTATATATCTAAAATTATTATAAAATGACTCTAATGAATTAATTTGAACTTATAGATGTATTATGTATCAATTTTTACCTAAAATAAATTTAAATAAAATAAATAATTATTTTAAAAAAGTCGTTTTTAATAGTAAACTAGTGTTTTCACTATTCATTAAAAATTGAACGTTTTCCTAAAAATACCAAAATTTCACCCTAGGCTAATTTCGATATTAAGAATCCAAAAATGAAGTTAATTTTAAAAGATGAAATTTAAAACATTTCAAAAAGTGGTTATTACTACTCATAACGGCTAGTTTTAATAATATTTTAATAGCAAATCATTGTTTAGTGAAACTCGGTATTGCATATGGCGCAAGCTATCGAGGAAGGACGCGATTGCGTGTAAAGAAATCCATGCTAGTTTTTTGTGTAGTGAAAGATTCCTTTGATGATTTATATAACATAAAAACAAAAAATTTCTCATGAAAATATTGGTTGTTACATTCTACCCTCTTTAAAATGAATTTCGCCCTCAAAATTCACCGGGGTTATAAATGGTTTACTAATCAACATTTTCTTTAATAGAAACCCACATTGTAAAAAGGAATACCAAAACCAATCTTTAAAAAATAATGTAAGAAACTTAAAGGTTATCCAAATTAACTAATCACTGGGTTTCCACATAAGAAAACATAGGTGAAAATATGGATATGGAAGATAAATCTAACCACTGTGTTCGGATGGAGAGTTGTAGAGAACATGGCTACGAAAAATCCAACAATCACAAAGCCATAGGTTTTTGATGGTCTAAGGTACCATCTGATTCATCGGATATAAGGGCACTGGGACAAAATTTTTGGTTTTCAAGATCATTTCCCTAAAGTTGAAGAAATTGGAATTAGAAGAAATACTTTCTTGATTTTTGTATAGTCTCACTGTTGGATGTTCCGTGGAAAATTTACACTTCATCTCATAAAGAAATGATGTCGAATTTATGATTCGTGAAGTGTTATAAGATCATGTGATAGAATGATAGGTTATTCCATCTGTCTCAAACAAATGGTTAGAAAAAGTTATCAAAAATACATAAGTCCATCTATAGTGAGATTAATCTTATATGGTTCCTAAAATGGACTAATACTTCATATATCAAAATGATTAATATAATAATACTATTTTCTACTAAACAGGGACTTCATGTAGGCCAGTGGTCGGCGATAAAGGCCTGTCACACTTCAGTTGTGGGTTCGATTCCCACAACCTTGTCTAACGTGACGGGTTGTCGCCCATCCTGCAGGTTGTCCTTTTTCTAAAACTACATTATTATAACATTCCATCAATAATATTGAAAAAGTTATAGACTTATGCAATACTATCTTATGTCCAACATAATCCATTCCAATCATTAGGCTTATCCAAAATCCTGCAGTCCAATCTCCTATTATAGTGAAAATGATTACCAGAGAGTTCATATAACAAGCATGTTAATACCATCATTGATCCCATATATCATAAGATATGTCTTGTTGGTCACATTCCAAACATTATAAGGCCTTAATCATATATTATCTAGAAAAATGAATACCCATTTAACCTTAGTGAAAACATGGGTGCTATCAAAAGCTAACTCTTTCCACATACCAAAATCGCAAAATTCTGTATACTAAAACCATGATATCACTTAGTCCTTATAACAATCATGAGCTCCGAAATACTATCAAACATATTATTTTATACTTATCCATTCATTATGTGCATATCATCTTCTTTCCAAAAATATCTGAATAAACTTTCATGGTTACCAGTACCATTCAACATATACTTTCAAATACATTAGGAAAAACAATAGTGTAACAATCCAAAGATGTTTATTTATTCCATAGTACCATCAAATTACCTATACAACAAAAATCATGATTAACATACATTCATTCCACTACCTTATTAAACCATTTACCAAGATTCAACACTTCATTCATCTCATATATCATTTTTAGTCTCCTCATCATCATCCACATAAATACTACCCATATGACCATGCTGATTCTCTTCATGATATTTTCCCTTAGGGCATTGTTTTGCATTATTCTCATACATTCCACATTTAAAACATCTAATCATTGTTGATGTAGTAGAAATACCATTGTCATTATCCATGTTTTTAACCGAAACTTTTCCATTGTACTTACTGGATTTGTGTCCTTTTCCGCACCCAAATCATCTTCCAGTTCCTTTGAAAAATTCTCTTTGATGCCTCTGCCCACATGACTTACATGATAGAAATTGAACTTTCATTCCTATATGATCATCATGAAACTCCAACTTCCTCTTATTAGATGAGTCAGGAAACTTACCAAAGATGAGATTATTGATCATATTATGAGATTGCTGATTAGGAATAATAATTATATGTGGACCTCCATATCCAATTTCATTTGGTTTCTCATGAAGAATATCATTAAATTGTCCATCATATCCTCCATTATCATGAATCTTCCCATTCCCAGCCATTTTCTAAAACCCAAAAAGTGTGATAGGCCAAAATCATAATCAAGGGGGATTACCTTTAATATCTAACATCATAGGTTAAATTCAATGATCGTTACCATAATTCTAGGACTATAACCTATACTTATACTTAACCTTAGGGACATCCCTATACATACCATAGAAATATCTCTAGGGATCTCACTAAAGTTACCGCATCCTAGTTTCCAATGGTTGACTAATCCTTTCCTTTGATACCAACTGTAGAGACCCAATGCTTTACGTACATGGAAATTACATTACTTTTGCGGAATACTTAATACACAACAAACACAGACGCACAAGGACCGTAATAGTTTAGTGTCTTTGGAAACTCGGAATTTAATCTTCTAATCATGGTGAAAGATCTTAAAATTCTCCCATAAAGATCATCCCATTTTCTTATCTTACCTAAAACCTTTCTTTATATCCTGGGGAAAAGAAAACATAAAAAGTGTGAGCTGAAATGCTCAGTAAGGGTAAGCATAGAGAACATAAAACAATCCATAAAAAATTGAATGCAAAAGCTTGAACATAAAATCTAAACATCAAAATATTGAACAAAGACATAAATCTTGGAAGTACGTAAGACATATATCATAAAGGAACATAAATCTTGATAAAATATCATGGGAATAAATTAGGTAATTGTGGAAACCATTCAGTACTTGTTATGATTTCCATAGTTGCCAAGACATTACTGCCAAGACTATCTTAGTGGACAAAGTCCCTTTCTCAATCGAGTTCACTCCTCATTCCAGTCCTATATCACTGAACTGGATTAACATATCATTCTAGCCATGTCTATCTCATGAGATATAAATAATTACCCAATGCATTGGTGGGAGATATAGGTCTCACCAATCTCATATTGAAATTATTCTTACATGTGCCACAAAAAAATCATAAATCATTCATCATAACCCAAAGAATAAATTGGATTTCTTAAACATAATTCTGTTATAACATAATCCATATAAAACGAATAGATATCATTTCATCATAAGAGAACTTAAACCATATAAATCATAGAGAAATTATACATGAAACAGACACATATGAAATAATGTCATCTTAGATGGAAAATGGTTTTGATAAAGCCCTTGAAATGAATTCTTGAGGAAAATATCCTTTCTTCTTGAAAATCAATTTATTGTCACAAAATTCCATGCAATTTTAAAAGAAAGAGATATTGTTGAAAATAGTCATGAAATCATTTGGAGGAAGATTCTTGAAAATAAGGCTTTATAAAACTGTTAAAATCTGTTCACACCGTATAAGTTAAAAAAACATTCTGATCGTACTTTTGTTGGAAAAGTCAAAAAGTACCACGTATGGTAAACAAAAAAATATATTCCATACATACCATGTAGTAAAAGTAAAAAATGGGTACAAAGGACATTAAACATACATGAGATTTTTTTTATAAAACGTTTTCATGGATGATAAATATAACCCCGGTAAATACTTACGAATAAACAATCCCGGATAAAAACGGAATTGGAAAAGTTATCCATTACCTTAGGTCTGATATGCTTCGTACGTATCCAAACCTCATGTATAATGATTTAAATAATGTCATTTACTTATTACATAATCATATTCATTGTTATGATGTCATAAATGGTTCACATATGACTTTATATTACCCATTCTTTTGTAAATTCAATGTTAAAGCATTGTTTTGGGTAAAATCGGTTTATTTATCCTACGTGTTTGGACTTGTTGTTCGTGATATTATTACTTATATCCTGATTTACTTAATTACAGAATATAAAACATGATTTATATATAATATATATTCATTATATACATATATATATGATCGATCGATAAATGGAATGAAATTCACCGTTAATGGAGACGGTAGGCCGTGCGTACGCATGAATGTTGTTTTCATTTCCTTATTGAATTGAATGGAATTAAGTATATGAAATATATATATATATATATACATAAATAAAGTATCATTATTATGTAATATATATAATGATTACTTATTATGTATACTTTATAATCATTCATTAATGGTTAACATGGAGAATGAATCTCATCGCCTCGTGGAGATGGTATTCCGTACGTACGCACGAGCGATGATATCGTTCCCATGATCATCAAATTTTATTGGAATGTATATATATACTATTTTAGAATCAATATAAATTTACAATAATCATATATTGTTTTTAATTACACCATTATACCCCTCCAAGTAAGGTGGTGGTGGAAAATACATTACACCACGGCGTGGGGACGGTATTCCGTACGTACACACGTGCGGTGATTTCATTTTCCGTAGGATGTATAGACGGTGAAATAGGGTTGTTTCATACTTATAATAACATATCAGTATATGAGTTATACTGATGTTATTACTTCATAATGAAACAACTAAAGAAGAAGAAGTATAAGAAGAAATAAAGTTAAAAGAATCGGTAACAGACATTTCCTCTTCTTTGAAGCTCCTCTTCTTTGAAGCTCCTCTTCTTAACCTCCACTTAGGGCACTAAATATGGTATTTGAAGAAGACAAATAATTCTAGTATTTTTCTAAGGATGTGGAGAAGAGAAATTCTCAGGGGTTGGCCGAGCTTGAAAGATCAATGTGGTGTGAGGAAGGGAGGTAGGAGGATCCTTTTTATAAGGGAGGAGAGGGGCACCGTAGGAAAACATAAAATATTATTTTATTATAGAGTCATGTTCGGTTTTTAATAGCTCCAAAATAATTTATTTAGAATATAAGGTGGGTATGGGTCGAAAAATCTCATAATATAGTATTCAGACAAGTTTAGGTTTCTATTTTAACCTTATCATTTAGATTTAACTTTATGTTAAATAATTTTACATTTACCGTGTCTTCTTGTTTTCTTACAGTATGAGGTTAATAATCTTTATATAACAAGAAAAACGAAACCCAAGTTTTTAAAATTAATATATATATTCTTATATATGTAATTTGGATGAACCTTAGATTTTTAGGAATAAAATAACAATTAATAATATAATATTTGTTTTAAAAACTACTTTATTTCAATTTTGACACTATTTGGTAATTGATTTTTTTGAAACTCATAACAGAATGATTAGTTAGAAAAAAGTTTATTAAATCCATAATAACATGTCATAGTAACCTATAAAATTATTTCAATTCATAAAAAGTCTCAAATTACATTTATTTGAGAATATATAACATCAATTATGTTAATATTTCATTAATAAGATAATTACAGCATCATCATTGTGTCATAAATAAATTAAATTATATAATGTCTAAAAATTGTAAATAAAATGACACTATGTAGTAAGTATATTTATCTTTCTAATTAATATTTATAGTCGAATTTATCTTTTGTATAACCCTATATTAAAAATGTTTTAGTTATTAAACATTGATTTTAACTATTTGAAATACTCTTAAAAAAAATAATATTAAATCTTCTAATCTAATACAAGTGGGCCTAAATGGTCATATTTTATTCCTAAGGTTGTTTTTGGTCGAATTAAATTTACAAAATATAATTAGGACAAGTGTTAGGGTAATAATAATATAATTTTTCCCCTTAATTACGTTATTTACTATTAACCGTGGTAAAAAAAAGTAAAAAGTTACTATTCAATAAAAACTATTTTCATCTCATTGAACCACATTTTAGTCCTTTAAATTAACTATGTCTCTTGGATTTTTGAGATTCCACTCACAGAATTAGAAAAATTATGTTTTTTGTAAATTTGCAAATTCTACTAGGAGGTGGGTAAAAGACGGTGAAATGTTCAATAAAATGTTTATATATCTAAAATTATTATAAAATGACTCCAATTAATTAATTTCAACTTATATATGTATTATGTATCAATTTTGACCAAAAATAAATTTATATAAAATAAATAATTATTTAAAAAAAAGTTGGTTTTTAAATAGTAACCTAGTGTTTTAACTATTCATAAAAAATCAATATTTTTAAAAAAATACCACAATTTCACCCTAGTCTAATTTCGATATTCCGAAACCAAAAATGAAGTCCATTTTGAATGATGAAATTTATAAAATTTAAAAAAGTTGTTATTGCTCTTCATAACGACTAGTTTTAATAATATTTTAACAGCATATCATTGTTTAGTGAAACTCGGTATTGCGTACGACGCAAGCTATCGAGGAAGTTCACATTTGTGTGTAAAGAAAGCCAAGATAGTGTTGTGTGTAGTGAAATATTCCTTTGATGATGTATATAACATAAAAAACATTTCTCATAAAAATCTCGGGTGCTACACATACCATGATTTTTTTCATTGAGTTCATCATTGGTGAAATATATGCCTTCCTCAAATGTTGGAGGGGCATCACTGAATTCATCTTCCACTTCTTCCCCCTCATTCTCATTATCCTAATATTCTTAACAATGGGCTATAATCATTGAGATAATCTATCCAGTGATGGGAGGAGAGTCAATACCTAGACCATTAGAGGATGAAGTGACTTATCTTGGACAGTTTGATGGTGGGGGAAGTTCCAAATAGAATGGAATGAGATTCATAACGTTGAATTATGTATCTCCTACCTTTGTGGGCGAGGAATGTATTTTCTAGAGCTCTAATGATTGTTTAGGATAATTAGTATTTAAATATGAAAGATTTTTTATGGGATAAATTTATTTTTCTACACTAACGGAGTTAGTTTCCAAGACTACAATCATGGACAATATCGAGTATGTCTTTTAATCTGTGATCATGCTCCCAACCTGATTTCTGTGCACTGTGTATAATTCACAGAGCTGCTTGATGGGGTCAACTAGGACCATCTGCAAACCATTTGGGGTGGTGACCCTGTTAGTTCTATCGACAGATGGTCACATTATAAGGCCCCGACCTTAAACCTCACTTAATTTTGAATTATATGAATAATTCACATTGAGGATATTTTCAGGTTTATAGTATTAGAGAATTAGGATATAACTATTACATCTCAAAATATTACAAAGTAGAAACTTTTACTAAGTTTCCATAAAATAAAATCTCTTAAAAAGAAACATGTCCATTTCCATGTTTTAGGTTGCATGACGTTCCCTTGATCCCATCCTTGACCCTATTACATGTTAAGTCTTGTGGAAAACATTTCAAAAACATGGGATGGGCATAAAAATCTCAGTAAGGGATGCACAAAGAATGAAAACTGTTAGTTTTTCAAAACAACAAGTAAACCATGTATACTTTATCAAAGTAATACTTTTCACCTTTTCGAAGTAGTAAAAACTCTTCACTGAATAAAAGTTCATTACTTACCCTTCTGTAACCAAAATATTACCATAAAACCCATATAAAGATCACATAACATATAAAGGTAACTTGGGACATAAACATACTTAAGTGGAATAACCATAAGGTCGACTTCCACGCATATCACTTAATGGAATAACCATTCGGCCAACTTCCATACATACTTAATAGAATAGCCATACAGCTGACGTCCATACCCAATGCATTGGAGGTTATAACGTAACCACCCGTCCTGGTAATCACGGCACCACCCTTCATATGGTTTATCACGTAACCACCCGTTAAATGTCCAAGTACCATTATAAAATTATAACACATAAAACCAACATAAAGGAATGATAACATTTCAACATTTCAATCACAATATATCATTTAAATATATTGACATAATAGAATCCTTTATCAAAACCATTTTCAATACCAAAACAAAAAAAATTATATGGTATTCATTTTATTTTAAAAACATTACGACTTGTTGAGGAAGCCAAATATCAAATAATACTCACGGCGGCAGAAATGGTCGTTGTCACCATGTACGTAAAAAGAAACATTACTTTTTGTCATTTAGTAAAATGATTCATAGATAAAAGATTACTTTTGAATAAACATAAAAGTAAAAGGGTTTTATACACCGTATAAAAGAAGGTTGTGTATAAAACAAAATATGCCTCAATGAATGGAGATTGAGACGAAGTCCCTTACAAAACGGTATCCTTAGTTTAAGGATAAATCAATTACATAATTATGTGTGACAAACGAATACACCCAATATATGTGGATATAAATTGTAAAACAATCATAATATATTCACACATATTCATAGAATTACATATTCAAGGAGTACAAGATTATCCCAACGAATCAAATTTGGGTTAAGAATTTCCCTTGCAAAAATATGACAGCCTAACGACGTTACTAAAAAATTCCGAAAATGAGTTGATGAGAGATAAAAAGGGTATCTCATCACTTGGACATAAAATTTATATCAATAAGGATATATGAGAACATATCCCAACATAACAATATTTAATGTAAAAGACACAACAAAAGAAGTCTTTTAAAAAGATGAGGGTGAAAGGTTCCCTTACCGACATGGGTATCTTTCGAGACATGCACCCCGTGAAAGAAGGACAATACAACATTGATGTAAATAGTCATAAATGAAAGTATTATACACAATGAGTAAAATAATGGGAAGTACATACACCACTCAAAGGAAATTGTGGAAAATGTAGAATATATCTCACGGGAATAAAAGTGAGATGAAAAATCCCTTACGAAAACTTAGCAGCCTAACGGCGCCACTTAAAACTTACCGAAATGGATTGATGATATCAAATAGGGTCTCTCATCATATTAACATGAAGTTTACAGAAAGATTAATATAAAAGAACATCCCCCAACATAACAAAAATTATCTTAAAAGAAGTGACATAAAGGATAGTACTTAAAAATAAACGGAGAGGTTAGATCTCTTACGAAAATTCAGCAGCCTAACAACGCCACTCAAAACTTCCAAAATGGATTGATGAGAGAGAATATGGTCTCCCATCATATGAACATAAAAAATATAGTAATATTAATATAAAAGAACATCCCAATCACAATAATTATGAGCTTAAAAGGAATGACATAAAAGAGTGTACTTAAAAAGAAAGAGAGGAGTAGGATCCCTTACCTCGGGTCCGACTTGACTCGATCTTTCTTTAACGTGCTGAATAATAAACTTGATTTAATTTATACTTGCTTAAGAACCTTTATCAAGTTAATTATTCCTTTTATATCAATTATTTACGTGTTATAAACATTATGTAATAATTTAATTTAATAATGATTGTTTTGTCGATATTTGGTTCTTATGTCAAAAAAGGACTTCTTATAATTACATGTTGTTCATGTGGTAAAAGGTTATTTATATCCAGAATGATATTGCTGATTTGGATATCATAAATATCATATATATCCCGCATATACATGTATTTATAATATTACATAATCATTTAGAGGTAAGAAATGAAATGCGCCGTTCATGGAGACGGTAAGCCGTACGTACGCATGAACGCTACTTTCATTTCTATGTCATATTAATGGAATTTAAAATAAATGAGAGATGTGTATATTTTTAATTACAGAATTATATTCATCCTTTAGATGTATCATACATCATATATATCTATTATATGTACTTATAATAGTACATTACATCTGAGAATAAGAAATGAAATGCACCGTTCAGGGAGACGGTAAGCTGTACGTACGCATGAACGCTACTTTCATTTCTATATCATAATTTAATGGAAAGAAAACAATAATGATATAAAGGTATATTATAATTAAATTATAACATCATATTTAATAACTTTAAATCCATCCTTTATAAATCCCACATATGGCATTAATGAATCAAATCACTTTGAGGGGGCGGTAGCCCGCACTTCCTAAAATGAAGATATCACGTATACCCTTAATGGAAGCCATAAAGGTATGCCACAAATGAAAAGTACAGAAGCTTATGCAAAACATAAAAATATTATATATCATATATAAACATAGTGACATCTTAATGGACACCTTTGAAGGTGTTATATGAGTGTTGAACAATCATCATTTCGTTAGGCAGAAATTCTCCATCCACAGAAACAGTATGTACATTAACCATTAGATGAAGGTGTGTGTAAGTGTAGCTCGGATAATTATTATAAAAACATCTTAATGTATTTAAGATACTGTATTGGTTACAAAATAAGTGAATAAAAAGAGTTTAGGGGGTTGGAGAAACAAAATAAAACAAAAGAGCACAAGTGAAGACGTTACCTTAAAATTGGGTAACTCCCTTTGGTTTGAACCAAATGGGTTTCTTAAAGAGCTTACTGCCTAATTTAAGGATTATAGGATTAGGAGAGGGATGTGGAGAGGCAAAATGATCAGATCTTGTCTGAACCAAAGGCTTTAGAGGTGTGGGTAAGGTGGTAGAGGTGGGGGCCTTTTATAAGAGGAGAGGGGGGCACTCTTGGAAAAGTATAAAATGTTACTTTATTTTCAAATGGTTTTCGGATTTTAATGGTCCCACATTGATTTGTTTCAAGGATAATGTGATAAGGGTTCTAAATCCACCCATCAAATAGGTTTTTGACATGTGTAGGTCCTAGATTTTGAATTTTCATTTCATTTTTTTAAATTGTTAAATAATGAGGTCATCACTGCATCATCATGATGTCATAAAGAATTTATTTTATTTAATGTCTAAAAAATTATAAAACAAATAATATGATGTATGAAATATTTTAATCATTATAATGACTATTTATAGTCAAAACTCTGACTTGTATAACCACATGTAAAAATTGTTTCAGTAAAACAAATCATGTTTGTGACATTTTTATTTCAACTTTAAATAAAAGGCATAATTGTCATTATCAAACCCCAGTGGCGCCATGGGGTACCAAAAATCGACCCATGGGTTGTCTTGGTCGGCCATAACTCATCCAATAGGGTTAGAACAAGTGTCAGTATATTTTCATTTTATTATAATATCATTTTTACCTTAAATCACACTAATTACATTTAATCGCGATTAATAAAACTTAAAAGTTACTTTTCATCAAAAACAATTTTCATCCCATTGAACCACATTTTACTTAAACATTAAAATAATTTAAATTGGATTTTTTAAATTCAAATAATATAAGTGTTAAGGTACCATTTAAACGAAAAATAAAATTTTGTAACCACCACTTTGTGGTTTCATTATTCATCGAAAATTGGAGATTTTCAGAAAAATACCAAAAATTCACCCTAAGCTATATTTGATATTACGAATTCAAAAATGATGTCTCTTTTACCAATTTAATATCATAGAAGTTTAATTAATCAATTTTATAATTAAATACCGCTGTTAAAACAAATAGCTTGTTTTTATGAAACAATAAGTATCAAAAGATTGACAATAGTTTAAGTCCAATATTAAAGTGATATTAATTAAAATGACCACCATTGGATTAAATGGTAATAATATATTCTATTTACAATTTAAAACAAATTAAAAAGATAATCTAATCATATAAATAAATTAGATTAAAACGGGGTTTTGAATTAAAATACAACAGTTTTCACTATTCATTAATAATTGAACTTTTTCAGAAAAATACCAAAAATTTAAACAAAGTAAATTTTGATGTCCAGATTATAAAGAAGAATTTTATTTTGTCAAATATAACACATAAAATTTTCAAAATGTGGATTTAAAAGAGGTTCTCCATCAAAAGGTGGTTAATCGACCTTTTAAAGAATATTAGACACTCTACGCTTAAAATTGGATTCCTTCGCATTTTTAATCCTCTAACATTTATTGTAAAGAGAAAAAATATTTGACAAACATATATAATAATTTTGTAGTTAGTTTTGTTCATTCCCTCCATTACAATGTCTTGGCATTAACTACCATTAAAAATAATATTATTTTATTATTAGAATGCAACGTAAGATTTCCAAGAAACTTGTTGTTGCGTATTTGGTACGCCATCGAGCATATCATCCCCTTTAAAGTAATATTAATATTTTATTCAAAAATATGGATAAATGTGAAAAATGTCAAACTCTTTATTTACCTGGGGTGTTACATCCTTCCCCCCTTTTGGGAATTGCGTCCTCGCAATTTTAAAATTGGGCTTGGATACTTCATTGAAAGACCCACATCGGAAAAGGACTAAATTAAACTATCACTTTAAAAGAAATAAAGTAAAGTACAAAGGTCACCAGAGTTAACCCCTACTAGGATTCCATGTTTGAAAATATGGACATGGATGAAATAAACAGAGGGTCATGTTCTGATGGAGAGTGATAGTAAACATGTCTAGGAGAAATTTAACCCTAAGAAAATCACCAACTTGTGATGGGTTAAACGGTATTCGATTCCCCAGTAGGAAAAGTTAACAGACATCATTTTTGTTCTAAGTTACTCTTTATTGAGGAATTTATTTTTGATCTTAACTAAATCATAATGAAAAACACTTACTTGTCACGTAGACTTCCAACATTTACTAGATTCCTTAATCAAACTCATATTTTCTCCAAAAGACAAGTATTTAGGAAGACTTGTTTGCATTAAGAGTACTATAATCAATTTCTAGAGAATCACCTAATCCACAACAGAGAACTATATATTTACCATGTTTTTAGACTTTAACCAAAACAAAAAATTAAAAGGTTAGTACAAGATTAGATAATCCAGAAAAGGATAACCCTTTAAAAAAAGAAAATATATTCTTAATCTCCAAAATTTTTCCAACAAAACCCAAAGTTCAACGAGGACCATTCAATAAACAATTTTTCCATAAAATTCATCAAAGTAAACCAAACTTAGATTGAATCCCAAATATTTGAAAAAATTATTCACATAGTCTTCCATGTTAAGTCGTAACATTTATCTCCAAAAAAACATCAGTTCCTCCTAAAGTCTCGTATTGAAAAGTAATTAACCTAATCACATATCCTCCATGATAGGTTAATAAATTTCCATAGATATCCCAAAATCAATATACTCTTAATTCATAAAATCATTTAACTAAAAATAATTAGTCAAACTAACTAGGAACTTCACGTAGTCCAGTTGTCGGCGATAAATACCCATTGCACTTTGGTTGTGGGTTCGATTCACACAGCTTGTCCGATGCATCGGGTTTTCACACAGTCTGCGTGTTGTCCTTTTTCCAAAACTACATAATTCTTAAAACATTCTCCAAAAACGAGATAAAATCTTCAAAAATAACCATAATGTAATTTAACCTCAATTTTATCTCATGACATTCACTTTCCATTATTACATATAGTAACCCATAATTACCTCAAAAGTAAGGATCATATAATCCCAAATGGTTCTTTATAACTATGTCCACAAAAGAACAGATTACTATTCTTTGAATAAAATTTTCATATATCAAACATCAGTGTTACACATACTATAAAAAGTCTTCTAATGTACCCCATCATCAAAAGAAACTTAATACTCTTAAGAATTTCCCCATAATGCTTGAAGCCCTTATATGTTGACTTCTTACTCATTCAACATTCCTCATGATCTATTAACCATTACTTTCCAACTTATTCTGAAATACTTCTTTCCTACAAACAAAATCATCAATCATATCCTAAGATTCCAAAATAGGAAACAAAAGTTAAGAAATAATCCATACCTTTGATTGGTCATTTTCAGTTTCTTCATCCTCAATCCGAATGGAATTAGGTATTGGTAAACGAATATTTGTATGATCATGGTTATCCCATTCACAAAACATCTTTATAGGACATGTGATTGCATAATGACCATGCACACCACATTTAAAACATTCAATTGATCCGTCAGAAAGAAATTCGTTCCCTTTCCTCGAGTCAACTGGATGCTTCCTTTTTCCATGGTAGGTTCTTGCTTTATGACCTTCATTTACACATCTATATCATATTTCTATCACTTTGAAACATTTTCATAGGTGTTTCTTTCCACATCTATGACACCTAGGTTTTTGAACACACTTACCTTTATGATTGTTACATGCAATTTCGTAAGGATTTGTTTCTCGCATATATGATGCCATATAGAAATTACCAAGGTTTAGGTGGTCAATAATGACTCTAGATAGTTGGTTGAGGATATACACAAGAGTTTTCATTGCAGCTCCCATATCATTCAGTTGCTCACTTAGAAAACTGTCACAGTTTCCTTCACATCCACTGTTACTTTGGTGCCTGCTAGATCCAGCCATTTACTAAAACCAAAAAGGTTAGTGTGAGTATATCAACAAAACCATCATGTACTATTGAGGAAGATAAACACTAAGATATACTTACTCATTCACTTAATCTAAAACTAGGACTCTTTCTGAAATCCTAACCATTATGGTAATGCCACTTATGCTTAAAGAATACCCTAACCTCTAAAGTTATCTCAACCGACCTCTGATACCAACTATAAGTCCCCGAACATAAACCTTACTTAATATTGAATTCAATGAATAATTCACATTGAGGATCTTTTCAGGTTTAGAGTTTTAGAGAATTAGGACATAACTATTACATCTCAAAAGATTACAAAGTAGAAACTTTTACTACGTTTCCAAAAAATAAAAACTCTTAAAAAGAATCATGTCCAGTTCCATGTTTTAGGTTGCATGACTTTCCCTTGATCCGATCCTTTACCCTATTCAACGTTAAGTCCTATGAAAAACATTTCAAAAACTTGGGATGAGCATAAAAAGCTCAGTAAGGGATACACAAACAAAGAAAACTGTTAGTTTTTTAAAACAACAAGTAAACCATGTATACATTATCAAAGTAATACTTTTCACCTCTTCGAAGTAGTCAAAACTCTTCAATGAATAAAAGTTCATTACATACCCTTCTGTAACCAAAATATTACCATAAAACCCATATAAAGATAACATAACATATAAAGGAAACTTGGGACATAAACATACTTAAGTGGAATAACCATAAGGTCGACTTCCACACATATCACTTAATGGAATAGCCATTCGGCCAACTTCCATACTTACTTAATGGAATAGCCATACGGCCAACTTCCATACCCAATGCATTGGAGGTTATAACTTAACCACCCGTCCTGGTATTCACGGCACCACTCATCATATGGTTTATCACATAACCACCCGTTAAATGTCCAAGTACCATTATTAAATTATAACTCATAAAACCAACATAAAGGAATGATAACATTTCCGCATTTCAATCACAATATATCATTTAAATATATTGACATAATAGAATCCTTTATCAAAACCATTTTCAATACCAAAATACAAAAAAAGTATATGGTATTTATTTTATTTTAAAAACATTACGACTTGTTGAGGATGCCAAATATCAAATAATACTCACGGCAGCGGAAAAGGTCATTGTCACCGTGTGCGTAAAAAGAAACTTTCCTTTTTGTTGTTTAGTAAAATGCTTCATAGATAAAAGATTCCTTTTGAATAAACGTAAAAGTCAAAGGGGTTTATACACCGTATAAAAGAAGGTTTTGTATAAAAAAAAATATGCCTCAATGAATGTAGATTGAGATGAAGTCCCTTACAAAGATGGTATCCTTGGTTTATGAATAAATCAATTACATAATTATGTGTGACAAACGAATACACCCAATATAAGTGGATATTAAGTGTAAAACAATTAGAGGATATTCAAACATATTCATCGAATGACATATTCAAGGAGTACAAGATTATCCCAAAGAATCAAATTTGGGTTAAGAAGTTCCCTTGCAAAAATTTGACAGCCGAACGACGTCACTACAAAGTTTAGAAAATGAGTTGATGAGAGATAAAAAGGATATCTCATAACTTGGACATAAAATTTACATCAATAAGAATATATGAGAACATATCCCAACATAACAATATGTAAATTAAAAGACCCAATAAAAGAAGTCTTTTAAAAAGAGGAGGGTGAAAGGTTCCCTTACCGACATGGGTATCTTTCGAGACATGCACCCCGTGAAAGAAGGACAATACAACATTGATGTAAATACTCATAAATGAAAGTATTACACACAATGATTAAAATAATGGGAAGTACATACACCAATCAATGGAAATTGTGTTAAATTTAGAATAAATCTCACGGGAATAAAAGTGAGATGAGAAATCCCTTACGAAAACTCGGCAGCCTAACGACGCCACTTAAAACATACAAAAATGGATTGATGAGATCAAATAGGGTCTCTCATCATATTAAAATGAATTTTACAGAAAGAGGAATATAAAATAACATCCCCCAACATAACAAAGATGATCCTAAAAGAAGTGACATAAAGGATAGTACTTAAAAATAAAAGAGAGGTTAGATCTCTTACGAAAATTCAGCAGCCAAACGGCGCCACTCAAAACTTCCAAAATGGATTGATGAGAGAGAATAGGGTCTCTCATCATATGAACATAAAAATTATAGTAAGAGTAATATAAAATAACATCCCAATCACAAGAAATATGAGCTTAAAAGGACTGACATAAAATATTGTACTTAAAAATAAAGAGAGGAGCAGGATCCCTTACCTCAGGTCCGACTTGACTCGATCATTCTTTAACATTCTGAATAATAAACTTGAGTTAATTTATACTTGTTTAAGAACCTTTTTCAAGTTCATTATTCCTTTTATATCAATTATTGACATTTTATAAACATTATGTAATCATTTAAGTTAATAATGATTGTTTTGTCGATATTTGGTTCTTAAGTCAAAAGTGGACTTCTTACAATTACATACTGTTCGTGTGGTCAAAGGTTATTTATATCCAGAATGACATTCCTGATTTGTATATCATATATATCATATATATCCAGAATATACATGTATTTATAATATTACATAATCATTTATAGGTAATAAATGAAATGCACCGTTCATGGAGACGGTATGTCGTACGTACGCATGAATGCTACTTTCATTTCTATGTCATATTAATGGAATTAAAACTAAATGAGAGATGTGTATATTTTTAATTTTAGAATTATATTCATCCTTTATATGTATCATACATCATATATATCCATTATATGTACTTATAATAGTACATTACATTTGAGGATAAGAAATGAAATGCACCGTTCATGGAGACGGTAAGCCGTACGTACGCATGAACGCTACTTTCATTTCTATCACATACTTTAACAGAAATAAAACCATAATGATATAAAGGTATATTATAATTCCAGTATAAAATCATATATAATAACTTTAAATCCATCCTTTAGACATCCCACATATGGCATTAACGAATCAAATCACTTTGAGGGGGCGGTAGTCCACACATCCTAAAATGAAGATATCGCGTATACCCATAATGGAATCCATAAAGGTATTCCACAAATGAAAAATACAGAAGCTTATGTAAAACATAAAAATATTATATATCATATATAAACATATTTACATCTTAATTTCCACCTTTTAAGGTGTTATATGAGTGTTGAACAATCATCGTTTCTTGAGATAGAAATTCGTCATCCATAGAGATAGTATGTTCGCTAACCATTAGATGAAGGTGTGTGTAAATGCAGATTGGATCGTTATTATAACAACATCATAGTATATTGAATATACTGTAGTTGTTACAAAATAAATAAATAAAAAGAGTTTAGGGGGTTGGAGATGCAAAATAAAACGAAAGAGCACAAGTGAAGACGTTACCTTAAAATTGGGTAACTCCCTTTGGTTTGAACAAAAAGGGTTTCTTGAAGAGATTCCTGCCTAATTTAAGGCTTCTAGGATGAGGAGAGGGATTTTGAGAGACAAAATGGTCAGAGATTGGCCGAACCAAAGGCTTGAGAGGTGTGGGTAAGGTGGTAGAGGTGGGGGCCTTTTATAAAGGAGAGGGGGCACTCTTGGAAAAGTATAAAATGTTACTTTATTTTCAAATGGTTTTCGGATTTTAATGGTCCCACATTGATGTGTTTTGAGTATAAGGTGATAAGGGTTCGAAATAAACCCATCCAATAGGGTCTTTACATGTGTAGGTCCTAGATTTTGCATTATCTTTCCATTTTATTTAAATCGTTAAATAATGAGGTCATCGCTGCATCATCATGATGTCATAAAGAATTTAATTTATTTAATGTCTAAAAATTAAAAAAAAAAATATGATGTAGGAAATATTATTATACTTCCAATTACTATTTATAGTCAAAATTCTGACTTGTATAACCACATGTAAAAATTGTTTTAGTAAAACAAATCATGTTTGTGACATTTTTATTTTAACTTTAAATAAAAGGCATAAATGTCATTATCAAACCCAAGTGGCTCCATGGGGTACCCAAAATCGACCCATCGGTTGTCTTGGTCGTCCATAACTCATCATATAGGGTTAGGAAAAGTGTAAATATATTTTCATTTTATTATAATATCATTTTTACCTTAAATCACATTAATTACCTTTAATCGCGATTAATAAAACATAAAAGTTACTTTTCATCAAAAACTATTTTCATCCCATTGAACCACATTTTACTTAAACATTAAAATCATTTAAATTGGATTTTTTAAATTCATATCACAGAAGTGGTAAAGTCCCATTTAAACGAAAAATCAAATTTTGTAACCACCACTTTGTGGTTTCACTATTCATCAAAAATTCGAGATTTTCAGAAAAATACCAAAAATTCACCCTGAGCTATATTTGATATTCCGAATTCAAAAATGATGTCTATTTTACCAATTTCATAAAATAGAAGTTGCATTAATTAATTTTATAATTAAATCTCGCTGTTAAAACAAATAGCGTGTTTTTATGAAACAATAAGTATCAAAAGATTGACACTAGTTTAAGTCCAATCGTAAAGTGATATTAATTACAATGACCACCATTGGATTAAATGGTAAAAATATATTATATTTACACTTTAAAACCAATTAAAAAGATAATCTAATCATATAAATTAATTATATTAAAAAGAGGTTTTGAATTAAAATACAACATTTTTCACTATTCATTAAAAATTGAACTTTTTCGGAAAAATACCAAAAAATTTACAGAAAGTAAATTTTGATGTCCCGATTATAAAGAAGAATTTTATTTTGTCAAATATAACACATAAAATTGTCAAAAGGTGGATTTAAAAGAGGTTCGCCATCAAAAGGCGGTTAATCATCCTTTTAAGGAATATTAGACTCTCTACGCTTAAAATTTGATTCATTCGCATTTTTAATCCTCTAACATTTATTGTAAAGAGTAAAAATATTTGACAATCATATATAATAATTTTGTAGTTAGTTCTGTTCATTCCCTCCATTACAACAGCTAGGCATTAACTACCATTTAAAATAATATTATTTTATTATTATAGTGCAACGTAAGATTCCCAAGAAACTCATTGATGCGTATTGGGTACGCCATCAAGCATATCATCCCATTTAAAGTAATATTAATATTTTATTCACAAATATGGATAAATGTGAAAATGTCATACTCTTTATTTACCTGGGGTGTTACACACATCCCTTTCTACTCGTATAATCATGCAACAATATAGTGTAAGTCACAAAATTAAATTGGGTCCTTATTGGTGTATAATGTACCATTTTATCCATCCATGATATATTTGGTGCATTTTAGGTAGGATAAATGGATCATCAATGATGATGAATCCAACACCTTCTAATAAGAAAAATGAATGTGGTTTTTTATTGAACAACCTGAAAATCTATAACGATTAATACATCACCAAAATAGAGTATTGATCTTGATTTGGCCTAAATTCTTTCTTCACAATATTATCATAACCTAATAGAGTTGTGTCTGAGGGCATCTGGTTATATTCATTTTGACCTAGATGATGATGTGTTTTCCCTGAGAGGATATTAACTCTAGAGATGTTATCAATGAAGACTATTGAAATATCAATATCATTTATCATGTAAGACACATATAAAGTTTGGATATGGCCATGCATGATGTTGTATTAATATCTATATGTGATGGTGATATCCTATTGTTATTTTATTGGATTGGCCTCTATCTAAATATTTTAGTGGAAGACATTTCAGCCTCAAACACCTAGGGGCGTTGTAAAGACTCTATGGGTGCTTCACATAGGTTACTAAAAAATATAATTGCATCAAGGGTTGATATTTTTGTCAGTACATAAGAAATTTGTTTTAATATATCATAATTATTGTCTAATGGTTCTTTCTTCCCAAGTTGGGGATTCTATTTCGTAGGAATCTTAGTTGATGATGAGGGATTGTCCCTCAGGACAAGAGATGAAAGAGATTTCACTCATTGTGAGATTGACTAAATAGGTCTTCCCACATGATGGGGGAACTTAGAAACAAGTTATTATTCTAATGATTATTCCTAGATAATTGGACTAGAATGAAATCAGGTAGGTTTGGGGGACTTTATTTGTTTCTATTGGATCTACTGGGAGAAATTAGACACATGTTATTATTCAAATGAATATTCATTGATTATTTTACTAGATTGAATTCTGGTAGGTTTGGTTGATTTTCATTATTCCAATTGGATCTACTGGAGATTTTTTCTTTGAATTTTTGGAATATAGGTTGTTTGGGTGGGGGTGCGCTGATAAGCTTGGTTTCAACCACAGGTAAATCTCCATTAGTATCCCTCTCTTTTTCCACCTCTTCAGCTGGATACCCAATCAGGTGTAGGTATTTTGGGTACATATCCATTCTCATCATTATAGAACAGTTCCATTAATGGAATGAAATTATCATAGACAAAAATAATTCTTCTTTGCATAATGACTCTTCTTGATCAATTTGATCACGTGGTTCCATTTGGGGGGCACTTCCTGTTATTTCATATTTGATGGCTTGAAATACAAGATGGTCAAGTATACTTTTGGCCTTGACATAGATTTTTCATCATGTGCTTACTACATTCATACCTCAATAGACTATCTTCTACATGGTAAACTTTTTGAAGATCAAGGGGTTGAGTATGTTTGTTGTGATTTATTGTGATTAATAAATGATATATTTTTCTACATCAACTATACATGGAAAATTTCAATAGTTTGGTCAGTTATCTTTTGATTCATCAATCTATCATATTTTTTTCTCTATCATGAAACCAACATTGTGACACTCATCTACCCCATCTTCGGGAATGGTGGATAAATACCCAATATGCACTGGTGGTGGTCCCAATTTCACTTTATCCAAATATATCATTCTTTACAAGACGTCCTTAAATATGAAACACTCTTGGATGGTGTGTCCTAGTATCTAGTGTAAAGTAAAAAAATAATTCATGTCATCTAGACTAACATCATCATACATTTTTGGTTTTGGATGATGTGAAAGGTTGTAATTCACAATGGTTATAAAATATCCATGGTCTATTTCATCTCTGAATGAGAAAACATTTATCATACATTCCTAAAACAAATATTTCCTAGGTCCACTTCACTCGTCTTGTTTATGAGTGGGTTTTATTTGATGTCCATGTGTTATCACATGGTTCAGTACCTGACATGTTGATGGAGCATGCATCAGGGGTGGAATGAGTGTAACAAAAGCTATTTCAACTCTTCCCATCATCTTTCTAGGGGATAATGGTACTTCCTTATAGATGATCTTAGTTATTCTGATGGAATAGTCAATTTTCTAGGAAATGGTAGAGTGATACTAGAACCCAAATGTATATTTCATGGGGATTATTGTTGTTAATAGTTCATTATGGAGATTATTGTTGTATATAATTAGAATAGAATCATGGGGGAGTAATGGATTCACAGATATTTTCAACCCATTCCACCTGGTAATGATTTTTAAGACTCTAATATTCTCTAGTTGATTGCAGTTCATGACGTCATTGAATACTATCATTGGTAGCATTGAACTGAATTGGAAAAAGAACTGACATCGGAATTCTCCCACCATGTTATTGGATAAGCTTCTAAACTGTCATGTCGTACAAATTCCAAGCTTTCCAGGTTTGTTTATGAAGAATTTGAGTTTCACAACTTATAGTTTCAAAATGGTTTCCATTATTGTGTCACAATAGGATGTGTAATACATCATATGTTTATCGAGTCACCAAATCCATTTAATAATGTTAATATGAGGTTCTTGAATTTTGGAGGTGGCAGAACATTACTCACCATGTCAAGGTACGGATTACGTTGTGGTTTTATCAAAGCATGTCATCCTTCAATGACATCCAATTTACCTACTAATGACTTAATGGTATACCAGATACCATGATGCATGTCTTGTTGGACTTGAGAAAGGTATGGTGAAGTAGGATATAAATTTATCATGTTTTGTCTACTGGTAGTAGAGGGGGTAACCAAGATGGTGGAATCAATTACGGATTTACATGAACCTACATTAGTTGTTTCTTCAATGGTGGAAATCATTTATAACCGTCCAGGATTGGATTCAAGTAGACTGATACCCCTGACACTATGCTGGATTATGCTCCCATCCTTGATTCATTCTCTAGGATTATCATTTTTTTATAAGGAAATATTTCTAACTATGTATAATAAGGGTATTTAAGAGTATGTTAAGAAACATATTTGATATGATATCTTTCCTGGATTAGATTGACATTGATTCACCTTAACTATTTCCTTTAATCCACTATTTGAGAGAATTTATTCTTCAGAATAAGGAATGCTTAATCATTGGGAGGTTTATCTGCGTGATATGTGAACTTACTATTATTCTTATCATTATTTTAAATTCACATTGAAGTTAATTAGATATTTGATGATGGTTCAACCAAATTTAATGCAAAGCTTTAATTCGGGGTATGCACACCTCTCACTACGGTGAGGATTATATTATGTAATTAACCATCCAATCCTTATTCATATGGATTTTTTTCATTTTCAATTTGGTTCATAGGACTGATGTTCACAATGTTCAATAGTGTGGAACATGTTGTAGGTGTACAACTATCTGTCAAATTGTGAGAGTTATTTATGCATTTAGTACAATATTTTCTCCTTTCATTATGGGATCCTCTTCGAGTTTATTGGGGAGGGGTACTCGTATGGAACGTTTATGTGTCGTTTCTATACATATCCCTCGTGGGGGAACTAAATCACAAAATGGGATGGATCTGGTGACTTCCTTACATTTAGTCTTCCCTGGGTAGGAAAATACAAACATATGCTGAGTGAAAGGTTGTGGTAAAAATGAAACCACCATGTTGACCAGCGTTTATCATGTCCCATTGTTGAAATTCGTTGAAAAGGATTTCATGGTCTTATAGATGAAATTTTTATTTTTAAATTTCCACAACCCTATGATCTAGGGATCATCCCATATTAAGGTATGTTCTACTTTTGTTTCCACATTCCTGTTCTCATGCATTCTCATTTAGGTGTGAACCGAATATAGTGTCGGGTCTACAGTTTACATATATTCTTCTGAGGACATTTTCAATGCTTATGGATTTTTCTCCTGTAAATTAATATCCTCCTGGTTGTTCTCAGTTTCTCAATTCAGGAGTCTCTCAATTGATCTCTCTTGTTTGACATGACACTATTGAGACTTATTTTAGACTAGTTCCTCCGAGAGATACCACCATTCATGATCAATAATTTTATTGGATGATAGTATTGTGATGATGACACTGTGTGATGAAATTTCTAATTAACTCTCTTATACAGGATGTGGGGTAAAGTGAAATTTTCCATGCTCTCCCCATACCAAGAAAATAATTTCAGATAGGGGGTCGACGATTAGGCAATGCAGCTTTTATCACACATTAAGGCAGGTCAATTCATGATGTTTCTTATACTGCTCTGATTGCAGTCTCCACAAAGATAAGAGGTCTTCTAACTGGATCAAAATACTATTCTCACCCATTATTTTGACACGGTCTGCCTACCCATCATCGGGTAGAGACATTGTTTTCAGGAGGAGGATTCTTTTTTATATATTAAAGGAAATTTTATGTATGCATTCCTCTAACAATTTCTTAGGTATGTCAAATAGTGAATTTCATATGGTCAAAAAATAACACGCATGACATCCTTAAATAATTGTATTCTGATGAGTAACAAGTCCATTTTCCCTCCAAATAAAGAATCCTCTGCGTAATCATCCTCATTTAGAAACATTTTCACCAATTCATCAATATTGGTGGTGTTTGTAGGAATCTCAATAATATATGAATGATGTGGGGGTTGCTAAAAAGATGAGAATGACCATAGTACAACTTATGGTTGAGAAATGATATCATTATTTAATGACAAAGTATCTAACATGTCTAACCATGTCCTTCCATGGGCCTCAAAATATGAATGTTTCTATATGTTTGCATTAAAAAGGGTAGGAAGATCATATTAATTTGAATTTGGACTCTAGGGAGGACCATCACAGCTAGTGCTGCGATGGGGAGGTCTACCATTGTTGTTTGGTATTTTCTTATTGGGAGAATGTATGCGGTTTGCATGCTATAGAGGAAAATCTAGATGGACTGCAACAAGAAGTGGTTCTTCTTTCTTCCTTATGTTATTATGGAGTGGACAATACCATTTTCTATCATAATGGAGAGGACTAATATCATGGATTTCGTTCCAACTATGAAAATAATTTCTTTCATTATATACCATATATGGAACCCTCAAGGTGGATTAAGGAATAGATATGAGCTTCTTACTGTTCAATCATCTAGTCACACAAATGGATATAGAGACACTAATCAAGAGATATTCTCTCATGATTGATCTTTTATTGGCCACAAAATAAGAATATGTTGTGTGTACATTGGGGAGGACCCTTATATATACAAGTAAAAAATCTATTGGTAGGAACATCACAACTGCTACTACAACATCCATAATTTTTAATAGATTGACATGATTTTGAGCCTCTATTGATAAATGTTTTATGGATTACAAAACACCAACTTCAATTTGAGAAGGTTCATGAATATGATCTTCATTTTCTAGTTATGTTTTTAACATTTTCTTTTTGAGAACAATCTTGAGGGAAACATGGGCCACCTACAATTGGCAATTGAATTTATTTATAGGTTATTATTTAACTGGTTCCCATTATTATATCATTATAACCCTATGAGAATATTATGTTATGGATGGTATATATGCCTTCCTTGGAGCAGATACATTGGTGGGTCATTGTCCCCTTGTTTGAACATGTATTTTTTTCACAATCTAGTTATTTATTTATCATAAAATATGAACGATGACCCTCACAAACTAGAGTAGGGATTTATGTATTCTCTCGAGTGACCTTCCTATTTTGTTAGTGAGTCAACTCCTTAGTGAGCTAGGTTTGTGACCCTGAATCATTTCCACCAAAAATAAAGTGATTATAACCTGACTACTTTGAAAAAAATGGTCATGAATTGACCTTTGATCCTCTATCATTACCAGGTTCTGTTTACAGATTTATTTGGATGAAATTGGTATGTATTCCAATTTTGATGTCAAAGTAGAAATATGTGCATTCTCCGATATTAAATGTTCTTCTTATGGATATTTGTGGTTATCCTCTATCAGGGAAGAGGAATGAATGTTCACATAATAATGTGTTAGATACACTAGTTTTTTTCTTTTATTGACACAAAATATGGATGGTGGACTACATGTTTTCATACTATTATTTTCATCTTCTCATTTTTATTTATATTTTCTTAATGGGATACCTATTTATCCATAGGAATTTTATGTTTCATGTATTTTTTTCAATTATATTTTACTGGTGGGATTCATTTTGTTATGTTGAATTTTTGAACTACTCATTTTCTGATATATATTTATTAAATGCTTGATATGTATTGGTAGGGTTATAATACTGCACATAATTTTATGACCAATTCATATAATGGGATTTGTATGAATCAAAATAAATTTTTGTCTATTTATAGCTGGTTTCCTCCCTATTTGGATAGTGGGATTCTTGAGAATTGGTATGAATTTGTGTCTGCTTATAATTTTCCACACTACTTGTATAGAGGGTTGACGAGCATTAGGCATAATAAGATATTCCTTGTATTCTGACATAGTGTTTTAATGGAACACATCATAATGGAGACTATGAATATACATCTACTCATAGTGCGCTGCTATATTTTTATAGTAGATATATTCCTCAGGAATCATGGTGGTGGCATGTTTCTTGTTATGCGTTCATATCTCACAACGGGCATCCCGATGAACTTGTTTCTATCGACCATGGATAGGGACCCACAATGTGTTCCTCTCCTCGATGGGAGTATGTTGATCCACGTAGTGTTTTTTGTGAAATATTCTATAAGGGGCCCTTCACAGGGCTCTTATGCATTATGGATGATGAAATGGACAACATCCTCATCTATATCTATATGATAAGGTATATACCCATCATCACATTTTGGGGACAGACTCATGAAATGATTAGACACCACTAGTGGTTCCACTTTGTTCAGTAATATCATCTAATGTTGAAGATGATGATGGTGAGATTTCACCAATTTGAGGGCCTGTCTTAAAGACACCAATTTGGGGAGAATACTATTCTTTTGGAACTCATAGATAATTATATTTGAAACCCAGCATCGGAGATGCAAGTCAAGTGAATGAGTCCTCTGATTTGTGGAAGACTCTATAAGTGCATTAATCAACACATGTGTCTATGAGAACATTGAGGATGCCATCAAGTTAAAGGTATCTTTGAAGAAAAAAAATTGACAATTATAGACAAAAAACCCATAAATGTCACATATTATAACCACACTCATAATTGATTTTCTTTCATAGACCTCTTTCTTATTGTATGTTAAAGGGGCTTCGATGGGGAAATACCACTACCTTATATAATTATTCATTTCAGGTTCACCATTTTTGTTTCGACTCCAAAATGTTAGGGCCATGACTGCATATTTAAATATATTATTTTTTATCGGATTATGTAATTTTTTTCTGGACCAAAGTGTTTTGTTTCTCTCTCTATAGGGAATGTGGCCTAATAGTTTGATTTTAGTGGTTAATTGTGGTGCAATAACTATCATCAATTGTAAAATATTTATGTCTCCATTGGGTTTCTTCATAGAGCCAAAAAACCAAATGGTTTGCAATTCCATGATTCGTGGGCCTTTTTTCCAATGGCAGGTGTTTATTGGGTGATTTTCCCAAAGATACTTAAGAACTGACATTGGTCAATGGGATGGAAAATTAGGCTCATCTAACCATTGGGGGGACTATTGCATATGTTGGTTCCGTCTTATAGATTTAAGAAATGTTATATGTTCATGAATCCTTATGTCATTCACAATCATGTTCTGAAGGTATATCCTTTGATTAGTAGTTAATCATGATTACACATGGGTTTGGAATCATGTTGATATATATTAGCCTCTCCATCGAGGGGAGGTTCTCTATATTTTTGATTTTCTTCAGTAATGTTATCCTTTAATGGACAAATCAAGTATTAGTTGGTCATTCTCTAAGACAATGATATTTTTAAGACACAAGGGATGACACTCTAGATTTTATCATCATCTTGGGTGTTGAGAGTTGTATTGATATCAATATTAATCCCATATGATAAGATTCATATGTATGATCGTGGGAGGAATCATAACCCACATAGTTTGGTGTCACTTTACTAAGAAAATCACCTTTTATGATCATGTGACACGGACCCAACATTGATGTTTAACATCATGTTGAAATGACACACGTGCCAAAGATTTCTAGATCAATGGTGATGTGGGACTTATACCAATGTGGTCTGGGTACCCAAAAAATATATGGTCTCATGAGTGATTGTGACCCTGCTAAGGATGTAGCGCATCAAATTATGTTTATATAGATGCTGGGTTTTGACATTATGGGGGCGGTTTGTGTATCTTAGTTATTTTCAAACAAAATAAATCATAGTTGGGTTTGATCTATGACATAAAAAATATATGAGGACTACTAAGAGCATGTGATTGGGGATTTTTCATGGGAGATTCCCAATCAAGGAGATTTGGTCAGGGCCTACACCTCTTGGGAGGCCTATTTGAATTGATTTTGGGGATTACATCTATGGATATATATTTCACTTTGGGTTGATATTGGGGATTTTGAATATGAAGAAGTGCCATGCTTAGGGATCATTAAGATGGAATGATTTATACTAACCTATAATGCCATGTGAGTAATGCTTGGTGTGAGAAATTTGAGGAGGTAGTTTTCCTAAAGATAATATTTTCAACATCATCCATGTAAATATGGAACTGGATCCGATGTGGAGAAAGAAACAGATTTCTCTGTGTACATCTCCCGGTTTTTTCCACGTCTTGTATTTTATATTTTAGTTACATATTTAGATATGTCATGGGTGAGGGAAGATAAGAGAACATGTGAATCATCCTAAAAAATTAAATCTAGGGTCTTACCATAGTGAGACTGCCCAAAATTTGGTTCTAGGTGGGGTAGGGGATCCCAATCCTTTTCAAAAGGAAACAAAAGTGTGATACCCTCTATTCACAACCGAATATTAGAGATACATGTGAGTTTCTCAAGGTCAGACCCCATATTACAATGGGAATGCCAAATTTTGGTCATTTCAAGTGTATTATTTACTACTAGGATAACTATTATGTCTCTAAATACCATGGGTATAGAAACTCAAAAGGACATGGTGGTGTGACCAATGGTGTAATAATAAGGGTCCAGCGGCTTTGGAAAAGGTCTTGGATCAATGATTCTAGAAAAAATTTCATAGGATTCAACATGGGGACTACTGATGTGATGGAATAGAATGAATAGGGGCTGAAGAGTGTAATTCCCTAGGGTACCTGCTCCGTGTGATCATTTATCGGGCGGGATAGCGTTTCTTCCATGTAGTGTGTTTCTTCAAGGGTAAGGTAGTTGTTTGGAAACCATTGTTGTTTGTGGACCTCAGTGGAGTACACGTAGTATTCGAAAACACAAGTCCTGAATCTACCCGCATACAATATTGATATATGGGGCCAAATTCATCCCTTTTAATGAATTTCTACCTGGAACATGGTTCTATCCGCATAGTGTTTCGCTATGCGGGGAACCTGGTTGTGAATGAGGGTATTGGTTATGCAATTCTCCAGGAGAATGCCCGCAAGGGATCCCCATCCCCCAGATTACAAATTTTAATTTATTTTCCTTTTTATCAATATACGGTGGTTCTTTTAATTTTGGATAGTTTTAGATTGAGTCTATCTTTTACAGAGCTTTTTATTTCATCCATTGATTTTTTATCCTTCAAAAGGTTCCTCGTATATTTAGATCCCCTTGAACTCTCTATGTATAGAACGAGGTAACTGGGTACCAGTGTAGTTGGTTTTTATAACGAGGTCGTGATCTACCTCTTGAAGAATACCATTTCCATTACCTATCCAGTAGAGGACTTAGTCAGGGGAGGTTGTGGGGTTATAGAATTTAGAGTTTGAAATCAAAGCATCAATCCCATGAAGGACTTAATTTAATTAGAATGAAGCAATTTGTATTACCTTGCATGCATACCATTTGAGTACAAGGAGGAATTATTGAACATGGAGTATTTCTCCGCCCTCATCTAACAAATTACCATGTTCATAGTGGTATCATCCCTATTTCAATTCCATGAATAGTTTTATTCATGGGAATCTTCACAAAATGTATCTCCATATTGAGAGGAGATCCAGGAATGGATTCCCACATCCACATTAAAATTTTTATATTTTCAAAATTAAGTCATTGAAATGTTTTCACTTAAATTATTTCATAAATATAGATTCCTTCATTTTATAATTTAATGGGATAATTTTAATTCCCTTTACAATATTTTAAGGACCCAACATACCAACTTTTTGAAAGATATTCCGAGATATTTGTTACAAAGAACATGGTACATACATTATATATAATTGAGTGAATGACTATCCTTATTGATACAGCTACCCATTTTTTCGATATAAATATATATTCTCATTTGAACCTGGTATGTATTGATAAAATTTCAAGATGCCTTTGTGATGACCGATAACTAAGATACATGTTTAGGATCATAATGATGATCAGATGAGTGATGATGCCTCAATTCAAGGTACATCTTGTGTGCTTCGTCCTCTTGGTTGGTATATAGAGGATCATCCACCTATCAATTAGTATATCATCCCATTATAGATGTATGAGGATGTGCATAGGCATTCCACACTACATGAGTTCTACCACAAGAGGACACTGAGGTTCTGTGGCAAGCCATATACTCTGTAAATAGTTGATTGGCTCCAGTCAGTTGTCCAATTAATCTATATTTTCTAGAAACCGATCGATAAGGTGGTTTCATAGAATCTATCCTCTATTATCATAGAATATTGGAACTATCAAAACCTCATTACCTAGATGCAAGGTGGGTTGAAACTCTTTTGACCTGACGTCCAGCTGTTGTTATGTGAGGAGTACAAACCCTCATTCATTTGATCAGTCTATAACCATGTGTTTTGGGATATAGAGGGGAGGGTTAAGGGTGGTTGGGTATTTCAAAATGTTCAATAACCTTATAAGGTATTCTCGTAATGTGATCCATGATCGATACTTCAATGAAGCTAAGAATGACCAGAAAATTCGCCGAGAGAATTTTTATAATGTGGTTACCTTCTACATCTCATCATATTTCATGGTTATGGAGAGGGTGTTGGTGATAGAGATATTTCAAATAGTTGTACGCTATTAAGCTGAGGATAGAATTGGGAATCAATGAGATGACTTGTTTACTAAATCTAGCCTTCACCAGGATTCAAGGTCTTGATGCAAGAGGTATCCACATAACCAGACTCATTCATGGGGTCAGGGGACGTGTGGAGGGAAAGGAAATACAATAGTGGGGTAGATATTTTCTTTAGAAGGGTGAGGTAATAGAGCCCAAGACTACATAAGCTGACATGCTATATAACACATGCAAGTATATAATTGACTATCTTTGTAGAGGATGCTCCAGGATCAAGGACCTACCAAGATAGGGAAGGGTGGTCCCTAGGGAGGTGAGGCTGGTAAGGGAGAAGAGGGAGCTATGTGTGGTGGACGACCCTATAATATTCATACTTCAAAACCACCTATAATCCCATGTTAGGATTATAAAGTCGATAGACATGGTTTTAGAGAGTAGTATGCTTTGGGGGTTTATGAATACCATCAAAAGAAATGGGTAACGCTTTGAAATGTGTTTATTCTACTCATTTTCCAATACTATTAGAATGTTTTTTTCAGCCATTACATTATCTCTATCCTCTTAGTTTGATTTTTGGATATCTCAGTTGAGGAACTCTCCTAGAATCATCATCTTGAGGTACCTATAGGGTACACTTCTTATGTATTATTCATTTATCGATAGTATGAGATATCTCTCCGTGGATAGAGTTTCACATGGGCCCTTTGGGTTATCATTATGGAAACCTATGTTTACATGTTATATTTCGATCCATTGTCCATATTCTGAGGCTAGACATACTATCACCACAATCATGTGGGATACAATATCACTAATTGGATGAGATTCCCCATCATTGGGAAGATAGATATCATGGAGGGATAAGCATGTTATTGATGAAGAAGGCTAAATTGAATAACCCATTAGATAGTGAGTGCATTCCTTGGTGTAACAAGATATTTAGGAATCTGGATTCTTTTTGTTGTAGAGCGTTATATAGATTTTTTCTTGAAGGAAATTCTATGAATATCTCTAATGTGGGAGATAGGGTTTTGTATAGAATTGCATCCGGACACCAATCCAATATAGTATAAGGAATATCAGATATAACCTACCAAACACTTAGAGCTACAATTATAGAATGAGGACCTTCAAACTATGCATTTCATTACACCCAGCATGTCTCCTAGGGTAGCACTAGTGATGTTCATGAAAATAGAAAAATTTAAATTGTGGTTGTGTGTGGATTATCACTACACAAACTAAGAAATTATAAAGAACATGTTCCCCATTCTAAGGAATGATGAGCTTCTTGACTATTTTTGAGGAGCTAAATGGTTCTCAATGATCGATCATATGTTTATCTACCACTAGTTGAGAGCCCCAGATGATGATATTTCAATGCTTGTATTTTTTTGTTTGTACATAAAGTATGGGATCCAATTAAACACCTTTGGTGTAATGAATTTCATGGTTGTGTTTATGGCATTGATGATCATGTTTTTTATGTCATACAAGTGTCAATTTGCGGTCATCTTCATTTTTGCCATACTCATCTTGTCTACATCAGAGGATAAGAATACAAAGCACTTGAGGATGGTTATAGATATACATTAGGAGGACTAGTGGAATGGGAATATCTTGAGGTGGTAGTTCTATATTGATAATTTTTTTGATCTCGGATATATCAATTATGAGATTAGTTTTTCTATTAAACTATCAATGATTGATGAAATGCATTATTGCGAGCAACACATGAATGTTTCAGATGTGTAGAGATTTATTTTCATGGTGGGGGTACAATAAATGTTTATGGTATACTAATCCAGTGTTTTACCCCTGTTGATTTATATGATGTGGAAATCCATGTATTTTATCTAGTTTAATTTGTGCCCTAGGGACATTGAGGTGTAGATTCTAAGGATGAAGAGTGCTCCAATGTTGATACTACTAGCGGAATGTTTGGTGTACATAGAGTATTCTGATTCCTCAGGAGCTATGCTCAGCTGCCAGATGATGTCGAAGATGGAAATTATGACATAAGGGTTGAGGTATTTTAGACCACATGTGAATAACTACATAACTCATGACCTGGAGATAGAATATGTAGTATTCATCCTAAGATATGTTGGAAATACCTTATTAGATATTGTTTCTGGTGCTATATTTGGGGTGCAAAAATCTGCCTGTTTGAGGTCAACAGAGATGCACTGACAATTTCCCCACATTCCAACTTTCCAAATGCGGGTGGCATCTGTCACTTATTCAGGTAAATTTTCCCTTTGATAGAAACATGATGATGGAATGTTAGTTTTTCCTTCCAGGAATTCCTCCTCAGAACACATTACCTAGTCCAAGTATCCCTTAACGATTATTTTGTGGTTCATGTTTCTGGTTCCCGGTGCCATATCATTATGGACGTAGGTTAATTACACTACATCCTTTAAGATATTCCAAGGGCTCTTGACATGGTAGAAAAATTCGGTTTGATTAGACTCTAACATCTGGCATTCCAGGGAATATATGGATGCCTGGACATTGGGGATCTTATATTCTTCCTCATTAGATGGAATCTTAATGGAGAAAACAAGAGGCGTCCCATGTCAGTCACGGGGAATCTTATGTTGGAAGAATGTCTCTAAGGTTTTCCTCATCTTCCCCTGCATATCATGGGGTATGTCTTGAGGTTAACATCTTGATGATATTGTTACTCCAAAGGCATGTCTTTCAAGGTTTTCCACATGAATCACATGTTTAACGCAAGATGGACATGTGTTTAATTTCATGTAGAGACAATTACGCCAAAGACATGTCTTCTGAGGTTTTCCTCAAGCATCTCATTTTTAACAAGATGTAGGATACGAGATTAACATCTTACAGAGATGATATGAGGGTGATCAGAACATCCCATAGAGACAGAACAGATTGGTACATCCCAAGGTGGGAGTTTTGTGAGTGTTTAATAAGTGGATGGATCAGAATAATCAATGAACATAGTCCCAAGATGGTGTGTCCCATAATGGGAATATGTCACACCATGAATGATGATCTAGACACCACATTGGGTGGATCCAAGAGTGTGCACCCCAGAATGGGGGAACAACAAGGATTACGATTGGTTGGGATTGACCATCATAAGGATTTCCTACATAACCTTTATAGACGAAGTGGATCAAAACCCACATAGTTCAAGGGGGTAATGAATCGCGGTGTACATAATGGACAAAGAATCAGAGACACACTGGGGATTACACCTGGACATCGGCCCGTCACAAGAGGGATACTCTTGGGTGGATGGTTATAGATGTTGTTGTGTTTATTCATGGCATACTGCCCGAGTGTCACAAAATGCGTCAATGGCATGAATGTCAAGATCTCACTAGAATGTGGTGTCCCAGGTAAGAATCGTGACTGATGATTGATAGTTGAATGATGTGGAGGGAAAATGACACGGAACTTACACGGGTTTGATGATGATGTTGGGATAGAGCCTTGAAGAGGCATCCTACGTATCCATGTGGCAGAGAATCAATGTATGCATAGTTCGGTGGGACGATGGGTCACATTGGAGGAAGATCATGACAATGGATGCAAGGATGGGATCCGGAGGAAATATAACCTCGAGGTTGGGGAATTATCTTCCAAAAAACCTTAGGCTAGAGGGATAGATCGGGATGAAACATGACTGATGTACTTGAACCTCATGGTGTCTTCCAAGGTATCTTTCCTAGGCATGGATCAAAGACCACGTAGTTCACGATGGGGTTATAGAATCAGATTGTTCGCAAAGAACTGTGACCCAATGGTATATTGGGGGTTACATGTGGTTAGTAGCCCAGGTTGGTCTTACCCAACTATGGAGGACTAAAGAAGTGGGTCCCAAAATGGAGACTAAATTTACATACCCTCGATTGGGGAACATGACATCTTACCATCAATTGGGGTTGACAATTTCTTACCGCTGGTTAGCAAACACAACGACTTACAGCTGGTCGGTGGATAAAATGGATTACCACTGGTCGGGGGACACAATGATTTACCACTAGTCAGAGAACAATTTAGTTTAATATAGAACAATAAGATCATACATTTTAACATCAAGCAGGATGAGGGTGAACTAACGTGAAATGGTCAGGACCAACATGTGTTGTGAATGAACCTCATTGAGGCTTCTAACATACCTTACCATCACAATGACCAAATTACACATTGTTCATAAGGGGTCGGTGAACCGACGTGAAGGTGTTCAGGACCAAAGGATAGTGGGATTGATCCTTAGAGATGCTTCCTATTTACCTTTCATTGGCAAGGATCAAAGCCCACATAGTTTAGAAGGGGTTGGTGAACTGACATGAATGTGGTCGGAACCAATGGATAGTGGGTTTGATCCTCAGGGAGGCTTTTTTACGTATATTTCATTGACAAGGATCAAAGACCATGTAGTTTAGAATGGTTTTGGTGAGCCAATGAGAAGGGAGTCCGGTCCAATAGATAGTGGGCATGAACATCATGGAGGCTTCCTAAATACCATTACATGGAAAGGATCGAAGTCCAAGTAGTTTAGAAGGAGTGGGAACTAATGTGATGTTGGTCTAGACCAATAGATGGTGGGCTTGAACCTCATGGAGGCTTCCCACATACCTTTACATGGCAAAGATCAATGACCACATAGTTAAGAAGGGGTTAGTGAACCAACATGAAGGTGGTCGGGGCCAATGGATAGTGGTATTGAACTTTATGGAGGATTCCTACGTACCTTGACATTGTAAGGATAAAAGTCCACACGGTTCGGGAGGAGTGGGAACCAACATGAAGGGAAGTTGAAATCATTGGATGATGGCCTTGAACCTCATAGAGGCTTCCTCTGTACGATGATTTGGATAGGATCAAATACCACATAGTTTAGAATAATTGCGATCTGAAGTGAAGTGTGGTCTGAATAAATGGATGGTTTTCTTGAACCTCAAAGAGTCTTACTATTTTCATTGACTTTGTAAGGATCAAAGACCACGTAGTTCTGAAGGAGTGGGAACCGATTTTAAGGGGGTATGAACCAATGGATTGTGTTCTTGAACCTCAGGGAGGATTCCTACATACCATGCCTTGGCAAGGACCAAATACCTCGTAGTTTAGAATATGTGGGAACCGACATGAATGGGGGTCAAAACCAATGGATGGTGGGATTGAACCACAGAGAGGATTCCTACGTACCTTTCCATTGAATGGATCAAAGACCACGTAGTTCAGAAAGAGTGGGAACCGATGTGAAGGGGGGGGTCAGAACCAATGGATGGTGGGATGGAACCTCATGGAGGCTTCATACATACCTTTCCATGGAAAGGGTCAATGACTACATAGTTAATAAGGAGTGTTCTTGGGGATTAAACTATATGCTACCCACCGAGGATTCCATAGTCATTGCTTACTACTCAATGAAAATGTGAGTTGTGATGGATGTGAAAAAAATAGGTGGAAAGGACCTGATGATGATGACAGTAAGGTGTTTCCATGAAGGGTGGTGAATGGGGCTTATGTAGGGAAGCATCCCAGGTGCCACTAAGGAACAAAAACGGTGGATGGGGCTTACGCATGGAAGCTACCCAGGTGACTCTATTGAGCAGAAATAGTTCTTGGGTCTATTTCATGGATGCTTCCTATGGACCGCTATGGAGTGGAAATGGTGAATTGGGATTATGCAAGGAAGTTAACTGGGTGCCTCTATAGAGTGACAATGGTGAATGAGGCTTACACAAAGAAGCTTTCCATGTGCCACTATGGAACGACAATGGTGAGTGGGGCCTAGTAAAGGATGCTTCCCATGTGTCTTCTTCATTTCTGTCCATCATGGCATCCAAACTGACTAGGGGGTTGAGGCCTTCACCAATGCACTAGTTCACAATAGGGATAATTCCAAGGGCATTTTAATCAGTCTGAACAAAGGTATATGAAAATTTTGAATCACATGCATGAAATTCAAAACGCGATGTCAGTGCCCTGATGACAGAGGAAAACTATTGAAAATGTTCGAAACACTACATCCATATCACTTTAGCCTGAAATAGGGACAAACATATAAGGGTTGACTGCTGACCATGTTCCAAACACATGAACTGACTCAAATATTTTTCCTATTTCCCCTAGTGCGTTGGTCTAGGAAGGTAGTTGAGCCGAGGTGGCATGGGACTAGGACAATAGTGTTTTCATTCAAACATGTATGAAGATGATAATTCAAATCACGGATAGGAAAAGTTTGATATGGATTGATGGAATGTTTAAAGAGATTGAAATGCTCTTGAAATTCTTCCACTGCAATCATGGAATAAGGTATCTTATGATTTTCAAAAAATCCATCTCTTATTTTTAACAAGATGTATCATATTATTTAATGATAGAACATGCTACAATTTATATTCATGTAGAGTGGACTGTTGGCATCTTATGCTTGGAGCAGAAGACATCACTTATTTGTTACAAGTGGCATCTTATTATTGAATAATACAGAATACTATATTTTATAGTCAAGTAGAAAGTATGGTTGGCATCTTATACTTAGATCATAAGGCATCACTTTTTTGGAGTAAACGAATCCAATATTTGTCACATTTGGAGGACTAGAGTTTAGAGTCATGTAGAAAGGACTATTAGGCTTAAGGCACCTAGAAATTAATGGTGTTGGGATTTACGCAAGACTAGCCCTTTTTTGTTTAACCTTGCATAGTATTAATGCGACATGGTTTGAATGAGTTAATTGAGAATTTTTTTGACTCAACGTACTCCAGTAGAGACTCTCAAGTTACGAAATGTGAAACAAACCTATAAGATTCTGTTGACTCAAGGTTTATCATGTTGCGTGGAGGAGTATCACAAGTCATGGATTTCCATAGGTGGATGATGGATGAGCATAAGGGCACAAAGGAAAATCCCAACATCTTGACCCTACCAGTTCATAGTGTGACTTTCCATTTCCTATGTGGGTTTGTGACCGAAGTTAAGGGACTGACCCAGGGGGCTTGGACCAGAGCCCGACACTGAACCATAGCTAGGGTGTGGGGGCATAGCCCGCGGAGTATGGACTGGTGGTCACGAAGGTAGGATATACATAAATGATAGATCTTCTTGATGTACCGTCAATGTAGAAAGGTGATCACAGAGAATAGGGACTCAGGAAGCAGCTTCGCAAAGGAAAGCTGCACACAGTGCATGGACTACCAAAACAATGGGTCTTGTGGAGAAAAACGGCTTGCGAAGCAAAGGGGCTCATAGAGAAAAGTGTCTCATGGATCAAGGAATCTCGCAATACTAAGCATCTCACAAATAAAATCATTTTGTGGAGAAAATAATCTCATGGAGAAAATTGGATCATATAGCAAAGGCTCTTGCAGAGCAAAGCCTATGGGGGATCCCTTTGTGATGGGTGTCACTTTGTGGTGCATATGAGCTATGTGAAATGGCAGTTTGGCCACCCAAGAGGTGGAGTGACCATCCATATAAAAGGGGGTGATTCGAGTATTTATATTTGATGGAGGTTGGAATATCGCACCGCGAAGCAAAAATTCACACTGCAAAGCACAAATGTGAACTGTGAAGCAAATCACGCTCCACCATTGGAAGGAGTTCCCTCATTTACTTCTTAACTACGGAGCTGAACATCATTTAGATTTGGGGCCATCGCAGAGGCTCTATTCATGTTCCTCAAGGATGTTGTATCCACATACCCATCCTCCATCATGCTTTGTGGCACTCATGGAGGATCCATCCAAGTTCCCATGATCTGCGATCGTGGAGGGAGCTTCGCGAAATTGCACCATGACCCAGTTTTCTAGCCCAAAATCAAATGTCCATAACTCATAATAGGTATCTCTGTTTGAGACCTATGACCTATCAAATCGAAGCTTACAAAATGGAATAAGACCTCATGTAATTTATGGAAGAATTTAGAAAATATTTTTAATGCATTTTCTAGTTCCAATAGAGATCACATTATAGTTTACTCAATCCACTAGAGTCTGTGGTACGTCAATACATAGAGAGACATGAATATATGAAAAAGTTTTGGTTTGAGTACCTACATATATATCACTTCAAGTTATTATATTCTATGGGGAAATGGTTAATTTTATAATATTACTATACTTGGAATTCCCTATCTATTTTTTTATGAGAGGCTTTAGATCAGTTGGCCTCTGTACAACAATCCTTAGTTGAGTCAGATGCTAAATATTGTCTGTATTTGATGGTGATTAATCATACGTGTCTTGGTCATGTGAGGGAGTCCTAACATGGAGGCATCAACTATGAGGTCTCTTGTTACCATATATATATAGGGTAATTAGAGGTCGAATATTATGAAGGAGTTAATAAAATCAACTTTTTCTAGGGACACATGATGGTTCTAGTCAGAACATAGGAGGAGGTGATGAAATAGTTATACACATATCCAATATTTGAACATCCTAGTGTAGAGAAGAAGTATAAAGACCATTAGAAGCTATTTGGGTGCTGTGTCCTGAGATGAATCCTACTTGAGTTTGTCTCTCAGTGCGTCGCTTGTCCATAAGTGAAGGAAAACAAACTATTTTGGATATTTTGTTACTGACCCATATGATCCTGAATTTTATGTTGGATGAAATATCCATGGAAGAGTTCATACGGATTAAACATACAATGAAGAGACCTGATGCCATCTGGTGTATAGTAGACTAACTCAAAAAGTCCCCAAACATCTTTAGTACTTGGTTAAAGATTGTGTTGGAGTTTTACAAATGGTATGTCATTTTCCTTCATGGGGTATCGTGAATGTTTTCATCATTCTTGATGCATGGTTTATGTCATGATTATTGAGATTCATATAAAAGAAATTTGAGACCCAATTGTTCAGTAGAATAGTCTTTAACCCCTAGGTAGATGTGGAACCTGAGTGCACTATCCATATGTTGGAATATATGATAGGTTATTTCATATTAGACTTCGTACAATGTTGGGACGATCAATTTCCATTGGTAGATATTGCGTACATCAACTACTGCCACTCTACTATCAACATTGATCCTCTTAAAGCCTTGTACGATAGACCCTTTAGGCCACCCTTGTGCTAGATACTAATTGGAGATACATATATTATGGGCCTATAAATGTTGCAGGCGATGATGGAGAACCTCCAAGAAATCCCTGAGTGGATGTAGATGACCAAAAGTAGACTGAAATAATACATATTTTATTATCGTAGGCCCATTGAATTTGATTAGGAAGACCATGTTTTCCATATAATATCCCAAAAAAAGAATTCATGTGTTTTATCTAGGTAGGCATGTTATGAAAAAGTATTATCAGGTCATTCATTATCATTCAAAGGGTTCTTTATGTTACTTCCCACATCACCCAACCTCCACATTTAGAAAGAGATCATGGAATATTCCATGTATCGCATAGGAGGAGATATGTGGCTGACCCCATTCACGTCATCGATGGGGGAGTTATGGACATCATTGATGGATTTAACATTGTGACAAAATTGGTAGCAATTGAGAGTCAAAAGGAGTGGAACTTTCACTAATGGACCATCACATTAGTTTTCATGTTGTGGTGGCATATAAATGTTCAAACTAGTTCTTGGGAGCCGACTATCATGATGCATTCTTAGTATCATGAGTTATTTTTTCTGTTTTTCTTTTTTGGGAAATAATCATGTTAGATGGAATGACATAGAGAACCAGTTTCTTCCTTGAATGAATTTGAAATATTTTTCTATATATTAAAAAAGTTACGAAATTAAGCGACATGTGATTCCAAGGTCTCGTGTGATAAGAATTAATTTTATAAAAATAATAAATTAAATTTATATTGGGTGTATAAAAATTCTATAAAAATGTGATAACGAAATAATGGAACCTCGAATCAGAAATATAGGAATATAGTTGAGTTTGGAATGTTCTTTCACACCCTAGGGATGATATAAAATGGGTCAGCCCATGGCGTTCATACTCCTCAGTCATTAGCGGTATGTTAAATGAGATAATTAATTAATTAATTCATAATTTTTAATATAGTGAAATTTCCATATGAATAATGAAATTTATTTGTATATAGCTTTATCTATATAAACCCTAATAGAATTGTAGATCTCCACCTAGTTCCTTTGTTGGATAATTGTCTGAAATGATAAGAAAACTCCAGATTTGAGTAGATTTGAGATCATCAAATGAATCCACATATAACAATTGATAGAGATAACATTATTCAATAATCAAATATCCAATCTCTTGATAGGAAAAAAAATTGGGGATTTAAACAATTTTAGTAAACTGTATCAGAATATCGGTAACTTTAATAGATCTGTTCCAATTACAACCTATGAATGTGTAGATGTTCTAGATTTTATTTGGTAATTAAAATTTTTATCTAACCCATGTATAATTGTTATTGATGTTTTTCCATTAACTCAAGGACAATGATGGTTAAAAATATTTTTTGGTTCCTTTCTAAAAATAATTTGTTGCGAACATCACTGTAGGACCCTAGAGTCTCGGTTAGAAATTTCTAGGTGGTACAAAGCCCAATTAAACCCAAAGAATCACAATGAAATGATGATCAACAATTTTATCAATACAATAACTATATATATGGAAAATTTTAGATAAATTACATGTTATTTAGATTATTTGAGATCAATAAATAAATAATGGAGTGGTGTGGTGTGTACTGTATGACTGAAAAAACCCCCGACGATGACCATAATCCAAATTTTTATCCAGTGACAGCTGGATAATCAAAACCTCATCTAGATCCAAAAATTTCATCAGTATATAAGGAATAAATTGAAGTGGTATGGAATCGAGTTGCCGATATAGAAAAAGAGAACATATAAAATCCCTACAAGATTATGTGGACAAGGATTAAGACAGACCATGTTTCCCCTTAATTATGGAATCTAGGGTTTGAATAAAAGATTAGGATGGGACAACATGAACTCTTCCATCACATGATGTAAAACTACCATATATCTGCAAACTAGTTTGTTTGGTCACATTGGTTCAAACAGATGAAGTATTTCATGACCAGGTACATAGTCATATACCCCGAATACATAGACATGTCTAAATCAACTGGGCTTTACCTCATGTGAAGTGACACAACATGTATTGAAGTATGTGGAAATAAGGTCATGTACATGTACATGGAAAGATAGACATGACTTATAGTCCACCTACACAAATTTTTCTACTACATGTGTTGGGATCAATATTTATTCATGGGAAATGAAAAGGAAGTGTTGTGAGACCCCACATTGTGTGGGTCTCCTCAAACACTATTCATTCCTTTGATAAATTGGATGAAACATCATGGTTACGTATATCGTTCTATTTAAAGTAGGATTTTGGCATTCTAGTATCCAGCCCTATGTTTTTTTCTTGTAGAACATGAATCTCCCCCGATTGGGGATTTCAATATACATGAGAAATGTTTTGGGAATGAGGCATGGTGATGTGATTCCCTTTGAAGGTAGTGATTATGATGTATCAGCAGTTGGTTATTCAAAGATGACCCCGCCCCCATCAAATCTATAGCCTATCCTAGAAGATCGAAGTGGATCCCACAATCACATCAGGGAATCGGTCTATGTCAACATGAATGAAACCCACCATATGCATGGATGTGGGTCATCTATATATTGTTATTGAGTGGAAACCCCAATCAGATATGGAGCATGTTGTCATTTATTCGATTGGAACCCCTGTATCTCAAGGGGACCGAACATCAAGCACTACGTGGAACACCCCATCAGCATGAATGTGTGACCTCTATAGCACCATCAATGTGAAACCCGCTAATGAACTATGGAATTAGACTTTGGTTAATATAGTGTAACCCCATTTGTTATTAGGGAAAATTTACTATACCTATAAATTTGAACCCCATATCAACATATGACATGTGTCCTCATTACACAAGAATGGAACCACATCCCCCCTGTCAACACGGTCATGGGTCCTCTATAGATATATATAGAGTGGAACCCATAAAAGGACTATTGTGTGGGTCCTCTAAATGATTGTTGAACACCATCCACTATTATATACAATAGTGAGGTATGGGCCTTCACATAGTTACTCTTTGAAGATGTGTGAGATGTTGGTCATCATTGATATGTTTTGTGATAGATATCATCTTACTCTCACATTTGTGACACTTTTAAAAAATAAAATATATAATAATATTCTATATCCACACATTTTATTTGGTTACGATATTTACAAGGGAGGTGAAGACATGTGGGTCATTCCAAATTATTTCTGAGTTTAGATTCTCCTTATAGTATTAGTTTACACTCTTTATATAGTTGGAGAAGACATCATGTTTAGTTCATCTACCCACGTTGTTGACTCCATTATACTGGACTTGGCTTCTTTCACTCTTAGTTTGTGTTGAGTATATCCATTATACTATATCCTAGGTCAACATTCATTATTTTATATTGGGTCTCTAACCTCTCCAGCGTCAACTATTGGGTCATCCCAATGGGTATGTATATAATCACATCTACATGGGATTTTTCCGCATATGGTGTGTCTTATATAGAAGACGAATAGTTCTCTTTTCAATTATGAGGACCTTAGGGACCCCCAGTACGTTGTACATTTATACTGGTTTCAGCACTGATATCAAGAGATTGACGCCATCAACATTTACATTTACAATTTTTCAGGTTGGGATATATTTTTTTTGGGTGTGTATTTTGTTTGATTAAATTTAATTTTATGCTATTATCCTTTTATACAAACAAGCGGGTTTTCTTCCATAATAATTCCCTTATCCTTCTTTTCAATTACTATTACATCCTTGTCAATTTTTCATTACTAAAAATTTTTGTGTGTGTAGATAAAGAGGGAAATTCCTCCCCATTTTAGTTATTCTGTCAGCACTCATCCCCAGTGCCATGGACTATGGATGTTGGCATGGTAGAGTTGTTTCTCCATCATTGTATTTGGATGGTTCAGAATAATTATCAAAATAAATGGGATGTGGTGTGGTGTCGAGCATTTTGATATTGTTGGTGATGATCTGGATATAATCATTAGTATCTTTCATGAAAGGCTATCGAATACCCAACCATGATATTTTTGAGAGTGGATTTCAATCAATTATAAATAATGATTTGGATGGTGGATTCCCATGGACATTGAAGTTGGGAAATAGGGTTAATTTTTTCAAATGTTTTATAATAGGGTGACATTAAAATATCATCATTTTTTGTTTTATAATTTGGATGAACTTCTATAGGTACAGAGAATGGGATCTATATAACTATTAATGTGTTATTACTAACTAATTTTGAGGTGATCTATAGTGGATCCTAGTATTTAGGTGTTGTTCAAAAAAAATCATGAACATTATTTAACATTTCAATGATAAGTGATCCTACCATACGAAACCATTTAAATGAACCACTTGTATTTATTTATATAATGTATTTGTATTCACATAATTCCCTTTTATTAGTTTCTTTTTGTTAGGGAAATTATTTTTCATTGAGAGGAATGGATGTAATCACACATGGCATATTAATATTTCCCACAAGGCCTTTCATTGAGATGAACTAGAGTTGATGAACATGGTTGTAACATAAGATGATCAATTAGATCCATGTTTTTACTAGAATTATTTAGAACTATTACCCCTAAAGGTAATGGAATTGTATGAGATGGTGAGAGTACTTCTTCCTATTATTGGTTGGTTGATTTGTTAAGGATCAATTATAGTTTCATTTTTGGGGAAAAAAGTGATTAATCATGATAATTATGTAATTGGAATTGTTATTTCTACTATAGGTGTAGCCATATTGTCACATTTAGAGTATTAGGATCTTCCGTTCTATAAAATAGAAACATTACCATCCAAGTTGAAATGGGGAAAAATAACAGTTTAGTTAATTTCATGATTAATGGTTAACCCTTTGGAAGAATTTTAAAGTATTTTAAAATTGTTTAATTTTAAAAAATTTAAATATTTAAAAATTAAATGTATATTTATAAGTCCATTATATGTGTATTTATATCCTTAAAATGAGATAATATGATTATTATGAGACCGAAATTTTATTCAGAATGATATAGTTCACATTGATGACATTTAAGTTTCAATCCTAGTTGTTCTGTCATGAACCATCTATTTTACACGTATTTAAATTTCCAACATAATATTTTGTATTTATTAATAAAATTAATTTTAAGGAGAACATGGTAAAGCTTCTGGGTACAAAATCAGACAGTCATATATGGATAAATCATTAAATTTAAATTTATTTCTTTTAGAAACCTTATTTTTGTAAAAAATCAATTATATTGTGTTGGACTTTTCCTTAGGATCATATTTGAGGAGTTCTACAATATATTTAACCACCTTGTCCATGGATTGGATTAATTCCTCCAGGAAGATATTCTATCCATTGGTTCCCAACTCCTCTTATATTACAATGACCTCTAATTAATTCCCAAATAATTTTGGAATTAAAATGATAAAAATATACCAATCATCACACTCCACCAGTTCATTTCTACTTTGGGGGATATATATCCTAGAAATATCCTTTTAATTATGAATTAAATTAATGAGTGATAAGTCTCAAGGTTTATCTTATATCTCTGTCTGAGTCCCCGACACTAGGATATTTTAATAAAAAACCTCACTATATCAAATTATATTTCATATATGTAATAATTTTTCATTTATATGTGATTATATATTTATTCCAATTGCATAACATAATCCTTATTAAGGTATATGCATTAGTCAAAGGGAATGTTAGGTCATACTATCTTCTATTACCAAATAACTATTCATAGCACTGATAAGGGTACCCACATAAGGTCCAAGGTTAGATGTCAATCATGTGGGTACTAAACCCTTTAGGATAAATGATATTCAATGTGGAACCCCATATCAACTATCATGATCAGTGGTAGACGAACGCTTCTAAAAAACTTATTTATATCAATCTAGTGCATAAAGTGCTCCAATTGGGTATCCTCTCACCATCATTCCTCTTACATAGGGTTAACCAAATCTATAGATAGGATATTGGATCAACATTTCTATTTGGGGCAGGGGTACCAACCCTATCATTATTGTTGTATGGGACCCATTCCCATAGAAAAACACACACTTATAGAAACCGAACTTTAGAAAACATTTATGGTGTTTCCTGAATCACATAATTATTCTTAGGAGGATAAAGAGAATGACATAAATTTTCACCTCAAATGACACCTCTAATTTTATAGTGATGCAGTCCATAACAGCGTAAATGAAAAAAATCTCATAAAATACAACACATGTGTCCAAATATGAGTATTAAGAAACAATATACCAAATTTCACTATGGTTTAAAAATTATATTATAGGTATACTTGGATTTATTCCATTCATAAATTTTTTATTCATAAATCAATAAAAATTATTTATTTACTTAAAGGTACAAATTTATTTACCAACAGTTAAACTGAGAGGATAAGTGTTCATAATGACATATAAATTTTTTCAGCATGCACTGTCAAAATAAATTGATATAGAAATTGAATGAAAATTTTTTAGGCTACAACATTTAAATTTATGGATAAATACATAAACCATTTCAAGCTCCCAATTTCATTAGTCAATGATAAACTCATTATCAAGTCCTCCACTCGTAAACAACCCCATACATTAGTGCATCCTATGAACAACTAATTTTTAAAAAATGGAACAATATGAAAATAATTATATTATTAATGTTTTTTATCACAAGGATAATATCAATTTTAGTTATTTTTTTTATTTTGACATAGATTTTTAGAAATGATGATGATTAATTATGCACATGATGCATAGATAAGGATTTTAATCCTTTAAATGGATGGTGTTTATTATTATATTTATAAAAAACACTTTCCCCAATCCATTCAAATCAATATATTGTGAAAATTCATTGAGTATATTAAAAAGGGAGATGATTTGATTTTTTAATAAAAATATCATATAAATTAGATAAAATTCCATTGGTTTTGATATTGATCCATAATTGAAAATGGATTGTTAGTTTAGTTGATTAAAAAAATGTCTCCAAAATTGTTACAAAAAAGTGATATTGGAAACTCTGAATAATTTTTTCTATAAGAACATATGGTTGAAATTAAAATCGGATACCCATTATTCTCATGGATTTCGATATATCAAAAATTAAAGTGGAGTTTTATGTAATCATAAACAATGAGTCACATGGAGGGACAAAATTCAACAAAAAATTTGAAAAAATAGATTATAATTACCTTTATAATTATTAAAAATGAACAAATATTTTTTTTAAATATAGTAAATGAGGCCATAAATTAAACAATTTATAAAAAATATTAATTTATAATCTAAAAAATTCTTTAGAAATATATATAACCTAATGACCAAGCCACATTTTAATGCATCAACTACAAATAGTTTAGACATTTTGGAAATAAAATAACAAATTCAAAATAAAATATAGAATATTGATATCATTAACATCCAAAAATAATGCATTAATAAAGAGATAATTTCACTAATACCACAGATTTAGATGTAGATATTGAATTTTTTAAATTCACAATTACTATCCACTCATGAACTATGAATATCACAATTCACTCCAAATCTACACATTAATTTATATCATGCATGTTTCTTTATTTTTTTGATTCATAACCTCACACATTAGATATCATTTTATTAGATAAATCACATACTACTGTGATTATTTATACAAATTTATAATAAAATTATTTTATGGATTATTTTTTGATGATACAACCTAGAAATATAATTTATTTCCCATGGAATAATTTTTTTATGATATTAGGCATGAATATTCTCCCTCTACATAGAGATGATATAAATTATAATGAAAAGGAAATCTCATATCGACTTCTAAATGATAAAAAGGTCAAATATTTAAGAAAATGTTTTAATAAAAAATCATTATAAAATAATAATGAAATATGTATCTGAAAACACAATAATGATGAATAGTTGTCTTATATAAGTAGAAAGGAAATGAAAATTAATGTTATTATCATTGTATGAAAATATGTAAATTTTTATCCTGAATAATAATAATGTCTCCTCCTATATCCTGATGTTGAGTTTTCAATGGAACACACACATATTATAATTCCATTATTAAATAGTACTTATAAACTATCCCCCATTGAATTATTGGACTCATGGAAAAAATATCCAGAAAATAATTAAAAAGATTTTATACACACAATAAAAACTCAATGGGGTTATCCGGTCCACATTGTAATAATCAATGATGTGTTAATGCATCATTTCATTGATTATCATGATTTTAATAATATAATAATAAAGAAAAAGTATCTTCTACCACATATTGAGTTTTTTTATAAATTTATTGGGGATCAGTACTTCTAAAACGTGTATCATTGATATTCATACTCTCTAATAAATTTTAAAAGGGAATATATACATAATATAGTCATCCATACAAGATATATAAATTATGATTTAATACCATTTCTTTTCAAAATTATTAATGTACATGTTATCATTAGGTATTAAATGAGTAGAATCATTGGATATTTCCAATATAAATTTTTTTATAATATATAATAATTGTTTTATAATACATTCTAAGAGTAATGAATATTATGAGGAGAACAATAAGATTATAATAAATTCCTAATAAAGGATAATTATATATCAAGTTAAAAAATTATTAATTTTTGTATAAAAGGAATTTTTCCATGGTCAATTTATAAAAATACTGGCTATATCTGTTGATCCTGCACTATGATGATTGAATAATATCATAGACCTTTATTTTATATAGATATAATTTTTTTAAGATTTCATGGATTGTTTAAATGATTTATTATAATTTTATTATGATATTAGAGTACTGTAACACTGTTATCATAGATCAGAGTGATGTCTCGATAGATATACTATTGTGATGATATTCTTAGGAAGATAAAGAAGAGGATTTTTGGGAAAAAATACTTCCCAATTATGATTTGATGTTTTGGACTATTGTTGCTATTTACAATATATATTGACAATGTGTTTCTGATTTTATGTTGATGATGGCATCATTACTCAATGTTTTCCAAAGTTTTTTTTCCTAATAATATATATGCCCAATGTTTGTTTTCTCTAAATGAGTGTTTTCCAATATGTAGTGTATTCAGACTTCGACAATTTAAATAGTGACCATTTCATCATGAATAAAAAAATAATGAAGGAATATCTTGGTTGGAAAACGATGATGACAGTTACATTGACTATAAGGTTGAGTGTGTGATTATATATTGTAATGAATGTAAAAAATTCACAGGGTTAATGTAAAATATATTATCATAAGGAATAATGGGATACATTGTCATTTGATCATGGTTTTTTTCCACCATTATAAATAAAAATAATATCATGTATATGGTCTATATATCATGAGAATGATTTCATATATTGAGTGTTATCAATAAATTGCATAAGAAGAATTTATTTTGTTAAATATTAAGTAGGATTAGTGGGAAATATTTAATACATTTTCTCTACTAATAACCATTAATAATATCCTTATTTGCTAAATGAATTACATTAGATGGAATTATAGTATATCTAATTAGTTAGTTTTTATATGGATCTCCATAAAATCAATGTTTTAAACATAAAATTCATGGAAGAGTATCCCAAGAAAATAAATCACAAACTAATTCACTTCCCATGATGTTATAGTGCATGAAGATTCTATTAAGTTCAATAATGAGAATTGTGGTAACAATTTAGGATTATTTTTGGGGAATTTTTAATTTTTGAAGGATTATTTTTTTTTGTATTGAGTTTTCTATGAAGTATTTCTATGTAAGGGAATTCATGGTAAAAATGACCAATGTGGTTTGAACTGGTGATAATAGTATTCTTGGTGGTGGTTGTTTATGGTTTGAGTGTTCCTGGAATTCATGTTCCTATATAGGTAGATTGATTCTCTCATGTGAAAAATGTGTTTTATTTACAACCAATTTAACTATAAATAAAACCATAACTAATATAGATTGTATGAATAATAATATATGGAGTAGTGTATTTAGTTTAGCTAATAGAGAAGTTCAAATCAATCCATGAATGGTTAGAAATAAAAATGGATTGTGAGTTTTATCCATTCGTTGTAATAATATAGCACTTTAGTGTATTTTTTATATTGTAACATTCATGTTATCTTATCCATAGACTATCCCAGATGGAAGAACCCATGTAAAATTGGCATATATCATTCATGATTTTTTAATATATTGGTCGAGTAGATAGGTATAGATAAGGTATTATCTTGTGAAAATGGATTAAATGATCTTTTTATTAAAACATTCATACCTTGATTCACCCATATCGCTGTATTTTGTTATTTAACCTATTGGGGACCAAACTGGTACTATATAAATGTAAAAATAAGTGTCTCTCCCCCAATGGAAAAAGTGTAAGAAATTAATCATAGTGTCATCCTAGTCATTGATGGAAATAATTTTAAACTAATGAAGAATCATATGTTTCACAACATATGATCATTATGAATGGGTGTCTTTAAATGTATGATGTATTGTATTTCATCTAGTATAAATAGTGGAGTGTTGTAAAAAAATTGACCAAGTGAATTGGATGCTGATGCAAGAGGATTTAATGATTTTGGGGAGAATAATTCAATGTAATATCTATAAATGTAATTTTTTTGTAAATCATCAAATTGAATGTGATGAAATAAAATCCATGAAGGTGAATCCAATGTCCCAAAATAAAATGTTTGGGGAAAATGAACATGTATTAGGATTGTAAGATGCACCTAATTGAATATAATTACGTGTTATTTGATTAGGTTAATATTATTTTGGAGTACAATGATGTTCTATGATATAAAAATTATAATTTAATGATAATCTTGAATATAGGGAGAAGGATTCCACATAAATTTAATAAAAAGTATTTTTATGGTAGAAAAAAGTCTCAAATTTTTATATGATATATACTATAAATATTATTATTTTTACACATGAAAGGAGAAATGATGATAATGGGGTACATAAAAGGATATGTCTAAAGAGGTTGAATTTGAAGACATAAATAATCATACCATGGATGATAACCTAGAAAAATAATTGGTGGATGGTATAATTTCTTTCAATTCCATATATTTATAGAGTGGAAATGTTATTCCTGAAAGGAAACTTCTACATTCATGTCATTGAAGTAGAACTACTGGAAATAATTTATAAAAAAACAAATATATTTTAAGATAATGATGAGGATGATGAAATTTCCCTGATGAAGACGTAAGATAACGTGAAAGGGAGGATAATAATAAAGAATAACATCATTATTGAGAAGTACCTTATTTCAATAGAACATAATTGTTCAGAAGTAAGTGATAATTATAAATTTAATTTATTAAATGATTATTGAATAAATATTATGTTGTCTATAAGGGTCGTTCACATTCAAGGGATGAGATTGACGATGATGAAGGAGAAGTGTACATAAGAGTTCATAAACATATAGAGAATGACGTTGTGAATGATGATATTGATATATTTTGGGTAAAAATGAATTAATCCAATAGAGTTGTTCATGATGTCAAACACTCTATGTATCAACAATAATGAGATAAACCCATTACCAAAGTGTAAATTATGATGTTCAGATATGATAATAAGAACATATTAATGATGGATGTAATGTATAATCCCAACAATGAGAAAAATACCATTTTTATTGATGATATGACTAATGATAAAATATTGTGAGAAATTTATTTAATATCCTAGGTAATATGTTTTCATCATTTGAAAAACAAATTTATTTATAATTATGAACTCTTTAATGTCGGCATGTAATTGGGAAATTATATCACACAAAAAATTGAAAAGGAGAATTTTTTTACTAGTAGTCATGAAATTTAGACAAATGATTTACTATAGAAGAAACAATACTTATGATAATGAAAAATCATGTTTTAGAACTACATTATAATAATAAAAATTTTATGGTTAACAAAATACAAATTTCTCTAACATAGAAAATGAATATTGATTTTGGTATGACTTAATATATTCATAAAACCCATGAGATATATTATGCTACTAAAAGGACAATCTAAGGTGTTAGATTAATTATGTGATATTGTTTTGGAAATATTCCAAATTCAAAAAAATTAATATTATATATCCAATATGTAATAGAGTTCACATGAAAGACATAAAGCACCAAACATAGATAAAAATTACATGTATGATTTTTGGGGTCATTATTTTTTTAATTTATATTATTTGTAAAAATGGAAAAATATATCCCCTTAGAAACATAGTGGAATATGCTGATGATATCTAAAAGGAAATATTCTTTAGATCTCAAGGAAAACTAAAAATATTTGAAAACTCAAAATCAATTTTAAGTGTTATAAGATGATGTTGCGATATCATAATCCTAAGAATACTAATCTTATAAATTAATAACTATTGTGAAAAAATTTTATAAAAAAATAAACAATTCAAGAATGTATTGGTTAAAAAAATATCCAAAAAAGTATTAGATTATATTGTTGTTTCAATCAGTGGAACCCTTGTCGTAGTTTGGAAAAAATGGTTTTTTGTAATGTATTCTGATGTGAATAGAAATGTGTCTCCACTTTTGGGATTGATAAAACCATAATAATGATTGGCTCAAAGAAAACCAAATTTAATGGAAATGATATGATGAAAAAGGATGTCAAGGTTTTTGAAGGTATCCGTAACAAATTGATAATTTTGGAAAACCATTTCAATTAGGGAATAAAATTATTTTTTTTAAAAAATACCCTCTCCATTAGGGTAATTGATAATGAATTTATTATATTGGGAATTTACATTAAGTGGAATCATTTCCTTGTGCATGGATAAGATGATATATGATTTCAATATAGCGAAGTTGAATATATGCTATGGAATAAATAGATTACACATATAATACAATAACTCATCAAAAATGTGATGAAAAATAACTGATTTCATGATTTTTTAAAGCTAACATGTGATAATACGTACAAATTATATTAATATCAATATTTTAATATTAGTGGAAATAAATACAAGTGAAAAACTGTAAAGATAAATAAAAGTTCATGATCATTTGTTTACTGATGTGTCTGTTGACCAATTTTACTAGGTTTTATTAATGGGATGAGATACTAAATTATACTCAGTTTTTATTATAACAAGATAGTGTATATTATATCTATCCCCCAAATGTATTAGGTGTTAAATTATATATAATACTCTTTTATTAATTTTAATATTATATTTTTATGGAAAATATTAAAATTATATTTGGATAATGGAATGGAGTTTACCAACATCTTGGGGGAATACTTTATTAAAATACTTTGGATAGTTCACCAATAATCATATGTGGGAACTTGTAAGTAAAAATTTCTGAATGATGGGATAAATTTGATCATAAAATACACTGTCAAAATGATGAAAATTGAAAAATCCTACCATTTTTTTCTAAGTAATAATTAATGACATTGATCTATATCTACGAAAGATAATTGTTGATTCCAAAATATGTAATATATAAAAATGAATTATTGAATGGATGGAATATGATATTAAAAAACTGTTGTGTTTGTATAAGTAAATGATTCATTCACAGTAAATAAAACACATAATGATTTCACCCCATCGATTTGAACTGTTATTTATTTTCCAGTCAAGAAAATTAAATGCATATAAATACATCGATATCATATTAGGAATGGTTATATACTATAGTGATGTTATGGTGGTTTATATGAGAAGATCATTTGAAACAATATTGTAATATTTCATAATAAATGTAATAAAGATTCACATAGTATAGGGGGTTCACATGTGAAAATTTATTATAATTAATAATATATTGATTATCAGAATGATGATGTTATGAATATATTCATATAGACCAGATTGTAATCCTTGGAAATTATAAAGAAGAATTTCCCTACTCATCATATTCTTCTTGTTGAAATAAAAAAATGGATGTTTATAAAAGAATGAACCATAGTATCATAGTAATATATTAAATATTTTAAATATGTAGCTGAAGACGATATTTTTATTCAGGAAATCAATAATGATACTGAACTAATCGTGAATTATCATATATGATAATTTTTTTTGAGTTTGATAGGAAAGAACATAATCATGGTTAACAATTCTTCATCAATAATATGAAAAAATATATATTAGTTATTTTATAAAATCCTATCTTATTTATAAAGGATAATATTATATAAAGGGTGTTGATAATTTTAAAAAATTCAACGTTATTTGATGGCTCAAGAATTTTTTTCAATTTTAAAAAATTTATTGAAAAAAATTTCATCTTATTATAGATACGATTCTATTCAACATTCATGAATTTAGATAGTGAAGTAAGAGGTGAAAATAAAAAAACAAAATTGTTTTCCTTTTTATAGGGATGAAGACAATTTTTTTTAAATTATATACCTATTTGTGATAAAACATGAACTATAAGATTATTTTTCTCAACAATATTAATACATCATAAATTTCAATTTTTTGTGTTGTCTAGTTAACTGAAAAATCAATTTTAATAATGAGATTAATCAAAGGATGGTGGATCTAGTGTATATGGGTGACAAAATCAATGATAGAGTGGGTGAATTATAATGAATATAGTTTGTAGAGTTCATGATGTGATACATCGAAATGTTGATGATTAGTTCATAGGTTTTTTTAGTTTTCCATATGTGGAACAAGGATGTATCAATTAATTTCCCAGTACAATTATTTTATGGATTTCTGAGTATGAATTAAAATTGATTATTTTAATGAGAGGAATATTATGGTCACTACCTAAAAGAAATTTTAATAGGATGATGAAGAAAAACCATTTAATCATATATAATATTGGATAATCACTAAAATATTTCTAAAATAAAAAATGATAGGACATGATATTATTTTTTATACATTCCAAAATGTGTTGTACCAATGTTATTCCAAATAAAATCACATGATTGTTTTTCTAAATAATGATATATTATATCAAATTAATAGTTGAATTCATTTTTAATGATATTAAAACTCACAGAAAGAATCATAGGGATTAACTGAAGGATTATTGATCTATTTAGGATAATTATAAAAATTGAAAATCATGCACTTCATTTTATCTTTGATAATAGAGAACTATCTATCATAAATAAAATATTTCATTTCTCAAATCATTTTAGTAGTTGAATATGTTGTGGTTTCTCAGTAATCCATGCAGTTTTTATTAATGAACCATTAACTTAATGATATAGGAATAAAATTGATGTCTCTTATCATAATCCATGACAGTAATTCATGTTTTATAAATGAAATATAATATATTGTCAATATCTTGTTTATGGGGAATACTGAAATCAAATATCAATTTCTTGAGGAGAAATTAGAGAATGGACATATGATGATGGATTATGTGCCAATAATACTATAAATTAATAACATACAAAAATTGAATTTTTAAAATATTTATTTTTAGAACATTACCATTCCATAGGATATAGATTAACTACATATTGATTAAAATTATAGATATGGGACCCCAACACCGAGTGGTATGATTTGTTCTCTCATTAAGATAATATTTATTTTTTTACATTGTTGTAGACTACAACAGAGTGAACATTGGTTAACTAATAAGGGGGGATATTAATTATTTCTGAAATTGGAGTATTTTATTAAGGGGAGAATATGTATCAAGGGAGAAGAAATATTATTATATTTAATTTATTCATTCAAAAAAATATAACAAAAGAATAAATATTGGTTCATAATGAAGTCTTGATGCATGGTTAAAGGATTGGACTTATTGGGAGTGAAGTGACAAATTGGAATCACCAATAAAGTGACTCATTCATTAAATTTTCATTTTACACTTATTTTTCATGTTGATTTTGACTCATGTGGGCTTAGAGTAATTGTTAAATGAGACTTTTACTATTATAATTATTCATATAATTTGAGGGGTCACTATATTAGAAAGTGCTAAAAGTTCATGTTAGTAAATGCCTTAGGTAATTTTTCATTTTTATAAAATCCATCAAAGGTCATTATTGTTAGTAAAAAATCAATATAATATATATTTTTGTATTTCCATGTTGTTGTGTTTGTTGAAATATCAAGTTGACAATTATTACTGAATATATGTTTATGGTGGAAATTTTTCTATACAAATTGGTTTTTAAATTGTAAAATTAATGTCTGATAGCATTTCATCATGAAACACTGAGTTTCTTGTGTTATACGAAATACACTCTTCATCTTTCGAAACATGAAACACAAAATTTATCTTGTGTTACAAGAAACTACTAGTTCAAAAAAATAAGAAATATTATTATATAATATAATATTTTTAAAATATGTGTTAAATTTGAGGGCATTATCATTATTAACTATATTATATAAATATGGTTATCTATTTATTACCTTTAAAAAAATTATTTAGAATAATAATAATTTTTTTATAAAATAATTGGATTTTTATAAAAGGATGATCTATTCAGATTTTGGAATATATCTTAACAATAATTTGGAGAATTTATGATGATATTTTTTTAAACAATATACATTATTTTTTAAATGGGAAAAAATTACACTTGGGTGAATTTCTTGGATTATTCTAAAATGTTTTATTTTTTGATAAATAGTGAAAAAATAAAGAATTCTAATTGAAAATTGTTTTTCATTCATTTTATTTATTTAGTGAAATTCTATTTTTCAAGGTATTAAACTAAAATTTGTTCAATATTATATACATTAATCCCATTATAATCATTGAAATCAACTTCCTACTAAATTTTAATATAATACTATTTTAACCCTTTGAACTTTTTCTCTTCAAATCCTACTTTTTCATCTTATATTCGAGATTAATTTTAAATTATTTCTTATTATTTTTGTGAATTTGTTTTTGAAAAAATTTATTCTATAGTTTTAATTAAGATAATACATTATATCTAGAAATTCAAATATAATTTTTGGACAAAATATATAGTGATTTTTTTAAATTGTTAATTACCATTGTTAAATTAAGAAAATTGATTTACCTGTGTGTTAAAAAAGAATGAAAAGAGACAACATTGAATAAAATGTAAACATATTTCTATTCAAATATTTTATATTGTTAATTTCAAGAAATTTTTATTAAATATGGATATTTTATGCCACCAAAAATTGAGTATGAGCTATATAATATGTTATATAAGGAAAGGGATGAAAAGATATTTATAGTAATTTTAATTTCAATAATGATTTAGGATTGGGAAAAAATATAAGATATGTCATATTTATATTTTATAGTCACACTATTTTTTTATCATAATAAATTATATTTACTATATGAGAGGAAATTATTATATAAAATTATAATGAAATGCCCAAACTATAATTATTTATTTAGAAATTGACTGAAAGATATGATACTAAAATATTAATTGTAAAGTAAATTTAATGTTTTATTATGTTACATTAATTTTATAGAATAATGTATCATCATATATATGTTTGATCAAAATATATTCATATTCTATGGTTTTCGTGAAATTTTTAATTCAAATTAAATGAATAATATAAAATTTAATATTAGTATTATTTTTTAAATAAACAATATTTTCATAAATTAATTAAAATAAAATAAATAATATATTATAAAAAAATATTTCTCTATTTTAGTAACTATAAACTATTATGAATTTGTGGGATAATGTATCTATCATAATGAATATACTGACCCCAAATTAGTAAAATACTATTTTAGTTGTGGTTAATGTTAATGTAATGTTATTTCAAATCACATTAATTTGTTTTAAAACTAGTCTTAAACACACATAATATTTTCATTTAATAAATTTGATTTCATATATGTTATAAGAGGATTTAAATTTTATAATATTTATTCTATGAATATACATTACCTAGGTCAGAAAACTAGTTACCCTTGTGAAAATCTAAAATGGTAAAAATAAATAAACATATAAATTAAAGAATAAAATGTTTTTAATATGAGTTACATTTTTTGATAGTGATTTTTATCACTCATAGAACCCATAATAACATTAAATTATCTCTTTTTAGAAATATTGGTAACATTAAACACCCAGAAGTGAATACTTTTGAATATTTTGGGGATTACCACTACTCCTTCACTATAAAAATGGTACTCACTCCCTTCACATCCTGACACCTCCCAATCCATTGATATTTCCAAACACACCCCAAACCACTTACCAAATCCATAACCTTATCCTATTAATTATTTTTGGGAATAAATATATCCTTGGAGGCATTATTACAATCCAAAAGTGGATACCGGAAGAAGATTCAATGATGTTCAACTAGTATCTTTATTTTACTTCCTTTCCATACTCAATCCATTATTCTTATATCTTTGTGATATATTAAATTAAATATCATATATATAATGATTTTTTATATTATTGTCATTATTTAAATCCATATAGTATTATATAAAATGGTTTATAAAATGAGCATTCCTATTTATGGTGGTCTACTGCCTCGCAAAATGATGTCATTCATTTCTCTATTAGCACTTCCTATAAGTTAGTTCCATGATGGATATAAAGATGATATTTTATATTTATATAATTATTATACATTTGGATTAATTGTATAAAATATATAATGAGTTAAATTCCATTTAGTGTTGGATATGATAATATCTCCTATTTTTATGTAAACTACTGCCTCACGAAGCTATGCGATTTGTTTATAAAAAATTCATTATGTAAAATTTAATATTGTTCTTGTTAAAAATTTAATTTTTTAGACAAGATATGTTAATGATATTAATTACATACTTACCTTTATGAAAATATAATAATAAATTTTATTATTATCTTTTCAGTCACTAACAAATTGGAAACATTATTCATATATGTTTAGACTACGACATTCTCGAAGTGATTTGATTCCTTATTTCACACCCATCTCCATATAATGATATATATGTATATATAATTATATAAAATTGTATTCATTATAATATCATATTTCTATAAATATAAAATATTACTTACTTTATTTACATGATAATTATTAAAAAATGGATATATTACTCATGGATATATATAACTTACCAACTCCGTTATTATAGTTTTAGTTCATAATTCATAACCAAAATTCATAATGGGTGTAAAATATAAAATTATTATATAAATATGATAATTATATCATGATAATATTGATGAACATCTTCAAATAATTACATCTTTTCCCATAATAATTTTACCATTTTTTTGACATATAATACAAGTAGCGTCGAAACATCCAATAGAAAAATAATTGGTTAAAAAATTGCATATAAAATGTATATTAGATAAATGAAACTAATATTAAGTATTAATAGGGTGATATGTTAATTAAAAACATAATATAAGTTAATTACATGTAAAATAATGACACACACAATAGGTCAGACACAAGGAGAGGGACTTCGTCTCATTTTACTTTCATTGTGGGAATTTCTGATGTTACAGACAAATATTATATTATGAGGTATATATTCATCCATTTTATCATGTTATATAAATAATTTCTCTAGTTTAATAATATTTACAGTTTCATCAATTATTTCATAAATGGGCATTATGATTCAGGTGTTTCTCAAGTGTTAAGGGGCCTTTCTTTTATAAAGTCATATTTTAATATTTTCTTTCAAAATATTTATATTCCATCTATGTTTCATTTAAATGATATTATTATGGTGTGAATTTGTTCATAAAATATTGTTAAAGTAAATTTTATATCCCATTAACATTAATTTGTGTTATTTCAAATTGTTTCATTTTTTCGTGTCCATTATATAGTAATTTCAAAAATGATAAATGGAATGATATGTTATTACGATACACAATGAAAATGAATTCTCACCACCATGAGAATTATTTATTTTCTAGCTTCCTTTGATGGAATTCATGAGTTGTACAATGTGAAAAAAATCCTTATTTTGTGTACTTTGGTATTGAAAATGGGGTTTCAAATGAAAAGTGTATTTTTGTATTGAAAATGAGTATTGAAAATAAAATAGTGTTTTTACCTAAATGTGTTTTTAATAAGAAGATAAAAAAATTTCAATGGGTTTTGTGATGATTGTTATTTATTAATAAAATTTAACATGAGCCTTATATTAAATTGGTGAGGCCTTTATAGATTATATAAAGTGTTGGGAGAAATTATATCTCACTCGTGAGGCTGATATATCTTATTCAAAGGGTTCCTCCCCATTATAGCTTATAAAAAGCAAGATAGGGTGATATTGAATTTATGAATGGTAATCCCTATTAAATCACTCTGATGTTTTTGGTAATTATAATAATGGATGTCATTAGTATAGTTATTTCATTGAATATGTTTTTTATTTGATTTTATGAATTTTATACTCCATGGAATTGAAATTGATTTTTAATTTATAGTTATTGGTTTTAAAGGATTTATTTGTGTAAAATATGTGTGTGTTCTTTCATGAAAAAATATTTTATTTTTTTATATAAAATATATTTATTTTAATGATAAATATTTCAATGTATTTCATGTTTTAACTAAACTATTTTTTTTAATTTTTTTATCATATATGGAGCTGTTTTGAACATCCCATATTTTTGAAGTGTTTTTTAGAGCATTTAACGATGTGTTGGAAATGATAAACTCATATTGGATGTAATCAATATTTCCCCTGAAAATAAATTGTGAATAATTTGAATGTTTAATATAATTAAAATATTTTAGACTAATTAGATGGGTTTACATTATTTTTATGTTTTTTTATGATATGGCCTAATTTTGTAAAACTCACAAACTAAAAATATACTCAATGTGAAATAATGTAAATTCTTGAATAAATACAACATCAGGTAATGTTTACGATCATGTACTTATAGTTGGAATTAAAGGATTTTTTGGACAACATTTATTGTTTGGATAGTATTGATGGAATTAATAGGAATGATTTTACATTATAGTTATATAGAAAGAAAATATAGTTTTAATATTACCATATTGATTCTCTAAACATGGTTTGTTAATAATGGGTTTCTATAGAGGTATTAAGAATGTTGTCTTTGGAGGGAACCAAGAGGAAAATATCGTTTGAAATCAGTATCCTAATATTGTTGGAATTAGAACTAATTTTTTTTGTGATGGATCAGTAGACATAATCTATAAATTTTGTTGTAATTCACGCTAGATAGGAATTAGATCTACCATGAACGGACCATTATATAGTGGATAATTTCTTGAGGGAAAATAAAATATATATATTTCATAATCCAACCCTGTGGTACATAAAGGATGGATCAATGCATTGAAAATGATAATTTATGTTATGTGATGATCACAATGTCCATAGGAAACCCATTCAATTAATCATTTTAATGGTTAATTTGAACAATTTTGGTCATTGGATAAGAATACCAGGTTGAAAGATGATCATGAAGCTATGAAATGATACACATTTAAGAATATTTTCCCTGAGTACATAAACATATTGTTGTCCAATATTGGATGGAGAATCATTTCATGGGATTTAGGCATAATGATAAATATTCAATGTTAGAATATGATGAATATTTTAAATTTTTGGTAAGGTACATGCAATATTTTTTGGGATCTTTATAATAAAATTAATAGATTCGAACAATAACTAAACCAATATTTAGTGGAGAATTCTCCTCATGAGAATTTAAAAGTAGTGAGAATTTTTTTCATTATGTTTATAAAATATAGTTGGAGTTTTTAAAATTTATGTTCCATGACATGAAATGACTATGAAATGGTAAATGTGTGTGAAATTTATTAAAAAATCCATAAATATCATGGATGATGGCCCAAAAAATGTTATGAGTGAGGTAAAATACATTTCATAGAATGTATTTCAGGATAGGGAATATGTAAGATCTTAGATATAAAATGGTATGTTCTAATTTTTTTAATCTATTGTTTTAGTTAATAATGTTCTTACCCAAGTCGTTACGGAGGCTCAATTTTGTTCTGAGGGTTTGGAACATGAAAAAAAAGAGAAAATGGTGTTTTTTTGGAAGGTCGTATGGTCTAAACATAGTTAGTTCTATCCGTGTTGATATCCTAAGAAAGAATGGAAGAGGTGGGTTTTTGGATCATGGACTTCACATGATTTGATCACATTTTGTAAAATCATGTGTGTAAACCATGTTTCCCATAAAAATTTGAAAATTATAAATTTTACACTCCAGGATTTTAATCCCCAACTCGGTATTTCCTCCCATTTCTCCCCTCTTCAACTTAAGGGTGATCTAAATATCATAAGTTCTCCAAGTGATCTCTCTCCCACAATTCGATCTTGTTTTTGGTGTCGTTGGTTGTGGATCAAATCTCTAGCAATGGATAATACAATCCTTTATTCTATTTTGAGTTTTGTGTCTGTATCTCCATATCCTCTCACTTCGAAGCTCTAAAACCCTACTATTTCGATGAGATTTAGGTTAGAGATTAAAAGGTTGGTTGAATATGAATATAATGGCTCTATGAAGATCGCATTAACCCACAGAATCAAGGTAGGTTGCCTACCAGTTATATCCCATTATTTTTTTTGTGGATTTTCGCATGTGTGGTTTTGTTCAGGGGTGTGTCTTGGTTTGGTTTGATCACCATTGGAATGTTTAGGAAAATGTTTATTAAGAAGGTAAACGGAAACCCTCACAATCAATGTTGGGTGTGTCAATGGAGATGAGAATAATCAAGGGCCACCCATGAGGTGTGCTGACTCTCTCAAACCTAGGGATTTGAAAAAAAACATGTGAAAATATTATATAGTTATTTAGCTCCTTGATAAACATGTTGATGTGATTGATTTTATTTAAGTAGAACCTAGGTGATTCACCTTGTCTTAGTAATAACCTAAGGGATATTGGGTTAACATGAAAAGTATTCAAGTTCATAATTAAATGGATTATGACCCTTGTAATGGATCCATGTGAGTTTATAATAATGAAAGAGTCCTAGTGAGATAGTCATAATGAATGAATTCTTAGTGATATATGAATAATAATAGGGGAATCATGATAAGTGGAAAATGATGTTAAATGTGGTAAATATGATAATGGGTTAAGGAATTGTTTTAAATATTATGTTATTGTTATAAATTATTTTTTTGATTGGAAAACATATTGATGTTGTGTTAATTGTTAGTGGATAAATATATGTATTTAATGTGCACATGGCTTGGTAGAGTGAGTTATTTTCATGAGGTTCAATACCCACAGGTCGAGTGGGAATGAAACTCTAAAATCCACACCTACTGAGAAGGTTACGGAAGAGGACTGATGCTATGTTCTCCTAATGGATTCATCCACATGGAATAAAGATTAAAGGTGAGGAAATGGGATAAATGAGTATGTTATACCTATCGAGATAGGGTAACAATGGGTTTTTCCTCCTTCATGTGTTTGTGTACATTGATCCTCTATATGTTGTTGTGTTTGCTGGACCCTTGTTAAATGTATTAGAAATGGTATGTAATGGGAAGTGGGATGAAATGGTATGATATGAAAATGGAAATAAATGATTGTAATGGACCTAAACTATATATGGGAACGTAATATTTTCCTTTTTATTTATTATTCATTTCACTTTATCATGAACATTTGTTTATAATAGATATTTTATAGACATCATTAGAGGTGGCATACTGAGTTGTACTCACACCTTTCTCAGGCCGTTGTTGGGTACTATAGCAGACTTCATGTTTGTAGACCAGGAGAAGGGAAATAGACTATGATATACCATTAGGTCGGCATGAGTTTGCAGGTATGAGAACTTGGACATGTTGTCGGGACCATTTTGGGGGTTTTTATTGTTTTTCTACATTTTGGGTTTTGTTTACTTTTGAACTTGTAGCCGGACATGGAATATCTACTACTGGACATGGTTGTACCTTAATTGTGGAATGGTTTTTCTGAATTCTCTGGTATTATTGATTATTATTCATCTATTTTGTTTATTTTCGGTTGTGGCTTACTCTAATGATAATGGGTTATAGTCTCCCTAATTAAATTTATGGACCCCCTCTGCTAGATGAAAACTATTGGTGTATGAGGTGGCGTGTTTAAGGACACGTATCAACTTGGATCGGAGAACCTGTTTAGTGTCTTCTAGTTCAAGGGTGTTACAATGTGGTATCTATGGATATCTTTCTTATCCTTCACTAGAATATTACTATTCGGGATGGTAGATGGGATTAAGGATGTTTTGGGCCTTGGTAATGAGCTCATTCTTGGGATTATAAAACCCATGTATGAGGTAAATACAATGTCACCCATGCTGGGAATCAGGGATCTTGATTGTGCAATATTACAGTTGATGCTATTTAACCACTTGTTGATACACATGTTTGGTGATATGATGGTTTTATGATATTTGTATCATGGCCTCAATGGAATGAGGTTGTGTATTCATGCTTCATTGTAGGCACCAATAGTGATAGGTGACATGCATTATTGTAGGCACACATGGGATGGGTGTGTGAGGCATGAAAGATAGAATGCACCTTGAATCTTGATAATTGGAAATGTAAAATTCAATAAACAAAACAATGAATGTTTGGGATGATAAAACAATGATATATGATAATTATTTAATGATTTTTAATTAATGGTTTGTAATCAATTGAAAATTTTGTTTGTAACATGAAGTGTAATCCCTGAGGTGGTGTGTGGTTGATTACTCCTTGTGGACCATGGCCCATGGATGGTATGGTTAGGGTGTTATTTTTGGAATGTTACAGAATTTTGTTGATGGAAAGAGCCTTCTTGTTAAGAATTTTTGAATGTTTTATGGTATGTTTTCTAAACCTCACATTTGGAAATGTAGAGAAATTTCACTGCGACATCAAGTGTCATTTGGGAAATAAGAGGGTGTTGTTGAGTACACTCCTCTAGTAGAGGAGCAAGAGAGTTTTTTGATACAAGAAAGTAGAGAGGAGATGATATAATAGAACCTGGCTCATTTTATTCAAATGATGGATTATGACCCAAGGAGGGTTACACCGAGTAAGTTTGAGCTGACTAGAGTGATTCGGCTAATGAACCCTCCATCCTTTAGTGCAGAGGGTGGGCCAGAGGTAGAAGAGTTCTGGATAAAGTCTGTTCAAGATGATATTTGATCATCTGAAGACTCTTATTGGGAAATGAATCAAGTTGGAAGATTATATATTGTGGGACAAGGCCGAGCATTGGTGGGACATCCTATCTTAGACTGAGTAGCTAGATGGGATGTTGTGGAATGATTTCTAGGAAAATTCTCTCGAGTATTTTTACCCTCATACATTTAGAGAAGAGCGGGCTACAGAGTTCATGAGTCTGACTCATGGATCGATGTACGTGAATGAGTATAACATTCACTTCACTGACCCATGACGCTTTGTTCCATCATTTGCAGGGGATGAGGCATGAGTTACGTGGAGATCCCAAAATGGGATGAGAGAGGAGATCAGGTCCCATGTGAATATCTTTTGATTAAATAGGATTACAGAGGTATGGGATCAAGATATGATCTCTGAAGAGAACCTGAAGGGAGCATCGAGTAGAAGTCATGTCCTTCTAGAAGGATAGATAAGCTGTGCAACTTTTGAGGGTCGGAGGCATCGTTTTTGAAGATTTCAGTAGGATAGATGTGTGATGGGTGGTTAGAAGAGAGGGTCAAACTCTCAGGGTTGTGATCAGGTGTTCTGCTATCGGTGGGGTTGGATGGGGAAAATAAGGGGCCAGTGTCCTCGAACTCAAGTTTTGTGCTAGTCATAAAGTAGAGTCGGACACATGCATAGGTTTGCAGGAACTTCTAGTGGGTGATCATAGCTGTAGGTTTCTGGATGATTCCAAGCAGAGGAAGTGGATTAGTATATCCTTATTAGGTAGGTAGTAAGAGATCCATGGGTACATGCAGGGGTAGTGGGCATGGATCTCTGGGGTAGGATCACCCACATAAGTAGGGAAGTGTAGTTCAGGGAACTCAAGTTGGTCCCTAGTGTATAGGGGAAGGCTAGATTCTTGTATTTTAGTCTATAATTGAGGATGGATATTCTGGTCTATTAACGGTTAAAGGTATGATCCTTTTACCTTCTATGCTATTTAGTGCATTTTTTGACACGAGTTCCACATACCTTTCTATTTCTACTCAGTTTTTGATAGCATTGGGTTTTTTTGTGGATTGGTTGCGTGGGTATATTACCATTGACACACTCTTGGGGCTGAGAAATGAAGATATTAGTCAATGTAAGGAATGAGATGTGGAATTTATTTGGTATTATTTCCGGTCGGACTAGTTCATTCTTGAGATGTTGGGATTTTACCTAGTCATGGTTATGGACTGGTTTTTGTTGTATCAGGTGCACAAATATTGTTACTATCACATGGAATTATTCAGGTCACTTGAGAGTTATTCATATGTCCATCATGGAGAGTGGGGTGTTCAGGCAGGTTGTGCATTCCAATTGTTTTCAGCAGTTGGGTAGGCTCACTGCTCAAGTATCATTATTTGTTATTGGTTATGAAGGAGTGGAAAATTCTTGTTTTCCCTCCAGTAGTGGATCAGATTCGAGATTTTTTCCTGAGGCTTTTTTGGGTTTCCACCTGAGTGGGGTGTTGAGTTCACGATTGAGTTTCTGCTGGGAGTAGAGCCACTTTTTATTCCACTATACCGAATGACACCAAAAGAACTCCAACTGTTAAAGGTTATATATGAGGTATTGATTCATAAGGGGTTAATACATCCTAGTGTGTACCCTTATGGATCTCTTGCGCTTTTTGAAAATAAGGATGGAGACTCTTTAAGGATGTGTGTTGTTTATTGGAAGTTAAATTAGATAAAAATGAAAAATTGGAACCCTCTTTATATAATTTATGACATATCTATCCAGTTGAGGGATTAATTAGTGTTTTCTACAACTGATCTGAAATCGGGTTATAACTAGTTGATGGTGAAGCCTTTTGATGTACCACTGACAGCTTTTATGAGTTGGTATGGGTTGATTGAGTTTGTGGGGATGCGTTTTGTCTTGACTAATGCATCATCAGTGTTCATGTCTTTAATTAACCAAATCTTCCATCCTTATATGAATCAGTTTTTCATTGTCTTTGTTTTCGACATCTTTTTGTTCTTGAAAACTCATCACGATCACGACCAACATCGTGACATCATACAAAGAACACTAAGAGAGAATCATATATATGCCAGGAAATAAAATTGTCAGTTATATATTGCACAAATACATTTTCTAGGTCACATCATATTTGAGAAAGGTGTCTTGCTGGATCTGTAGAAATTGCAAGATATCTTTTTTTGGGAGTATCTTATAGTGTTTTAGATTTTTGGAGTTTTTTTTTGCTTTGGTCAGGTATTAACAGAGGTTCATCTATGATTTCTCTCTCTTGGAAACACATTTTTTAGGCTTTACCGTGAAGGGAATTAGGTTTTAGTGGTTTAAGGATTATCAAAATTTCTTTCCAGAGTTGAAAAAGTTATTCCAGATCACACTGATCTTGATCATACCTGATCTTGGCAGGAAGTATGGCATATTCTTCGATGTGTTCAGTATCACGATTAGGGTTGTGTTGATTCAAGATGAGAGGGTTGTGTCTTATGGGCCAATTAAATTAATACTGTAGGAGAAAAATAATCCCAATCCTGATTTTGAGTTGGCCAAATTAGTGTATTCCTTAATGTGCTGGAGCAACAGTTCACAATGTCTAATGTTTTCAAGAGTCTAACGAATATTTTTTCACAGGGTGGATTTAAATCTGCTGTAGTGATGGTGGGTCTAATAACTCATGAATTTTGATATTGATATGGTATATACTCTAGGGAAAGGGAACAATGTTGTTAATTCCTAATGCAGGAAGGCGCAGAACTAAGTGGTTCAAGAATCCAACATTACCTGGAATGTGATGGATTTTCTCGTAGAGAGGCACCTAGAGGTGCGGGATGAAAACGGCCAGGCTACTCTAGTTTGGTGGTGGTTGAGTCAAGGATTTTGAGTTGAGTTTGGGAAATTTATCTCAATGATCCTGAGTGTTTGGTCATGAATAAAATACTTAATTGTGGGGATCCACCTTTGGGTTGGGTCATCTGTGTGTACGAGGATGTTAGGGTTTATGGTCATGTGGTTGTGATGATATGCTTGTGGGAAGAGTTTATGTGTGATTTTCATGCATCAAAATAATAAGTGCATCCTTGTTTGACCAAGATGTATCTTGATATCTGTAGGTAGTTTTGATGGTTGGGAATGAAAAAGTATGTTGCTGGATTTGCGGCTTGGTGGCTACCCTGTCAGTAGGTAATGGTCAAACATCAATGCCCATGTGGTTTTCTTTAACCATTTCCCATTCTAGAATGGATGTGGGAAGATGTGATGATGGATTTTTTGGTGTCCCTTCTGATGATGATGTAGAAAAATAATGCAATCTAGGTGGTGGTGGATTAGCTAACGAATATAGCACATTTCTTTCCAATTTAGGAGAATTACATAGTTGACCAGTTGGGTGAGTTGAATGTTCATGAAATAGTATAGTAGCATGGTGTACCGTGGACTATAGTTTCAAATCCTAATCCTTTTTTCACATTTCACTTTTATAATGTGTTGAATATGGTTCTTGGTACATAGGTTCATTTGAGTATGGATTTACACCCGTAGAGGATGGGAAGCCAGAGCGTGTAATCTATGTGTTCGAAGATATGTCGGGGGGTTGTGTGTGGAATTTTGGCGGTTCTTGGGAGAAGCACATGTTTCTTGTTGAATTTTCCTACAGAAATAGTTTTCATGCTATGGTATATATGGAACTATTTAAAGTTCTATATGGGAGGTTTTGTAGATATATGTTGGGTTGGTTGGAGGGTAGAAGAAATCGAGCTATTGGGACCAAGTGACAGGTATGAGACTTCAGAGACAGTTGACTTGATTCAGAAGTTGATATAAATGGCTCAATGTAGGCTGAAGACATATGCGGATCATAGGAGTAGACCTTCTCATTTAAGGTTGGTGTTAGTGTGTTCTGTCGTGTGTCACCATGGTTGGGTCAACGATGGATTTGGATGTAGTGAATGTTGTGATCCAGCTATGTGGGGCCATTTAAGATTATGGGGAAGATCAGAATTGTGGTGTACTGATGGGCCCTTTCACAACGGTATAACAGTATCCAAGATGTTTTTCATGGGTTGTAGCTTGTCGGTATCACCCTGACCCAACTGAGGTGGTGGATGTTGTGAATGTTCAGCTTGTGGCTGATGCATCCTTTGAGGATCATCCATTTTGTGTCATGGATCAAAGTGAAAAAGTCAGGTGGGGCTTGGTTGTACCATTAGCGGGAGTATCGTGGCAGCATTTAAATGTTGAGGATGAATCATGGGTGTGGGAATCAGATATACGGGCTCAATGGCTGTATCTCTATTATGTGGAAGTGAAATGAATCCTTGGGAGCTCGGCTAAAAAATGAGCCATTATAAGGAGGAGAGGAAGTATGATCTCTGATCTTATAAAGGTATGTTCCTGTTTATGTTTTGGTTTAAATCCCTTGTTTTAGTTAATTAGGTGTTTATCCAAGTCATTAAGGAGGCTCGATCCTGTTCAAAGGGTTCGAGACATGAAAAAAGAAAATAACTACATATTGATTAACTAAATGTTGATTGATCTATTTAGGATAATTATATAAATTTAAAATCATGTACTTCATTTTATCGTTGAATATAGAGAACTACCTATCATAAAAAATATATTTCATTTCTCAAATCATTGTAGTAGTTGAATATGTTGTGGTTTCTCAATGATGCATGCAGTTTTTTTATGAACCATTCACTTAATGATATAGGAATAAAATTGATGTCTCGTATCATAATCCCTGACGGTAATTCATGTTCTATAAATGAAATATAATATATTGTAAATATCTTGTTTATGGAGAATACTGAAATCAATTATCAATTTTTTAAAGAGAAATTCGAGAATGGTCGTATGATGATGAATTATGTGCCAATAAAACTACAAATTAATATCATACAGAAATTGAATTTTTAAAATATTTATTTTCTGGACATTACCATTCCCTAGGAGATAGATTAACTACATATTGATTAAAAATACCGATATGGGACCCCAACACCGAGTGGTATGATTTGTTCTCTCCCTAAGAAAATATTTGTTTTTTTACATTTTTTTAGACTACAACAGAGTGAACATTAGTTAATTAATAATGGGAGATATTAATTATTCATGAAATTGGGATATTTTATTAAGGGGAGAATATGTATCAAGGGAGAAGATATATTATTATATTTAATATGTTCCTTCAAAAAAATATAACAAAAGAATAAATGTTTATTCATAATGAAGTCTTGATGCATGGTTGAAGGATTGGACTTATTAGGAGTGAAGTGACCAATTGGAATCACCAATAAAGTTACTCATTCGTTAAATTTTCCTTTTACTCATATTTTTCATCTTCATTCTGACTCATGTGGGCTTAGAGTAATTATTAAATGAGACTTTTACAATTATCATGATTCACATAATTGGAGGGGTCACTATATTAGATGGTTCTTCAAGTTCATGTTTGTAAATGCCTTATGTAATTTTTCATTTTTTATAAAATCCATCAAAGGTCAGTATTGTTAGTAAAAAATAAATATAATATATATTTTTTCATTTCCATGTTGTTTTGTATGTTGAAACATCAAGTTGACAATTAGTTCTGAATATACGTTGATGGTGGAAATGTTTCTATACAAATTGTTTTTTAAATTGTAAAATTTATGTTTGATTGAATTTACATCATGAAACACTTAGTTTTCTTGTGTTACACGAAACACTATTTTCATCTTTCAAAACATGAAAAACTCAATTTAGCTTGTGTTACAAGAAACACCTAGTTCACAAAAATAAAAAATATTATTATAATATTATAATATAATATAATATCTTTAAACTATGTGTTAAATTTGAGGGCATTATCATTATTAACTATAATATATATATATGGTTATCTATTTATTACCTTTAAAAAAATTATTTAGAATAATAATAAATAATTTATAAAATAATTGGATTTTTATAAAAGGATGATCTGTTGAGATTTTGGAATATATCTTTACAATATTTTGGCGACTTTAAGATGATTTTTTTAAAAAAAGTATACATTATTTTTTAAATGGGAATACAAAAAATTACACTTGGGTGATTCTTTTTGGATTATTCTAAAATGTTTTATTTTTTCTTGAATAGTGAAAAAATAATGAATTCTAATTGAAAATTGTTTTTCATTCATTTTATTTATTTTGTGAAATTATATCTTACATGGTATTAAACTATAATTTGTTCAAAATTATATACATTAATCCAATTATCATCGTTGAAATTAATTTCCTACTAAATTTTAATATAATACTATTTCAACCTTTTGAACTTTTTCTCTTCAAATCCTACTTTTTCATCTCGTCTTTAAGATTAATTTTAAATTATTTCATGTTTTTTTTTGTGAATTGGTTTTTGAAAAAAATTTATTATATAGTTTGAATTTACATGATATATTATTTCTAGAAATTCTAATATAATTTTTGGACAAAATATATAGTGATTTTTTTTAAAATGTTAATTACTATTGTTAAAGTAAAAATAATTTATTTACCTGTGTGCTAAAAAAGAATGAAAAGAGACAAAATTGAATTAAATTTAAACATATTTCTATTCAAATATTTTATGTTGGTATTTTCCATAAATTTATCTAAAATATGGATATTTTATGCCACCGAAAATTGAGTATGATCTATTTAATATGTTATATAAGGAAAGTGATGAAAAGATATTTATATTAATTTTAATTTCAATAAAGATTTAGGATAGGGAAAAATATAGGATATTTCATATTTATATTTTATATTTACACTATTTTTTATCCTAATAAATTATATTTATTGTATGAGAGGAAATTATTATATAGGATTATATTGAAATTCCCAAACTATGATTATTTATTTATCAATTGACTGAAATAAATGATACTAAAATATTAAATGTAAACTAAATTGACTGTATTATTATGTTACATTATTTTTATAGATTAATTTATCATCAAACATATGTTTGATAAAAATATATTCATATTCTATGGTTTTCATGACATTTTTAACTCAAATTAAATGAATAATATCGAATTTAATATTAGTATTATTTTTCAAATAAACATTATTTTCTTAAATGAATTAAAATATAATTAATACTATATTCTAAACAAATATTTTTATATTTTAGTAACTATAAACTATTAAGAATTAATGGGATAATGTATCTATCATAATGAATATATTGACCCCAAATTAGTAAAAAACTATTTTAGTGTGGTTAATGTTAAAGCAATGTTATTTCACATCACTTTCATTAGTTTTAAACCTAGACATAAACACACATAATATTTTCATTTAATAAATTTGATGTCATATGTGTTATAAGTGGTTTTAAATTTTATAATATTTATTCTATGAATATACATTACCTAGGTCAAAAAACTAGTTACCCTTGTAAAAATCTAAAATGGAAAAAATAAATAAACATAGAAATTAAGGAATAAAATGTTTTTAATATGAGTTACATTTTGTGATAGTGATTTGTATCACCCATATAACCCATAATAACATTTAATTATCACATTTTAGAAATATTGGTAACATTAAACACCCATAAGTGAATACTTTTGAATATTTTGGGGAATACCACTACTTTTTAACTATAAAAATGGTACTCACTCCCCTCACATCCGGACACCTCCCAATCCATTGATATTTCCAACCACACCCCAAACCACTTACCGAATCCATAACCATATCCTATTAATTCTTTTTGGGAATAAATATATCCTTGGTGGCATTAGTTCAATCCAAAATATGATACCTAAAAAAGATTCAATGATCATCAACATGTATCATTATTTTACATCTTTTCTCTACTCAACACATTATTCCTATATCATTGTGATATATTAAATTAAATATCTTATATATAATGATTTGTTTTTATATTATTTTTATTATTTAAATCCATATAATATTATATAAAATGGTTTATAAAATGAGCATTCCTACTTATGGTAGTCTACTACCTCGCAAAATGATGTCATTCATTTTTTTATTAGAACCTCCTATAAGTTAGTTCCATGATGGATATAAAGATTATATTTTATATTTATATAATTATTATACATATTTATTCATTATATAAAATATCTAATGAGTTAAATTCCATTTAGTGTTGGATATGATAATATCTCTTGTTTTTATGGAAACTTCTTCCTCACGAAGCTATGTGATTTGTTTATAAATAATTCATTATGTAAAATTTAATATTGGTAACGTTAAAAATTTAATTTTTTACAAATTATATGTTAATTAAATTAACTACATACTTATCTTTCTGAAAATATAATATTAAATTTTATTTTTGACTTTTTAGTCACTAACATATTGAAAACATTATTCATAGATGTTTACACTACGACCTCCTCGAAGTGATTTGATTCCTTCTTTCACCACCATATCCATATAATGATATATATATAATTATATAAAATGGTATTAATTATTATATAATATTTAAATAAAGATAAAATATTACTTACATTATATACATGATAATTATTAAAAAATGGATACATTACTCATGGATATATATAACTTACCAACTCCATTATTATTGTTTTAGTTCATAATTTATAACCAAAATTCATGATGGGTGTAAAATATAAAATTAGTGTATAAATATTATAATTATTTCATGATAATTTTTATGAACATATTCAAATAGTTAACTCTTTTCCCATAGTCAATTTACCTTTTTCTGATATATAAGACATGTAGCGTCGAAACAACCAACAGAAAAATAATTGGTTATAAAATTGCATATAACATGCAGATTAGATAAATGAAACTAATAAGAAGTATTAATAGGGTTATATGTTAATTAAAAACATAACATAAGTTAATTACTAGGAAAATAATGACACACACAATAGGTTAGACACAAGGTGAGGGACTTCGTCTCATTTTCCTTTCATTGAGGGAATGTCTGATGATACAGACATATATTATATTATGAGGTATATATAGATCTCATTTTTCATTTTATATAAATAATTTCTCTAGTTTAAAAATATTTATAGTTTTATCAAGTATTTCATAAATGGGCATTATGATTCAGGTGTTTCTCAAGTGTTAAGGGGCTTTTCTTTTATAAAGGCATATTTTAATATTTTCTTTGAAAATATTTATATTCAATGTATGATTCAATAAATGATATTATTATGGTGTTAATTTGTTCATTAAATATTTATAAAGTAAAGTTTACATCACATTAACATTAATTTACATTTTTTCAAATTGTTTCATTTTTTCTTGTCCTTTATATAATAATTTCAAAAATGATAAATGTAATGCTATTTTATTACGGTACACAGTGAAAATGAATTCCCACCACCATGATAATTATTTGTTTTCTAGTTTCCTTTGATGGAATTAATGAGTTGTACAATGATAAAAAAATCCTTAGTTTGTGTACTTTGGTATTGAAAATGGGGTTTCAAAAGAAATGTGTATTTTGGTATTGAAAATGAGTATTGAAAAGAAAATAGTGTTTTAACCTGAATGTGTTTTTAATTAGAAGCTAAAAAAATCAAAGGGTTTTGTGATTATTGTTATTTATTAATAAAATTTAACATGAGCCTTATATTAAATTGGTGAGGCCTTTATAGATTATATAAAAGGTTGGGAGAAATTATATCTCACTAGTGAGGCTGATATATCTTATACAGAGGGTTCATCCCCATTATAGCTTATAAAAATCAAGACAGGGTGATATTGAATTTATGAATGGTAATACCTATTAAATCACTATGATGTTTTGGGTAATTATAATAATGGATGTCATTAGTATGGTTTTTTCATTGAATATGGTTTTTATTGGTTTTTATGAATTTTATACTCTAAGACATTGAAATTGATTTTTAATTTATAGTTATTGGGTTTAAAGGATTTATTTGTTTAAAATATGTGTGTGTGTTTTCATGAAAAAATATTTTATTTATTTATATAAAATAAATTTATTTTAAAGATAAATATTTCACTGTATTTCATGTTTTTACTAAACTATTTTTTTATATCCCTTATGGAGCTATTATGAACATCCCATATTTTTAAAGTTTTTTTTACAACATTTAAGGATGTGTTGGAAATAATAAACTCATATTGGGAGTAATCGATATTTACCATGAAAAAAAATCATGAATAATTTGACTGTTTAATATAATTTGAAATATTTAGACTAATTAGATGGGTTTACATTATTTTAATAGTTTTTTATGATATAGCCTAATTTTTTAAAACACACAAACTAAAAATATTCTCAATGTGAAAGAATGTAATTTCTTGAATAAAAACGAGATCAGGTAATGTTTATGATCATGTACATATAGTTGGTATTAAAGGATTGTTTGGACAACATTTATGGTTTGGATAGTGTTAATAGAATTCATAGGAATGATTTTACATTATGGTTATATTGAAACAAAATATCGTTTTAATATTACCATATTGATTCTCTAAATATGTTGTGTTAATAATGGGTTTCTATAGAGGTATTAAGAATGATGTATTTGGAGGGAACTTAGAGGAAAATATCGTTCGAAATCAGTATCCTAATATTGTTGGAATGGGAACAAAACTGTTTTTTTTGTGATGCATCAGTAGACAGAATCTATAAATTTTGTTGTAATTAACGCTAGATAATAATTAGACCTACCATGAATGAACAATTATATAGTGGATAATATCTTGAGGGAAAATAAAAAAATTATTTCATAATCCAACCTTATGGTACATAAAGGATGGTTCAGTTCTATGGAAATGATAATTTCTGTCATGGGATGTTCACAATGTCCAAAGGAAACCCTTTCAATTAATCATTTTGGTGGTGAATTAGGCCAATTGTGGTCATTATATAAGAATACCACATTGAAATATGATTATGAAGCTATGAAATGTTACACATTTAAGAATATTTTCCACGAGTACAAAAACCTACTATTGTTCAATATTGGATGGAGAACCATTTCATGGGATTTGGGCAAAATGATAGAGATTCAATGTTGTAATATAATGAATATTTTAAAATGTTGGTAAGGTACATGAAATATTTATTGGGACATTTATAATAATATTAATATATTCTCACAATGACTAAACCAATATTGAGTGGATATTTCTCCTCATGATAACATAAAAGTAGTAAGAATTTTTTTCATTTTGTTGATAACATTGAGTTGGAGTTTTTAAAAATTATGTTCCATGACATGAAAGGACTATGAAATGGTCAATGTGTAAGAAATTGATTAAAAAATAAACTAAATATCGTGGATTATTGTAATGCCCCGACTCTGATTACCCAAAGTTGGTGCATTATTACATAACATTGTCATGATCACAAAAGGTCATGTCTCGAAAGGCCGATTAGTTTAGTTGCCTTGGAAACACTAGATACATTCATAAGTCTTACATTAAATCATAAAGCGAAACAAAACTACAACAACATCTTGTCTTCATATCCCCTCATACTATCCCTACAGGTCATTCATAATATATACTTCATCATATCCTGGAAAAATTAAAACATTGGAAGGGGTGATCTCAGATGCTCAATAAGGATAAAAAAAATAGCGGAAGCTTTCATAAATAAAAATTAACATTTAACGCAATGTATAACTAAAACAAAATCCTTTTGAACTTGAACTTCATCATAATATAGAAAAAATAATTTGAAATAATTCATTTACTTATTCACATGGACATTATACTAGTCGAATAAAAACATGTAATATCAATAACCACTTTTATAATGATGGAATGCATAATTCCAGACTATCATAACCATGTAGCCAAGGTCTCGTTCCAAAACTACAAATAAGATTTTGTCAAGGCCTCATGCCAAGAGACTAGTTTGTCTCATTAGACATACCGATTCATCGTGGAGCTATAGCAGGCTCCACCCGTCACTTATTAAGTCCAATGCATTCCTCATATGAACAGGTTTAAACATATCATAAACAATAACATAATTGTATCACATAAAACATGCATAAAGGAAACATAAAATTTCCACATTTCAATCAAAAGATATCAATTCAACACATTGATAGAATAAAAAAATTATCAAAACCATTTTCAATACCAAAATAAAAGAAAATTAAAACTTGGTATTTATTATTCATTTAAAAAAGTTATAGCTTGTAGAGGAAGCCGAAACTCAAATAATGGTCACGATGGCAGAGAATTTGTTGTCGCCGCATCTGTAAGAAAAAACATTCCTTCTTTCATTTAGTAAAAATGCTTCATATAAAATTATTCTTTCTGAATAAAAGTAAAAGTCAAAGGTGTTTATACACTTTATAAACGAAAGTTGTGTATAAAACAAAATATGCCTCAATGAAAGGAGATTGAGACGAAGTCCCTTACAAAGATAATTTTTTAAATAAAATAGATCTATTATGTGTATTAACAGTAAGTACACATAAAGAAATTACAAATACAAGATAGTACATAATAATATCATGAGATAATTTGAATGAAGGAGATTAACCCAAAGAACAGAAATTAGGTTAAGAAGTTCCCTTACCTCCTGTCCGACTTGACTTGACAGTTATTTAACCTCTTGAATAATAAACTAGAGTTAATTTATAATTTATTAATAACATTTTTAATGTTTATTATTCCTTTTATATAACTTATTATCATGTTATGAACATTATGTAATTATTTATGTTAATAATGGTCGTTTTGTCGATCATTGGTACTTGAGTCAAAAATAAACTTCTTATAATTACAAGTTGTTCATGTGGTAAAATATCTTTTATATCAAGAATTATATTCATCATGTAGATATCATATATATCATATATATCCAGTATATATATTCATTAATAATATTACATAACATTTAGAGGTAAGAAATGAAATGCACCATTCATGGAGACGGTAAGCCGTACTTACACAGGATCGCTACTTTCATTACTATTTCATATTTAATGGAATGTAATCATAATGATATAAAGGTATATTATAATTCCAGTATAATATCATATATAATATCATCTACTGCATCCTTTATACGTCCCACATATGGAATTAACGATTCAAATCACTTTGAGGGGGCGGTAGTCCACACTTCCTAAAATGAAATTATCGCGTTTACCAATAATGGAAATCTTAAAGGTATGCCATAAATGAGAAATATAGAAGCATAAGGAAAACATAAACATAATATATATCATATATAGATAAATTTTCATCATAATGGCCGCCATTAGAGGTGTTAAAAGAATATCGAACAATCTTCGTTTCTGGAGGCCGTATTTCCCCACCCACAGAAACAATATGTTCTTTAACCATTAGACGGAGGTGTGGGTAAGTGTAAATAAAAAAAATCTCATGAAAACATCCTAGTATATTTTAGATATGGGTTTTGTTACATAAAAAAGGAATAAAAAGTCTTTAAGGGGTTTGAGAATCAAAATAATACAAAAGAACATAAGAGAAGACATTACCTTAAAATCAGGTAACTTTTTTTAATTTGAGACAAAGGCTTCCTTGGGAAGACTTATGCCCAATGTGAGGCTCTAGGAGTAATATAGGTAACTTGAGAGATTTTTTGGGTAGATTTTGGCCGAGACAAATGGCTTTGATGGTGTAAATAAGGTGGTAGAGGTGGGGGCCATTTCTAAGAGGAGAGGAGGGGCACTATTGGAAAGTCATGAAATGTTACATTATTATGAAACGATATTCAGATTTTAAAGTTCCCACAATGATTTATATAGAGTACAAGGTGATAAAGGATCTAAATCTACTCATTCAATAGGTTTTTGACAATGTTCTGTTTTAGATTTTAAATTATCCTTCCATTTTATAAAAATCATTAATTAATGAGGTAATCACTACATCACCATGGTGTCATAACAAATTTAATTTATTTATTGCCTAAAATTTATAAAAAAAATTACCATGATGTATGAAATCTCTTTATATTTCCAATTAATATATATATTCAAAAATTTAACTTATATAACCCCGTAAAATAATTGTTTTAGTAAAACAACACATGTTTGTGACAATTTTATTTTTACTTTAAATAAAATGTTATTAATGTCATTTTCATACCCAAGTGGCTCCATGGGGTCCCCAAGCTGACCCATATATTTTATTGGTTGGACATGACTCATCCAATAAGGGTTGGACAAGTTTCAAGATATTTTCATATTTTTATAATATCATTTTTACCTTCAATTTCGCTAATTACCTTTAATCGTGATTAATAAAACATAAAAGTTAATATTCACAAAAAATTATTTTAATCCCATTGAACCAAATTTGAAATCCTAATGACAACCATGTATGTCGGATTTCTGAAAATAAAATCACAAAAGAGGTAATGTTTCATTTAAACGAAAAATTAGTTTTTTAACTACCACTTAGTGGTTTCATTATTCATCAAAAATTGATGTTTTTCAGAAAATACCAAAAATTAACCCTATTCTATATTTGATATTACTAATTCAAAAATGATGTCTATTTTTCAATATTCAAAACATATAAGTTGAATTAATTAATTTTATAATTAATTCCCGCTGTCAAAACAAATAGCGTGTTTTTATGAAATAATATTAATCAATAGATTGACAATTTTTTATGTCTGATTTCGAAGTGAAATTAATTATAATGACCACCATTGGATAAAATGGTTAAAATATATTCTAATTATACTTTAAAAGCACTCAATATAATAATTTATCAAAATCAATTATTTTTATTAAAAAAGTTTTATTTAAGTATTTTCTCTATTCATAGAAAATTGGAAGTTCTCAGAAAATTACAAAAAATCAACATAGGATAATTTTGATATTCCAAATACAAAAATTAAGTCCATTTTGAAATATAAAATTTATATAATTTCAAAACAGGGTATTACTATTCATAACTACTACTTTGATTGGTTGCGGTGTGTTAGAATCTTGAACTTGCGTACAATGCAAGCTATTTCATTATTGATAGTGAAGCGTATCGTGAAAGATTGGGGTGTTACATTCTCCCCTAATTCAATAAATTGCATCCTCACAATTTGAAAATGTTTTTTTGAAAATAAAAGGATGAAAATAGAAAATACCTTTATGGAAAACCAACATAAAAAATAAGGTTAATAAAAATATAACTTTAAAAGAAAGAAAGAGAAGTACAAAGGTCACCCGAGATAGCCAATACTAGGATTCTATGAAAACATGGATATGGAGGAAAAACAGACCATCAAGGTCTGATGGAGAGTTCTAGAAAACATGATTAGGAGAAAGTTAACTACAAGAAAATCAAAAACTTGTGATTGGTTAAATGATCATTGATTCCCCAGTAGGAAAAGTTAACTGACAATGTTTTTGTTTTATGTCACCTTTCATACACTTGAGGAATTTATTTAGTAGATTTACTAAGAACATAAGGTAATATATATACCTGTCATGTAGACTTTCATTCATTAATAAATTTTTACCACAAATCCATCTTTCAATCAAAAAGATAATAGAACTCAAAAATATTATATTTATCCTAATCGTACAAGGTTCCAAATCTTAACACATAACATTTAGATTAGGAAAACAATTTTGTAATAACCAGGGACTTCCTGTAGGCTAGTGGTAGGTAATAAAGGACTATCACACTATGGTTCTGGGTTCAATTCTTGCATATTTGTCCAACAAGATGGGTTCTCCCCCAACCTGCAGGTTGTCCTTTTCCTAAAAATTTAGTATTATAATATTCCGAAAATAATCTTCAAAAATGTTTTAACCTTAAACAATACAATCCAAATTTCAACTTAATCCACTCCAACCTTTATAGTTATCCAAAATACATTTGTCCAGACTTTCTCTAAAAGATCTCTAAATTCAAAAATCAATTGTAACATCAGATTCCCCAAATAAAGTAATGTTTCTCTTATTGTCACATACTAAAAATATGATTACCTTCATCATATTAAAACCTTAATGAAAACAAAATGTATTGTCGCAGAATCCTTATATATATGACATTATTCTTAAAACCAGAATATAATCCTTGAGTCCAAAAGCACCAATACATTAATTATTCCACTTCAACTGTAGTAACAGCAAAAGATTGGCCTTGATCCCTTGGCCTTTTCTGAGGTAAGTTTCCCTGACGATTAGGACATTCATTTGCATAATGCCCCATTTCTCTACAATTGTAGCATTCAACATTGATAGCCTCTTTCTTTCCCTTGAAATCACGGTCCTAGTGACCTTCTTCTCCACATTTATAAAAAACTCGCATTCCTTGTAGGCAAGTACTGGGGTGATTCTTCCAACAATTATCGCATAATGGAAAATCAATCTGTCCCTTTTTCCCTTTATCTGTCTCTTGTTCCACCATTATCTTGTTGTCTTACTTTACTTTGTTGTCATAAGAATTAGAGAATTCCTTTTCTGTCTTGATAGCACATGAGACAATATCTTCATATGTTGAGAAATATTGTGATACTAAAGCTCGACGGAGAAATGGTTTTAACCCATAAAATAAATGGTCAATCTTACTTCTTGGGTTATGTATATAATTTGGAGCATGCCTCGCTATCCTTTTAAAGTTAGCATCATACTTTGAGAAATTCTCATCCTCCTTCTGCCTCAGACTCAGAAATTTCCATTCCATATCTGTCGATGGTCATATGGAAAGTATTTTTCTAAGATAATTTCCTTAAACTCCCTCCATTACATAGTTGATACTTCTTCATCATCCATTTTGTTTTTAATCAGCGGCCACTATTGATCGGCATCTCCAATGAGGCGGTAAACTACCATGAAAACATTCTCCCGTTCGTTACTCCCCAAGGCATGGGATATTTTCTCTAAGGATTTTATCCATTGCTGAGCTACTAATGTATTTGTACCCTCATTAAACATTGGTGGTTTTTTCCTCATGAGACTATCTTACATTGATCCTCCACGTGTCGGATCATGGTGCTCTATACGAGTAAGGTTATAATTCATAACCTGAGTGAGTTGTCCAACTATGAGGATAAGCTGATTAGCACCATTTGTATCAACAGATCCATTATAATTATCTTGAGTAGGAGGGAAATACCTACATGGAGTGCGTGCATTGATACGGTTTCCTTTCCTCCCACTAGGCTCCATTTCTAAACAATGGAATAAACTAGATTAGTTTATGAATCAAAATACATAATTCCATACTTGTAAAACACTTAACATAAATGGAACTATAATCATAAAAAATTTATCATTGAGGAAGTATATACACATAAACCCTTCATAATGGTTTGCAATGAAACTGAGAATTATCCTAAGCATATCCCCCGGGAGTGTCGTAACTAAGAGTGCAGCAAGGCACGTTGTCATGCACCAGTTCCCATTCGAGTCTAGCTCAAAGCGGTGTTTTCGGGTTTTACCCCTAGGTACATCTGTGTTAGAGTAGCCTCTACATTCTCGTATCCAGACAGGGATGTATTGCTCAGAAAACTCACAAAATCTATATAATACCAAAATTCTAGGAAGTTCTTCTATACTAACCCTCAAAGTCTATCTTTGGGCTATGTGCTCTAATCAGAGTTTATCTAAATCTAGCTTTCAAGGTTAGTACTAAACTACCTCTGATCCCAACTATAACGCCCTGACCCTGTTTACCCAGAGTCGGTGCATTATTACGTGACATTGGCATGATCACAAAAGATCAAGTCTCGAAAGACTGATTAGTTTAGTTTCATTGGAAACACTATATACATTCATAAGTCTTACTTTACATCATAAAGTAAAACATAACTACAACAACATGTTGTCTTCATATCCCCTCATACCAACCCTGTCGGTCATTCATAATATACTTCATCACATCATGGAAAAATTGAAACATTGGAAGGGGTGAGCTCAGATGTTTAGAAAGGATAACAATATAGCAAAATCTTTCATAAATAAACATTAACATTTAAGGGAATGTATAACTAAAACAAAAGCCTTTTAAACATGAAATTCAGCATAATATGGCAAAAATAAAATGAAATAATGCAATTTACTTATTAACATGGATATTCTACTAGTCGAATAATCTCATGCAATATCAACAACCACTTTCATAATGATGGAATGCATAATTCCAGACTATCATAACCACATATCCAAGGCCTCGTACCAAGAATACAAATAAGATTTTGTCAAGGCCTCGTTCCAAGGCACTATTTTGTCTCATGAGACTTACTGATACATCGAGGAGCTATAGCGGGCTCCACCCGTCACTTATTAAGTCCAATGCATTACTCATATGAACAAGATTAAACATATCATATACCATAACATAATCATATCACATAAACCATACATAAAGGAAACATAACATTTCCATATTTCAATCACAATATATCAAAACCACACATTGATATAATAAAAACATTATCAAAACCATTTTCAATACCATAATAAATAAAAATTAAAACTTTGTATTTATTTTTCGTTTAAAAATAGTTATAGCTTGTAGAGGAAGTCGCAACTCAAATAATGGTCACAGTGGCAGAGAAGAAGTTGTCACCGCATACGTAAGACAAAAAATTCCTTTTGTCGTTTAGTAAAAACACTTCGTATAAAAATATTCTTTTTGAATAAAATTAAAAGTCAAAGGGGTTTATACACCGTATAAATGAAAGTTCTATATAAAACAAAATATGCCTCAATGAAAGGAGATTGAGACGAAGGACCTTACAAAGAATTTTTTTAAATAAAATAGATCTATTATGTGTATTCACTATAAGTAAACATAAAGAAAGTACAAATACAAGATAGTACATAATAATATCATGACATAATTTGAAAGTAGGAGATTAACCCAAAGAACGAAAATTGGGTTAAGAAGTTCCCTTACCTCGAGTCCGACTTGATTCGACCATTCTTTAACCTCCGGAATAATAAACTAGAGTTAATTTATAATTTCATAAAACCCTTTTTCACGTTTATTATTCCTTTTATATAACTTATTACCATGTTATGAACATTATGTAATTATTTATGTTAATTACGGTCGTTTTGTCGATCTTTGGTACTTGAGTCAAAAATAAACTTCCTATAATTACAAGTTGTTCATGTGGTAAAACATCCATTATATCCAGAATTATATTCATGATGTAGAAATCATATATATCTTTTATATCCATTATATACATTAATTCACAATATTACGTAACATTTATAGGTAAGAAATGAAATGCACCTTTCATGGAGACGGTAAGCCGTACGTACGCATGAACGCTACTTTCATTTCTCTTTCGTATTTGATGGAATGGAATAATAATGATATAAAGGTATATTATAATTCCATTATATTATCATATATAATACAATTTACTCTATCCTTTATACTTCCCACATATGTCATTAACGATTCAAATCACATTGAGGGGGCGGTAGTCCGCAATTCCTGAAATGAAATTATCGTGTTTACCCATAATGGAAATCATACAAGAATGACATAAATGAGAAATACCGAAGCATAAGGAAAACATAAAACAAATATATATCATATATAGAAATAGTTTCATCATAATGTCCACCATTAGAGGTGTTAAAAGTATATTTAACAATCATTATTTCGTGAGGCAGTATTTCGCCACCCAAAGAAACAGTATGTTCTTTAACCATTAGATGAAGATGTGTGTAAGTTTAAATCAAATAATTCTCATGAAAACATCCTAGAATATTGTATATACTGTTGGTTTCACAAAATAATGGAATAAAAAGAGTGTAAGGGTTGGAGAAGAAAAATAAAACAAAATAACATAAGAGAAGGCATTACCTTAAAATCGGGTAACTCTTTTTGATTTGAGCCAAAGGCTTCCTTGAGAAGACTTATGCCCAAAGTGAGTCTTCTAGGAGTAAGAGAGGGAATTTTATAGAGTATTTGGGCAGAGGATGGCCGATCTAAATGGATTTGAGGTCTGAATAATGTGGTAGAGGTGGGGGCCTTTTATAAGAGGAGAGGAGGGGTAATATTGGAAAGTCATGAAATGTTACATTATTATGAAATTATTTTCGGATTTTAAAGGTCCCAAAATGAAATATTTAGAGGATAAGGTGATAAGAGGTCAAAATATACTCATCCAATAGGTTTTTGACAAGTGTATGTATTAGATTTTAGATTATCCTTCCCTTTTATTAAAATCGTTAATTAATGAGGTAATCACTGCATCATCATGGTGTCATAAAAAATTTAATATATTTAATGTCTAAAAATTATAATTAAAATTACCATGATGTAGGAAATATTTTTATATTTCCAATAAATATTTATATTAAAAAAGTTAACTTATATAACCCCATGTAATAATTGTTTTAGCAAAACAACACATGTTTGTGACAATTTTCTTTTTACATTAAATAAAAGGTTATTAATGTCATTTTCTTACCCAAGTGGCTCCATGGGGTCCCCAAGTTGACCCATGGATTTTCTTGGTCTTACATGACTCATCCAATAAGGGTAGGACAAGTGTCAAGATATTTTCATATTTTTATAATATTATTTTTACCTTAAATTTCACTAATTACCTTTAATCGTGATTAATAAAACATAAAAGTTACTATTCACCAAAAAAATTATTTTAATACCATTGAACCAAATTATACATCCTAATGACAACCATGTATGTTGGTTTTTTGAAAATCAAATCACAGAAGTGGTAATGTTTCATTTAAACCAAAAATTAGTTTTTTAACTACCACTTAGTTGTTTCACTATTCATCAAAAATTGAAGTTTTTCAGAAAAATGCCAAAAATTAACCCTAAGTTATATTTGATATTCCTAATTCAAAAATGATTTATCTTTTAAAAAATTCAAAAAATATAAGTTGAATTAATTAATTTTATAATTAATTCCTGTTGTCAAAACACATAGCGTGTCTTTATGAAATAATATCAATCAAAAGATTAACAATTGTTTATGTCCTATTTCAAAGTGAAATTAATTATAATGACCACCATTGGATAAAATGGTAAAAATATTTTCTAATTATCCTTTAAAACCACTCAATAGAATAATTTATCACTATTAATTTTTTTATTAAAAAATTTGTTTTTAAGTATTTTCTCTATTCATAGAATATTGGAAGTTCTCAGAAAATTATAAAAAAATCAGCTTAGGATAATTTTGATATTCCGAATACAAAAATGAAGTCCATTTTGAAATATAAAATTTATATAATTTCAAAAATTGGGTATTACTATTCATAACTGATACTTTGATTGGACGCGGTGTGTTAGAATCTCGAACTTGAGTACAATCCAAGCTATTACATTATTGAAAGAGACGCGTAACCTGAAAGCTTGGGGTGTTATAATGATGGCCCAAAAAATGTTATGAGTGAGGTAAAATACATTTTATGGAATGTATTTCCGGATATGGAATGTGTAAGATCCCAGATAAAAAATGGAATGTTCTAATTTATTATTTTTTTAATCTCTTGTTTTACGTAATAAAGTGCTTACCCAAGTCCTTACGGAGGCTCGAGTTTTTTCTGAGGGTTTGGGACATGAAAAAAAGGGAAAATGGTGTTTTTTTGGAAGGTCATATGGTCTAAAAACAGTTAGTTCTATCCGTGTGGATAGCCCAAGAAAGCATGAAAGTGGTGGGTTTTTGAACCATGGCCTTCACATGATTTGATCACATTTCGTAAAATCATGTGTGTAAACCGTGTCCCCCATAAAAATTTGAAAATTTTAATTTTTACACTCCAGTATTTTAATCCCCAACTCAGGATTTCCTCCCATTTATCGCCTCTTCAACTTAAGGATGATCAAAATATCATAAGTGCTCCAGGACTTCTTTCTCCCACAAATCTATGGTGTTTTTGGTGTCGTTTGTTGTGGATCAAATCTCTAGGAATGGCTAATACCATACTATCTACACTTTTGATTTTGGGGTTTGTATCTCCATATCCTCTCACTTCGAAGCTCTAAACCCATACTATTTTGGTGAGATTTAGGTTAAAGCTTAAAAGTTTGGTTGAAGATGAATATGATGGCTCTATGAAGAGCGTGTTCACCCACGGAATCATGTTAGGTGATCTACCAGTTATATCCCATGGTTTATTTGTAGATTTTCACAAGTGTGGTTTTTTTCAGGGGTGTATCTTGGATAGTTTTGATCACCATTGGAATGTTTAAGAAAATTATTATTAAGAAGGTAAATGGAAACCCTCACAATTCCTGTGGGTTGGGTCAATGGTGATGAGAATAATCAAGGGCCACCCATGGGGTGTGCTGACTCTCTCAAACCTAGGGATTTGAAAATAAAATAAAATATTATATAGTTATTTAGATATGTGATAAACTTGTTGATGTGATTGATTTTATTTAATTAGAATCTAGGTGAATCACCTTGTCTTAGTAATAACCTAAGAGATGTTGGGTAAACATGAAAAGTATTCATGATCCTAATTAAATGGATAATGATCCAAGTAATGGATCCATGTGAGTTTAGAATAAGGAAAGAGTCCCAGTGAGATAGTAACAATGAATGAATTCTTAGTGATATATGAATAATAATAGGGGAATCATGCTAAGTGGAAAAATGATGTGTAATGTGGAAAATGTGATAATGGGTTAAGGCATTGTTTTAAATCTTATGTTATTATTATAAATTATTTTTTTCATGGTAAAAGATATTGATTTTGTTTTAATTTTTAGTGGATAAATATATGTATTTCAAGTGCAAATGGTTTGGTAGAGTGAGTTATTTCCATGAGGTTCAATACCCATAGGTTGAGTTGGATTGAAACTCTAAACTCCACCCCTAATGAGCAGGTTAGGGAAGAGGACTGAGGCTATGTTCTTCTAATGGAATCATCCACATGGAATGAGCATTTAAGGTGAGTAAATTGGATACACGAGTATGTTATACCTAGTGAGATAGGGTAACAATAGGGTTTTACTCATGCATGTGTTTGTGTAGATTGATCCTCTCTATGTTGTTGTGTTTTATTAACCCTTGTTAAATGTGTTATAAATTGAATGTAATGGGAAATGGGATGAAATGGTAAGATATAAACATGGAAATAAATGTTTGTAATGGACCTAAACTATCTATTGGAAGTTAATATTTTCTTTTTCATTTATTATTCACTTCTCTTTATCATGAACATTTTTTATACCAGATATTTTATAAACATCATTAGAGGAGGCATACTGAGTTGTACTCACACCTTTCTCGAGCCGTTGTTGGGTACTCTAGAAGACTTCATGTTTTTAGACCAAGATAAGGGAAATATACCATGTTATAACCTTAGGTCAACATGAGTTTTCTGGTAGGAGGACCTGGACTTGGTGTCGGGACCATTTTGGGGGTTTTTATAGTTTGTCTACATTTTGGGTTTTGTTTACTTTTGAACTTGTAGCCTGAAATGAAATATCTACTATTGGACATGGCTGTACCTTATTTGTGGAATGGTTGTTTATGAATTCTATGGTATTATTTATTATTATTCAGCTATTTTGTTTATTTTCAGTTGTGGCTTACTCTAATAAAAATGGGTTATAGTCTCCCTAATTCACTATTTGGACCACCTCTGCTAGATGAAAACCATTAGTGTATGAGGTGGCGTGTTTAAGGACCCGTATCAACCGAGATCGAATCACCTGTTTAGTGTCTTCTAGTTCCATGCTGTTATAATGTGGTATTTGTGGAGGTCTTTCTTATCCTTCAATAGAATATTAGTATTCAAGATGGTAGAGTAGATTTAGGATGTTTCGGGCCTTTGTAATGAGCTCATTCTTGCGAGTATAAAACCCATGTATGAGGGAAATCCAATTCCACCCATGGTGAGAATCAGGGATCTTGATTGTGCAATATTATAGTTGATTCTATTTAACAACTGGGTGATACACATGTTGGGTGATATGATGGTTTTATGATATTTTTATCATGGCCTCAACGGAATGAGGTTGTGTATTCATTATTCATTGTAGGCACCAATAGTGATAGGTAACATGCATTATTGTAGGCACACATGGGTTGGGTGTGTGAGGCATGAAAGATAGAATGCACCTTGAATCTTGATAATTGGAAATGGAAAATTCACTAAACAAAACAATGATTGTTGGGGATGATAAAACAATGATAAATGATAATTATTTAATGATGTTTAATTAATGTTTTGTAATCAATTGATTTTTTTTTTGTAACATGATGTGTGATCCCTGAGGTGGTGTATGGTTGATTACTCCTTTTGGACCATGGCCCGTGGTTGGTATGGTTGGGGTGATATTTTAGGAATGTTAAGGAGTGTTGTGGATGGAAGGATCCTTCTTGTTAAGAATTTTTGAATGTTTTGTGGTATGGTTTCTAAACCTCGCATTGGAAATGTATAAAAATGTCACCACAACGTCGAGTGTCATTTGGGAAACAACTGGGTGTTGCTGAGCACACTCCGCTAGTAGAGGAGCAAGATAATTTTTTGATCCAAGAATGTAGTGAATAGATGTTAAAATAGAACCTTGCTCATTTTTTCCAAATGATGGATTGCGACCCAGGGAGGGTTACACCGAGTATGTTTAAGCTGACTAGAGTGGTTCGGATGAAGAACCCTCCAACCTTTAGTGCAGAGGGTGGGCCAGATGTAGAAGAGTTCTGGATAGAGTCTGTTTAGACGATAATTGATCATCTGAAGACTTTTATTTGGAAATGAATCAAGTTGGAAGATTATATATTGTGGGTCAAAGCTGAGAATTGGTGGGACATCCTATCATAAAATGAGTAGCTATATGGGATATTGTGGAATGATTTCAAGGAAAATTATGTCACGTATTTTTACCCTCGTACATTGAGAGAAGAGAGGGCGACAGAGTTCATGAGTCTGACTCATGGATCGATGTACGTGAATGAGTATAATGGTAACGTCACTGACCTGTGACGCTTTGTTCCAACATTGGAAGGGAACGAGGAAGTAGTTATGTGGAGTTTCCAAAATGGGACGAGAGAGGACATGAGGTCCCATGTGAATATTTGTTGATTGACTAGGATTACAGAGGTATTGGATCAAGAGATGATCTCTGAATAAAACCAAAATTGAGCATTGAGTAGAAGGCATGTCCTTCTAGAAGGATAGATAAGCAGTGAAACTTTTGAGGGCCGGAGGCATCGTTTTGGAATATTTCAGCAAGACAGATGTGTGATTGGTGGTTCAATGAGAGGGTCAAACTCTCTGGATTGTGATCAGGTGTTTTTATATCGGTGGGGTAAGATATGGATAATATGGGGCCAGTGTCCTCAACCTCAAGTTGAGTTCCAATCATAATGTAGAGTCAGACACATGAATAGGTTTTGTAGTAACTTCTACTGGGTGATCATGGTTATTGGTTTCATGATGATTCCATGCGGAGGAAATGGATTAGTATATCCTTATTATGTAGGTAGTAAGAGCTCTATGGGTACATGCATGGGAAGTGGGAACGGATCTATGGGGCAGGATCTCCCACATAAGTAGGGAAGTGAAGTTCAGGGAACTCAAGTTGGTGCCCAGGGTATAGGGGAAGGATATATTCTTGTATTTTAGTCTACAATTGAGGATGGAGATGTTGGTCTGTTAACGGTTCAAGGTATGATCCTTTTACCTTCTATGCTATTTAGTGCATTTTTTTACACTAGTTCCACATACTCCTCTATTTCTATGCAGTTTCTGATATCATTGGGTTATTATGTGGATTGGTTGGGTGGGGATATTACCATTGACACACTCTTGGGGGTTAGAAATGAAGATATTAGACAATATAAGGAATGAGATCTGGAATTCAGTTGGTATTATTTCTTGTTGGACTAGTTCATTCTTGAGATGTTGGGATTTCACCTGGTCATGGTTATGGACTGGTTGTTGTTGTATCAGGTGCACAGATAATGTTACCATCACTTGAAATTATTCATGTCACTTAAGAGTTATTCTTATGTCCATCATGGAGAGTGGGAAGTTCCGGAAGGTTGTGTGGGATAGTTGTTTTCAGTAGTTGGGTAGGCTCACTGCTCAAGTATCATTCCTTGTTTTGGGTTATGAAGAAGTGGAACATTCTGTTTTCCCTCTAGTAGTGGATCAGATTCAAGATTTCTTTCCTGAGGATTTTTTGGGTTTCCACATGATTGGGGTGTTGATTTCACGATTGAGTTGCTGTTGGGAGTAGAGCCACTTTTTATTCCACCATACCGAGTGACACCAAATGAAATCCAAGTGTTAAAGGTTCTACATGTGGTATTGAATCATAAGGGGTTGATACATCATAGTGTGTACCCTTATAGATATCTTGTTCTTTTTGAAAAGAAGGTTGGTGGCTCTTTAAGGATGTGTGTTGATTATTGGAAGTCAAATTAGATAAAAATGAAAAATTAGAACCCTATTTATAGAATTTATGACATATCTATCTAGTTGAGGGATTAATTAGTGTTTTCTAAAATTGATCTGAAATCGGGTTATAACTAGTTGATGGTGACGCCTTTTGATGTACCACTAATAGATTTCATGAGTTGGTATGGGTAGTTTGAGTATTTGGGGATGCGTTTTCTCTTGACCAGTGCATCATAAGAGTTCATGTCTTTAATTAACCAAAAATTCCATCCTTATATGAATAAGTTTGTCATTGCCTTTGTTTTTGACATCTTTTTGTACTCAAAAACTCATCACGATCATGACCAACATCGTGACATCGTATAATGAACACTATGAGATAAACATATATATGCCAGGAAATAAAATTGTGTGTTATAGATTGCATAAATGCATTTTATAGGTCAAATTATCTTTGAGAAAGGTGTTTTGGTGGATCTATAGAATGTGAACGATATCTTGTTTTTGGTGTATCTCATAGTGTTTTAGATTTTTGGAGTTTTTTTGGTTTGGTCGGGTATTAACAGAGGTTCATCTATGATTTATCTCTCTTTGAAACACATTTTTTAGGCTTTACCATGAAGGGAATTAGGTTTGAGTGGACTAAGGATTATCAAAATTCCTTTCCAGAGTTGAAAAAGTTATTCCAGATCACACTGATCTTGATCATACCTGATCTAGGCAGGAAGTATGTCATATTCTTTGATGTGTTCAGTATCAGGATTATGGCTGTGTTGATGCAAGATGAGAAGATTGTGTCTTATGGGTCAATGAAATTAATACTGGATGAGAAAAATTATCCCAGTCATGATTTTGAGCTGTCTAAAGTATTGTATTCCTTAATGTGATGGAGCAACAGTTCACAATGTATAATGTTCTCAAGAGTCTAAAGAATATTTTTTCACTGGGGGATTTGAATCTGCTGCAGTGATAATGGGTCTAATAACTCTTGTATTTTGATATTGAGATGGTATATACACCGGGGAAAGGGAACAATGTTGGTCATTCCTTATGCAGGAAGTCACAGAACTAGGTGGTTCAGGAATCCATCATTAAGTGGAATGTGATGGATTTTCTCCTACAGATGCACCTAAAGGTGTGGGATGAAAACGGCCAGGATACTCTCATTTGGTGGTGGTTGAGTCGATTCATTTGAGTTGAGTTTGGGAAATTCATCTCAATGATCATGAGTGTTTGGTAATGAATAAAAGACTTAATGGTGGGGATCCACCTTTGTGTTGGATCATCGGTGTGTACAAGGATGTTAGGGTTTATGGTCATGTGGTTGGGATGATGTTCTTGTGGGTGAAGTTTATGTGTGATATTCATGCATCAAAATAATAATTTCATCCTTGTTTAACCAAGATGTATCTTGATATATGTAGGATGTTTTGATGGTTGGGAATGAAAAAGGAAGTTGCTGGATTTGTGGCTTGGTGCGTACCCTGTCAGCAGGTAATGGTTAAGCATTAATGCCCAGGTGGTTTTCAATAACCATTTCCCATTCTAGAATGGATGTGCTATAATGTGATGACTGATTTTTTTGGCGAGGCTTCCGATGATTATGAGGAAAAATAATGCAATCTAGGTGTTGGTGTATTTGCTAACAAATATAGCGCATTTCTTTCCAATTTAGGAGACTTACATAGTTGTCCAATTGGGTGAGTTGAATGTTCATGAAATAGTATAGTATCATGGTGTACCATGGTCTATAGTTTCAACTGATAATCCTTGTTTCACATTTCACTTTTAGAATGCGTTGAATAAGGTTCTTGGTAAATAGGTTCATTTGAGTATGGATTTCCACCCATAGATGGATGGGAAGCCAGAGCTTATAATCTATGTGTTCAAAGATATGTCGGGGGGCTTGTGTGTGGAATTTTGGTGGTTTTTGGGAGAAGCACAGGTTTCTTATTAAATTTTCCAAAAACAATAGCTTTCATGATATGGTATATATGGAACTATTTAAAGTTATCTATGGGAGGTTGTGTAGATATATGTTGTGTTGGTTGGAGGGAAGAAGAAATTGAGTTGTTGGGACCGAGTGACACGTAGGAGACTTCAGAGACAGTTGAGTTGATTTAGAAGTGGATAAAAATGGCTCAATGTAGGCTGAATTTATATGCGGATTAGAGGAGTAGACCTAATTATTTTAAGTTTGGTGTTAGTGTGTTCTGTCGTGTGTCACCATGGTTGGGTCAACGATGGATTTAGATGTAGTGAAAGATGTGATCCATCTATTTGGGGTCATTTAAGAATATGGGGAAGATCAGAATGGTGGTGTACTGATAGGCCCTTTCACAATGGTATAATAGGATCCATGATGTTTTTCATGTGTTGTAGCTTGTCGATATCACCCCGAACCAACTGAGGTGGTGGATGTTGTGAATGTTTAGCTTTATGCTGATGCATCCTTTGAGGATCATCCATTTTGTGTCATGGATCAAAGTTAAAAAGTCAGGTGGGGCTTGGTTGTACCATTATCGAGAGTATCGTGGAAGAATCGAAATGTTGAGGATGAATCATGGGTGTGGGAATCATATATACAGGCTCAATGGACATATCACAATTATGTGGAAGTGAAATGAAACCATGGGAGCTCAGCTCAAGAATGAGTCATTATAAGGTGGGGAGGTAGTATGATCTCTTATCTTGGAAAGGTATGTTCTTGTTTATGTTTTTGTTTAAATCCCTTTTTTTGGTTAATCAGGTGCTTATCCAAGTCCTTAAGGAGGCTCGATGGTGTTCTAAGGGTTCGAGACATGATGAAAGAGAATAAGGGATTTTCATTGTAGGCCGCACTTTATGTGCATGGCATGTACTAACCATGAAGACATCCTAGGAATCCATGTATGGTGTGTGTTTTTAGATAGTGGCATACACACAGACTGTGAATGGTTTGGAAAACATTTTGGGGAAACCATGTGGCCAAGAATATTTTTAAAAATTAAAATTTTTATACTTTGGGATTTCAAACCCTAACTCGGGATCCCCCCCCCTTTCCTTCTTCACCCTAGTAATGAACCAAATATCACAAGAGCTCCAATAGATTAGTCTCCGTATATTATAAGGAGTTTTGGTGCCATTGGTTTCAGATTGAAGCTCCATGTAAGGCTAATCCCATCCTTGAATCACTTTTGAGTTCAGGGTTTGTATCATCTTCTGCTCTATTTCGGAATTCCCAAAACCCTACTATATGGGAAATTATATGTTTGGATCTTAAATGGTTGGTTGAAGTGGATTCTGGAGGCTATATTATGAGAATTTTCACCAACAGAATCTAGCTAGGTGGTCTAAAAGTTATAACCCATGGTTTTTATGGGTTCGTGCCTGTGTTGTTTTGATTTTGGGTGTCTCTGGGTATTTTCTGATCACCCTACGCATGTTTTGGTGAAATGGTTTTTAAAAAGGTAAATGGAAATCCTCGCTATCTCCATGGGATGCATTGTGGGTGATGAGACTAATCAAGGTCCACCCATGGGGTGTGCCGACTCACTTGGACTAAGGGATTTGAAAGGAAAAAGTGAGATTGTTGTGTAGTTATTTAGATCCTTGATAAAAATGTTGATGTGTTTGATTTTATTTATGTTATAGCTAAGTGATTCACCTCTGCTTAGTTATAATCTAAGTGATAATGGGTTAACATGGAAACGATTAAACATAATAATGAAATGGTTTATGTGTCTGGTAATGAAGCCTAGTAAGTTAGGAATAATTAATGAGGCTGAGTGATACACGCACAATGATTGAATTCTTTCTAAGATAATCATATAAAAATGAGTATCATACTAAGTGACTAAATGATGTAAAATGTTGTAAATGTGTTAATGGATTGAGGAATAGTATTCTCTGTTTTGTTATTGTTATAATTTATTATATCCATAAAAAATGGTTGTGATGTTGTGTGAATGGTTAATGTAGACATATATGAATATATTGTGCACATTTCTTGGTAGAGTAAGGTATTGACTATATGTTATACGCCCACAGGTCAAGTTGGACTGATGCTCTAAACTCCACCCCTAATGCATTGGTTACAGAAGAGGGATGATTCTCTATTCCCCTAATAGTTTTATCCACCCAAAATGAGGCTTTGAGGTGAGAATATGTGTTACATGAGGTTGTTGGTCCTATTGAGATTGGTTAATAGTGTGTTTTTAATCATAAATGTGTTTGTGTACATTGAGCCCATGTAACTAGTTTTGTTGGATGAACCCATGTTAAATGTGTAGGAAATGATATGTAATTGGAAACTGGATGAAATGGTAAGATATAGAAATGGTAATAGATGTTGGTAACAGACCTAAACTACAAAAGGGAATATAATATTTTCATTTCTCTCAATTATTCATTTCAATTTTTTCTTGAAAAAATTTTTATAACAGAAATTATTTAGACATCCTTGTTGGTCGGAAAATGATTTTTACATGCACTCTGCTCGAACCACAATTGGATACCTAAGAGGTATTTAGGTTTTCAGGTATGGATAAGGGAAAAGGCCCCTGCTATGAAGTTGGGCTGAAACAGGTGTGCATGGAGTAGGACCCCGACATGGTGTCAGGACCATTTTCGGGTGTTTTGATGTTTTTCATCATTTTGGGTTTTGTTCACTTTTTAAATTTAGTATGTCATGGCTTATATACTATTGGACATGGTTTTACACTATTTTGGGAATGTCTGTTTATTCATGCTCTGGTAATATTGCTTATTATTCCAATATTTTGTTTATTTTTTTATTGTTTTCTTAATTTGATAAAAAGGGTGTATAGTCTCCCTGATTGACTATTTTCACCCCCGCATAATGTTGGCCTCCTTTGGAATATGTGGATATGTGCTTATGGTCCTATAACCACTTGGATCAGAGCGCCGATTTTGTGCCTTCTGGTTCGAGGATGTTACAGAAAGTGTTACCAGTGTGTTTTGATTGGCGACAAGATTAATTTCAACAACAAAACAACCAATGCATATTCTTAGAGTGAGGTCACTGGTAGAAATTTATCCTTTACATGTTTTTCTTATAATGAGTTGGGAAATCATTACATCATTTTTGAAATGATTCTTACGTTTGGTTGAAATTATCAAGATCATAAATAAATTGTGGAAGCAAAATCATATTCTACTTCTATAACTGAATTTAGGCCACATAATGAGTTTGTGATAGCTCTATGGATGTCAGAATATTTCAAAAGTTGATCGTAAGATTACTTCCATAGGCACCATTATTTTGATATTTTTTTACAATGGAAGAACTCAATATGATATTCATTGATTTTTCAGAGATATATTTAATATATGTTCGATATGAAAATTTATTTCATGAATAATCCCATCCCATGTTATAGAAATTAGTTTTGTGGTATTTATATCCATTAGGGTTCAGATGTTCATGAATGAAATTTTAATAATATTAAATTAATATTATTAAACCTTAATTAATTTTTTTTATCAAAACCCTTAGAAAAACGTTTATAAATTAATTTCTTTCAAGAATATCCTTCCTTTGATTCATGAGATAAATTTTATATTATGAGGATGTAATTTATTATAGAGGTGATGATGTTACACCTTTATATTTATTATTATAAAACTTTTGTTTGATATAATATTAACAATTAATAAAAGAGTTTATTTTTCATCACAAACAAAACTATATTGTTCATGTCTTCCATGAATCACTCAATTTAGCTATCATTAAACATTTCACCAAGTACAAATGAACTGAGAAGTTATATTAAAATATCATTATATAAAATTATAGTTATAATGTTATCATTAAATGGTATGTTATTAATATTCCTAAAAATAATAATGTAATGTTTGGTAATTTATGTATTGTTAATAAAATAAGATTCAATTATATGAAAAAGACATGTTTTCTATAAAAAAAATTTCCCTAAGAGATGGATTAGTCATACATTTAGGAAATAATTTAAAACTAATATTTAACAAAAATTTTTAATTAATTTTAAAAAATTAACATCATTATTGAAGTAGGAATAAATAAATCTTATTGTTATTTTTTGGGTTTTTTTGAAATGCATAATTTTCGGATCAATAATGAAAAATTCAAATTTTCATTGAAGGATACCATTTAATTTATTTTATTTATAAGGATAATTTAAATTTTTAAATGGTTTTCAACAAACATTACATCAACTTTACATACATTAATATAATTTTGGTCATTGGAATCAATTTCTACTTGTGTATGGATAAAAACGTATTTCAACCATTATGACATCTTCTCATTAAGAACCAGCTTTCATGTCTCGTCTATGGGATTATAATTAAATTATTTTTTTATTTGTTGAATTTGATTTTAAAAAAGCGATTCCATTTTTTTATTAAAAAATATTTTAAATTCATAATAACATTAAATTAATTGTTGACCAAAGTGAATAGCGAATGTAGTAAAAATAAATTATAGCGGTTACTGTAAAACTTGATAAAATTGGGGGTAAAACAAGAATGATATGAGTGAAAATGACCAAAACTATGTTGAAAATTTTATTTAATGAGTTTATTTAGACTGTTTAAATAAATATATTTGAAATATATTATTTTCATTATAGTTTTCTTTGAATTTGACCCATATAATAAGTTATGTAATGAAAAAGACTAAAAAAATGCATCACTTCCTTTTAATTTCCATAAAGCATTTGGATAGGTAAAAAATACATATGTATAGTTATAGATATTAATTTTTAATATAAATTATTTTTTTATCTTACTCAATTATACTTAATTTTGGACCTTAATTTATTACATAGAATAGTTATGAAATTCCAATATAGTAATTATTTTCCATGAAAATAATTGAATTTAACGATTATAAAAATTTGAATTGTAAATTAAATTTTGTGGCTTATTATGTTGAATTGATTTCAAAATGAATATTCCATGAAAAAATAGATTTATAGTAATATATTTAGATTTTATATTTGTATTTTTATTCCAATTTTATATTTAAATTAACAATGTCAAAATTTAAACTACTGTTATTTTATAATAAATTATATTTAATTAAATGAGTTAGAATTACTAAAAAAACTAACTTCTTCAAAACAGTTTTTGATATAAATAAATATAAATTGTATCCCATTAATTGACCAATTGTTCCTTTATAATTAATATATTTACACATTATTTTTAGAAAACACTGTTAGAGTGGTTTATTTTAATGTGGTGTTATTAAACATTACTTACCCTTCATTTAGAAATTATTTCATACAATCATATGATTTAAATTTGATAAATCATATATCATATATATAATTTTTGGATACAATTTTATTAATAATTCTCAAATTAATTTTGTTTGAATGGATAAATATCCTAGGTTAAAATATTATTTAGCATATAAAAAACCAAAAATTCTAAAAATAAGGTAACATGGAAGATAAGGAAAAAAACAATTTAAAACACATGTTGAAATGTGGGTCATTGTTTTTTATCAACCCAATAATCCATAAAAACATTATTTATGATTTTTGACACACATAGAATAATAATGACGTTTAATAGTGAATAATTTACATCAAATCCACCCATTCTCTGTTATAAAAAGGGTACTCAATCCCCTCACTTATTAACATATATCAAAAAAAATTATTCAATAAAAAACTAAAAAAAATAACTTCCCAACATTCCTAACAACATATATTATTCTCTATTTTTTAACGAAATGCTTCCTTAGAAGGCTTTATTATATTCTTATTGATAATAACATGCGAAGAGGTAATATTTTTCCAAAGCATCTTTAATTTCTTTCATTCATCACGTCGATCAATTTTCATTATAAAATTCACATATATATCCTCATTATCATAAATATTTGAATATGTTTTTATGTTGATGTTATGATTGAAAACCACACACATTTCTACCAAATGGGTTACAAATCATCATACATTTTTACGACTGAAAACCACCTTGCGAAACACCATTATTCGTTTTTCCATTACGACCAATAATGGTTGGGTATGATTATTAAAATATTTTTTATATATTATATTTAAAATAATTACACATATGTGTTATATATATAATATTTACTCTTTTTCATTCCATTCTACAATATATAAGATAATGTTACTCATGTGTATTGCAGATTGTCACCTAAATATGCAATGTGATTTGTTATTCCTGAAAACGTTACTTGAAAGAGAATACAAGTAATTATAATTAATATATAGGTGATATAAATGTTAACTTTTTTATTAATTACATATTTATCCTTCATGAAATATGATATATAATATCAGTTTCACCTTTTAACTCACTAAAAAATTTGACAATATTATTTGTGGATGTTTGGAATACCACCTCCTCAAAGAGATGTGGTTCCATCATTCACTATCAAATAATGATAATATTATATATAACTATATATAATTAAAAATAAAATATTTTGGAAACCTATATAATTCTATTTATAAAAAATATTACTTACATTTTTTCTTTAATGATCATTAAAAAATAAAAAATTTACTCATTTATAGTTATGGCCTACCGTCTCCATGATCATAATGATAGTTAAACATTCATAATAATAATTGTTGATGGATTTAAAAAATTATATTTTAGTTATAAATTGGATAATTATTTATTGATAATTATTTTTTATATTTTTAAATAGTGGACTCCTTGGCAACATTAAGCTAACCTTAGTCCATTATGAGATATAGGGAAAACATCATCGAAAATATCTAAACTAAACAAAAGAGATTGATTATTTATAGATTACATGATGATATCTAAAATAAAAGTAATAATAAAAATGAAAAAGGTTATTAGGAATGTAAATAATTAACATATATTTTTTATTCTATATGATAAAGGCACATAGGAAATGTTGGACATATGGTTTGGGGCTTAATCAAAATTTTTCATTTATTGAAGAATTTTATGATGTTATGAACCTATATTCACTAACGACGAGTTTATACAACACCTATCACATGTTATATAACTAATTAATCTATAATATATTTTTTTTTAATTTTTATAATTCTATTCCAAAATGGGTTTTATGAATCGAGTGATTCCCAATAAATAAAGGAATTTTCATAATAAGACAACTTTTATGGTTTTCCTTACAACTAATTTTCATCCCTGTCCTCGTATTTAAAAATAATTTTTTTAATATTTTATATGGACATAAAACATTAATAAAGTACAGTTCATTTATATTTTACATTCTAGTAATTTTTTACGAAAGATTCATTTTATCAAATTTCACATTGTATTGTTTAAAAAAATAATAAATGGAATATTATATTCCTAATGTACACGCAAATAATGATGTTTCCACAATCATGACCATAAATTATTTCTATCATCCATTTATTGATTCTTGTTTTCATTAAAGAAAATCCAATTTACTTTTACAAGTTATAATCTGTCTATTTTTTAGGCAATTTATAATTTTGCATTAAAATGGGTATTTAATTTAAAATATTATTTTTATCTCAATGTGTTTTTTATATGTGATTCAAGAGACTTTAAAACAATTATTTGATAAATATTTTTATTCAAGATATGTTTCATGATCATTTATTGAAATAGGTGATCTTAATACGACCTATACTAAATATTGGACCCCATTATAGCACATGGGTGAGCCTGATATAGCTTATATAAAGGGTTGATCCCCATCATAGATCATGAGAATTGTGTGAGCCCAGTGTATCTTAGATTAAAAGTGTGACCCATTATATATCTCCAATTAAATTAATAATTATTAAAATTTAATTCTTTCATATTTTTGATCTGATGAAATGAGTTTTAGGATCGTTTTGTGAATTTGATTCACAAAGTCATGAAAATGAGTTGTAATTTCTAGGTATGTGTTTTGAACCACATCCATGAGTAAAAAAGTTTCTGTTTTCATATGAAAATATTTTATCTTCTCTTCAAATGATCTTTGATATAGTGATAAATATTTCATAGATTTTATATTCATTACAAATAAAATAGTTTCCGTTATTTTTGAATCCCTTTATAAGTGTTTGTGCTCATTTTGAGCTTCTAGAAAGAGTATAATGTTTAAATATGGGTAAGTGGATGAATGAAGTCATGATTTTTGTCATAGAGATTTTCTATGAAAATAAAGCATGGTATATTTTTAAATTATTATGTTTTTGGAAAAATATATAACAATTAGATTTTCCAACATTTTATTTTATGGTTTTTAATCTATGATTTATAGTACAGTTCTCTAAAACATTAAACCTAAAATGATCATCAAGGTGAAATAATGTTATTTCATGAATTAAAATAAATATCATGTAATATGTATGGATTTATCCTGATAGTTTCTATGGATTTACTGAGTTCATCACAAAACAATTTAATGGATCAATGTTAGTTTCCTAAAAATGTTGTTTCCCCGGATTTAGATTTGGTAGAATTTGAGTTTGATTACACATACTATAGGTATGATTTGTAAAAAACATGAAGGAATTTTATAACAGGAAGAAAATTATATTAATCCCACAAAATGTGACATTAATTGTACTACTATAATGTGGATTCAAAGTTAATGGTTGTACGGTAGCTATAGAGTATGGGGTATTAAGGAACAGTGGAGTGTGTAGTTGTTTGATTGTTATTTTTTGGAATCCAAGAATGATATTAGGTGGCATGTGAATTTAGTCCATGAACAATAAGACCGTGTTCATAATATCGGTTATAGTAACGATATAGATGAGTTTAAAATAATGTGTATTAAATTAATTTTGATAGGTGGATCATTTATAATGATTTTTAAATATAATGTTTCTCTAATCCCTTATCTATATATAGTAAATAATAATATTATACGTCATAATTCCTGACCAAAAAAAGTCATGTTTGATAGGTATTCCATGAAGTGAATATTAATGGAAGAATGTTTGTATAGGTGTATCATGAAAAGTTTGAACTTGAGCAGAATAATATACATTAAATTTAGAGTACATGGGGATTCTTGGGATTTTATGAAGGAGAATTGTGTTCACGATGTTTAAATATTTGAGGCATATAACATGTTCATGAATGATGAGATTACGATATTAGTGTCCACTAAAAAACATTTATATAAAGGGGAGTTTTTTTGTAACAATAGTTTCTGGGGTTAGACGTTGTGGTAATATATTTATGAATGGTTTTATTTCACAGTGAATAGTGTACTACTATATTTAGTGCATGGATGAGTGGATTAAATATCATAAATAAAACTGGTGCCCCATGTTAAACCCATAATAGTGTACATAAAATATGAACAAATAATGATTAGTAGTAGAATATTCTAGTGTATTAGAGAATTATATCTATTTGAAGGAAATATTCATTAATTAATTGTGAATAGTTATAAATTATTATTGAAAATTACCACAACTCAACCCTTATAAAAAAGGTTCCATATAGGGGTTTTTTAATTTTCAAACATCACCTTTGTATTCCCAATAGACAATTCCTCTTAGTGTGAAACAATGAAAAATTATTATGTCCCAAGAATTCTTATATATTTTGTTATGAATAGGAGATAGAATTTTTTTTGTTTAACAATGAAACATGATCAAAGGTGAATTTGAGTTAATAAATCAAACCCTAATTCACTCATCCTATTTTCAGAGGTATTCATGAATGTCAATAACAGTTCTTCAGTACACCAATGCTAACACTACCCTATATTGTAGAAGGTTTTATGATAGATCCTCATGAATAATGGAATGATTTACAATGTATCATTATTGATAATTAAAATTGGTTATCTTATACCTTACATTAATTAAATGTCCTTGTTAAATAATATATAATTCAAGATATAGACATAGAAACATTAATTTTTGGATTAATGATTTGGACCATTAACTTTATTTATATGAGTATACTATATACAATTATTACATTATTAAGGTATATATTCAGATTGAAGTAAAAAAAATATGTTCCATTGTATTTTTTTAGAGATGATTATGGAATATGATGTCTCATTACATTACAATCTCGGGATGCTAAAAAAGGGTAGTGTTTATCAACTAAAAAATGTCATTTAAACTATTCATGATAAGGATTGAATTTAACACACAATATTCTAGTCAACCCATTAATATAGTTATTATAACACAATTTTTAATAATTTGAAATTCCAATTTTTATTTTGTTTTTTAGTTTAATGGAATTAGGGAAAATCATTACATAAAAAATGGATATTTCCACACACTATACATTTAATTCCTTAAAATAGGTTTTTATATTTACTATCAATAATAAGTAGTAAAACTATTACATTATTCATGAAATGTAAGTATTATAATTTTTGTATTCATTACACATACTTATGTCATATTAAGAATATTGGAAAATAAGTAAATAAAATAACATAGTATTGTAAATAAAAAGATAGAAATTCCATTATTCTATTTTTTAAACATTAATATTTATAAGGTAATTTTTCCCATTACAAATTAAAAATTGAGATAAAATAATTATATAATTATGCGTAAAATAATTGAAAAAAAATTTCTTGTTTTTTTAGTATATGAAAATAATAATAACCAAGATAGTTTCTTAATAAAATATAAATATTCATTTAAACCATTTCCTTAAATAAAAATATGTTAACTTTTTAAAAGTAAATAATTTCATAAAAATATTTAACTACATCATGAAATCTTAATTTATACATAAAATATCAAATATATAATTGAAAAACACTATGTTCATGTTGGAAAATTATATTTACAATCAACCATTAATGAAGCATAATAATGTAATAAGCTTCACAATTAATTTGAAATGTATCCTCTCGAGGAAATATCATAAATAAATGTATTTTGGTTGTATATTGGATCCAAAATCATCATTAATATCTCAAAGTACCATACCAATATTAAAATAAATAATATTATTTATTTACTTTATAGAACACGTTCAATTTGGTATTATATTCCACTAGGAAAAGGCTATTTTGATATCTCAACAAATGAAAAGAGAAATCATTTTCTCTTAAAATAATTTAGGCTAAAACATCATAGAAAAACAATAAAACGATATTATTTCAAAATTCATTAGAACAATTTCAGGAATATTGAAAATTACAAATGTTTATAACATTGGGAAAATGTCTTCATGTGGTAAACATTAAAAAAATTATATTCTCACATTTTTAAAAAAATAAAATAATAACTTCTCTGGTAACCTAAAAAAACTACAATATAAAATTTTAAAATTAGATTAGTAAAAAATTAAAAAGCATTTATAGAAAAATTATAAAAAATTTTTAGAGGAACGTAAATTTAAAATGATATTGAAGAGATTGAGTTTAAAAAATTTAAAACAACCATGTAAAATAAAAATCTCATACGACATATTCGTACTCCTACCATATATATTTTAAATGCTAATAGAATATAATTATTTTAAATTTTCACTTGTTTTATAATATTTTAAATTTTTTTTTAAAAATTTTATGGTCAGTTTTATATCATATATCAATATATTTTATTATATATTATGTTTATTAGGTTTACATTGGATGTTTTGGGTTCGTTCGACCCTAAACATATTTATTGTGTTGACCAATGTCAAAGGTGACCTTGTTTAACCATATATAAAATAATAAAAATATTATAATTAACATCATTATATGTTACATAAAATTTTATAAAAATCAATGTAATTTGGTGAAGAAATATATGATTAATAATTTTATGGAGGTGGTAGTTCAATGTACAGATGGTAGATGTTATCTACTGTGCAATGGATGAAAAGAAAATAATATAGATATATTTTTAATATAAAATAAATATATTATTATTAAAAATATAATATTAATTAAAAATATAATATTTTTTATTAAATTAATTTTTATGACCAACCATGGGTTTCAAAAATGAAAACGATTTTCATCACTTTCTGGATGTGGTAGTCTACATGTATTCATGGGAAAGATGTCCATTATTAAATGGTTTGGAGGGTAAGAATTTCAATTATATAATAACATTATTGAATAATAATTATTTCATAAATATAAAAATTTTTAATTAAATATCTAATTATAACAATTTCTATAATGTCTTGACGAAATGAGTCACATCGCTTCATGTATGTGATATTCTTCACAAACACATGAATTTGGTTTCATTACACATTGGATTGAAACGATGTATAAAATATTTTGTTATAAAAATATTTATATATATTTATATAATTAATATTTATTTCATTACATTATAATAGGTAAGACTTATATGAAATAGATATAAAAAAATATACAATAATGAATTTACTTAATAATAATACATCATCTTAGTATATCTCTATCTGGCTTACTCATTAAGCCATATACAATTGGTATTTTGATATGAATATGACTTATATGTTGGGGATTTTAGTTTATGGGATGTATTTGGATATATAATTTTCAATATATAGTTCAAAAAGTGTGTATATATGCGGTGGAAGGAAGTTCTATTTTATTAGTGAAAATCTATAAACTATTGTAAATGTTCTGAACATTACAATATATTATTTGTATTTAAATTGAAAAGTTGATAAAATGAATAATATTTATGATTATATGATAGTTGACGAAAAAAATATTGAATTATATTCATAATTATATGTTTTTATAAATATTTTATCACTTGTACTTTAGTTCAACCATCCCCACCACTATAACATTTTTTCCATTTACCATTTTGATTTTTAACATGGTAACTATAGATAATAATTTAAAATATAAATGAACAAATTATCAATTTTTAAATTCATGAATAAAAATATAGAAGTCATATTTTGTGATTCATGTTTTAAATTTTTTAAAATCACTTTTAATCCAGGTTCACAAAATGAAACATAAAACCGAATTTTCAATCACATATTAAAAGCATTAAAATTATATTACATAAAAATAAAGTATAATGTGTACTCACGTTGAATTAATTGTATATTATTAATCCATATAAGATATATTTAACATTTAGATAACTTAAACCGAATGAATCATTTTAAAAAATTTATTAAAATATTTGAATTAGAAATAATTTTTGTTTGAATAAGAACAACAAAAAAATTTCAAGAATATCAATCATATATTTATATGAGAAAAATAATATTTTTATATAAATGCTATTTCCCATTAAATATATATTTATTAAATAAAAATGTTTCATAATATTTAAATTCCTTATTATTTCATTAGAATTTTATATAATTACAATAATTGTAAAATTGTTATTCCTCTCTATTCAGGAAAAAATTGAAATTTTAAAAAAACCACAAAAATTGAACATTGGATATTTTGAGAATATTATATCAAAAATTAAATATATTTTATTCATTATAATTTCTAAAATTAATAAATTTATCTTCTAAATAAAACCATTCAATTCATGGAGAAACTATTTTGTTTAATAAAACTATAATATTTTTATTGGAAAAATATTTTCCAATATTTATAAAACCATAATTAATATGAAACCATAGAATATATATTTCCAAATAATAAATTTATTTTATTTCTAGTATTAAATTGGTTGTCAAATTCTTAATATTATAATAAAATTAGTTTTCCCCATAATTTTCATTACAAAAAAAATTCCAAGGAAAATATTTCCTCATTTTTTTATATTCCTATATTTCTTATTTAATTTTTTTTCTCACATAGAAGCTTTATATGGTGATTTAGTTTTTTTTATAATATAAACTCTGTAATATCTCGAATATAACTATTATTTCCCCTATCGAAAACATTCTTTTGAGTCCAGAAATGTTCTAGGCTTGAAACATAAGCTATATCAGGTATAAATTTCATTAAGAAAAATACATGAAACACATAATGTAAATTAGATAACATCAAAATTAGGTTTTTTTAGATTGAAACTAATCTCACATTTTCTATAATATCTAATGGACCGATAAACTATGGACTATATTTTCCTTTAATGGAAAAATTAATGATATCTTTCCAAGAGGATACTTTATGAAAATCATGATCTACTACCCCAAAAATTATATCATTTCAGTTATTTCTTACAAAACATTTTTGCCTACACATAGATCCCACAATATAGCACAGAATTATGATTATTTTTCTACCACATCTTGTAAAATTTATATTCCAAATACCTTCATATATCCAACAGTATTCCAACATTTTAGATTCCAATATTTTTCTCCATATAATGACTCTAACAGTCCTATATTTATAATATAATAAAAACTATTATTTTAAAATAAATTTAATAAATAAATATGTCAATCCCACTAACCATGGTAATCCATAGAGGAATCCTAGAGAGTATCCTCTAAGGTTTCAGTACTTTTATCTAACTATTTATCATAGTGAGCATAATTTTTTACTAAAACATAACTCAGTATGTAAAAAAATTTCATGTCCATTCAAATAAATTGATTTAAATATGAAGTTCCAATACAATATATAGGGGACCTACATGTAAAATGAAAATGTCAATAAGTTAGAGTATAGAATAAAAAAAATATAATATGAATAACAATAATGAAATAAATATATTTATTTAAATGGTAAATAAAAACCAAAATAAATTATTTCCTTCTCATGCCTTTGGTAATTGTACGATGAAATTGATGATATATTCCCCCATTTTCATTCATAAATTTAAAATGGATGAATCATACAATTCACACATTTTTACATGGTCATTAAATATAGAAAATGGAATTATTTCATTGAAAAAAATATAATTTTTTATAACATTATATAAATAATATTCATGAAGGTATCTATAAATCATAGTATTGTTTGGATAAATTGAATATATAGATCTTTAAGACTCACTCAATAGAAAATTTAAAAAAAAAATTATAAAGAAAAAAAATATTATTTCCAAATATTAAGTCACATTATTTATCAACATTTTTATATTGAAATTTATGTTCTATAGTAACTCATAAATATCATTACAAACCATGATCTTCCTTCATAAAATTTTTAATTCATTCGGGAAATTATGATTAAATGATCCATTAGGTTAAAGAGAATGGTTTTTTTCTTAAGAAAAATAAAATCCAATATTTATTAAATGATAAAATAAAGTGTATTATTATAAATATATAATAGTTAATAATAAAGTTTCCTTTCAAATGAATACATCAAATACAGTTTTATATTTATTGATGGAATCAAAATCTTATAAGAGTTCTATCAATATTATATTCTCTTATTTTCAACTCTGTTTGGTTGAAAATATAATTTAATTCTTTCTAATACTAAAATATATACCATTAGAACTCGTATAGTTGATAGATCAATTTTTTTTAATTAAAAACTACTTCTATAATCACCATATCATGGATTTTATAATTCTGATAATGGAGTGTCAATTGGAATGCTGAATATAAAATTACATGCTAATTTTTCATCAATATACAACCAAGGCCTTTAAAAAAGAATAATTGTAAATTAAACATCCTCATTTATATATGGTGTGGATGTACCTAGATAATTAACTATTATTAATTTCAACTCATAAAAATATATATCACATTCCTTTTTCAATAAACATTAACATGATTTAAATTTAACTTGGTTTGTTAGATATATAACTAAGAAAATGAAATTAAAAACTAATAGTAGTGATCATCTAATGGAATAAAACATTTAATATCCTGTACAATTATATGTCTTGGAAACTCTTCTATAACATTAATTTTAGCGAGGTCAAAATCCATGACCCTATTGGAAAGAATATTCCTCCAGAAAGAAATTTTTTATCCCAAAATCACATTTAAAATATTTTCTATGCTTTTCCCATTTATCATAAATCTACATAACAATACCTAGAACATTCTCATGATCATCGTAATTTTTTGAATAAAACAAAATATCACCAATTAATACATACATACCATTATAAAAAAGTTAAATTAAAAATATATTTATAAATTAAATAATTATAGAGGCTGAATTTTAAAACATAAATAGAATAAACTGAAAATAAGAATGACATTGCATTGTTCTAATAATTTTCCATAGGATATATTCCAAGTTTACTTCATGTTAATGGAACTCAACACCATTGTTGGTCTTTTAAAAATATTTATTACCATTGGGTTGATTAAAAAAGTCATGGAAATGAGGAAATTTAAATTTTTCATAATAATAATTTTATTGTGTTCTCAATAATCATTATGAAGACTAAAAAACCCATCCTTATTTCTAATAAAAAAGTAAGGTAAAAACATTGGTAATTCTCTAGGAATGATGAGAATGTGATCAAGAAAGATATCTATCTAACCTTCCAATAAGATTAGTTCCACTAGATCCATTCAAAATAGAGGATTCGAAATTGGGATTGCATATAAAATAATTTAAATAGTAAATTGCCCCATAATGAGGGAAACCACTAGGATGATCATCAGAAAATGCTTCCAAAGGTTTATTTATTACTAACACATCACTATGATGACTAATTACAAGATTTTAAATCATCACTTCTATATAACATTCACCCCCATCATTAATTTATTTCATAATTTATTAATATGTATCATAGTTATAAAAAAAATTATATATAAATATAAACTCATAGTGAGTAATTAATATAACATATTCAGCTCTAAATTATATCATATAATTAGAAAATGAAATCCAATCCATACATAGAATGAATTAATTATCGAATAAGTGTTAAAAATAATTCCTTTTTTTGAATACCCAATCATAAATTAATAATATTATTTTTCAAATAAATCATTATTTCATTAAAACTACCACAATATGTTTTTATCAAAAGTTCCTTCATTGTTTCTATACATTTTATTTCTATATTACTAGAAAACAACCATGAAATTAATGTTTATTTAAACTCCAAATGAATAATGATATTGGTAGTATATAAATAAATATTAAAAATACCAAAGAACACTTTTTTATGGTCTATAATTTTCCATGCTAGTGTAAAATTATAATTCCATAACCACATTCATATGATATTGATTATATCCACCCATAAAAATTTTCTTCTAGAACACGATTTCATTATTTCCAATCTCATTAAAACATACATAGAATACTGTTAAATTTTTATCATTGATAAAACCATTACCATTACTCATTTTATTACAATAATTTTCTAGATACACAAATATTCCACACAAGTAAAATGTCAAAATCTCATATGACATTCAAGAAGAATATTTTTACCTCAAATATCACAAGAGAAGTGAATATGAATCATACCTTTGAATATATTCGATGGATTCATCCCTAATGATTTTAACATACATTATCTTAGACATTACTGATATTAATATAAAAAACCATCATCATGACCTTCACATCACTTCAAAATATTTCTCATAACATCCAAGCACATGATAAATTGAATCCATTCAGAAACATGGAACCAATCCTGATGAAAATATATCTATTTTTGTATCATGACACCAAATAAAATTCAATAAATACATGGGAATATAGTAAATATTTTATTATTAGTAGAATTTATTCCCCACTAATCTTTCCTTAACTCTATAAATTTTCTTTTCCATATTATATCAAATTACATTCCAAAAATAGTTTACGATAAAATGATCCCTAAATGATGTATAATAATGGGATTCAATACTATAATCCTACTAAGAATTATTAAATAATAACCATAAGTTTCTAGATTTGTATTTATAATAGTAAATTGAATATGTTTTCATGTTATGTAGTAAATATAAAAAAAATTGAATTTATTCTTGAAATCATTGATACACCCTTCAACTAGCATTGGATCTGAAGATCCAACAAAATATATAGGGTATTGTGTCATTAAATGTTCCAATATATATATATTCTTAAATGGAATGCATGATTTCTCCTTTTACTAGGATCCTAAATTAATATATTTTTAATTTGAGTTAACACATCCAAAGACTACACTATTCATACAATAACAATTTGAATTTTCCAGTTCATATAGTAATTATCATTTTATTACATCATATATTAGTAAACTAGTTGAAATTATGGTATACAATACTGAATGAAAATGGATTAGATAATGAAAAATATAAATTATCCTAATCTGTCAAAAATAGTATTACTTTAAATTTTATTATCATCATTTTTTATGACTTCATCACAACATCGAATTTTATTTAAACCATTATATTTCGATAATAAAGAACACAATATATCATAATCAACCAATTTATACATTATTTATAAAAATGTTTTCTATTTTATGCATTTATATGATATTTTGTGTTTTTATTTTTTTGATTATTAGAAAGAAATAATAAATAAAAATTAATCATTTTTGTATAATGTATAATTTTATCTCCAAAATTTGTTTTATGTTATCAATCATATTTTATTCAATAATCATTCTCTTAAAAAAAATATGCAAACATTGAACATTATATTATATATACACATACATAATTCCAATGACAAACATTTGAAAAAATAAAATGAAAAAAATTAGATCTTATTAAAGAATATATCAATTATGGAAACATTTCAATCCTTTTCAAATCCCTGAAAAATTTATTACATGATTTTAATTTTTACTATGTAATTTTTTTGATTAAATAATTTTTTAACAAATCCATAAATAATCATTATAGAGAAATTATATTTACAAAACATTTTTTAATAAGAAATATGAAAACATCATATCCATTATAGTTTCATAAGAAAAAATATAAACTCCTGGGAAGATTATCCTTATAAATGTTTCGTTCAACATCTAATGGTCAAATCCATTCATAAACAAATATAAATATCTCACTAAAATAAAAAATATTTCTTTTAAAACTGAGTGAATGAAATTAATGATAATTTATTAGTCATGTAAAATTTTCCATATAACCAAACTTACATGAACCTTTATAATAAAATTACCATCAAGGTAAATTCCACATGCCTCCTATCAAGAATATATCATTAATTAATTAATTGGAGTTCAATATCAAGCCAAATAATTATCCTAACAAAATTTAAGTACAATAATATGAATAATACACATGAAATCAAAAATTTAAATATCAAAACACAATAAATTTTTAAACAAATATGATAATTAAATGAAGATCCAGATATCCTTCAAAATGAGATGACATATATTTTTCGTTTCAAAAAAATATTAAAAAAAATTACTAGAAAAATTGGAATATGTTTTTATTTGAAAAAAAAAGAAATATTATGAAGGAGTCATGATATAAATAGTGTACATTGAATAAATAAATGTTTGGAATGTGATAAATGTTAAAAACAAGTTTCATTTCACCTTTAAAAATAATGTAAATAATAAGCCATATGAAACACTATGAAAACATTAATTTTAACATATTGTAAATGGTGTTAAATGTATTTGAAAATAAAATATTTCTTGAAACTTTTTAAAACACATATAAGTGAAAGATAAAGAGTCTTAATAAATTAAAACAATGTTATATGAAAAATCCATTACTCCATGTTTTGACTCAAAACATACATATTTTACACTATTGAATTTAAAAAATTAATTAATAAATAAATAAAAAATCACTATTTTTCATGTTTATTAAAAAATTATTATTCATCATGTTTCAATTAAATCAATGTTTTTATTTACAATCTAAATCATTTTAGATTTGTTAGGTTTTTTAGGATTGTTTAGTCTAAAATAGATTTTCTGTATTGAACACTGTCAAAGGGGCCATCATACCATCATCTCTAAAAGACTAATTATGTTATAATATTAATTTTTATAAATTAAATATTCTTTTAAAGGCATCCATTTATAGCCATGATGAAAAACATGATACATCAATTCTTGAAGGTAGTAGTCTATACATCAGTCTGAGTTATATTTTCATTTTCTTTATCAAAAAAACAATATAGATAAAAATAATTAATTTCATTTCCTAATAATACCAAAAATATCATATTTTTTCATTATATAAATATAAATGGATATCGATTTTATTCGTGTTTGAAAAGGGAATTGCATCACATTGTAGAGGTGGTGGTCCACACACAAACAAAAGCGATATTAATTTCCAACAGATGACAATGTAATAATATAAATAATATTACCAATAAAAATGATTACTAATATTTCATAAATAGAATATATATTCACTATATAATTAAAAATAACAAGATACATGAGTTGGTGAGGAAAAGAACACATCACTATGTGAAGGTGGTATTCTGCACATGAAGACGAATCATGCATTTATTTCACATGTGATGGAAATGAGGTATAGAATTGTTGTAACATAAATATAATAAAATTATAATGTAGTGAATATACTTATCTAATTACATTTTGATATTTATAGTAGATATTAATAATTTTGAAGAATCAATAAAATTGAAATATTTATGTTTAATACTTGTACCTCCTTTTTGGATGTCTCCATTCAACAAACAACTTAAGACATATACGATTAGCATTTAGGTGATACGAAGACCATTATGATATGTTATAATGACCTATTGTCATATTTGGATTTATATTAGTTTAGATATAGTGAAAATATTAGTGTACAATTTAATATAGGGGGTTATATTTTATAAATGAGAGGAGCGGAAGCCTCATAAATATTAAGATCAATGAAATATTTTAAAAATTTGTCTCATGGATGGTGTATACATTTTACTAATATTTATTTAATAGGATATTTTTATGATAAATCCAAAAACTAAACTATATTTATACATTTTTTATAGATTTTTCAATCGTTATGTTTTATTTTATCCCCCTTGTTATCCTTTTTAAACAATACTATGTTAAAATTTTATTACCGTGTTAAATGTTAATTCTGAATACAAACGAAATTGGCCACATTACTAGAAAAGAACATGTGGATTTCAGATGTGGAATTTATTTCATATTATTCAATTTTAATATGTGAGGAAAATTCATTTAAATATATGTTCTCATAACATAATGAAAATTCATTTTTATGTAAATTCCTTTCATAAAAAAGATAATTATTCACCAATATCATGTGTAATATGTTGAGTCAATAATATTTACTTCTGAATTTTCCATTCCATCTTATTTTGAAAATCACAAACACTAAATGTGAAGGAAAATTTCATTTCCCCTATGTTTTATCTTCATAAGGAAAATTTTTCATACCCAATGAATTTTATCATTACCATGTTTTCATAGTTCATATTATAATCTAACTTATTTTCCTTCTAAGGGTAAAAATTGAATTTGTAACTTAATCCTCAGAATCATATAAATAATTTGATATAATGAAATTTGTAATTAGAATCCAAATTATGGTTCTGAATTCTATGAATTCAAACTATGAATACTTATGAATCCAGACTCCAAATTTTCCTGAAATTTTGACTTCGGAATTATCTAAATTTAGAATTTGAACTTTTTACGTTCAGACAATAAATTATCTGAATTTAGACTCTGATATTTATGAATTCAGACTTCAAATTCTTATGAATTCAATCTCTGAATTTCCTTGAAATTAAAATTCCATCATTCTATAGAATTCAGGTTCGGAATTATTTTGAAGGCAAAATCCAAATAACAATGTATTATAGACACCGAATGTGATTTTGGTTAGAATTTAACCATTTATTTTCCTTACACTTCAAAAAATGGACTTGGATAAGCAACAATATTTTTTCATACTCTTGTTATATTTATGAAATGATATCGTACATTTATTTCTAGCTAATCGTTGTTTGAGATACCCATGTACAGGTCCCTCCGAAATTCATGTAAAAATATGGCCGTTGGAGGAGGGATCTGACCATTGAAGATATGCCAATATATAAGACCTCAATTGAAAGAGCTCAAAATTGTTCTATGAATCTAGAGATTACATGCAGCTGAAGTGATTTATAGAGAGAGATTTTCATTCTTTGTGTGCACTAAACACCATGTTCATAATTGTTTGTTGTGACTCCAAATGTTGTTGAGTACATTCCAAGGCTTTGAGGGATATAAAAACAGATGTTCCAACCACCTTGATGTTCAAGGGATTTTGGGGATAAAAAGACAGGCTCTGATATTCATATTGAGGACTTACCCAAGTGCGGGTAAGACCAACTTTCTTGCATGTATAAATCATGGTACTTTTATCCAAGGTTCTTGGATGCACTTTTTATTTTGTTAAATGATTTACTACTTGTTACTTTTTTTGTTCGATGTATTCTGATGCATTTTGGTTGTTGATGAATGTATAACTATCTTATAGTTTCTTATACTTTTAATTTGATTAGTACAATTTTATATGTTGTAAGGTAGAATCATTATCCTAGTAAACTTTTGGTTAATTTCATTTCCGAAACCATAATTCTGGAATCAAGAATGTTTTTAGAACTAAGAGGTTTTGTGAATTTACACTTTTTAACTTTTTTAAACATTACCATATTTAAATGTTCCAAAATAATTTTGTTAATGTATACAATTCACCCCCCCCCCCCCTCTTGTATAATGAGTATCTACTTAATTTTTTCGATACTACAATCAATATCATTTCGATCCTATAATTGTTATCAAAGGTGGTCTCTGGAATACTTATATTCACAGATATTTTTTCTTTCTCATGTTTTCATTGTTCTTTATTTTACATGATTAGGATATTTTTATACTTGTTTACAAAATTTTTTTACTAAAAATTTGTGTGGAAAAATTTTCATTAAGAAGGCAGGAATGATTGTTGGTTCAATTGAAAATCTAAATCCAACTAGGCCACCTATTATTGATTGGAATAATTATGAGTATTGGAGAGATCATATGAAGAATTTTTTTATTAACACTAGAGTGGAAAATATTGTTATGCTTACAGGAGATTACAAGATTCCAGATAAGGAAATCAGAACATTTACTAATCAAGAGAATCCATAATATCAACTGAATTACCAGGTTTGTAATACTTTGTTATGCTCCATGAATCAGAATATATATAGCTAGATTTATTCTTGTGATGCTGCAAATTATATCTGGAAGGATTTTGAAGTTACACATTTTGGTACTTCCAATGTTATTGAAACAAGAAGAGCTGTGCATTGTGCTGAGTACCATGGTTTTTTTCTATATGTAGAACCTATATGTAAGGTACAATAGAGATTTTTGACTATTGTTAACATCATACAATCCATGGGTGAAAATGGTTTGGATGATGAGTCACCTTTATACAAGATTATAGACATCATGCCTAATGAATGGGAATCCAAGAGAAGAACTATAGATGCGAATTGGGAAGTCTCACAGATTACCCTTGATGAACATTTTAGAACTCTTCTTCAACATTAGACTAGAATGAAGAGAGGTACATACAATGTTATGAAGAATAATGGAAATGGTAGTGTTGTTTTTACAACCACTACTAATCATATGAAATCCAGGACTCCTAAGTGAGTGATGAGGGTTAAATCTAAGAAGGTTGTTATAAAATATGAATCTATTGGTAGTGAATCCTTAGAAAAAGAAACTAGCTAATCATTCATCAAGGATAAACCCGATTTTTTTTATTGATGAACATTCAATCTAGAAACAATAAGAAAGAATGAATGTATAATAAAGACTATAAAGCCACATGTTGTGAATGCAAAAGATCTGGACATATAAGGAAAGATTTTCATATGGTTAAGTGAAAAGATAGAATTGAAAATCATTCTCAGAGGAATATAAAGAAGTACTACAAATCTAAGGCTAAGAATGTCTTCAAATCTAAGGACACCTGGAGTTCCAGTGGTGGAGACTCTTCTGAAGAATCATCAAATTACAAATCATCTGGATAAAAAAATCGTGGTCTAATAGCCAGACTACATATTGAAAATAATTTCTTAATGGATAAGGTACACAATTTTGAATCCATCACCAACGTATCCTTGAATGATAATTATATTGACAATAAATACTATGAATCCTCATATGAGGAATCTTCTTCTGATGAATATAATACCTTACCTACCTAGGAATAATTTTTTAGGTTTTCTTACTCCTTTAGAATGAAAATTCTAAAGACAATAAAAATAATGTTATGGAAAATTCTAGAATTTATATTATTACAAAGGAAATATCTGATGTTTCTGAAGATCATGATAAGAAAACCCTTGAATTTAAAAGTATTTCAAAAAACCATGAGGAAGTTAATTCTTTTAGGTATAAACTTTCTAAATATCTAGAAAAAGTAATTTCAAAAAAAAATATTTTCGAGCCTAACTATAGTGATAAAACTGATGTTTTTTAGGATAGGAACATAGGAAATAGACTAAAGTCAAAAATATTTTCCTTAAAGAATTGTTTGTCAAACTTTACCTTAGTTAAGGAAAACATTGATAAAATTTATTCCCAAATTCAACCTATAACGAATCATTATAGTTTAGTATATAAATGTTTTAAACTGATTTTTAGTAATAATTAATTTGTTCCTAAAAGTTATCCATTCTACACTAAGTGTCAGTGTTGTGGGTATTGGTCAAAAAGTTATTTCCTAAACCAAAATCAGTCTTTAGGTTTTCATAAAGATTATTTTTCAATGAAAAAGTGGATACCTAAAATTTTTCTTTCTGATGTTTTCGGATCCATGAAGGTTTCGGTTCTGAAAGCCTAACTCTCTTATTTTCATAAAAATAATTAATGGACCAACAACCATACTTGGTATATGTATAGTGTATGTTCCGAACATATGACTGGTAACAAAAACATCATTGAAAATATTACCAAGAAGAAAGGTGGAAATGTAACTTTTGAAGATAATGTTACAGGGAAAATTATTAGTATAGGTAACATTGTTCTTCTTGAAAAAACATTGATTTCAAATGTTTTGTTTGTTAAGGGATTTATGCACAAACTCATTAGCCTTATTCAATTATGTAATGAAGGTTACCTTTTGAATTTTTGGAGTGACAAGTTCTTAGTACACAATTCCATGTAAGAGTTTATTTTTTCTTCCGATATGTAAGATAATGTATACACACTAAACATAGAAGACCATATGAGTCATGATCTACCTTGCCTTAGTGAAAAGTAGATATCTGTCATCAATTTATCAAAACATAATATCAACATGCTGATATTTTTACAAAATCATTACCCTCTAACATGTTTAAATACATTAAACAGAAGTTAATAATGATAACTATAAGGTAATATTCGATGTTAACTTCTTGTTCAAACCAATATCCTTACAGTCACAAACTTTTTTTCATAGGGGAGTACAATTTCTTATTGAGTAATAATTCTTTTAGACCAATTTTTTTGTACTTAAAAATTTTGTAATGATGATTTTGGTACAAAAAATTTTCATAATAAGGATTTTTTACATAAAATTTTCGTAATGAGTATTTTTGTGCTTACAATTTTCATAATGAAGATTTTTATATTTAAAATTTTCATAATGAAGAGTTTGTACTTAAAATTTTCATAATGGAAATTTTCATTTTGATTTTTTTTCATAATCAAAATTTTTGAAATCTAGAGTTCTTATAGAATGAAATTCCACAATATGAATAATCTACCTAGTAATATGAAAGGTATGTTTTATTTCATAAATTTTCATAATCATATTTTACTTTTTGGTATTTTCATCTATAATTAAAATTTATGTATTCTCTTTTTCTTAAATTTGATTGTTTTTCCTTTAAACATCAATAAATCGAATTTTATCAAAATTTCCTTCTTACTATATGTTCAACATTCAGATCAGTTCATAAGGGTTTTAAACCATTGGATTAAGTATGGAAGATGATCCATCGCTTCAGTCGCCTATATAATGTAACCTCGATGGTATTCCCACATCAAAACTCAAGCATTAACGTGTTAAAGCTCTGACCTCCTACATAAGCCAATTATTGAACTTCTATGATCTTTCAAACATCTAAATGTCTTCCGATGTATCCTCTCAGAATGATATGAAATTTGTCAAACAAATATTTGAATAGAAGTTATACAGAGAAAGGATAGTTGATCCGATGATTTCCACAATGTATGATTCTATTATCACTAAGAATATAAATATGATTGGGTGGGAAAGTGTTTTCCATTCAAAACCAAAGGCATAGGATTTGTTATATCTGGATTTTTAATATAATTCTATGAGTAAGTAATTTTTTTCAAATAATAAGGGAGGAGTATTTATTCTTTCAACTATTATGGAAATACATATTCACATTCATACACCAAGGATGCAGTCTTGGTTTGTATTTTTTATGAAGGGGAAGCTGAGATTTTTTCCCATAAGATACCTGATGTTCAAGGTAGTTTTGATAAGGTGAAGGCCATGGCTTTCCATGGTCTCTTAGAAGTAAAGACTCCAAATACTCTTCTATTGACAAAAAATTATCAGATTGCAGAATTGTGGGTTCCAGGATTTATCATTCGGAGAAAATGAGATAAGGATACTTTGAAGAAAACTAATAAGTACATTCTGTATTTCTTGGTAAACTAAGGAAGATAAACATGGTTAAAAATGTCTTCGTTAAGATTGAGAACATAAAGAATGAAAATTTGAAGGCTCAAATTTCTATGTATCATTCCATTCATTTAAAAAAATTTGTTTGGTGTTTATAATTATTCAAAATTCCTTGAAAATATAATTAATGAAATTGAAATGTCATGTTTTTGAGTGATGAACCATTGAGAAGAATGGAATTTGTCTTTTCCACAGAATATTAAGAATTATTTGACTTTTATGAAGTGGAAGCTGAAGCTATTTCAAAGATACAGGAGGTGGATATGACCTCTAAAAAAGGTGTAAGGAAGTGGAAATTGAAGAACTGGAAGAGAAGACAAAAACCCCGGTAACAAGAGGAACTCAATCTGCCTCCCCGAAGTCAATGAAGAAAAAAGTCTATCTTGATGAGGTTGTTCCTAAATAGAGGGAAGATATGAAAAACCAGAAAAGAAGGGGAGCCTAAGTATGGCATGGACCTTGTTGAGGAAAAATCATTGAAAGATAAGGTAGATGAATAGATTAAGAAGAAAGAGATAGAAAATAAGCAAAAGAAGAAGTTTTCTGAGGCTCAAATACATCGATCCCTTCCAAAGGCTGCTGAGAAAGCTTCCAAGAATATTATGATACCAAATTCATTCTTGAAGGAATCATTACCAGAGTCTTCGGGAAAGAAGTTGTTAATTCTGAAAAATGATCAAGAAAAAGTAGTGGAAGAAGAAGAAGAAGAATGGAGTGGTGATAACGAAAATATGATAAAGAAAGTTGATGAGTTTAATGAGAAGAAAATCCCTTCTGAAAAATCATCATTCCGAACCTATCAAGTTGAATCATCAAAACTTGCTACTGTTATGATAGATAAAGAGAAGGCTGAAGACAATTTAGACAAATCATCTAAATAAGAAAGCATCAATAAAGATTTCATTCATTTATAGGATGCTGAGGTTGGAGCCGAAAAGGAAGAATTTGATGAAAACAAAATCGTTCAGCTATCTGATAGTGAACATGAATCTCCTGATGAGGAAGTCATTCTGAAGTATGATAAAGGAAAACATGTAGTAGTTGATTCACCTACCAAAGAAATGGTAAAGAAGAAAGATGTTGGTAGTTCTTCAAAGAGGAAAGCTGCTGAATTAGAAAATGAAACTTCACCTAGAAAAATTATTAATTCGGAATTATCCTCCATTGGACATGATTTTGTTGAGAAGTCTTTGAAAAAGACTTTTGGAACTATCCCTATATTTCCCAGTATAGACATGAGATGGCAGATTCATCAACACACCTCAAAATCAAAAATCATATTCAGTATCCCTGGTAATGGATATGTTGGTCAAGCTGGAGCCTGATTTTGAAACATTTTTCATAAACTACGAAACCCACAAAATATCCTGCAAGAAGATGACTACCTGGTCACAGAAAACTATAGAATACATGAGAATTATTTATGCGTTCCAATAAAGTGTCAAGGATTCATTTGACACTGAATATGTGAAGATCAAGGATCCCACAAATAGTTTTGAGGAAAAGCTAACTCTAGAATAGAATTTTCAAATGCAAGAAGTGAATGACCTGAATGGGAAGTTATATTTAGATTCTCAATGTTGTATGAGGTAAAGAGATCGTATAATCAAACATGAGGAAAAATATTCTAAAGAAGGTGAAATTTTAAAGGGTTAGGTATAATCTCTTAAGGCTCAAGAAGAAAAAATAGAATGCTTAGAGAAGAAAACTGAAGATCAGGTTCAACTTCTCAAATGGATAGAGAAATATCACAAGGAGATCAGGAATCACAAAACCATTTTGAAGATGTTGATTCTAAAGGAAAAGAATGGATAATCTTGTTCAATTCCAATCTATTGTTTTATTCCTTACATGTATAAAATTTTCCAATCTTATTGAAATTTTGGGATGCTCTTAATATTTTTTGTTTTCTAGTACTAATATTTCAAGTACCATACTTTCTTTTTTGTTCCCTTTAATACTTTTTTAATATCACAAAGGGGGTGAAAGGAATGGAAAAATGAATACTATGTAAAAGAAGAAATCTCCCTATGTAAGGGGGAGTTTATCTAAGGGGTGGTTCATCTATGGGGGATTTCTTATCAAAGAAGATTTTTGTATGCAATAAAATGCTATGTTTAAATTCAGAAATCAAGAATATTACCTTTTTTGTATCCAAATCCTAATGGGGAGTTAGTCATATTAATCATTTCCCATGTGATAAGGGAGATTTTTTTTATTCTCAAAGTCCAGAAAAACATTTTCTAATTCCTTATATTCTTTTTTGTATGGATGTTTGTGCCTTCCAGAAAGGGTGATATTGTTGAGTCAATAAAGTTTCATTATGACTTTTCCTTTCTTTCTTGTCTTGAAATTCACAAACACTCTATCATAAGAAAAATTTATTTTCCCGTATATTTCATCTTCATAAGGAAAAGTTTTCTTCCCCAGGGAAATTTATCCTTACGATGTATTCATTTTTCATATTATAATCTCACCCATTTTCCTTCTATGTGTAAAATTTGGTTTCATAACTAAAAACTCAAAATCATATAAATAAATAGATATAGAGAATTATGTTTTCAAGATCTGAACTTTGGTTCTGAATTACTTGAATTCAAACTCTGAAATCTGATGAATTTAGACTCTGAATTTATTTGCAATTCAGACTCCAGAATTCTAAGAATTCAAACTCTGAACTTTCTATGTTTAGACATAGAATTATCTAAATTCAAACTTTGAACATTATCAGTTCAGACACAAAATTCTATAAATTTATTCTCTAAACATTAAGAATTCAGACTCTGAATATCCTTGAAATTCAGATTCTAGAATTCAATAGAATTCATTTTTCGAATTCTTTTGAAGATAGTTTTTGAATACCCTTTTACTATAGACACCAAATGTGATTTTGGTTAGAATTCAATATTTTATTTTTCCTTACCCTCCAAGAAATGGACTTTGTTATGAAACAATATTTTTTAATACTCGTGTTATAGTTATGAAATGATGTCATACATACTATTTCGAACTAACCATTGTTTGAGAGTCACTTGTATAGGTCCCTATGAAATTAAAGGAAAAATATGACCATTGGAGGAGGGATCCGACCGTTGAATATGTGCCTATAAATAATATCTCATTTGAATGATCTCAACACTTTTCAAAGACTCTAGAGATTACATTCTGCTGATGTGATTTCTATAGAGAGACCTGAATGGTTTATGTGTATTGAACATCATTTTCAAAATTACATCGTGCGACTATGAATGTTGCTACGTACATTCAAGGGCTTCCATGGATTGAAATATAGATGATTCGACTACCTTGAAGTTTGAGGGATTGCAGGATAGCAAGATAGACTATGATATTTGCATCAAGGTCACACACCGGTGTGGGTAAGACATGCTTTCATGAAAGTATAAATCAAGGGGCCTTTATCCAATGTTGTTGGATTCCATTATCTTTGGGTTAAAATATTTACTAATCGTTACATGTTTTTTTTTCAAGTTTTTTGCTCCATTTTGGTTGTTGGGAAAAGTATAACTATCTTATACTTTCTTATTCTTGTACTCTAATACGTTAGATTCATTACACTTGATGGCCAAATCATTATCATTATAAACATTTGTTATGTTTCATTTCTAGAACCAAATTTTTGGAGTCAAGAATGTTTGTAGAACTAAGTAGTTTTGTGTATTTACCTTGTTAATATTTGTTGAACATTTCAATATTTAATCTATCAGAAGAAATTTTTAAAAGTATATAATTCTCCCCCCCCCCTCATTTATATTGAGCATCTACTTTATTATTTTGATACTATAATCACTACCATTTCGATCCTACATAATCATCATTCCCATGTTATTAATAATATTATGTTAAATAAAAAGATACATATTAAACTCTAAACACAAAATATATATGAAGTATACTTTTTTAAAACATTATTTAATGATTAGAATCAACCATTTTATTAATTGAATAAAAATATTGTGTGGATTTCAAAAATTCCATAAATGGGATTCCATGTGAAGAATTATATATTTTAAATTAATTATAATAGTTCATATATACATATATATTAAAAATTTATTAACAAACATTCATGTTAGTAATATATTCTAATAGTATCATAAATAGAAAATATTCAAAAAATCGATAATTTTCACTAATTTCAAAACAGTCATCTATTTTAGAAAAACTGGTTATCCAAATATTATATTAAAATCATGATGTATAAAATTTTTTCGCTTTCATAAATTTAAATTTCAAAATATATAAATTTAAAATTTAATCTAAAAATCATGGATATATGGAATAACTATTTCATTAAATATTATTATTCACTTTCTATTAAGGAAATATATAATATTATTTATAATAACATAACAAATATGAATCTATTATTTAAAAAATTGTATATCATAAATTTGATTTATTTATATGATTACATAGCATTTTACATTAAATGTGACACACTATATAGATATATTAATTGAATAGAGATAAAAAGAAAAGGGAATGCATAAAACCATGCATTTATCAATTGATTTGTCAACCGTCCAAATATTTCATGATCAAGGAGGTACAAAAGGTTGATTTGATTCTTTGGAGGATGATGAAAAATATTTAATGGATTAACCCTGAAAATATTTATTTATAATATTTAGATCTAAGATATATACACATGTATGCAAGATTTAAAATGATCAATTTGATAAAACACATAACTCATAATTTCAATATCACCTTAGAATAACAAATATGTACAAACACTACAATGAGAATGTCTATTATGTTAATGTGAAGAGGTAGAGCACATTCCATGATTATTGATATTGTAGTTTTTCAAGTATGAATTTTATAAATCAAATGGATCATGCAAAAAATAACCATATGCTTAAGGATATGGGAGAACAAACATATTGATTTCATAATTTATCATTTTAGCATCTATAAATGAAAAAATTATTTCATGGTTTTAGGAGATCAACATGAAAATAGGTAATCAAATCCATTTTTATTAAAAAATTATGTATCATTTAATATATATTCCATGATATTCATAAATCATGAGGAGAGCTTTTATGGAGAACGATTTTGAATTATATCTGATCAATACCAATTTTTTAGATCAATGATTTATATGATTATTCAATAAGAATTTCATGTCTAGATGAACATTATAATGTATTATCATCATCAATAAATGATGTAAAATATTAATGGACCATTTAAAATTTAAATGATATATTAGATTCTTACTCAATGGACTTAAAAAGATGTTATAATCAACAACTTTCTATTGTTAAATCTTATATAATAAATATTTCATATCTCTTATTTAAATGGAACAATATCTCTATGTATAGAAGAACATATTAAAAACTAAAAACTACAGTAATGATGATAGAGATAGAATATTTTAAAGAAATGATATTTCTCAGGTAATGACTAAGAAGGTTTAAACAGTAAAATTTTATGTCAGTGGTTTTAAATGATAATAGATTAGCTATATTGAATATAAACTCTAATATATAGAGAACATGTATGGGGAATAATTTTCCATTGAATATCACCATAACATATAGAAATGATATTTTTGAGGAATGAATATATATGCACTAAACTCCTCAGTCCTTTCCATATTTTGGATTTCATGAGGACTATAATATATCTCATAGAACATTGGTTGAATCACTGATAAATGAATGTTTTTCCATTTATTTCCATTAATGATGTACATAGTAGATCTATTAAATCTATAGTACATATATATTGTAGAAATAGGTAATGGTATCTCATTTGAGGCATAGTGGATAATGATCATAGATCATAAAGACAAATTACAATGAAATAGGATAAAAAATATGATTGATATTTTATGGAGGACTCGTAATATTTAAGAAGAAAATTTTGAACATAAATATATAAAGACATAAAATTACCCTCATAGATTTTCAAATAATTAATAAACATTTTAGCATAAAATCCATTAATTGGAAGAGAATGTAATAACACACATTTTTAATATGAAATACACATTATCAATCATTATGTGTATGAATTATTTTTTTACAAACAACCCAAATATACAGTGAATAATATCTAATTTCTTTATGTTATTAATTTATAATAAATAATATAATAAACTAAAAAAATTGATCGAACATAATTATATAAATTTTACAAGATATAAAAAAAAGTAAACAATGACACTATAATTTTAAAATAATTGTCCTCATAATATCCATTTTTGATCATACCAATATAAGAAAACTATATAATAAGAGAAAAATATAAAAATAGTTAATATATATTAGTAGTATAAATGATATAAAGTATTTCACTCTCCATACTATTTGTTCCCTTCTACTTAATCAATTTTCATTATCATTACCATCCAAATATTCATAAATAAAATTTAAAATATATATAAATCAAATTTAAAATCATTGTTTTTATTTAAAAGTTATATTACTATTATATAATGACATTTTCCAATTTGTTAATTGTTTATATCATGTTCTTATCTAGGTCAGTTTTACCACTTAAATGAATGATTCCATAACATTTCCCTCAGGAATGACTATGAAATGAAAAATACTAGTAATTAAAATTTTTTATGATTAATTAAATATATTTTCATAATTATTCATTATGGAATATTGAATGATTTTTTTAAATAAGAAATATTTTCATTGAATCCATATTTACACAAATTGAAAATTTATTTTGTTTAATGTTTAAAAAGAACATTACTTCAATGGAAAATAAAGAAAATAATTAAATTTATCCAAAAAATAAATATTCCCTCAATGAATATTCTGAATATAATTAAACAATTCTCATGGATTTATTAATAAAACTACCAAATGGAAAAAAATATATAACACATGGAACAATTATCCATTGATAGTTAATTTTAACCATCAAGAATTCATTAATAAGATAATATAACATAATAAGGACATTAAAATTAATAAATATGAACAAAATTATATAGATGAATAATGAACCAAAATTGATTATATAAAATCAGGATCATATGTAACCATGTTGGAATATATGTTCATGTTTTTTCATGATTCAATGTCCATTCCATGTGTTATAATCAAACTTATTTTTTCTATTATATTATAAGATTCATATATTCATCCACATATCAATGTTGTGGTTTAATTTCCCATTAAATCCATGTAAATTATATATAAATGTCAAGATAATATATATTACTTATTTCTATACTTTACAAAAATATTACATTGTTTTGAATATTATAATTCTCAATATTGGAAATTTCTATACCATGACCAAAATATTATATTAAAAAGGGATTATTTTTTTATGAAAAATAAAAATATTCTCTTATTTAATATTATCATTTCACTTTATCTATAATAATATTTTTATTATTGTAGTCATTTTACCGATATAGGAATCCTTAAACTGTTAAAAATTCTTAAAAGATTATTTCATTTTACAACAAATCAATTTTTTTATTTACATAATTTTTATTCATTATTTAATATGTTTATTTTAAATATTACCATCATGTTAGAGTTATTAATAAAATAAATTAATAAAATTATTATGATTGTATTATTGAAATATTTTGAATGTGATATTTATCATATTCTATTATTCTAGTAATGTAAAAAAATATTTACTAATATTTTTATTTTATTTTAACTTTTGTTTTTCTTGAAGATTCATCATCGTAAAGTATATAAAATATTTCATGTATGAAAATATTAGTTATCTTATTATCATATTCCTTTTTTTATTAATTTTTCAGCATTATACAATCTAATTATTTATAGCCCATAACGCAACTCCATTAGATAATTTTATGTAAGGCATCTTATTTTTATAGAGTTTTCATGTTATTGAGGATTGATTGATATCATGTGCAAATACATGTATAGTTTCTCATTAAGAGATGGACAGAAAGGATTATATATCTCTCAAATTCATAATAATATAAATTATATTATATAATATTAGACTACATTTTGGGATGTGAAACCCAATCAATTAGGTTGTAGGATATTGGTAGTTACCCCAAAACCTATTTAACATATGTTACGATTTTTTTTGATGGTGATTACAAGTCCTGAAATATAATTTAGAATCATTTATACAATTATGGTCTTTTCAATTAACAAAAATATATCTTACAATGTTCTATTAATATTATTTTCAATTATTCTTATGTTATGTTACAATGGTCAAATTTTTATATTTCTCTCTATTTTTCCATTTTATATGTCATAATTTCATGATCTATCCTTTATGATTTTATGTTCCAATTTTTTTATTTATAATTATTTCATAATTGCTCAGAAAAATTTCCAAGGACTCCATGATATTATTTCCCAAATAAGGTATTTCTCCCATGGTCATTTTTTATCACATGTTTATGATCAAATGAAAAATCCACAATGACTGACTAATGTAATTTTTTCCATATACGGAATCTGAGGCAACAATATTTCATACATTTCAAACATTATTGTGAATTAGTATAAAAAAATCTATCAAGGATGAAATAAATTTATTATATATGGAATCAAAATTTTATAATAATCCCACAACATAGTTAATCACAAATGATAATAAAAATTTGGGTTTCTAAAGTGTATTTTAATATTCAGATGTAATGATTCATTATATGAAATTTTTTATTTAAGGATTAATTTATATATTAATCCATCCTTTTTGACAATTTCCTTCCTCCTCCATCATCACAACTCTATAAATATCCCTCCATTATCTATTTGTATTGTACCCCAAATCACCATGGAAGCCTATAATTCCTCCTTTTTATAATTATGTTCATAGTTTTTACCATGAGTCAATGCATTTCTATAATATTATACATATATGGTCACTTCTTAATTGAAGGTGGGTTTTATTTCATTAATTTGATTTAATATTTCTATTCATTAGATTTTAATATATTTCAATGACTATTATTATTATTTTTATATTTTATACTAATTTCAAATCTTGATAGTTTTTTCAATGATGACTTTGACAATTTAAAACCTTGTTTATGATTTAAAAATAGTACATTTTTTACTTGTGTAGTTGAATTCGAAAATAGATTGAATGTTAATCCAATGTTATGTATGAAAGATTTGAACATGGATTAATGTTATCAAAAAATTTATTTTTCAAATTATTTTCCCTAGTTTTATTATGTAATTTTGAATTATTGATTTTTTTAATCATATATGTGCGAATAAAATAAAACACAATTTTTTTTAACATTATATATTGGAAATAATAAATTTTTTCATTTAATTTTTCATTGTAAATAATTTTTTTATATCAATAATAGATAGATTAATATAATATCAATCTTTTCATATTTAAAATCATTATATTCTTATTCATTTTTTTTCAAGGTTTATTAGTATATCACAAAAACAAATAATCGAGAACTTATATAATATTTTTCTCTAAGGTGTATGTGTGCATGTACATCCTAATAATTGATATTTTTTTAATTTTTTTTCAACATGGGTGACATCATTTTACAAGATGTGAAAATTGAATAGATTATTTTACAGTTTGGTCTATTGGGATTATGTCAAACAATCACAGTGAATGGTAAATTGGTATTTGAAAATTTTCATCACAACATAATTATCATTTAATATAGTAATGTTAAATTAAATCAGTAATTTATAACACTATATATTGTAAAATAATATTATATAATTGTTTTGTAAATTTGTTAGCCTCTATAAATTAGGCAGTTTTTTATATTCCTTAAATTAGATATATATCACATTTCAATAATGTTTAGGATCCATTTTATAGAATATTATTTGATATGTAAGGATAATATTTTGACATTATTTATTTATACTGTTTAATAATATTGATGATCCATTAATAATACTATAAAACTAAACTATTCATCTTTATTATATGTCTATTTTCTATTGTAGCTCGATATAGTCCTAATAAACATCGCATAATATAATGAATTATCCAACCAAATCATATTATTTTTTATACAGAATCCATTTTAATTTTAATTGTTTATTTAATCTAAATTTTTTATAATAATTTTTAACCATATAAAGATTAATATATGATAATTTAATTTTCTTATTTGTACAGGTTTATGTGTTAATAAATTTTGGGATACATTACCTGAAAACACACATATATTTGTAATGAGTTTTAGAATATGATTATATTTCTCAATAATAAATTAGACTATCGTTGAAATGATATGATCTCTAGGATATGATTGTAATTTTATACAATATATAAATACTCATGAAGAATCTATGAAGAATTAAATAATAATTACTATATGATATATCTAACTAATATTGTAATTTTTAATTATGTGTTACAACTTTCTCAATTTATGTTTATCCTTATAGTGAAAAATATCTGACCCTAATAGTAAGAGATAAAATAAAGATATTCTTATATTATTCATTCCACTATATTATAAAACATTATCATGATTGTAATACTCAATAAATTATTATATTGATGATTTTTTATTGAACAAAATTGATAAAATTATATAGTAATATATTTATTTCTACGACTATGTTGACAATATAAATTAGATATTATATTAATTATATGGAAATTATTTGAAATCATCTCTTCTTATAAAGTGATATGAAAAAATGTGTCAATATAGTGTTATAAATAATGTAATTCCAATGGTATTATAAATGTATCATGATTTATTTTATAATGATATCTCCTTGGTATCACATTATAATATAAATAATATTATTAAAAATAATAGAATAAATATATAATGATATATGTGTGTCCCAATGATTGTACACTACATTTGAGAGAATAATCATATATATAATTGTATATGTGATTCCATTATTGCAGATGGAAGTAAATGAATAATTATGTTAGCCTAAAAATATCTTTACTATGAAGAATAAAAAAAAGAAAAATATTGATAATGTTTTAAATCATGTCCCCTACAAATAATAATTGAAAACATTATTCATTAAATTCAAAAGTACCCTTGACAAGATGTTTTGGGTTTGTATAATAACAATTATATGTGAATGTTATATCCAATATATATGAAATCTTGAAAGATATTTAATTCTTTCTATCAATAATTTTTCTATTATTCAAGGATTGTGTGTTAGGAGTTGGATTTTGATGGATTAATCCCCTTGATAATCTCATGTATCATTATTTCTTGTTGTTGATCATTTTGATCCCTAATTTTATACATTGATTAATTTCCACACCCATCTCTTACAATCTTCCCCCATGGATATCCACAACGAATTCCAAACCAAAATCACAACATAATACCCTTACAAAAAATAAGAACATTAAAATATATCAAAGTTCCCCTCACACAAAAACAACAATAAATTTTCACAAAATAATCTTTCATTATAATTGTTTTTTCTATATTTACAATTAATATCAATGAAATATTCCTTTTACATTTCAATTTCATATTTAATGACCAACTAATATTTTGTTACCCACTTTAATTAAAGTATTTTCTAATTACAATTTATCAAAAAAAAAATCTTATTATCATCCATAATATAATTAAATTATAGAGACACTCATTTTATATTGTTCATTACCGGTTATATTACCCTGGTATTGGGAAACTAAATGATACAAATTATATTAGTGATGATAACATTCTACAACATGCTCCGCATACCTTATTTCCAACTATAGAAATTATACTACAGTTCAAATAAAAAATTCCATAGATAATGAGTCCTCCAATCCCCAATAGTTTTCAACATGCAACATATCAAATAAAAAAACCTCTCCACCATCTAAAAATGTAGTCCAATAAATCACATCCATACTCCCTGGTATACAATAAGAGTCTAACCATTTGTAGCCCCAATACCCAATATGTCTTGATATCCTCAATGAATACATGCCTATATCCATCAAATACATTATAAAATAATACCCCCATAATAACCATATAAGATAGTATTAATATTAAGAATTACAATAAGGTACCCCAAATATATTCAATATAAAAAACTTCTTTATTAAATGAAATGTATTCATGGTAAGTTACTTTTTATGTTAAACCAGTTCATTATATCATTTCTGTATATGAATTTAATGAATAATGATTCAATATAAAATTCATAGAATGAACAAATAATTATCATCTAAAACAATATTATCAAATATATCATAATATAAACATTAAAATTGAACAATAACATGGAAATTAGTAAAATCATTTGATAAATAAATATCCCAATAGTTTCATTACATTATATTAATAAAATTAATTATTTCAATACATAAAATCAAATAAATTAAATATCTATCAATATAGGTCATCATTATAGAAAATTATCATTGATATCCCAAAAATGACACAAAAAAAATAACATTAAAACTATTATGTATAATAATAACCGGGATGATAACATTGTATCACTTACCGCTGATTCAAAAAAAACTACTAAGTTCACATCAACTACCTAAATAAAATTCCACCAAACCCTCTAAAATTAAATGGCCCTAGTGCTTGTAATTTCAAATGGAATAATGTGATGAACCTAACTGACGAACAATAAGATATCTCCTTAGATAATTAACTTTCAATCTCAAATACCATTGTTTAATATGATGGAAATAGGTGATGAGATGTTTCCCAAAATGAAAATTGAATCACACATGTATTTAGAGAATGGCTAGAAATATAATGATATTTTGTATGGATTAATAATTTATATAATTTCTATAAAAAGATTGACCATGATGGTTGAGTATAAACTGACGTGAAATGGTAGAGAATTTTCAAAAAACTGTGTTGCAACTTGGTTAGGCACAAAATAATAGGATCAATTCAATGATCCATATGTAGATAATGATAAAAAATTCTTTATATAACCATTATCTAAAACATGTCAATGGACCAATTCATATAATCACTTTCTATCAAAAGTGTAAAATCCAAAAACCACAATACTGCTATACCCTAGAAAACATAGATTTGGGTCTAAACTAATAACCTATACTAGATAGACTGAAAAAATAAGTCATATAATATGTTATAATAGATTATATATAGAGTATCACAACTAATTATATTGGCACAAATCAATGGTCCATGATGTAATGGTATCAAAAATAATATAGAACAAAACCCAACCACCATAATGATAATACCACAATGTAACAAACCACACTAAATCGATTGATATAGGCAAATAAATTACGAAATAACATATTCCCAAAACATTAAAAGAAACCTTTAGTTGATTTTTTTCTAAAATATGCCTTTTTTCTCTAACCATTCTATTGTATCATAAATACACAAAACATTCAATTTTACATTTCAGAATAGTCTAAAATATTTCTTTTGAAAGACCTCAATTAATTAAATCCTGTGGGATCTAAACCCAATCACCTACGTAAAACTACAAATTATACCAACCAACCACTTATTAGAGATACCCATCAAATTATATGACTCTAGAAACCCTAAGGAAATTAACCATAATAGAATAAAATGAAAAAAATATCCATATCACATAGAAAATATAATTCAATATAAATAAATGCATTTAATTAGTCAAGGAAAAAGGAAAAAAATAGCTTGGGAAACTAATTGCTCTTCTATAAATCATGTTCCTGTTACCAATCATCTAAGAAACAATGGCTCCCCATATCTCGAACCAAAGTGATAAATTATGATGGAATACATTACCTAGAAAAAAACAAACACTTATAGACAGTTCTTTCTGTATTTCTATGAATCTAATTTTCCTATATCAATTACTCTAGAATTATTGTAAAAATATCAACAATAATATGAAACATGGAAGATGTGATGAACTCACTCCAATTACAGATGTAGAGATTACACATTCCACCCCTTTCCATTATGCATCAAACATTTTAATGGTATAATGAATTAGGGATATAAATTAAAATTCCAAATAAAACTCTACAAATAATGATAGGGGGATATAATCATGAAAACAATATCCACATAAGTATACTCTGGTGGCATCTTCATTTCATTCATATAAAAATTACTATTTTCACATTACATCATCATACTCTCACAAACTACAGGTATCTTCTCGGTCATGTTATGTATCACATCTTCCCCAAGTACCTCTAACACCATAACTATGATCTTACACAAAAGATATCAATTTAATTTCTTATTCCACTACTCAAATAGGGATATTCCATTGGAATAGTGGAACCAATTTTTATAATAAAACTAATCCATGGGAATGTTCCTCATCCATGATCCATTGAAATCCAAAACAAAATAATACAATATATCCTACCGAATCTGGATGGAACCCTCAGTCTTCCAATCTATCTATGGGTAGAAAATACTGTCTATCCATAATTTGGATCCAATATAATGATATTATCATCACTACAATCATGAGTCCAGTCATGTATCCAAATAAAATATTATGGTCATATTTATCCCACAAAATTCACCACCATATCCACATATCATATTATAATAATATCATTAGTGAATGAAAACCATATAGATGGGAAGTGAGTTAACTTTGTCAAATGATCAATGATGAGCTGACTATATTGAATACACCATCATATAATTGTAAATTATTGAAAATATATATTGAGTTTCCTAACATATTCCAGATGAATCGTCAAATGGATGCATCAACCAACATAAAAATGAGCATATTTTCTAGCCTATTGGTAGATTAAAAATCAAGACATGAAAAATAATATAGATCACCTCATCTTGAGAAACCAAAGATAACCCCTCCCAACATGGTACAAATTCGATATAGTAGGATGTACTAGCACAGATGAGGTGTGGAACACATGCAGAAACTTCATATGCACTAGTTATTGATAATGAAACCTCTCTAGAAAATAAACCTACTGTTAATAATACTTCTAAAACCCCTTTTATGATTCACTATGGATGATATTTCCATGAATCCCCTCTACCTTAGACACCCCATGATGATTTATCCATATGTTTAATTAAGGATTATTGCACTATCATTTCTAAATTGTACCCACTTTCATCTAAATCAATATGTAAAAACATTTCCATATTTTTTTAATGTTTTACCTTTTAAAACTTGTTTTCTCATTCCAATGATGAGATTAATTATTAATTAATTACTAAATATATTTTTTTAGATTTTGGATAATAGATTACAAATTTTTAATCAATATTTAAAAATTATTTTAATAAGTTTATTTAATTTTGAAAATCATGAATAATAAATTTGGTAATTTTGATTAATATAGAAAACAAATATCATGTAATTAAGGGTTAAAATGAGGTTATAAAATTACCCTAACACTTGTACTAATATAATTGCATGATTTTTTTTCAACCAAAATAATCATTTGGATAAAATGGTATCCTTTAAATGCCAATTTGATAATATTAATATGTTTTCATTATTTTATTTAATGAAAGTTTAATTAAGACTTACTCAAATTTTAATAACAAAATAATTTTTATTATATTTTTATTATTAATATATATTCCCTTATAAATAATCTTTTGAAAGATAAATTGTTTTTTCTATATAATTGGTAGTTTATTTCTATTTTTTAGGAAATAGATAATTACCTTAAGGGCTTATACATTGATGATGTCAAAATTATATAATTGATGAAAAATCAATAAAATAATTTTTATAGATATTATAATAACCCTTATAAGAAAATAGAAAATGCAAAATCATATTGGTTGAATATATATCAAATGTAATTATCCATGTATCATGTTTTTGACCGTTTGGAGCCATATATTAAATAATACGACAACATATAATATTTTTATAAATTGTTGTTAATGTTGTCAAATTCCTTTATTAATAAATATAAAATTTTTCATATAGAAATTTATAGATGTGATATTTAACAATAAGAAATATTCAGAAAGGATGATGATTTATCTTCATTATAGTATTTTATTTCTAATTTTTTTTCACTAAATAAGTATAATAAGTAATTAGAGAAAACCGATGTAGTAATTATTTTATTATTGGAGATCAAAAATAAATTTTATTAATAATAATAAAATAAATTTAATTTTAGATGTTGAATATATCGAATAATTTTAAAGAATACATTGACATATTGGGAATATATGAAAATATTTTTTAAGATAACTTGTTATCTTTTTATAATTAATAATCGATGATTTGAATTGTGTCTAAATTAATACGTCTGATTATTTATCAAAATAATATATTATAAATTTATTTAAAAATTATAAAAAATTTATAAAATTATATAATAATAATTATATGGTCTATAATGTTAATAATTATTCATATATAATCTAACAATCATCAAATAAGTAAATAATTTATACTTTTAATTAATAAATCTGTGTAACCAAAGTTTAAATTAATGAAAATAACTATGTGTTAATTAAAATGGTAGGGTTTAAATTTATATAATAACATCTATAAAACATATTGGGTGATGATATTACAAATTATATAATATATTATTGTAAATTTTGATATTTATGATTTTTTTTGGATGTGGAGTGATTTTATTATAAATTAATATTATTGGAGATTCTAAAATTGCCTCTAAACTCAATCATAAAATGACACTTCTTTCCTCATATATTCAACTCACATTGAGCCTCCATGATCATCCAAAACCTACCCATTTCCATTATTAACATTAATTTTCACATTATATACATTTTATTATTCTCAAAATACCAACTATAGTGATTTCAGTGGAGATATATATGGAGCTCTTCGAAAAAAGGCAATCTCATCTAGTGATTCATTCAAACTTATTTTTTTCTACTTCATACTAGTCATTTATTTAAATTATAATGATGTCACATCTATATCAATATTATACTATGATATTATTCATATTATATAATGACCATATTGTTACTTCTATATATCCTATGAAAAACTAAATCGCATTGCATACTAATGTACGACTTACCATCTCAATGCAGAGGTGTAATATGTTTTCTGCTGCCACCATACATGGATTGGTACAATTATGGAAATAATAATTATATATTATTATTATAACATTATATTTAATTTAAAAAATATATAATAAATCACTTAAATACCATTATATCTATGGAAATGCTATTGTCGCTCGTGCGTACATATGACCAACTTTATCCACGATGCAATGAAATTTGTTCAACATTATATCCAAAAAATATTTATTATATCAATGTATATAATTAATAAATTTTATATATATTATATTAATATCATTCTTAAAATGATATAATTTTATCCTAATAATTAGAACCAAATCTTATAAGAGATAACATTCATTCAAAAATGATGCAATTCATAGACGAATAATGTGTAATAATGTGTTATTAACTAACAGATGAAAATATGAAAACATTTTATATCAAAAAAATTACTATAATTATAGAATAAATAAAATTATATATTTAAATCATTGTAAAATAGGATCTTATATATAAAATAAATATCAAACATAAGCTAATGTATAATTTTACAATCTCATTATTATCTTAGATTGTTTATACATAAGTATTTACTAGAGTTTATGTATATTCTATGTAAATTTTTTCAAAATAGGTATTGTAAAATATTCTTTCTATTATTTTATATATTTTAATGTAAATTTTAACTATTATTGACTTCTTATTTAACAGTTCTTATTGATCCTTTATTTGTTTTCGATGCGTGGAACTTTTTGACATATTTTAGAAAACATTGAGAAAAATGGTTTATTTTAAATTTTATGGAATGTATAGATTTTTAAATTTTTTTAAGCAATTATCCCAATTAATATTAATTTACTTCATTTAATTTTAATTTAAAAATAAATTCTTTTCATTTAAAATTGTGATGTTTTTTGAAAAAAATGATATTAATGTAGAATGGACGTTTTCCTCGAGAATTAATTTCAAGTGTTGTATTGAAATTATTTACCTTGTCAGATAGAAGTATTTAATAGGTTTATGTTACATGTATACTATCCCTATAATTCCCATGGTTTTATTATTTTTATTATGGAATTATATTTATTAAATCAATTTGTTTTATGTGGATTATGTTATAAAGGAATGATGTTTAAGAAACCCGTTTTATTAAATTGACTATGTTATAATTAATTAATAATTTTTTTTTCACAAATAAGAATGATTTCATTATGAGATTGGTGATACATATATTTCCCTATTATAAATTAGTTTATTATTTATATGTTATGAGATAGATAGGTCTAGAATGGTAAATGATCGTGGGTTAGTAATATAGGGCCAAAATGGTAAGTAGACCCAGTTATATAGTACTTGGATTGAACGAGGAGCTAACTCAGTGTAGTAATGGTTTTTGTCTACTATAATGGTCTCTTAAATGATCCTTGAATAATATAAATTATTTTATGTACACATGTGTATGAAAAAAATTCAATTGCTTATGTTTTTAATTTTGAGAATATGATCAATGATTCTTTTATTAACTTTTATTATTTATCCCATGAAATGATAACGTGATCATTTATATGAAGGATATGAATTTGCAATGTTATATTATAATGTATTAAAACAATTATATGATTGATATGTTCTTCTATTAACCTTACTAAACATTTGAGCTCACCCTTCCTTATATTTCATTTTCCGACATTTTGAAAATTGGTATTCACTATGAAATGTCACAAAGGGGTCTAGTTATGAAGGAATAAGCATGTGACAATGTATATGACTTATGATAATGTTATGAATGTTTCCTAGTTTATAAATACACTAAAACAATATGGTCATGGCTTGTTAGTTTTAATGTTTTTTAATTAGTATTTCTCATTTTTTATGTAATATATATGTGTGCAATGTATGTTCAATTATATTTCATATCAGAGAAAATTTATATTAATCTATTTGAAACTAGGATGTTATATCCACATAGAAAACTCCAAGGATTTTTGGAAGTGTAGTTTGATATCCATGTGTATTATAAATGATAACTAATAATTTATAATAAACCTATAGTTTCCAAAATTACAATTTTATTCTTTATTACGTATTTTTCCCATTATTATTAGTGTTTCTCACACTATGCTTCTTGGTTTTATTCATTGGATGGAAACCGAATGAACTACATTAATGTTTAATGATAGGGGAAATGAATAAATTTTCCTCATGACAACCGAATTTTATGAGAGATATAATGAAAATAATTTTTGGTATCATCATAATACATTTTCATGCTATTAATAATGTACGACATATGAATGATTAAAGGAGGGAAAAACATTTTGTTGAGTACTTCATGGGAAATCTTCCACCATATGTCAGTGGGTATACTAATTCACTAATGTTTGAACTACATATTAGTTCCATAAAAAATGATATTTTTAGTTCTATAATTTTCTGATCATGATAATGTCGTATTTCTATTATATCATTTGGAAGGTGAAGCTGATCAATAGTGGAATCTTTTCTAGAATACAGGGAAAAGAGAATAAATTAAATCATTATAATGGTATAAGTTCAAGAAGTTAATTTTTCATGATTACATTCCTAGAATTACTCTAACAAATATGGATAATGAGTTTCTTAAGATTAAGAACACATATGATGATTCCACAGTCACCTGTGAAGAAAATTTTACTAGACATGCTAGGTATGATTTTAAAATTATCATCAATATTTTGAGTAATTATATTCTATTCTTAAGTCACATAAAATTAAGTCACTAATGGTCATTATCCATAAGGTACTTCAAGATATATGATGAAAATTTTCTATGTTATCTCATGGTTCCTATGGGGATTGTATTAACTCATTAGTCTTATAGTTTTGAGGAGATGAAAAAAATGGAATTCAAGGGAGAATATAAAGTCCACCCTTAATGAAATATGATTTTTTCCGTATGTTCAATGTGTGGAACGAAATATGGATGAAATTTAATTAAAGGGACTATAAAATTTAATGTGTTTGAAAGATAATGTCTTATGGAACTTGAATTTCAATGTGATGTGAAAAGATGTATAATGATAGGAAGAGGGTCATATTGAATGCACCCACCACACTTCAATGCTTCTAGTGAAAAGTAATTGGGAATTATTCATACCAATTCCTTAATCCAATGGTTAATGATGATTATTGATGTCAAAAAATACATAAAGAAAAAGGAAAGGGAATGTCACATGTGATCACTATCGGTGATGTGGAGTATGATAATGAAGTGGTGAGAGGTACACATATTATCCACTTTCTTGTAGAAAATGAAATATTTTATTCTGTGTCCACACACTATTTTATTTTTGATGAATTTTATATGGGTATCAATGTATTGCCTCAATAATTATATGTTGATTTAGTTGTCAAAAAACTTAAGGGATAAACAGTTACACCAAAATATTATAATTCTTCTTGACATTATATTTTTCGGAATGTGCTTCCTAAAAATCTTTTTTCCCTTCCATTAGTTAAACATTATGTGATTCTTGGAATGAATTATTTTTAATAAATTGATATCATATCAATTTCCATGAAAGGGGAGTAACATTTCATATTCTGGATCCATATATGATCATCTAATAATACAATGATAAATTTGATATTCCACTAGAAATTTTGTCCAAATTAATGGTCTTCATTTCATTAAATGAACGTTATCTATATAAAATGGTTGGGGTGAAGCACACCATTATAAATACTCTTATTTTATGACAGTTTTATGGTGTATTTCTAGAATAACTTCAAGGTATAAAAATTATTTGAGATGTTGGTTTTTTAATAAAACTCACATTGGGAGCTATGAAAATTTCAAATAGAGATAATATGAAGGACCGATTTGAGTTGCAGGACACAAAGAACAAACTACCAAAAACTCATCAAATGTTTTTAAAACTCGCTAGTACATTGGAACTCCAATTTTTTCATGACAAAATATGTATAAATTTCAATATTAATTAATTATTAAGAACATAAAAAGATTACTATTAAGAAAAAATATCATCTTCACCACATTGATTACTTATTCGACCAACTACACATCGATCAATATTTTGCCAAAAATAATCTTCTTTTAGGATATCATTAATTAATGGTTAATAAAAATGATATACCAAAGAAAAAATTATGTATAATTTATGGTCGTTGTGAATTTTTTGTGATTCCATTTGGTCATACTAAATCCCTTCTATCTTTATTGATTTAATTAATAGAGTCTTTAGGGATTATCTAGATCAGTGTTTGGTACTATTTAAAGAATACACTATTTTATATTTGAAGTCCAATGAAGAAAGTTATTATCACATGATAAATATACTAATGACCATGAGAAAGGAGAATAATTATGAGTAATTTATCTTGTGTTAATTTGGGAATAATAAAATATTGTATTATGGATATATAATCTCAATTGAAGTAAAATCATTGGACCTAGAAAAACAGAAGTTATTAAACATTGGCCTAGACCAACAATTTTAACTATGATCTGAATATTTCATGGATCAGAAGGATATTGCTGATGTTTAGAGAAATATTTTACAGGACTATTTATTCTACTGACTATGTTGACATAGAAAGGAGTTATGTAATGTGGCTAGAGTTCATTGATGTGAATTTCAATGAGATAAAAATAAATTTAACCAGTGAAAGTTTTCTCACATAGAATTTTAGTGGAGAAAGGTTTGAGATATATTGTGATTCATCGAAGAATGATATAGGATGTTTTCTAATGAAACATTATATAGTTATCTATTATGCCTCATGAAAATTAAAATTGATGGAGAAAAGTTACCCAACTCATGTGTTGGAGTTAGCTATGGTAATCATTGCATTAATGATATAGATGCATTGTATTTATGGTGAATGGTGTGATATTTATACTAATCATGAATATTTAGATTATATTTTCTCACCAAATAATCTTAATATGAACCAAATAAGATGGTTTTAGTTGATTAAATAATATAACTACTCAATACATTACCAACCTAGGAATGAAAACAATGTGGTATATGCTTTGGGTCAATATGACCTTGCTAGCCTATACATGATGAAAATAAAAAAGATCCAATATTTATGGATTTTATAAGGATGGATCCTAAAATTTTAAAGTACTCTGATAAATATTCTCTTTCTCAGATGGATTTTTGAACATTTGTCCATTTGAAGATTAAAGTGGCTTATAAGGAATGAGTAGGGGTACAAAATAATACGAGAAACGTTCCTAAATTTATCCCTGGTTGTGATATAATAATAAAGTTTATGTACCGTCTTTGTATTCCTCCCATACTATAATTAAATTGTGATTTATTATATGTGGCTTATAGTTCATCATTATCAATTCATCCAAGAATCACAAAGATGTCTAGGGACTTGAAATTGTATTTTTGGGGGATGGAATGAAACAAAATGATGCTAAATATGTATCTTGGTGCATGCTCTGTAAGTATGTTATGGTTGAATGATAGATGTATAAGGGTATGTTACAACCATTAGCCATACTATAATGGAAATGGGAAACCATCACTTTGGAATTTATCATCAGGCATACCAAAACATATAAAGGCCATACTGCTGTTGGGGAAATAGTTGATCACCATATGAATTTGGCACACGTGATTTCTATTTGAGAGTATTTATCTTTCGATCATCATTCCATGATATATGTTAAGTGTAAAGATTTCATGGTGTACCATTTTTAATTATATTTTATTCGGATATGTGCTTTTCCTCGATCTTCTAGCAATGTCTTCAACATGATCCTTATACATTGTTATGTTTGAACACATCCTATCATACTTATATAGATGTTCAGTTGTAGAGGAACATTCAAAAACGAGGTGACATGTTTAGAGGATATTCTATGGATTTTAATGGTGGTTTGGATAAACAACTACCATTGATTTTAATTTCATTCATAAATTTCATTCTCTCTAGTATTCAATATAATTTTTATAAATACATCTAAGGAATGAAATGTAAAACTCCATATTTCTGGGATGAGAAAATGTAAATAGATATATTAGGACCAAATATTTTTGATGAAATGATAGATAATTTCATATCAATTCACCAATACATATGATAAGCATGGAGTTAAAAAAAGTAACAATAAAAACCAACGAAAATACCATGAGTTTGAAGTAGATGATAAAAATTTTATATGAATATATCACTTTAAGATATAAATGAGATTAGGAATAAAGATGAATTAGAGGTTAAGTATACCGGTCCGTTAGAAAATTTTTATCATATTAGAAATGCACCTTAAATAATGGCACATCCAAATAATTCATCTCAAGTAAATGTTGTGTTAAATTTAACAATAATGAGAAATTGCATACTTAATCCAACATATATACTATGCATAGAAGTCATAATGTGGAGAAAGATCATTCACTAAAAAATATTGATATAGATTTTGGATTAATGTGAAAATATTCTATAAAACAAGACAACTATCTAGGTTAATGTTTTATGGAAGAACCACCAATTTAAAAAAGCATTGTGGTTACTTGACGGTGAGATGAGGAAGATGTATTCTAATCTATTTCTATCAAAGTAACAGATTTCAAGGGATAAATTCAGTTTAAGGAGGGAGAATTTAACAAAAAAATGTTTCTATTAAAAAATATCTTTAAATAACATTAAATTTTCAGTTTGATACATTTCATGAAATCAAGAGTATAGAAAACCCGTGAGACACTAGTACTATAAAATACCCATTATAACTTATTCATTATGTTGGACATAATAAATATAACTAAATTATTAATATTTATGGTGAATTCATTGGCTAAAAATTATTTATGAAAAATAAAAACTCGTTAAATGTAAAAGAAATATTATTATTTTTGAATAAATAAATTAACCAAATTACAATTAGTAAATAAAATTATTGATATATATATTCTATATAATTTATAAGAATATATTTTTATTTATCCATTATATATCATAGTCATATGATATGAATAAAAAATATTTTATGTACCAAACCTATATTTTTTATAAATGTACTTTTAAAGACTGTTAATGGAAATTACATTATAAAATAATATTTTGACATACTAATAGTTTTTATTCTATATCATCAACTTCTTATTTGGAAAATTGATATAAAATATTAAATTTGATGAAATTTATATATAAATTACCTATTTTGATATAGTAGATTTTAATTTTAAAAAAAATTATCAAAAAAATTATATTATTAAGTAATATTATTTAATGATCTTAATGATCAAATAAGTTATATTTGGATAATTTAATATAATTTAGGTCATTGATATTATTTTTACACCAAATTAATAGGAAAAGTTTTTTCAATATTTATAATGTTCAAACTTTTAATACTCATTTTCACATTTAGAAATTGAGATTAATTGTAAATTAATTACTAAATCATCAATCATTAATTTTTTAAAAAAAGGATACCAAATTATTAAACATATGGTCAAAAAATGTATATAGCTTTATTTTATTTTCGGGTATTATGAATATTAACTTCGATATTTTTTTACTAAGATAGTAAATATGGTAATATGGTAATTAAGGCCAAACATAATACAATATGATTACCCTAACACTTGTACTAATATAATTTTATGATTTTTCTTGGACACAAATATTCCTTGTGTTGAAATTGGAACCTCTATATGTGAGTTGGATATATTAGGAATTTTATTTTATTTTATTAAAATGAATGTTTTATATGTATTATTGAAATTTTAATAAATCATTCATTTTTAATATAAGTTTATATAGAAGAAAAATTCTGCTAAAAATATACATTTTAAAGATAAAATTTTTATATTTATCATGGTGATTAATTTTTAATATTTAAAAAATAAATAATTACTTTAAATGATTATAAATTGATGTCTCAAAAATTAAATAATTTAAGAAAATACATAAAATAATTTTTATAAAATTTATAATAACCATTAATATATAATAAAACCTGGAAAAATATAATTTTTGGATTATATCGTGAAAATAATCATCCAGGGGTCTGGTTCTATAAAATTTGAATCTTTATGGAAATTAATATGACCCATAAAATATTTTATTTAAAGTGATTATAACATTGTAACATTAATTCTTTAATAAATATATCATTTCTATGATTGATTTTATTGATGTTATATTTGACTATATGTATTCATACAAAATATATAGGATTTACAGTATTTATATATATATTTTTATATTAATTTAATAAATAATGATATTAAATAATTATACAAAACTGATGTAGTGATTATTTTATTAATAGAATTAAAAATATATTATTAAAAGTAATAAGATAAATGTAATTTGGTATAATTAATATATCTAATGAGCATTCTATATGATCTCAATCTCATATGAATATAATAAATTATTTTTTTAGATGTCATCATTTTATCTATATATTATTAATAATCCATGAATTGAATAGATGTAAATTAACACTACTTATTTTGGTCAAATTAATGCATTATTGAAATCTATAAAATTCGTTAAAAAATTAGAAATATATAATAATTTTAATATTTTCTAAAATTTTCTTAATTATTAAATTATCATCTAATTAATACAAAATAAATAAATATTTACCAATTTTAGTATTGAAATATTTGTTACCTTATATAAAATTAAATATAATAAATAAGTGTTTATTAAAATGATAGAGAATAAATTGCTAGGGAAACAAGTATAAATTTATTTAATAATGATATTATAATCATATCTCATATAAAATTTTAAATTAGGAGTTTTTGAATTTTTTGGATTGGATTTGATTTTATTGTAAACTTATATAATTGTAGATTCCCAATGTACTGCATACTTCAATAATAAAAGGGATCCACCTCTCTCACTTCGTCATTTTACATTGATCCTCTAGGCTCAGCCATACCCGGACTATTTCCATTTTCAAATTCACTAGTCACATTATAGATGATCTAGTCTTCTAAAAATACCATCTCTATAGTTTTATAAGGATATATAGAGGGAGCTTGTCAAAGAAGAGATAATTTCATCAAACAATTCATTTGAAATAATATCATTTTCTACATAAAAGTTATGTGTTTTTTAATAGATAAATTAATAAATCTAGTATAAATTATATTATGATATTTTATTACGATAATGTTACAACTATATTCCTCTTCTATTCATCCTATGAAAAATGAAATTACCACATGTACATATATATGTCTCCCTGTCCCCACATCGTGGTGTGATATGTTTTACACAACACCAAACATGGATGGGTACAACGATGGAAATTATAACTATATTTTATTATTAAAAAATTATTTGTATTATGTAAAAAAATATTCCATCAACTTTCATACCATTTCAAAATTAATAGAATGATATCATCACTCATGCTTACATATGACATAACATTCCCATGATGTGATGTGATTTCGTCTACATGATACACATTAAAAAACGATTATATAAATATATATAATGAATAAATATGAACTATATTATATTAAAATCATTTTTAAATTGATATATCTATATCCCAAGAATGAGAAATAATTGTTTTTATAAAACATGCATCCGAAGATGATGTAAATATTACCCAAATAATAAGTATTAATGTGTTATTAAAAAAATATGATTATATGATTATATATGATATTATAAAAATTACTTTGATTCTAAAATAAGTAGATTAAATTATTTAAATCACTATACAGGAGGTTCAGATACATACAAAGGACATCAAACCTAATGTAATGTATAACATCACTATGTCATTATTATTTGTGATTGTTTATAATTTTGTGTTTACTAGGGTATATTTATCATCATTGACCATGTTTCCAAAATATGTATTCCATAATATTTTTTATATTATTATACAATTATTTAATATAAATTTTACCCATTGATGTATTTTTTTTAAACGGTATGAAATGAATCTTTTTTTTTGTTTATGATACAAGGTACTTTTTTACTAATTAGAAAAAAGTACTAGAATACTGTTTTCTTTTAACATATACTAAATGAATGAATTTTTTCCTTTTTTTTAATTCCATACTTCTATGAATTTTAAATTAAAATATTTCATGATTATTTTCAATGAAATAATATAATTTTAGTAATCGGTGGAATTTTAATAAAAAAATTAATAATAATGGATATTTTCCTCATGAAATAATTTCATGTGTTCTATCAATAATATTTTCTATCTATGTTGGAATTACTTAACAGTATTATATTTCAAGAAAAATATCCAAATTATTCCCATGGATTATCTATTTTTATGATTATTTTTTATATCATTTTTTAAATGGATTATATTATCATAAAATAATGTTTATGAAATATATTTTATTCATTGGGTTATGTTATAAAAAATTATTTATGTTTAGGGGAAAACGTATGAACAATTTTATTAAGAGATGGGTAAGACCTATATATCCCTTCAATTCATCAGTTAAATATTTATATATCAAGAGAAAGATAGGGATAGAATGGGAAATTATTTTGGTTTAATAATACAAGTATGGAACATGAAGTAAACGTTTCTATATAATAATGGGATCGAATAAAGAGTGAACTTCATTTAGTAATAGGCTTTTTATGCTATTATAGTTTTGTAAATCAGCCTTGATTATTGTATAATGATTTTATATACATATTTGAATTCCAAAAATTCAATGTATTATTTTATGTCTTATGAGAATATGGTCATTTATTCTTTAATAAATTTTATGATCTATCCCATGATATGACATCATGATCTTTCATATATAGAATAATATTTTCAAATGAGCTGTTATTTTGTCATATGATAACGATTGGATTGATATATCACATTTTTACACATATTCAAAATCTGGTATCACACTGGAGAGATGAGATCATTGATAGGAGGGAAAAGTGGAGTGGAGCTCGAAGCCCCGGCGGCGGCAATGACCTAGCGGGGATGCCGACAGTTCTGGCCCCCTCCTCCGCTCCGGGGGAGGGGGGAATGATTCCTCTTTATTGCCTAGGCCTTTCACCCCCTTCATTAACCAGAATTTTCTTCCTCCTTTCCTGATGATCCCCCTTAACACTAAGGTCCTAGAATTGTATAACGACACTCCTCATCTCGAGATTTCAACAAAAGAGTTTAACGCAGCTTCAGACCTCTATAGGTCGACTCTCGTGGATCGATTAAGGGGAATTCGACCATCGGTGGATGCTTTTGATAGATTTTTTTTTTGACTCATGGGGGCTTCAAGATCGTGTGGTGGTGGGTCTTCCTGATCGGCGCCATTTGATGATTTGTTTCACCTTAGAGGATGACTTGATTGTCTCCTAGTCCAGCACCCCTCATGTATTCACCGACTATGGTTTTCCCCTTTTTCGATGGTCCTTTGAGTTCTACATGAATCGGGATGCGGCCTCGACAGCGGTTTGGGTAAGTTTCCCTAACCTACATATTCCTTTTCAGAAACCTTCAATTATCGGTATGCTAGGTAATAAGATCAGAAGGTATTTGTGCTCTGATTTCCACACCACTGCGGTTTGTCATCCAATCACTACTCAAGTGTGTGTTGAGGTGGAAGTCTCGAAGGCCCCAACAGATTGGTTGTGGATCTTGGTTGGCGAAGGTTTCAGATAGAAGCAAAGGGTGGTCTTTGAGTCATGGCCTGTGTTTTTCCGGGGGTGACGTCGATTTGGCCATTTGGTCCCCAGTTTTCGTCGCGGTCAGCAATTCCCAACTCTAGTGGCAAGTCCATATAAGGGGAATAAATAGAATGTGGAACCCGTAGCCCTTCAGGAACAAGATAACACTGGCATGGGAGATCGTGAGGAGGTAAGAGGAGCTGTTTCAAATATAGTGGAATCTGTTATACATCAAGACTGTACAATAGTGGAGCCTATGTCCCTGGTGGATCATCTTACTTTGCTTCCCTTGGTGGCATAGAAATGTGTGATGTTAAAGATGGCAGAGTCGAGGGTATTAAATGTTTTTTCCCATCTCAAAGAAGATTTAAGAATTACTCTAGCACAGGGGGGTGGTAAGGAGGCTGTGCAGGGAGGTGGAACACTTGAAAAGGTAGTGGATACAACAGATTCAAATGAAGTGAGTGAATGGAATGTAGGGGATGCTTAGGTTACCGGTGGCACTGGTGGTCAGGGATGACAAGACACTAGCAAGCATATACAGGTCATAGGCTGAGGATATAATCTGAACTCTGTTTTGAACATGGTGCAGGAGACCGATTTTCTTGTTGAAACATAAAATCAAAGAGGAAAATATAGGCCGAATGGAGTGACTAAATTGGGGACCTTAGACACTAACAGTCTTGGTGATACTCCTACTCCTCAGTTAAAGGCAAGGAATGGGGGGAAGAAGAATGGATGGGAGAACAAATCAGGAATGGGGGAGTCTCCGGGCAAGCAGAGGGGCATCAATGCAGGGTTGTGGATCAATACAGGGAACTGATTTGAGGGCTTGGAGGTTCATGAACCACCTTGTCATAAGAGGATGTATCTTCAGGAGATGAATCAAACAGTCAACTCTCAGTGGACAGCATGGAATGCGTTCAAGGGAAGGGGCCTCAAATCCCTCGAAGGAAGAAGGGGAAAAAAGGAGATCGAGATTCTGGGAAATGTATAGTGGTCTAAGGGGAATAACCCACAGGACACAAGGATTACTCAAATTTTACAAAGCGGAAGGAGACAAGGTCAGCTAAGAAGGACAAGAAAAACGGAAGAAAATCACTATCGAAAGGGGAAAGTAAAGAGCCAATGGTGGGTTTGAATTTTATTCTGCACTCCATGGATGAAATGTTAGACAAAGATATCTGTCCCAATGTCTCAAAAGAGGAGATCAGAATAATTTAAGAATGAATGATGCAAGTTGATGCCAACAAGGAGCAGGAGCTGTTGATAGACAAACAAGACTGAATTATGGCCCGTGGCTTCAATCAGGTAAAAATAAACTTAGAGAAATTCATCCAGGCAATGGGGAGGATGCTTACCCACATTGAAGATCATATTAGAGAGGACCTAGAAACATAGGTTAGTCCTTTGAAATGGGTGCATTATAGGTCAGCTAGCTTGGGTAATCTAAGTCTCGTGTTGAATAATTTTTTGGGATCTTTTAGCACATAGTGGTCTTGTATGTGAATTTGGTTTCCCATTTTTCCCCAAAATGGCTTAATAAAAATTTAAATTTGGATGGATATCACATTTTCCTATGTTTCTATTACCTATGTTATAAAGAATCTTATTAAGTAATATATGTCAAAAGGGATCTAATTTTGAATGAAATAATCGTGTATAATGAAGTTATCTTATGAAATAGTGATTATGTTTCTTGGTTTCTAAATACACTAAACCAATATGGTCCTAACATGGTTTGGTTATGAATTTTAATGAATATTTTCCAATTTTGATGTAATATATATGTATGTAATGTATATGATATTATTGTAATGGATAACTACAATTATCTAATGATTGACTAGATCATTTTTACAAATTCTTTATCAATAATTTATTCATTAATAAACATAGTACAATGTTAACAACTCGGTTTTCTAATGTATTGGTTGACATATATGTCCAATAATTAACATAATTAAGTTTTCTCATACGAAATGATAAGTTAATATTTCTAATTATTATTTTTAATTCCTTTTATTAAATAAAAATTTAATTCAAAAAAATTTATAAGATTGATATATGACTCCTTCAAATGGTATGAGAGTGTTGAATTGAGATAGAAATAGTGAAAATGTTTTGACCTACATACACTCAATTGTTCATTATCTAAACAATAATTCCCAATTGAATTACTCAACATATAGTTCAATAACTCCAGGAATATGCCTAAATTTATAGGAAACTGTATCTAAAAATATAATAAATGCATTTATCCCATTTTTAAAGTTATTTAACTATGAAATGACAATTGTGAAACTATAATTAACAAAAGAATATATGTTATTGGTTGATAACACACAAAAATATAAAATAACAAGAATTATTACATTAATCTCCATGGATGAATCACTATACATAAATGAATAGTATAAAATAAAAATATTAATTGATATCAAATTGTTAATTTCATATAATATTTTAATTAAAAATTCAAATAGATTTTGAAAAGAAACACATAATAACTCATAATAATTATATTCTACGATATCAACTACCATTAGAACCATGAGTTCATACATTAATGGGAAGATAATCCATTTGAAATCATATATTCACAATAATTCCCCACCTTAATAACAATGTACCCTCCCTCTTAAAAATTTAATATACATACAAAATTATATTTATATTGGAATGGTGAGAAAAATTTACCATACAATGTATGTTCTTCGAATAATGACATGCCTTAGTCCCTCCAGAAAAAAATATCAACATGGTGTCACCATAAAATATTTTTTATATAACATATTATCAAATATATATTTATTGAAATCATATATTTCATGTTAATTAGTTTATTCGAATTAATAATGCGACCTTTTTCTAGAAAAATAAACTCTTTAACTTCAACTAATTTTACTCATTTATCAGTTGTCATGTTGATATATTTATTCCAATAAAACTGATTATTTTTTGAATAACTGAGTACTTTGTGATTAGAAATATTAATGAAAATAATTATACATTAATACATGTAGTTATGTCTCAATTATGTAGGGTTTTTTACTTTTATCCTTCTGGAATGTTCATAATTTGAATAAATTAATTGAGCCTCATTAATTAAAATTAGTTCATATTTCAGTTGGTAGAATTGAATCAAAATACAAATAAAAAACTGTAATGAAATATTATAAAAATTTGGATTAGAATACAATAGTTTTTATCCAAAAAATCGGTATGATAGAAAACATATAAAAATATAAAATTAAACATTTTTAAAAATTATGCTTTAAATCTCGCTTGAAACAAAAAATGATTAAATTTATCTAAAAATGATAATTTATTGGGTATTAAGTCTATAAAGTAAAAAAATAAAAATAATCAAATTATAAGTACTATTAATTCCCCACCACATAACAATAGTAAACATGGAATATTATTCATCAAAATCACTACCAATGAAGATTCAAAAAATACCATGATGTCAACCAATTTAACAAGATGAAAAATAATACTAATGTATATTCAAAAAACAAAAATCAAAATTCCATTTTAGATTAAAAAATTTATCCCCAATAATTTTTGATAATGTTAGCACAGAACATATAACTAACATGGAAATCACCCTCCATGAAAATATTAGCATTTAACAATTTTTTTAACATCGTGACAGATAAAATTTTTAGGTACTAGTTCGAGACTTTTCTTAATCTCCACCCACTGTGATTCATGGAACTGTGGGTATTATGTGTAATTATTTGGGGGGTTCAACGAATTATGGTTCCTCTTATTTAGATGTAAATAATATCAGTGGTTGAATAATGTGGGTTGTAGTTTATAGTGGTAACAAAATGCATGAATTATTTTAGACATAAGAATGTGTCTCCTTATAATCATAAGTAAAAAAAATTATATCTAATAAATTTATAATATTAATTTAATTTTTACCCAATTCCACATGTTGACAGCATCATTTATTCCAATATATTTACATCCTATAAATGTGATTCCAAAAAATGATAAAAAAATTCCATATTTGATGTTTGAATGTAATTCGGGTTCATTGATGTTCCAAAAATATTGGTGCAACTTCCAACAATTAAATAACACAAATATACATATTTTTATCTCTTAAAAAATAAATTGTATTTAATTTTCATACATCTATATAAAAATATATGTTCATTCATTGTTGACGCTCCTTTCGTCACAGAATTTAATGATTGGAAAAGGAAATATCTGAGCTCAAAGTGATTCATCCTTTGAAGAAAACATCAAAAATCGACAAAGGCAGGAAGAAAGGATCAACAGCAACTGCACCGCGCAAGTTATATCACTGTCGCGCAAGTACACTTGTGCGACCTAAGTGATAACCACCCGGTAACCGCCCGGGGTCTTCTCCTGCCTATAAATAGACCCTGTGGGACCCCTATTCGAGAGGATCTTTTTCCAGAAACTCGGATTGAAGCTCCTGATTCCCAAGTCTCTTCTCAAAGCTTCTGGAACACTTCTAAGGTAATCTCTTACCTAGAACGGAAGATTTAAATAGAAGAAGGAAGGCCTAAGTGTTGAATCTTATCAATACTTGCACGCCGACTTATTTCCTTCAATATAACATGCGTGTCCCTTTTCTGGAAGAACCTCTAGAGGATTCTAAAGTGATTAATAAAGAGTCGCTCAAGTATTCTAATGCTGGTTGAAAATTGCGCAAATACCCCACATGTCGCGCAGGTATACCTGCGCGACCAATACTTGCGCGCCCACGGAAGACTTGCGCGCCTTTCAAGACTTGCGCGCCCCTATTTTTTTTGGGTGCCCATTTTGCCCATTTTACCCCTTTTAAGCCATTACACCTTTCCTTTTCAAGATTCAGTCTTCAAGACACTCTTCAAAGCCATTTATGGCATGATTTCTTGATTCGACTTCCTTATATGAAAGGAATTCGGTGGAATATCTCTCAAAACCTAGTGATTTATACATCTTTATGTCACCAATGATTGAGAGTTCGTTCATTCAACCTCATCCTTTAAGATGAGAGAATCCATAACCTGGGTATCCTTTTCAGGAATAATCCCCAGTTATAAATCCTTTAATTTGGGCATCCTCCTCAGGAGTAAGCCCTAAACCTTAATTCCTTAACTTGGGCATCCTCCTCAGGAGTAAACCCCAATCATAGTCCTTTAATATGGGCATCCTCCTCAGGAGTAAGCCCCAATCTCAATTATGGGCATCCTTCTCAGGAGTAAGCCCCAAACCATAATCCCTAACCTGGGTCTTATTTTCAGGAATAAGACTCAGTCATAAACTTGGGCTTCCTTTTCAGTAGTAAGCCCCAAGTCCCCTAACCTGGGCCTCCTTTTTAGGAGTAAGTCCCAGTCATAATCTTGGGCTTCCTTTTCAGGAGTAAACCCCAAGTACCTTAATTTCTCTTATCCAGTCCTAAATTACGTTTGATATGGGGTTCCTTCTCAGGAGTAAAACCTAATTATCAATCCTCTCCTAATTTGGGTTTCCTTCTCAGGAATAAGTCCCAAGTTAGAGTATTCAAATCTCTATAAAGTACATATACCTTTATGGACCATGTTCCTGGATTTTCTCTCTAAAAGTAAATCCTAAACCTTCATCTATTTGGGCAGTCATACATACATAAGCCCCAAACAATTTCTTATGATTGCATCTTTCATGGCACAATTGTCTATTTTTTTACCAATACCTCTTGTTTCTCACACCGAGCATGACTCACGTGAGCTTAGAGTGTAAATGTAATTATGACATTCTTCTTTGAGCCATCAATCATAAACATCATACTCCATTACTCGAACTACATGGGTTCTGATTCCTTTTCCAAAACAAAGGATACGTAGGTAGCCCATTTATGAGTTCGATCCCAACTTTGAAATAATCCTTGTCCTTCTGAATGACGATAAACTTCAAGTGCCCCACTGAGTGGCTTTAAAACCAGCCTGGTCATCATAATGACCAAGATACTTTTATAGGAATGTTTTTAAGGATACCATTGACCAAGAATCTCTAAATAGATATAGATTATTCTCTATTGATGAAGAACCTCGAATACATGTAAAATATTCTCTAAATTTCTTGCATATTTAATCATTGATTGTTAAAACTAAAGGAAAGCTCATTTTATACTTGGTAATGTAATAAGGATTCACGAACATAACTTAAATCTATAAAGAGAGTCTCGGAGTAGACAATTATTCCCCTCAAAAAGGTGTGATGAGTCCGACCTCCCATCCTCTCGACCAATGAAAATTCCTAAGCCCCATTAGTCCACAAGCTAATGAGAGCCTACCTTTGGAAAGTAGGTCTAAACGGATGTGGAATCATTGGATGTTTCCGGTTCTACGAACAAACCCTCTAGAAACCAATCGGAACGTTTGAATCTCCCGTCTAGGAGGTCATCCCCGAAATCCGTGCGAAACAAAAAATGGTGAACCCGACGTGAATCCTTAACCAAGTTAATGTGATGTTCTTCTTATTTGTTAGTCCCCTTGGGCCTACAAATCAATCATTGACATGTGCTCATCCAAAAGATGTAGTGGCCAGATTCATCTTGATTATGTCTGTTATATTTAACAGGCACTCTTTTCTCAAGATCTTCTGCAAAATGGCTTTTCTTAAATTCACCCCTGTGAATACTGCTTCTGTGAACACCTCTACTGTGAGGTCTGCTGCTGTGAAAATCAATGCTGCTACTCCTGCTGGAACGTCGTCCGCTCTGAGGATGACATCACAAACTCAGCGTCTTCAACGCTGGGTTTCTAATGCACTGGTTAAGGAGTACCGTCGCAACGGTACTATCCCAACTCTGGAGGACGCTCGTCAAGCCCTCCAAGTTAACAACTCTACTGGTCATCCGGACGAAGGCGGAAAGCGATCAAGAAACAGGCGGTGCTGACTACCGTCTCCAACCGTTTCGGGTCGTTATCCCCGAAACGCAATTTCCATTCACTCCCTTACTCTGAGGAAGTGAATGAGCATGTCCCGCAGGGCTTTAATTCAAAAAGACAGGAGTCCATCTCGAGGGCTCCCATCAACAATCGCCGCCAGACTCGTGCGGTAGTGCACCCTCAACATGATGAGGGTACAGACTCCAGGCATTCAGCTCAGGTTCCTCAAACCCGAGCAGGCAAGATGAACCGCCAGAGACGGAATCCGGTTAACAATAGGTAGGTTTTCATCCCTGCCATCTCCGGAGAAGTCCACCAACCTAACATGGTGGCAAATAACGAGCAGGCACAATCACTTGTCCGTTTTAATTCCGCTGTCCAGCAGACTCATCTGGCAGCATCACGCCAATCCCGCCAGGCAATTCTGGCGGAGTACTATAGGCAGGAACATACACCTGCTTATGCATCATCAGTTAGTCAGCAGGCTCGCCTGACTACATATGATGATGTCCACCAACCTAACTTGGTGGAGAACAATGATCAGGCATACACACATGTCCGTTTTAATTCCGCTGTCCAGCAGACTCGTCTGGCAGCATCATGCCAATCCCGCCAGGCAATTCCGGCGGAGTACCATAGGCAAGAACATGCACCTGCTTATACATCACCAGTTAGTCAGCAGGCTCGTCTGACTACATATGATGGATCTCGTCAACCGCGTTTGGCGAAGTGTAATCAGCAGGCACATACACCTGCTAATACTAATCAAGCCTACCAACAGTCTCGCTTGGTAGCGCACGGAGAAGTCAGTCGGAAAGCCCCGACGACAAACAGGAGGCAGACTCAACTCTCTACCTCCACACTTGAGTACTGTCAGGATTCACTGACAGGAAAAGGAGGACAGGAGCAGGAACATACACCTACTCCAAGCCCGGAATGGACGTATATCCCCGTTCCGGCGGCTGAAGTCACCAAACATATTTTGTCAATGGTGAAAGAGCAGAAGCAAATTCCTGCTCATATTCTGGATGCTTGCCAGGATATCATAACAGCTTCAGCATCATCTCAGGGACAAACACATAAATCTATCCCTAGAAATGGAGTGACACATCAACGATTCACTCCGGAACAGACACACAAACCTGTTCCAGTCCAAGAGGGTTATGGGGCATACTCCCCCATATCATACAGACAACCAAGTCAGGCACATACACCTGATTTGAGTGGAGATCGTCAGCCTAACCTGACCATATTTCCTGATCAGGCACATACACCTGCTCAGAGTAACCACTTTCGTCAACAAGTGGTTTCTAAAGTGAGTAAGAAGGCATCTAAGAAAAATATCCGCCCAACACAGTCAGGAGATCAAAGGCCAATCTGCAACAAGGCCTTGATCGATGATGGAGTACTTGAAGCCCTCAGACATTTATCTGTCGGAATTCAAGATTCTACTCCCTCAGTTACCAATAAAGGGAACATTAATTTTGAAGGTCTTCAATAGACACTTCTTCATGAAGGCTTGATGCATGAATGTTCGGTCAATCTTGAAGTTTCTTCTTCAGATGAGAGCCACAGGAACCCTCTGTGTGGTCAGAAGACCAAGGAGCAAGAGATCTCATCTTTTGTTATAACCCATTATGGTGGTCCTCCCCATGATGATGAACTTCGCTGCGAAAGTCCTCTCCGCAGTAGTGATTCACATTGCCTGGAAAATACTCTAGTGGATAATGTAGTGCCGAGAAAGACCTCTTATCTTGAGGCACTTGCAAATGCGAAACCAGTGATGTCTGATGCTTTATCGCTAACAAGTAAAATACTTTCTCAATCAAAAGATAGGGCAGGGTGTAGGTCATTCTCTGAACCCCCCCTAAGTCATGCATCTTCTAGTTTGATCAATGATCTCTCTACCAATATTGTTGAATCCGATGAAGCAACAAGGAAACACCAAATCTGGTCAAAACAGGTAGAAGAATCTTCATTTAATGATAAAGAGGAAATGCTGAACATGAGGAAAAAACTAGCAAAAGTTGAAGTACCAGTAATGTTTTGGCCTTTGGCTGACTCCCAGTACGACATTCCAAAGATGTTGACGGATGATGGAATCCATGATGTTCATCTCAACATGTGGAAAACTCTTTGTCAATTAAAGAAGAAGGTATTATCTTATGATGAATATGAAAATCATCTTAAGATAATAGAAGGGATACAACGTCAGATTGATTTGGCATCTCTATTAGTCTCTCGGTATCCGAAGGCTGAAAAGCAACAGAGAACCCTTCAACGTTCATGCCTTGGCGCACTAAGAAAATTGCGTTAGTTAATTTCCAATGCTCCATCTGGTGTTCATATCAGAGGATGGGGTGTTCACGGAGCACTACATTTCACAGTGCTTTCCAGTAGGCAAATCCCGCCGAAAATGGTTTCATGCAATGTTATTGCCCATGGCCGGCCACAGTCAATGGGTTTTGTTCATAATCAAAGGTTTGATCAAGAACAGGCTTTAACTAGTTCCTCTCAAAGTCATGTATATAGAGAACAAGTTGTTGAATTGCTCCTACATCAAGCAGGCGAGAATATTGCACAAGCCTCTCGTCTGGAGCAAACACGTCATCAAATGACAGAAGTTTCGGAAATCATCCAACGGTCTGTTGAACCAGGTGATAAAAGTGGATACAGGTTAATGTATCCAGCTAATTTCCGAACTAAGATTCGCAAGATCAAGAGACATTTTAAGAAGATCTCAGACATAGCATGTCAAGAGACACCCCAGCTTGTCAGACTAGGGACATCTCTAACCCAACCCTCAGAGTCAACAAATGGGATTCGAGGAGTTGAGCGGAAGCAGCAGGAACATCCCCAGTCCACCGGAATGAGGACTTTTTCAAATCCTCAATACCTCCCTTAGAGAAAGTCTGTATTCTCTTGATTACGGAATAAGCCTCAAGAGGAACGAAGAGCTAAGCTATTAAGAGATTCTCTCCATATGACGGTTCTCCAAGAAATTCCTGAGGGATCAAGTAAACGGAATTCCATGTCTCATCATGTACATGGAAGAAGACAATATCACAGAAATGCTAATAGAAAGGATTCCATGCAATATGCATCCATTAATGTCATCAATGCCATTGCTGCTGATTCACCAGATGAGGCTCAATCAGAGGGATCAGACGAAGAGGTTCTTGCTCAAGAGGTTGCGCACACAGACCTAAATGAAGAAGGTGTGCGCACACGTAATCAAAGGCTTACCCAAAATCTGAGTATTCCTTCAAGTAACCCACTTCCCCCTCTCCGAAAAGGATCCAATAAGGGGAAATGAAAGAATCAGGTTACTTCTCACCCTTCCTCTGAAGGAGGTCAATCGCTCTAATTAGAGAAAAGGTTTGCACAACAGGAGGAAGAAATGAAAGAATTAAGAAGGTTGAATGCAGAACTACTTCAGAGTAGTCTTCTTCTTAGGAATTCTGAAGTCCGACAGCCGAAGGAATTTGTTGTAACTACTGAGATAGATCAGGAATATCCTCCTTTATCAGTACACCCTCAGAGGTCTAATCATACGGGTCAAACGCAACAACGGTTGGCAGCACTACCATCAATTGCAGCACCAACCACCATGTCTGTCCAAGCTCCATTCATTACACCTACCCAAAACCAATTTCAACCTGATGTTTCTCAAAAGTTAATAACTACTATTGAGTCATTAACAGCTCAGTTAGAAACTATGGAAGGGAAACGGGCGCAAGTTCAACCTGAAAACAAAGTTTACCCTGAATGGGTAGATTCAATTTCTCCTCCATCCAGTTTTGGAAACCCTGTTTTCCCTACATTCAATGGATCAGGCGACCCTGAACAACATTTGACGCATTACGTGTCTTATTGTGATCCTATGATGGGAACTCCAGAGAAGAAAGAAGTAGTGAAACTCAGATGCTTCGTGCGAACCTTGCAAGGACCAGCTTTTGTCTGGAATACAAGCTTGCAATCCCGGTCAGTCATCGGATGGGAGGATCTTCGTCAAAAATTCCTTCTTCAGTTTAGCTCAACTTTTCCAAAAACGAAAGTTTTCGATCTTACAAACTGCAAGAAAAGGGAGAATGAAAGAGTCTCTGATTTCATTGCTCGTTGGAAGGGATTAACGTATTACCTGAGTTTAGCACTCCCTCAGGAGGAACTGTTGCCAATCTATGTGGCAAATTTGCGTGACGAATTACGCACGCCATTGATCCCTGTGAAATACACAGGAGGGTTTCGAGACCTTACTTCAATCGCTCAACAGATTGAAGATTCCCTTATACAGGCTAAGGTTAAATCTCGTATAATTCCATCAGCTCCAGGAAGGAGAATGGGTAAAGCGGAAACTGCTACAGTTATGCTTAAAGAAGCACATGTACCTATTTCTACATCAAAACCTTCATCTTCTCGAAGGGCTCCACCTCCTGAACGCCAACAACAAATGTTGTTTCATACAAATGATCAAAAAGATCAACAACGAAAACAATTTGAGGATTTGAAGAGTAAAACATACTCTTTCCGAAGTGAGCAAGTTCCTGGTTACTTAATTTCTGCTCTGGAAAATAATTTGGTTCAATTACCAGTGCCAAAGAGGCCAAACAAGGAAGGAGATGAAGACCGTCCCAATTATTATCCCTTTCATCAAATGTTGGGGAATCCCATCCAGGAGTGTTTTGTCTTTAAAGACCTCCTGCAAAAGATGGTCGACTTGGGACAAGTCAAATTGAATGGTTCTTCAGCTCATGTAGCGTGTATTACCGCTACAGATCCAGAGGAAGGAGGCAAGTGGCAAGAAGTCAAAAGCAAAACTGCGAAAAAATAGGATGATTGTATGGTCAGAAAGACAATCAATCGGACCCATTCCATTTTGCAAACACAATTGAAGAATCCAATTTTGTCTCCTACAAAAGCAGCAGTAAAGCCTCCATCAAAAGACAAATCCTCAAAAGGACAGCGCAATTCAAAGAATAAAGAGGAATCAGGAGAAGATGAGTATGTATAAAAGCCTAAATTGTCTTTGACTCTGGCAGATATCATGCCATCTACTTCAAAGACACGGGCACCACCCCATCAAACGGCACGGCCTAAACAGGCTAACCAGGCCGAGTCTTTATCAGACGAAGAGTTAATCTTTGGTTCTGTTAATATGATTCAATTAACAGATCCATATTCCAGTCTTGATGAGCTTTAATTCCCTGTATCAAATAAGGGAATCCGAGGAGGTTCTAGAGGTTCAGGATATAGGGGAAGACGTGGATCTTTCCGAAGCCACTACTCTAATTTTACCCTTGCTAGCACTGTATATGCAGCAGAAACTCGTGGTAAAGCCCTTCAGTGAGCTAAAAAAGAACAAGCAAGTTCTTCTGCCAATGGCCAACTCAGTTTTGGCACATTTATTTTGGAAGACCGATTAAAGGTTCCATCTTCTTTATCTCAGAAAGTAAATGGATCTAATCAGTCTAATCTTCCAAAACCAAGGATCTTGCCAACTTCAATACAAGATGCATCAGCTTCCAAAGCATCTGCTTCCAAGGTACCTGCTAAACCGCATATTCCTATTGGGAAACGCAGACCTCTAGATCAAAAGTATGATATATTGAAAAACTTGGCCCAAGTACCAGCCAAGTTATCAATTTTGTATACTTTGAATCTGTCAAAAGATCTTCTGGAAGCACTCATCGAAGCTTTGTCAAGTCCTCAGGAGTTTGAATCTGAAATTGCTGCAGATGAAATCTATCACATAGAGATTAATCCTAAAGAATTCCATGAAATGATATCTTTTACTGATAAAGATGAAGATGATGTTGTGCATGGGCACATAAAATCTTTGTACTTATCTGGAAAAGTCAATGGTGTAGATGTTCTAAGAGCTTTCATTGACAATGGTTCAGGAGTCAACCTCATGCCCATTCATACACTTCGTCGATTGGGCCTCACAGAATCTGATTTATCTCCTTCTACCATGATGTTACAAGGATATGATAAAAATGAACAAGAACCACTGGGAGAAGTTACACTCAGAACTCAGTTTGGAGATCTTGTATCCAATTCGGATTTCATGATTGTTGATCAAGACTCATCTTTCAATATCTTGCTTGGAAGACCCTGGCTACATCAGCATGCAGCTATTCCTTCATCATACCATCAATGTCTCAAATACTGTTTCGATGGTCAAGTTGGAACATTGTATGGTGATAAGGCCCCGTTCAAGACATGTGAGTCTCAATACATTGAGGCGGAATTTTATCACATGAAGGGAAGAGAAAAATCTACAATGAAGGAAATTACCAAAGTTAATGCTCCATATGGTTTGGAGAAAATTCCAATAAATCCATTTTCACTTGTGAGTACAGATTATGTGTTACCTATCAGTCAAATTGACAAAATAGGCCCAAATCAAAATAATCTTATGGAAAGATCCATAATGTCAATTACAGCGATCGAGCCAGACAACATGGGAGAAATTGGTAACCTACCAAGCAGTGATGAAAGAATAAGTGGTGACGTCTTCATTTCATATGATGATGTCCAACAAGTCTATACTTCGCTAATCAGGCCAGAAGAAGTTATAGCAACACCAGAGGTGAATAATGATGTCGATTCTCAATCCATCAACTCTTCTTTATTTCCCAAAGAAGACCCTTTATCATCAATAGGGTCGGAAATGGAAGCTTCTTCTTCAAAATGTGAAAATTTTGACATCTCTTATGATCATGAGAATTTCGTTTTTTCATCTACTTTGCAAGTAGAAACGGAAGAAATAACACATGATGAGGAGGAAGAGGAAGATCTTAGAGATGCTCCTCCAGCATTTGAAGAGGGTATCACTACCACTGTGGATGAACTCAGAGAAGTAAATCTGGGTACAGAGAAAGATCCATGCCCCACTTTAATTAGTGCGGCCATGACCCTTGAAGAGCAAGAGATGTATATTTCTTTTCTAAAGCAAAATAAAGATATTTTTGCTTGGAATTATACAGAAATTCCTGGGCTTGATCCTGATGTTGCTGCTCATCATTTGGGTTTACCAAAAGAACATCGAGGTTTTATGCAAGCCGCGAGAAGAACACACCCAACCTATGCTTCCAAAATTGAAGCTGAAGTGGATAAGATGATCAAATCCAACTTCGTCAAAGAAGTTCAATATCCCAAGTGGTTGGCTAATATTGTCCCTATAAAGAAGAAGAACGGACAAATTAGGGTTTGCATCGATTTCAGAGATCTTAATCGGTATTGTCCTAAAGATGATTTCCCAGTTCCAATTACAGAACTCTTAATTGATGCTACAGCTGGCTATGAAGTACTTTCTTTCATGGATGGATATTCCGGATATAATCAGATCCGAATGGCCCTAGAAGATGAGGAATATACATCCTTCAGAGCTCCTCAAGGTGTGTTTTGTTACCGGGTGATGCCCTTTGGTTTAAAGAATGCAGGTGAAACATATCAACGTGCCATGAATCGTATCTTCAAACCTCTTTTAGAGAAGTTTGTTGAATTCTATGTAGTTGATTTGGTGGTTAAATCCAAACAACGTTCTAATCACTTGGCTGATTTGGAAGTCATATTCCACAAGCTTCGACAACATAATTTGAAGATGAACCCCTTAAAATGTTCTTTTGGTGTAACCTCAGGAAAATTCCTCGGCTTTGTTGTACGCCATCGTGGTATTGAAGTCAATCCTGAGAAGACCAAATCAATCCTTGGTATGTCACATCCTCATAATTTGAAAGAATTAAGAGGACTTCAAGGACACTTAGCCTATATTCGGCGTTTCATCGCCAATTTGGCAGGCAAAAGTTTACCCTTTACCAAATTATTGAAGAAAGGAGTCACTTACCAGTGGACTGAAGAATGTCAAGAAGCATTTGATGTTCTCAAGAAATACCTCTTGAGTCCACCAGTACCCATGCCACCTGTTTAGGGTAGACCGCTTATCCTCTATGTGACAGCTTTAGAGCGATCATTGGGCGCCTTTCTCGCTCAAAAGAATGATGCTGGGAATGAAAATAGTCTCTACAATCTTAGTAGAACTATGCTTGAAGTAGAAACCCGGTATTCAAGTATTGAAAAATGCTTCCTAGCATTAATCTTTGCAGTTCAAAAACTGAGACGCTACCTGCAACATCACGAGGTCCAATTGGTATCTCGTAATAATCCGCTCAAATTCATCCTTAGTCGTCAAATGCTTACAGGACGTCTAGCAAGATGGGCGGTTATTCTACAGTAGTTCAACATTCAGTATGTGTCTCAAAAGGCAATTAAGGGCCAAGCTCTGGCTGATTTCCTGGCTGAACATCCTTTTAGTGGAAGACACGTATTCAGATATCGAACTCCGTGATGAGGATGTTTTCTCTATTCAAGAGAGTCCTCAAACATGGGAAATGTATTTTGATGGTGCTTATAGAAGTCCAACAGGGAAGAAAATGGAAAATCCTAAATTCAATAAAGTTGGTTTAGGAATTGTGCTCATTTCTCCAGATAAGGCAGTGTTACCATATTCCTTTTTGTTGTGGGAAGGTGGTACCAATAATGAAGCTGAATACCAAGCTCTCATTACAGGCTTGGAGTTAGCGCTTCAAGCACAAGTGAATCACTTAAAGGGGAAAGGTGATTCAGACCTGGTAATCAAACAAGTCAATGGGGATTATGCCATCAGAAAAGAAGAATTAATCCCTTTGTATGATTACGTCAGAGAGTTAATGTCAGAATTCCCTTCAGAACCAACATTTTCTTATGTCCCAAGATTACAAAATGCTCAAGCTGATGCACTGGCTAATATAGCCACATCTTTAGCAGATCCAAATCGGGACGAGACAGCCATCTGTATTGCCCACCGTCGGGAAATTTCACCTTATGTTCAAGTCAGAACAGAGAAAATTAATGAAATTAGTCCCATTCCTGAACCGTATGGTCATACTACAGGATGGATGTCACCTATCAGGGAATACCTTCAAAATGGAACACTTCCACCTGATAGAGCCGAGAAAGAACAAACCCGGCGACGTGTGGTCAATTTTACTCTTTATGATAGCCCAAACCACCTCAAGAAAATTCTCTACAAACGTGGTTTTGATGGAGTTCTCTTCAGATGTATTGATGGTGAAGAGACAATGGCTATCATAAAAGAAGTGCATGTAGGAGTCTGTGGTGCCCACCAGTCTGGACATAGACTGTCTGATCAAATTCGAAGGCTTGGATACATTTGTCCTTCAATGATACAAGATTGTGTTAATTTCACAAAGAAGTGTCATTCATGCCATGTATATGCCAACTTCATTCATAAACCTCCAGAGTTGCTTAATACAGCTAAATACTCATGGCCATTTTCCACATGGGGAATGGATGTGGTGGGACCTTACCCTTCAGCTACGGCCAAGCAGTTTAAGTACATTCTTACTACTACTGATTTCTTTTCCAAATGGGTAGAGGCAGTACCTCTCAAAGAAGTCAGTTCTAAATGCATTGTTAGCTTCATCAAGTCTAACATCATTACTAGATTTGGTGTCCCTCATACCATATTGACGGAAAAAGGCACCAACTTCTGTTCTTCTGAGGTAAAGAAATTGTATCAAGAATACAACATTAAGTCCAACCATTCATCTCGATATCATGCGGCGGCTAATGGCCAGATAGAAGCCTTCAACAAGACCCTTTCAAATATACTGCAAATGATGGTGGATAAAGATAAGAGGTCATGGCCTGATAAACTCTTTCATGCTTTATGGGCTTATTGGACTACCACTTGCAATGCAACGCGGTCAACTCTATATTCATTGGTATATGGAACAGAAGCAGTCTTGCCAATTGAAATTCAATTCCCCTCACTCAGAATAGCCATTTGTGATCAGTTATCTACAGATGATCAATCCCAAAAGCGGTTGAATGAATTGGAACATTTAGATGAGAAAAGATTGTGCACTTTGCACCATTTGGAAATCTATCAGAATCGAATAGCACGAGCTTTTAACAAAAACGTTCGTCTTCGTTCATTCATTCAGGGAGAATTGGTATTGGTTCTCAGAGCACCAATGATACCAGGAAAGAAGCCTCCCAAGCTTGAACCAAAATGGGAAGGACCTTATTCAATACATAAGGTCTACTCCAATGGAGCGTATTCTCTAATTTCAATGGATGGAGAACACATCACGACTCCAACTAATGCCAGATTTATGAAGAAGTATTTTGTATAAACACAAAATATTGTTCCCAGATCCAAAACAGTCACATTGGTTCATGATATGTCCTACATGACACTAAACTGTATTATGTCCTATCTACATGATGTTAAACTGTATAGAAGTTCTTATATTTTGTCCGAGATGACATTAAACTATATTGTGTCCTAGCAACGTGACATTAAACTGTGTGGCACTTTCATCGTCCAGCATGACGATAAACTGTAAAAAGTCCCCAGAACTGATATCCTCATATTGGTTCACCTTAGTCCTAGCTACATGACTTTAAACTGTACACCAATGTTCTATAGTCCAACATGATGTTAAACTGTAACAGTTACTTGAATTGTCCTACATGACATTAAACTGTATAAAAGAAGATGTCCCTGCAACATGACACTAAACCGTGCAACACTAGATCATCCTTTCTATATGACGTTAAACTATACAGCAATGGTCCAGTATGACTTTAAACTTCAACTTCGCCCCACACGACATTAAACTGTGAAAAAGTTCCCTAAACCGTCCAACATGACCTTAAACTGCATCATCCGTGGTCCATGTATATGACCATAAACTATTTGCAAATCCCTTACGTCCAGCAAGACGTTAAACTGTGACGTCCTAACTACATGACGCTAAACTGTATAAAAGTCCCTTACGTCCGGAAAGACGTTAAACTATATAATCTAAAAGGTCCAGTATGACATTAAACTGCACCATTCACGGTCCATGAATATGACCTTAAACTATTCGCACTTTTGTCCGACATGACGTTAAAATGGTACACTCTTTTGTCCTTACTGCACGACAATAAACTGCACAATCCCCCTTTCATCCAATATGACGTTAAACTGTATTGTCCACATCGTCCTAACTACATGACGCTAAACTGTACAGAAAGTCCTTGATATGTCCTAAATGACATTAAACTGTTATTTTGTCCCTGCTACATGACACTAAACTGTGCAGCACCAATAGTCCTAACTGCAAGACATTAAACTGCATAGTCCCTGAATATGTCCTACATGACATTAAACTATGCATCGTTAAGGTTGTTATTACCTCTTGTTTCTCACACCGAGTATGACTCACGTGAGCTTAGAGCAAACCTCAACCATAACACTCTCTTTGGGCCCCTAACCATGTGTAAGTCCCAAAAACATTTTAATTAGATCGTTGTCCCCAAGAACAACATGATCATTAATTCATTCTTTAATTAAACTACACGGACTTTGATCCTTGCCCTCCAAGGTGGGTATGTAGGAAACCTCCCAGGGTTCAATCCCAAAAACAATCTCTTCACATCGGTTCACCACCATCTCATATGATGTTGATTCGTGAAACCGCCCCTGGAATCAATATCTTTACATTGATTCACTTTTGTCCTTGTTATATGACGTTAAACTATACAACACTTTTGTCCGGTACGACAATAAACTACAATATTCTTTGATTTCCTCATTTGAGAGAGAACTATTATTGACATTGATTTTTCAATCATGGTTTTCATTTTCAAAAGACTACGTGCATACATGATAATACCCAATCCTTTTATCTTGGGTTAAACCATCATTGCACTAAAGTCCACTTGTCACCCTTCACATGTACGAACTATATCTGTACAGAGGTTATTCCAAGAACTACGTGGGCTTGATTCCCATCTATATGGGATACGTAGGAACGTTCGAGTATCCCTCGAATCCAGCCCCAAGTCTTTTGGGCCTAACCCCAAATTTCACTTTCAGTCCCTTAGCTGAAAAGTCCTCATGAAAACACACACTGTGTATTCATTATTATGGTCCGAATTCTATGACCCTAAACTAAGATTTCTCATACTTTCGTCCTGCACGACGTTAAACTGCATTTCATGAACTACGTATGGCTTGATTCACATTCTTATGAGATATGTAGTGAAGTCCAAGTTTCAATTCACGACCCAGCCACAACATGATTTTGGTTATCATTGACCTATGTATCTCTATATACATTGGACAATACCCATCTTTATGTGTTATAATACTAACCTTAAATATTTTCAGATCTTCATAACCCTTTTCATGACTTTTAGTCACAAAAATGTCAAACTTCTTAGAATTCTTTTGCCTGACTATGCAGCACATGCCCATAGGTGGCTTTGCATAAACAGTCCACATAACAGACTTGTTAGCCAAATGATACTATTTTATTTAACTATGTAGCCAATGCCCTTAGGTGGTCCTACATAATTCAACCCCCTAACGGGTTTGTTAAATGATGGTAACTTCATTCTTGGGAAGCATGCCTCTTTTTCCCTTATTTGTCTTCAATGACGGTATGTAGGGATCTGCAAAAAAATATCCATCCTTAACATATTTGTCCCATATCCTTTTTCATGATCTGAAAGTATTCAAGTCTACGGTTTATTCTTCTTCCCTACGTTTGGGTCAGACCTTCGTAGAAGTGATATTCATCCATTTCTTCGATATTCTTGTTCGGAAATATCTTCTCCATATTCAAGTACCTCTTTCCATACAACAAACTCTATACTTTAGAAAATTTGAATCTCCGTAAACTTTCACTGGCTTTTTAGCACTAGGAAAGTAAATTTCTGGGAATTCTTTTGCCTGACTATGCAGCACGTGCCCATAGGTGGCCTTGCATAAACAGTCCACATAACAGACTTGTCAGCCGAAAGATGCTATTTATTTGACCATGCAGCCAATGCCCATAGGTGGCCCTGCATATTTCAACCCCCTAACGGGTTTTGTTAAATAATAGTAACTTTATTCTTGGAAACTACTTCTTCTAATGCCTTTTAGCTCTTTTTCATATCATTCCACAGATTCAAATATTCTTAAGCCATAGTTTACATATTTTCTCTCATACTTGAGCATGGTAATATGTTTTCAGATAAATTGTCAAGGAATTGTGTCAATTCTAATCCATTTTGGTCAAAGCTATTTCAACCTTAAACATTATCCCCTTTATGTCCGGCATGCATGACTTTAAACTGCCCACAAAAGACAAAGTAACTCTAAATAAAAGTAAAGTTCCAGCACACCTGCGCACTGCCCTCTGTGCCCTGAAGACTTTCACGCCCCCCTTTTCCTTTGGATGGATTCGATTTCCTCAGATTCAAATCCTCATTTCTCTCCGGATCCAAATCTGAGGGGGGACTTTTGTTGACGCTCCTTTCATCACAGAATTTAAAGATCGGAAAAGGGAATATCTGAGCTCAAAGTGATTCATCCTTTGAAGAAAACATAAAAAATCAACAAAGGTAGGAAGAAAGGATCAACGGCAACTGCACCGCGCAAGTTATATCACTGTCGTGCAAGTACACTTGCGCGACACTCTTGGTCGTGCAAGTGACTTGCATGACCTAAGTGATAACCGCCCGGTAACCGCCCGGGGTCTTCTCCTGCCTATAAATAGACCCTGTGGGCCCCCTATTCGAGAGGATCTTTTTCCAGAAACTCGGATTGAATCTCCCGACGCCCAAGTCTCTTCTCAAAGCTTCCGGAACACTTCTAAGGTAATATCTTACCTAGAACGGAAGATTTAAAGAGAAGAAAGAAGGCCTAAGTGTTGAAACTTATCAATACTTTCACGCCGACTTGTTTCCTTCAATATAACTTGCGCGTCCCTTTTCTGGAAGAACCTCAAGAGGATTCTAAAGTGATTAATAAAGAGTCGCTCAAGTATTCTAATGCTGGTTGAAAATCGCGCAAATACCCCACATGTCGCGCAGGTATACCTGGACGACCAATACTTGCGCGCCCACGGAAGACTTGCACGCCTTTCAAGACTTGCGCGCCCCTATTTTTTTTGGGTGCCCATCTTGCCCATTTTACCCCTCTTAAGCCATTACACCTTTCCTTTTCAAGATTCAGTCTTCAAGACACACTTCAAATCCATTTATGGCATGATTTCTTGATTTGACTTCCTTATATGAAAGGAATTCGGTGGAATATCTCTCAAAACCTAGTGATTTATACATCTTTATGTCACCAAAGATTGAGAGTTCGTTCATTCAACCCTATCATTTAAGATGAGAGAATCCTTAACCTAGGTCTCCTTTTCAGGAATAATCCCCAGTTATAAATCCTTTAATTTGGGCATCCTCCTCAAGAGTAAGCCCCAATCATAGTCCTTTAATATGGGCATCCTCCTCAGGAGTAAGCCCCAATGTCAATTATGGGCATCCTTCTCAGGAGTAAGCCCCAAACCTTAATCCCTAACCTAGGTCTCCTTTTCAGGAATAAGACTCAGTCATAAACTTGGGCTTCCTTTTCAGGAGTAAGCCCCAAGTCCCCTAACCTGGGCCTCCTTTTTAGGAGTAAGTCCCAGTCATATTCTTGGGCTTCCTTTTCAGGACTAAACCCCATGTCCCTTAATTTTTATTAACCAGTCCTAAATTATGTTTGATATGGGGTTCCTTCTCAGGAGTAAAACCTAATTATCAATCCTCTCCTAATTTGGGTTTCCTTCTCAGGAATAAGTCCCAAGTTAGAGTATTCAAATCTCCATAAAGCACATATACCTTTATGGACCCTGTTCCTCACTACTGGAAAATGGGTCTATACCCATGGTTTTGTGTATAACCGTGGGTATAGGCCCCCCCTATACCCACGGTTTTTGGAAACCGTGGGTATAGGGATAGTATCGAGACCTATACCCACGGTTCATGGACAAACTGTGGGTATAGGTTGTTTTTGAAGACCTATACCCACGGTTTTGTCAAAACCGTGGGTATAGGTGTTGTTTAGCAGACCTATACCCACGGTTTTTGAAAACCGTGGGTATAGGTGGTATATTTTTCAAAGACCTATACCCACGGTTTTTCAAAACCGTGGGTATAGAGTTCCCGCGTTATGGAGGGAACAAAAAATTCCGTGGGACGAAATTTTTTTTTTTGATGAAAAGACGATCATAAGTAATATAGATATATAGATACGAAATTTTAAATCGCATAATATGTTTAGGTTAGTTGGTCAGTACCTCACATGCCTCAGTATAGGTCGCGGGTTCGAAAATCAGCGTGTTTTATTTTTTGATTATAGAAGATATATTAATATAAGAATAAAGAAGTATAATTATATAACAATTGGTTTCTTAGCTCAGTTGGTCCCTGTGACTGGGCAGCGAAAGGGAGGCGCGGGTTCGAAACCCACTGGAGTTTTGTTTTCGATTATAACTATTATATTAACATATTAAAATAAAATTATGAATATATATCAATAGCGGCGTTAGGTCAGTTGGTCACTTGGTGCGGCGCGGGATTCACGTGCTACGCGGGTTCAAATCCTCCCAGCAGCGTTTTTTAAATTTATTTCCTGTCATTCGAAATCTGTGGATTATATTAATATATATTTGTTGATATATGTATATTTAACAAATAGAAATTGTAGGTGTGTTGGTCTTGTGGTGAGGTGCGGTAGTGAGGTGTTGCTGGGTTGCAGGTTCGAATTCCAGCAGCGCCCAATTTCTGATTTTTAATACCCCACGGTTTGGAAACCGTGGGGATTGGTGTGTGCCACGCTGGAGCAGCGTGGTCCTCCCTTTGAAAAGGCTATACCCACGGTTCTGCTAAACCGTGGGTATAGGGTGAGACCCCTATACCGACGCCACTCAGCCCCACGGTTCCCCAAACCGTGGGTATAGCCTATACCCACGGTTTTGGGGGCTATACCCACGGTTTTGAACCGTGGGTATAGGTCGTTTTTCCAGTAGTGCCTGGATTTTATCCCTAAAAGTAAATCCTAAACCTTCATCTATTTGGGAAGTCATACATACATAAGCCCCAAACAATTTCTTATGATTGCATCTATCATGACACAATTTTCTATTTTATTGCCAATACCTCTTGTTTCTCACACCGAGCATGACTCACGTGAGCTTAGAGTGTAAAAGTAATTATGACATTCTTCTTTGAGCCATTAATCATAAACATCATACTCCATTACTCGAACTACGTGGGTTCTGATTCCTTTTCGAAAACAAAGGATACGTAGGTAGCCCATTTATGGGTTCGATCCCAACTTTGAAATAATCCATGTCCTTCTGAATGACGATAAACATCAGGTGCCCCACTGAGTGGCTTTAAAACCAGCCTGGTCATCATAATGACCAAGAGACTTTTATATAAATGTTTTTAAGGATACCATTGACCAAGAATCTCTAAACAGATATAGATGATTCTCTATTGATGAAGAACCTCGAATACATATAAAAGACTCTCTAAATTTCTTGCATATTTAATCATTGATTGTTAAAACTAAAGGAAAGCTCATTTTATACTTGGTAATGTAATAAGGATTCACGAACATAACTTAAATCTATAAAGAGAGTCCCGGAGTAGACAATAATTCCCCTCAAAAAGGTGTGATGAGTCCGACCTCCCATCCTCTCGACCAATAAAAATTCCTAATCCTCATTAGTCCACAAGCTAATGAGCGCCTACCTTTGGAATGTAGGTCTAAACGGATGTGGAATCATTGGATGTTTCCGGTTCTACGAACAAACCCGCTAGAAACCGATCAGAACGTTTCAATCTCCCGTCCAGGAGGTCATCCCAGAAATCCGTGCGAAACATTCATCTATCTAGTATTTCAAAAATATACTAAAATACTATAATAATAGATTCACCTTTCCAAATAAAAAAACATCTCCTTATATGTAAGGACCAGACCCCTAGTTTCCCAAAGCCAGTTAATTAATTTATTACATTGGAATATAATCATTTAATATTCAAATTGGAGGACCCATATTTATAGTTGTATTTGCAATAAGTTACCTATATATGTTCATCATTACAATTTCAAATGGAAATACAACATATATGTTTTATTGGGAACATCAACCACTATATATTTATACTAAGAGATCATTCATAAAAAATATTCATGTCCTAAGAAGATAAAACATTAGAAAGGGGTGAACACAAATTCTCAATACGAGTAAGAAACACACCGGGAGATAACATACACACAAAAAATTGTAATGATGAATAATTGGAATCAAATCCCTTTACAAATAATAAATTGAACGCATTGTGGAAGGAATATGAGATGGGTAAATAATGACATAATTAAACATAATAATGAGTATTCTATTACTCATATAACCACATGAAAATTTAATTAATAGCTTCCTAATGAGGGAATTCCATTTTCCAAACATTTTTAAACAAACAATTCGGGGCTTGGCTAAGATGCCTAAAAATAATTAAGGGCCTCGGCAAAAACCATATCTCAAAATGGGAAAGTCCTTGACCATGTCCATATCTATTTGTCTCATGAAAAATTCTGATTCATAAATGTAGATATAGATGGTCCCATCTGTCACATAGTATGTCCAACTCATTAATCATATGAACAAGGATAAACATAATCTATATATACAGAGGAGATGAAAATAAATTTCAACAATCTCTAAAACAATTAGTATCCATTCTGAGTAATAATATTAATGGTATAAAAATAGCACATCCATAGTCAAATTGATTATAATAAATTCAATATAATATTAAATACGATATTAGTAAATATTAGTTCTAATAAAATATATTAATAAAAAATAATGTTCAAATAGATGAAAATACACTTATAAAATTGTCGAGAAATTCTTGAGATAATTACTCTTTTACTTCGAAATTAAGTGTTTGATTGGAAAAATATTTTTATAAAACCAAAAATGAAGTAAGATAGTAATTTGACAATAAAATGTGATATTTCATAAAAATTATTTTTTCTAGAACCAGATTATAGAGTTCACTTGAAAAAGGGTAAGCTTTTCAGAAATTCCTTTGAGTCGGGCTTGTATTTCGGGAAATAATTTAGAAATAACCTTTTAAATAATAGAATTTTCCATAAATAAAGATGGTATTCTAGATGTTACTCATTTATATAAAAATCAAACAAAATTTATGAGGAGTAGATAATAACTAATAATAATTTAATTGAAGTATGTAGATAATAAAATTAACCTGAATGAAAATGGAGGTTCGGGTGTAAAACCCTTAACTAAAGCAGTAATGTTACACTCTTGACCTTATAGACCTAGAATATGAAATTACTCATTAATAACATAATTAATAACCTATTATACATTTATTTAGTTTATCATTATTTTTTAGTACATTTATTTCTTTATTGATATCTTACAGTATAGAATTTCATTATTTTAGAGTATTTGTATTTTTGATTTTCATAATCTGTTCACTTGTTTTATGGTAATGGAGTACATGTGGAATGAATATATATCACCAGAATTGAAATTATATATTATTTATGATCAACTAAAAATATTAATGGTTATATAAACCATTTTTTACATGGAATGATGATGAATCATTGGATGAAATATTAATGATATTCACTTATATTATTTGGTGGTATTTGGATTATTACAAACAAGTTTTGTCGTATAAATTAATACTATGTACATATAATGGTTCAAGAATATTAAGTAAGTTATAATACATATATTTTAGTATATTTCATTCATCAAAATGGTTTCAGGACCAGTAATGAAAGAGATATTGATGATTGAAAATTCCTCATCCACATAGGTTTTAAATTAGAACCCCCAGGACGATGATTTCATTTATTTAAGAGAGATAGTAATAATGTTCATAATGGTTATTAATTTTAAATTGTATAATTAAACTATATAGATTATACTGCTATTATAATGTTCAATACGATATATGAGGATAGCAGATAAGAGGAGAATATAAAAATTTGAAATGAAACTAAATGAAAAAGAATGGTGCATTACCTCTTGTAATAACCTCCTTGAGAACCCCTTTAAAGGAAGGGGTTTTGGCCTTTTGGAAAAACCAGGAGCTCATGAACGTGGGGTGTGACATGGGAAGCATATTTGGGCTAATCATTTAAGAGATTCATGGTTTAGAGTAATGAAGAGGTGATGGATTTGGGGGGGGGGGGTTATAATGGAGAAGAGAAGTAATTTTTGAATATCTTATTCAATATTTTATTATTTCCCTCAAGACAACTAGTCTTATTATTTCATGGGACCCCTAATAGTAATAAGTGAATTTGAGTTCAGTATAAGTGTAATGTCTCAGATTTTCCATGTATTATTTTTAAATATTACGTGGAATTATTTCGAAACCGGGTGCGAAAACTACACCTCATTCTGAGCCCTAGTGAGCATGGAATGGTGGTTTGAACTTTTTTTAAGTTAAGTGAGTCAACACCTATGTGTGGTAGTGGAAGTTTACAAACGGATGCATAGATTAAAAAAGAAAGGGTTTCATTGTGTACAGGGCAATGAAATTACCTAAGAACAAGCCTAACCTTGATCGGCATGAGTCGAGGGAAAAATTTAATTTTCAGGCATTTTAATTAAAATAAAATAAAATAAATTCTCAAGTTTATTTTATTTCTTTTGTGGAATCATCTTCTGCAGTGTGGAAACAGGGAAGCTATTTCGTTAATAAATTCCATGTCACAATGGCTTATGAAATAGCCACATGACTCATTAATTCAGCGGTGTAAAAGAATGTAGAAACACTTTTCCCTTTTTAATGGGTTGAGTGATTAGTAGTCGTTGACGAATTTTTGAGGGTATGATCTGGAGAAATTTTTGGAGCCTTGGAGGATACTCTAGACAAAAAATGATAATTAATCGAAGTAATGAATCATTGTTCTAAAGAAGATGAATGGTATCGATGACGACGGCAGTGCGGCACGACAATTGTTCTTCTACCGGTTTAATGTAGGGGTTTGTTATTTGAATTATTTTCCCTGTTTATGATTTTAAAAGATGGACGTGGATCAACCATGAACAATTTTATCCTCGGATTTGTTGCTTCTTGCTGGAGGATTTTATCGGGATGATTTGGGGAATTGATCCTTGTTGATTTTGTTGTTTGATTTCTGATCGGATTAAGCCTACTAACGGGAGAAAATCAATGTCGTGATGAATGACGGCGGAGGATTGTTCATCATGTTGTTTTATTTTATTTTTTACCCTTCGTACATTGTGTTCTTCATGTTCTTCACGGGTGAGGAACAATGGATCTTTGAGCATTCGTTTTGTGATGCAAAGATCCCAAAATAATGACTCGACACCATAACGATCATCTGGAGGTGTGAAGACAATGGTGGGCGATGAATCGGCTCAGATCAGAATCAGTTATTCATCGAACGATCTTCACTCGGGAAAATAAAAACTTGTTTTCAGAGCCAATTGGAGGTCCAAAAACATAGGAAGCAGCTTCATGGTGATGGTGTGACCAAAACCCATGAGTTTTGTGGCAATCGGACGACCAAATCGATGAATGGGCCATCACGGAAGGCGTGATGGCAGAAGGCCACGATTATGGAAATTTCCATAATACGCAGCGTGTACTCTTGAAGACTATGTTTTCTATTTATTTCGGCGACAACAAGGGTTTTGGCTGTTATAGAGGAATCACACAGCGTGCGGCCCTGGTCACTTGGTGTGTTGCACCTTCCCCGACGATCGGTGTGTATTTTGTGTAGTACACTGACACAGGTTGGACTACATGACTTCAGGTGACATGGCATGTACAGTATGGAAGAGGCGGCTATGTGGAACTCTCCGTGTATCCAGGGGTACACAGACACGAGATGGAGTACATGACTTTGTACTCTATCACATGGCTATGCGAGGACAGTAACACCGGTCACCCCATGTACTGATTACACGGTTTGGAGTACATGGGTCGATTACCATGTACGGGGAGATGGCCAGTATACACGTAGCCAACCCCAGCTACTCGGACACGACATGTACACCTTACTACATGCCATGTACAATGTTTTCTATATGTCCAGACTTACGACATGGGCCGTTGTACACGGGCAGTACCCGGGGGTCAGACAACATGTCGTGTAACTATTCTACACACCGTTTACTTCCTGGGAAATAGAATGGTCCTCTTGTTCACTGTATCTTGGACAACGTTCTTTTGGGTTAGTGCCCCTTCTTCTAGTTCACCTAAAGATCAGGAATCGTTCCCTTCTACAAGAGTATGATCTCTTTAGTAGGACATTCTGTGATAGAGTCAGGCATCCATCCGAGAGTCCCGAATTGAGATCCTCTATCCATTATTGACCATAGGTATAGTCCATCATCGACGTGACCAACTCCATCGGGGGTTGATCCTCTACCTATCAGGTGAATTCTGGATGAGTCGCAGTATCCACCATGGCCCTGGAAGTGATCATCATCTGTGTATCATGATCATTCCCACTTAAGAGTGTGTCTCCATTAATGATTGAATCTATCTACCATAACCTTCTCACTCAAGAGTATGCCTCCCATAATTAGTGTAACTACCTCTTGTGATGGTTCCCGACGAACAGTACTCCTCAGAAGGATGTCATCAGTGCTATAAGACCTATAGAGTGTGTTCTCCTAGAACAAGTGCTTCGTGGAATCATCGAAATGAACCCCTAGTTAGGGTATGTAGTTTTGTGACTTTTCTCTAGTCCACGGGTCTGGGTTTTGAGTTGATCAGGTTTGTGATATATGTTTTGTAGAAATATACTATGAATAGATGATTGTTCCTTATGTTTGTGAACTAATTTTTGGTTTTCTAGATCCTCTACAGAGTATTGCTATACTCAACAATGCATGGGCGTTTCCCACACATGTCATGTCTTCTGTAGACGAATAGCCTTATAACAGAGTCCATAGATGACCCCGCAGGACCGAGATTTCAAATTTCTCTATAGGCTAAGGCATTCATACAACTATGAGTAGAAGACTCATTACCTTTTTGTGTTTACAGGTTAATCTTTTCAGTTTTCAGACATTCGTTTTGGTGGGCTTGTATTCTAGCCCAGTTTACTTTCAGTACTTTACCTTCTGTCATACTTTTTTGGTTGGGTTTGGTTGTATGCATGCAATTTTTATTCCTTGGTGTTTTTACATTTCAGAATTTGTGGGCTTGGAGATGGGTTCATTTGTACAGGTACTTAGGAAATGCCTCCCATGATTAGTAATATGCCTACTCTGTAACAGCCCAAGATTTTATAAAAAAATATTCTTTTTAATTTTATTAATGTCTTGTATTGTACGCTACACCAAAAGGAGCTTGCACAACACGCATCCTTGTCTTACCTTGCATTACACGCAATCGCGACCTTCCTCGATAGCGTGTGTAATACGCAATACCGAGTTTCACTAAATAACGATGTGCTATTAAAATATTATTAAAACTAGCCGTTATGAATAGTAATAACCACTTTTTAAAATTCTGTAAATCTTATTATTCAAAATGAACTTCATTCTTGGATTCGGAGTATCGATTTTAGCCTAAGGTGAAATTTTGGTACTTTTCGGATAACTTTCATATTCTGATGAATAGTGAAAATTACTAAATTATAATTAAAAACAACTTTTTTAATCGAAATAATTAATAGTGATAAATTATTAATTTTAGTGGTTTTAAAGTATATTTAGAATATATTTTTACAATTTAATACAATGTTGGTCATTGGTTGTAATTTCACATTTAAACCAGACATAATCAAGTGTCAATCTTTTGATATATATTGTTTCCTAAAAACACGCTATTTATTTTAACAGCAGGATTTAATTATAAAATTAATTAATGCAACTTCTATGTTATGAATTTGGTAAAATAGATTTCATTTTTGAATTCGGAATATGAAATATAGCTTAGGATGAAATTTTGGCATTGTTCTGAAAAACATCAATTTTTGATTAATAGTGAAACTACTAAGTGGTAGTTAAAAAAACTGAATTTTTCATAAAACATAATTTTGCCGCTTCTGTGAATGGAATTTCGAAAATCCGAGAGACACGGTTAATATCAAGGACTAAAATGTGGTTCAATGAGATGAAAATAATTTTTTGGTGAATAGTAACTTTTTACTTTTTTTACCGCGGTTAATAGTAAATAGGGTAACTAAGGGTAAATATGATATTACTATTACCCTAACACATGTCCAAATTCTATTGGAAAAGTGTAATTCGACCAAAAACAAACTTAGGAATAAAATATGACCATTTAGGCCCACTTGGATTAGATTAGGACATTTATTAATAATTTATTTAAAGAAGGGTTAAAATAGTTAAAATCAAAGTTTAATAAGTAAATCATTTTTAATATGGGGTTATACATAAGATAAATTCGACTATAAATATTCATTATAAAGATAAAACGATTTCCTACATGATGGTATTTTATTTGTAATTTTTAGACATCAAAAAATATAATTTATTTATGACACAAAGATGATGCAGTAATTATCTTATTAATGAAATATTGACATAATTGATAATATAAATACCAAAATAAATGTAATTTAAGACTTTTTATGAATTCCACTAATTTTCTAGGTTACTATGATATATTATTGTTGATTTAATCAACTTGTTTCGAACATATAATTCTGTTACGACTTTCACAAAAATCATATATCAAATAGTGTCAAAATTAACACAAAAGAGTTTTTAAATCAAATATTATATTATTAATTGTTATTTTATTCATAAAAATCTAAGGTTCGGCCAAATGACTTAGATAAGGATATATGTATTAATAATATACAATTTGGGGTTCGTTTGGCATGTTATAGTAATTTTATTAACCATGTAGTGAAAGAAAACAAAAAGACACGGTAAAAGTTAAATTATTTAACTTAGAGTTAAATCTAATTGATAAGGTTAAAATAAGAACCTAAACTTGTCTAAATCTTATTGGTTGATAGGATTTCGACCCATCCCCACTTTAGCTTCGATATAAGACCCTTTGGAACCATTATAAACCGATTTTGACTTTAATATAAAATAATATTTTGAGATATTCCTAAGGTGCCCCTCTCCTCCCCTATAAAAGGACACCTCCTCCCCCTCCTCCTCACACCAATTTGAGCACTCAAGCTCGGCCAACCCCTGACAATTTCTCCTCTACACTTCCCTAGAAACATCCTAGAGGTTCTGGTCTTCCTCAAAGACCAAATTTAGTGCCCTAAGAGGAGGTCTCAAAGAGGCACTTCAAAGAAGAGGTAATTACCGTTACCAATTCTTTCATCTTTATTTCTTCTTCCACTTCTTCTTCTTAGGTTGTTTCATTATGAAGTAATAACATCAGTATCACTCATATACTGATATGTTATTATAAGTATGAAACAACCCTATTTCATCATCTATCCATCCTGCGGAAAAAGAAATCACCGCGCGTGCGTACGTACGGAATACCGTCTCCACGCCGTGGTGTAATCTATTTTCCACCACCACCTTACATGGATGGGTATAATGGTGTAAAGAATAACTATACATAGTTATTAAAACATCATATTGATTCTGATATATTTTATAATCCACTCCAATTAAATTCAATATTTATAGAAATGATATCATCGCTCGTGCGTACGTACGGAATACCATCTCCACGACGCGATGAGATTCATTCTCCATGTTAACCATTTAAGAATGATTATAATGTATATATAAGAAATAATAATGAAATATATGACATTATAAAGCTACTGGATTTATGTATATATATACATATGTATGTCATCTACTTACTTCCATTTCAAGACAATAAGGAAAGGAAAACAACGTTCATGCGTACGTACGGACTACCGTCTCCATGAACGGTGTTTTTCATTTTATTTATCTACCTATTATATATATATATATACTGAATATATATGATATATAAATCATATTTTATATTCTGGAAGTAAGTAAATCATGATATAAGTAATAATGATGTCAAGAACAACAGGTCAAAACACCTACGATAAATGAAACGATTTTACCCAAAACGCTTCTTTAACATGGAATTTACAAAAGAACGGGTAATATAATGTCATAAGTGAACCATATATGATATCATAAAAATGAATATGATTCTGTAATAAGTCAATGACATTATTTAAATCATTATACAGGAGGTTCGGACACATACAAAGCAAATCGGACCTAAGGTAAGGGAAATATCACAATCTCATTTTTATCCGAGATTGTTTATTCGTAAGTATTTACTGGGGTGTATTTTATCATCCACATCCATGTTTCATCAATATGTAATATTATTTCCATCCACCTACAATTGTTTAAATCCATTTTTACCCTTCGGTGAGTTTTTAGTAATATGTATGAAAGGAATATTTTGTCATTTTTCGTACGAGGTACTTTTTGACTTTTCCGATAAAAGTACGAAGAATGTTTTTTTTACTTATACGGCATGAATGGATTTTTAAAACATTATTTCCAAGAATCTTCCTTTACAAGTTTTCAAGTTTATTTTTAATCAACTTCTTTTAGTTTTAAATTGTAAGACATGTTAAGAAAGGAAAATGTTTTTGAAGTAGAAAGGATATTTTCCTCAAGAATGGATTTCAAGTATTTTATCAAAATTATTTTCCATCTAAGATAATAAAAGGGTTCTGTTTTTATCCCTATTATTAAATTTATTTGTTCATGTTGTGATGGAATTATTTTTATGAATTCCTTTATCTTATATGAATTGATTTATGATGTCATGATGTTTCAAGAATCCCATTTTTGTTATATGTGTTATGCGATGATGTATGTTTTATGATTATGTGGCACACATAAGAAAGGATTCATTATAAGATGGGTGGGACCTATATCCCCCTCCAATGCATTGGGTAATGATTTTATATCTCATGAGATAGACATGGCTGGAACGGAAGGTTATTTCGGTTCAGTGATACAGGACTGAAACGAGGAGTGAACTCGGTTCAGAAAGGGACTTTGTCCACTAAGATAGTCTTGGCAATGAGTCATGACTAACAAGAAATGATTTTCCATGATTATGTGTGCATGCCACAAAGATTCAAGTTTTATGTTATGATTATGGGGATCTCATTTTCACTTCTATGATTTATCCCATGTTATGATATTATGAGCTCTTTTGCAGGTTAAGATTTCCAAAAAGCTATGTTCTTTTGTATATGATGTGATTGATATTTCTTTTGTTTACCCTTACTGAGCATTTGAGCTCACCCTTTTATGTTTTCTTTTCCCCAGGATATAAAGAAAGGTTTATAGGTAAAAAAAAGGGAAGATCTTTATGGGAGATATTGAAGATCTTTCACCACGATTAGAAGATTACGTTCCGAGTTTCCAAAGACACTAAACTATTACGATCCTTGTGTGTGTGTTTTTGTTATGTACTAAGTATTCCGCAAAAGTAATGTAATGTCCATGTACGATAAGCTTCGGGCCTCTACAGTTGGTATCAGAGGAAAGGTTTAGTCAACCTTTGGAAACTAGGATGCGAAAATGTTAGTGAGATCCCTAGAGATATTTCTAAGGTATGTCTAGGGATGTCCCTAGGGATAAGTATACGTATAGGTTATAGTAATAGAATTACGCTAACGATCATATAATTAAACCTAAGATGTTGGATATTGAAGGTACTCCCCCTTTATTATGTTGTTTTCCCTATCATGATTTTTTCCTCTCACACTATTCTTTTTGGGTTTTAGACGATGGCTGGAACCCGAAGGAACCGTGTTGATCAATGCAATGGACAATGCAATGATTGCCCTCCTGAACAAAGAAATGTTATGGGAGATGGAGTGCAAAATCTTATTGCTATACTTACACAAGCTATGAATCATTCTGGACTTCTAAATGAGCAGAGAAGGGAACAATATTCTATTGAGTCCTTCATGAGGCAACGTCCACCTTCTTTCAGTGGGACTTCCGATCCACTTGTTGCTGAACAATGGATCAGTACCACTGAAAAGATATTTTCAGTTCTTCAATGTTCTGAACATGATAAAGTCATCTTAGCAGTATATCGTTTGGAAGGTGAAGCTGATCAATGGTGGAATCTTATCAAGAATACGAGGCCAAGGGATGAAATTGAGTCCATGGAATGGGACGAGTTCAAGAACTTGTTTTTCAGTAAGTACTTCCCTCGTATTCTTCGAACAAAGATGGAGAAAGAGTTTCTTGAACTGAAGCAAAGGGACGATGAATCTGTTGGTACCTATGAAGCAAATTTTACAAGACTTGCAAGGTATGCTTCTGGAATTATCATCCAACCTGAAAGTAAAGTTGATCGATTTTTCAGTGGCTTAAAACCAAGTCTTCGAAGGGCATTAGCTATAAGAGACTTCAGTAGCTATGAAGAAATTGTGCGTTGTGCTATCAAGGTAGAAATGGAAGTTGGTGTTACATATCCATCTCATGGTTTTGACAAGAAACGAAAGATGGAGTTCAAGGAGAAATCTCAGAATAATGGTGAAAAGAAGATGAATGTTTCCTTATGCACAAAGTGTGGAAAGAAGCATGGTGGAGATTGTCTTAAAGGGACTAGAAAATGTTTTAAGTGTGGAAAAGAAGGTCATCGAGCAGCTGAGTGTCGAAGTAATGGAAAAAGGGTTTCTAATGATGTGAATAAAGCAAACACTGCAGAGAACGCACCGCCAACACTTCAATGCTTCAAGTGCAAGGAAATGGGGCATTATGCTAATAATTGCCCTAATCCAAGGGTTAGTGATGATCGACATGAGCAACCACTGAAGGCAAAGGACAAAGGGAAATCACATGCGATCACTATTGGCAATGTTGAATGTGACAACGATGTGGTGGAATGATTAAGTGTTTATGTAATGGGATAATGTTGTATCATTGAGTATTGCAATATTTGTTGATGTGGTATTCAAAGTGATTGAGATATTTTTTGGAAATAAGATGATATGCGCATAATGAAGACGAGAAAATGAAAGGTTTAATAGTATTCATGAGCTCATGATTGATATAAGGACTAAGTGATATCATGGTTTGAGTATATAGAATTTTGAGGATTTTGGTATGTGGAAAGTGTTAACTTTTAACTACACTCATGTTTTCACTATGGTATTCAAGAGAATACACGATTAAGGACTTTGAATGTTTGGAATGTGACCAACAAGACATATCTTATGATATGTGGGGATCAACGACAGTATTAAATCTCTGGTAATCGATGTCACTATATTATGAGAGTGGACTGCAGTATTATGTATAAGCCTAAAGATTAGACTGGATTATGTTGGACATAAGTTAGTATTGTTTATGGATAGAAGATTTTCGATATTATTGATGGGATGTTATAGTAACGCAGTTTTAGAAAAAAGGACAACCTGCAGGACGGGCGACAGCCCATCGCTTCGGACAAGGCTGTAGGAATCGAACCCACAACCGAAGTGCGACTGGCCTTTATCGCCTACCACTGGCCTACAGGAAGTCCCTGTTTAGTAGAAACTAGTTTTATTATATTAAGCAGTATGATATATGAAGTATAAGTCCATTTTAGAAACCATATGTGATTAATCTCACTATAGATCGACTTATGTATATAATTTTTACTAACCTTTTGTTTGAGACAGATGGAATGACTCGTCATTCTATCACATGATCTGCTTACACTTCACGAATAACAAATTCAACTTCATTTATTTAAGAGATGAAGTAGAAATTGTTCAAGGCACGAACAAAAGTGAGATTGTACCAAAATAAAGTAAGTATTTATTCTAAGCAAATTTTCAACTTTAGGGAAATGATCTTGAAAACCAAAAAAAATGTTGTCCTAGTGATCTTATACCTGATTAATCAGATGGTACCTTATATCATCACAAATCTATGGATTTGTGATTACTGGCTTTTCCATAGCCATGTTCTCTACCACTCTCCATCAGAACATGATGGTTAGATTTCTCTTCCATATCCATATTTTCACCTATGTGGAAACCCAATGATTAGTTTATTTGGGTAACCGTTACGTTTCATACTTTTGTTTTTAAAGATTGGTTTTGATATTCCTTTTTACGATGTGGGTTTCTATTAAAGAAACTTTCGAATAGTAAACCATTTATAACCCCGACGAATTTCGAGGGCGAAATTCATTTTAAGGGGGGTAGAATGTAACAGCCCAAGATTTTATAAAAAAATATTCTTTTTAATTTTATTAATGTCTTGTATTGTACGCTACACCAAAAGGAGCTTGCACAACACGCATCCTTGTCTTACCTTGCATTACACGCAATCGCGACCTTCCTCGATAGCGTGTGTAATACGCAATACCGAGTTTCACTAAATAACGATGTGCTATTAAAATATTATTAAAACTAGCTGTTATGAATAGTAATAACCAATTTTTAAAATTCTGTAAATCTTATTTTTCAAAATGAACTTCATTCTTGGATTCGGAGTATCGATTTTAGCCTAAGGTGAAATTTTGGTACCTTTCGGATAACTTTCATATTCTGATGAATAGTGAAAATTACTAAATTATAATTAAAAACAACTTTTTTAATCGAAATAATTAATAGTGATAAATTATTAATTTGAGTGGTTTTAAAGTATATTTAGAATATATTTTTACAATTTACTACAATGTTGGTCATTGGTTGTAATTTCACATTTAAACCAGACATAATCAAGTGTCAATCTTTTGATATATATTGTTTCCTAAAAACACGCTATTTATTTTAACAGCAGGATTTAATTATAAAATTAATTAATGCAACTTCTATGTTATGAATTTGGTAAAATAGATTTCATTTTTGAATTCGGAATATGAAATATAGCTTAGGATGAAATTTTGGCATTGTTCTGAAAAACATCAATTTTTGATGAATAGTGAAACTACTAAGTGGTAGTTAAAAAAACTGAATTTTTCATAAAACTTAATTTTGCCGCTTCTGTGAATGGAATTTCGAAAATCCGAGAGACACGGTTAATATCAAGGACTAAAATGTGGTTCAATGAGATGAAAATATTTTTTTGGTGAATAGTAACTTTTTACTTTTTTTACCGCGGTTAATAGTAAATAGGGTAACTAAGGGTAAATATGATATTACTATTACCCTAAAACATGTCCAAATTCTATTGGACAAGTGTAATTCGACCAAAAACAAACTTAGGAATAAAATATGACCATTTAGGCCCACTTGGATTAGATTAGGACATTTATTATTAATTTATTTAAAGAAGGGTTAAAATAGTTAAAATCAAAGTTTAATAAGTAAATCATTTTAAATATGGGGTTATACATAAGATAAATTCGACTATAAATATTCATTAGAAAGATAAAAAGATTTCCTACATGATGGTATTTTATTTGTAATTTTTAGACATCAAATAATATAATTTATTTATGACACAAAGATGATGCAGTAATTATCTTATTAATGAAATATTGACATAATTGATAATATAAATACCAAAATAAATGTAATTTAAGACTTTTTATGAATTCCACTAATTTTATAGGTTACTATGATATATTATTGTTGATTTAATCAACTTGGTTCGAACATATAATTCTGTTATGACTTTCACAAAAATCATATATCAAATAGTGTCAAAATTGACACAAAAGAGTTTTTAAATCAAATATTATATTATTAATTGTTATTTTATTCCTAAAAATCTAAGGTTCGGCCAAATGACTTAGATAAGGATATATGTATTAATAATATACAATTTGGGGTTCGTTTGGCATGTTATAGTAAGTTTATTAACCATATAGTGAAAGAAAACAAAAAGACACGGTAAAAGTTAAATTATTTAACTTAGAGTTAAATCTAATTGATAAGGTTAAAATAAGAACCTAAACTTGTCTAAATCTTATTGGTTGATAGGATTTCGACCCATCCCCACTTTAGCTTCGAAATAAGACCCTTTGGAACCATTATAAACCGATTTTGACTTTAATATAAAATAATATTTTGAGATATTCCTAAGGTGCCCCTCTCCTCCCCTATAAAAGGACACCTCCTCCCCCTCCTCCTCACACCAATTTGAGCACTCAAGCTCGGCCAACCCCTGCCAATTTCTCCTCTCCACTTCCCTAGAAACATCCTAGAGGTTCTGGTCTTCCTCAAAGACCAATTTTAGTTCCCTAAGAGGAGGTCTCAAAGAGGCACTTCAAAGAAGAGGTAATTACCGTTACCAATTCTTTCATCTTTATTTCTTCTTCCACTTCTTCTTCTTAGGTTGTTTCATTATGAAGTAATAACATCAGTATCACTAATATACTGATATGTTATTATAAGTATGAAACAACCCTATTTCATCATCTATCCATCCTGCGGAAAAAGAAATCACCGCGCGTGCGTACGTACGGAATACCGTCTCCACGCCGTGGTGTAATCTATTTTCCACCACCACCTTACATGGATGGGTATAATGGTGTAAAGAATAACTATACATAGTTATTACAACATCATATTGATTCTGATATATTTTATAATCCACTCCAATTCAATTCAATATTTATAGAAATGATATCATCGCTCGTGCGTACGTACGGAATACCGTCTCCACGACGCGATGAGATTCATTCTCCATGTTAACCATTTAAGAATGATTATAAAGTATATATAAGAAATAATAATGAAATATATGACATTATAAAGCTACTGGATTTATGTATATATATACATATGTATTTCATCTACTTACTTCCATTTCAAGACAATAAGGAAAGGAAAACAGCGTTCATGCGTACGTACGGACTACCGTCTCCATGAACGGTGTTTTTCATTTTATTTATCTACCTATTATATATATATATATATATACTGAATATATATGATATATAAATCATATTTTATATTCTGGAAGTAAGTAAATCATGATATAAGTAATAATGATGTCAAGAACAACAAGTCAAAACACCTACGATAAATGAAACGATTTTACCCAAAACGCTTCTTTAACATGGAATTTACAAAAGAACGGGTAATATAATGTCATAAGTGAACCATATATGATATCATAAAAATGAATATGATTCTGTAATAAGTCAATGACATTATTTAAATCATTATACAGGAGGTTCAGACACATACAAAGCAAATCGGACCTAAGGTAAGGGAAATATCACAATCTCATTTTTATCCGAGATTGTTTATTCGTAAGTATTTACTGGGGTGTATTTTATCATCCACATCCATGTTTCATCAATATGTAATATTATTTCCATCCACCTACAATTGTTTAAATCCATTTTTACCCTTCGGTGAGTTTTTAGTAATATGTATGAAAGGAATATTTTGTCATTTTTCGTACGAGGTACTTTTTGACTTTTCCGATAAAAGTACGAAGAATGTTTTTTCACTTATACGGCATGAATGGATTTTTAAAACATTATTTCCAAGAATCTTCCTTTACAAGTTTTCAAGTTTATTTTTAATCAACTTCTTTTAGTTTTAAATTTTAAGACATGTTAAGAAAGGAAAATGTTTTTGAAGTAGAAAGGATATTTTCCTCAAGAATGGATTTCAAGTATTTTATCAAAATTATTTTCCATCTAAGATAATAAAAGGGTTCTGTTTTTATCCCTATTATTAAATTGATTTGTTCATGTTGTGATGGAATTATTTTTATGAATTCCTTTATCTTATATGAATTGATTTATGATGTCATGATGTTTCAAGAATCCCATTTTTGTTATATGTGTTATGCGATGATGTATGTTTTATGATTATGTGGCACACATAAGAAAGGTTTCATTATAAGATCGGTGGGACCTATATCTCCCTCCAATGCATTGGGTAATGATTTTATATCTCATGAGATAGACATGGCTGGAACGGAAGGTTATTTCGGTTCAGTGATACAGGACTGAAACGAGGAGTGAACTCGGTTCAGAAAGGGACTTTGTCCACTAAGATAGTCTTGGCAATGAGTCATGACTAACAAGAAATGATTTTCCATGATTATGTGTGCATGCCACAAAGATTCAAGTTTTATGTTATGATTATGGGGATCTCATTTTCACTTCTATGATTTATCCCATGTTATGATATTGTGAGCTCTTTTGCAGGTTAAGATTTCCAAAAAGCTATGTTCTTTTGTATATGATGTGATTGATATTTCTTTTGTTTACCCTTACTGAGCATTTGAGCTCACCCTTTTATGTTTTCTTTTCCCCAGGATATAAAGAAAGGTTTATAGGTAAAAAAAAGGGAAGATCTTTATGGGAGATATTGAAGATCTTTCACCACGTTTAGAAGATTACGTTCTGAGTTTCCAAAGACACTAAACTATTACGATCCTTGTGTGTGTGTTTTTGTTATGTGCTAAGTATTCCGCAAAAGTAATGTAATGTCCATGTACGATAAGCTTCGGGCCTCTACATACTCGGTGCTAGTCACCAGCCTCTGGCCTTTTGGAGGTGGTCTTGGGGAGTCACAGTGTAGGCCCCACAGGGACAGGTCGGGATAGAGAGGTATCAAAGGTGGTCAGTTCTAACTTAGGATAAAGAGTCTGGAAGATTGGTTTGGGGAAACAGTGTTAAGGGTTTTGAGTTTGGGTTTCAGGCCAGAGACTCCTATGGTGGTGTGGCGGCCGACATATCCATACACTAGGACCCTGATAACATTTTTTTCAACTCGATACACGAAGACATTGGTTTCGGGGAAATAAAAGAATGATACATGAATTATATAGGAATGGGTTGTGTTTTCCAAATCCTCTGTGTCAGCAATCAAGATATACTCCTTGACCATGGTAAATCCTATTTCATTACATGATGCCTCCACAATGCATACCCGCTAGGATTCAGCAGTGCTATCATGAGGTCGACCCCCTCAGTGACGAGGTGTTGATATAGGAACTAGTTCCCTAGGAATTTCTAGAAGGTGGTTCACCTGCTATGCCACCACCTGTGGAGGTGACAGGGGTACCTGCGGAACTAACCGATGAGGAGCGTAGGTTTAGGGCACTCCGTGAGTTTTAGAGACAGTGACCCCTCTGGTTCCGAGGTGAGCCTGATCCTCAAGTGGCTGAGGACTGGCATGAGGAGGTGATCGTAGTTTTCAATCTATGGAGGACACCAACAAACTAGATGGTGATCCTAGGAGTAATCCTTCTTCATGGTTCAGTGGGACAATGGTGGAGTCTAACCACATAGACTAACAATAAAGTGACTCTTTCATGGATGGATTTTGAGTGACTCTTTAGGGAGTAGTTCTCTCCTGTTACACTGAGATCCATACACATCAATGAGCTTCTCTAGCTCCTGCCCGGCAGTATGACAATAGGTGACTATTCATCTAGGTTCACCAAGCACACCCAGTACTCGATGCATATGGTCATCGATCAGTACTTCAGAGCTCAGACCTTTGAGCAAGGTCTACGACGAGACATCTAAGATATTTCCTTGCCTCTATTAATATAAAATTATTTGTCAGTTCTCGATAAATCCTTGGTGATCGAGTGTTTTTTGGCAGACCAGAGACAGAAGACGACGGACAGCATTAGGCAGAGAGGTGCGGAGACCCTGGCAGCAGGGATCCTACATCAAGGTTAGGGATCTGTAAGTGGTAAGCATCATAAGAGGACCTAGGATATAGGATTAAAAGTTCATGTCCCTTAGGGTTGATCCAGTCAGTCTAGGGAGAAGCAATTTTATGCGTGCGACGGTAGGGGACATCTCACTAGAGATTGTCTGACCCGTCGAGCTAGTGATAGGGAAGTGGTGGATGGACCACCAAGGTAGAGGGAAAGAGTGGAGCAGACAGACCCACTAGGTGGCGGACGTGGTTAAGAAGTAGGGAGATATGTGAGTGGTGGCAGATTCTTTGACTTACTTCTACCACCACCCCTAGGAGGTCCTCACCGGGCTCAAGGAGCTGGGGGATAGGGGCGGGGACAGCAGCATGCGGTCAAGGCATACGACCCAGGGGCACCATGGATGATTCGAGGTAAGATATTTGTCTTTTATACCTTAGTTGACTTACATATAGACATAGGTTCTAGTGATTCCCTCATATCCACATGTCTTGTACAAAACCTCGAGATTCCGGCTGAACCGTTGACTCGATCCTTACTCTTGGAGACATCTATGGGAGGTGACTTGACGGTCATGCACCTTTTCAGAAAATTCGACCATACAGTTGGAGGTGAGAGTTTTGGTTGGAACCTCTTGTTCGTAGCATCAAGGCCTTACGATGTCATTCTCATTATGGATTTTTTATCTTCGGCCCATTCCCAGATTGATTGTTTTAGGCGAAGAGTGTGTTGTGTCCGCCGTGATGAAATGGGGTTTTCCTTTGTCAGAGAAATGGAAACTCAGACAGTGTATAATGGGCTTATGAAAAGAAGGGTACATCCAATCACACATGAGATGGATAGCCTTGCCCTCAGAGAAGTGTATGTTGTGAGCTACCTGTTCCTAGTTGTAGGGGAGGAGTATGAGGGCGTCTTTCCCAAAGATGTTCCATGATTATCTCCCCACTGGTTAATTGACTTCTACATCGACTTACATCCCGGGACGACACCGATTTTCTTATCAGCATAATGGATGGGTCCCGTAGAGCTTCACGAGCAGAGGGTGCATTTGGAGGATTTGAAGAACAAGGGTTTTGTGAGACATAGTGTTTCACCCTGGGCTGCCCCAGTCGTGTTTTCCAAGAAGGCAGAGGAGAGTCTATGGTTTTGTGTGGAATACCGGAACCTGAACCAGGTAAAGGTGAAGAAAAAGTATCCACTGCCAATGATTTATGACCTCTGGGATTAGCTAAAAGGGGAACAATGGGTTTAAAAGGTAGACCTTCGATCAGTCTATCACCAACTACGAGTGCAGTCAAGGATATACTGAAGATGGATTTCAAATGCCGCTATGGTCTCTATGTGTACAAGGTGATGCCTTTCGGCGTGACGAATTCCTCTACTGTGGTCATGGGTCTGATGAACCAGATCAACCAGATATACATGGATAGGTTTGTAGTGTTCTACATCGACAACATCCTTGTGTACTCGGTATCAATGGAGGAACATGCGAGACACCTGCCGATGGTTCTAGACGTACTTCCGGAGCACTAGATTTATGGGAAGCTCTCAAAGTGTCATTTTTGGATTCAAAAAGTCCACTTTATGGGACATGTAATCTCAGTAGTTGGAGTAGATGTAGACCACGCCTAGGTGGAGGCTGTGTTAGCATGGGATCCACCTTGGAGCATGACGGAGGTGCATAGATTTCTTGGATTAGTAAGATAATACCAGAGATTCATTCCTGAATTCTCCCGAATATCATCAATGATGACAGCCTTGACCAAGAAGGGTCTACAATTCGTATGGATGGAGTAGTTCCAGTAGGATTTGGAGTTGTTGAGATAGAGTTTGATGAGTAGCCCAGTACTGAGATTGCCGAAGGAGGGTGTTGAGTACATAGTTTTCTGCGACGAATCAGGGACCCGGATCAGATGTGTCCTAATGCAGAGGTAGGCAGTGATTTCATATTGTTCATGCCATTGTAGGCCACATGAGCAGAACAATGCGACCCATGATCTCATGTTGGTTGTGGTTGTTTTCACATTGAAGATGTGGTGACACTACCTTATGGTCGAGTGGTTTATCGTTTACTCTTACCATAAGAGCCTCAGGTACATATTCTCATAGACGAATCTAAATATTTGGAATAGGCATTGGCTAGATTTCCTCTAGTACTTGGATTTACAGATCATATATACTCTAGGGAAGGGGAACAATGTGGCAGATGATCTTACCAGGAGGTCGAGATCATAGCTGTAGAGTGAGGCAACAGAGTAGTTTGATGTGTTGCAGTTATCCATCGTGGATGGAGAGATACAAGTTATCTATATTCTATGGTTGTCACACCTCCATTCATACAATAGTTTAGGGAGGGGAAACTAGGAGATGTTGATTGTGTGGCCATATGTGCTCAGTTAACCACATGATATTCTCCTGATAGAAATTCGCAAGGTGGATAACACATACTTCTTTTCAAAGTATGCACTGATTTATTAGTGGCATTACAGGAGGAGGTCCTGATGGAGTTTCATACATCCCCATTGGTGGTACATCCTGGAGTGGAAATGCTGTACCAGGATCTCCGATGATAGTTCTGATGGTCAGGCATGATGAAGGCAGTAGCATAGATCATTTCTCGATGCCTTACATGCCAGTAGGTGAATGCCGAGCACCAGGTTCCAGTGGGATTATCTCACCCCTGGGAAGTTCCAAAGTGGAAGTGAGATAGAATATCGCTGGACTTCGTGACAAGCTTACCACAGATGTCAAAGGGGCATGATTCCATCTGGGTGATCGTTGATCAGCTCACCAAGTCGTCCAGCTTCCTAGCTTTCAGGGAGTAGACTTCCATAGAGAGTATGGTATGACTCTACATGTAGGAGATAGTTTAGCTTCATGGCATCTCCAAAAAGATAGACTCATACCATGATGTCTTCTTTACATCCCTATTTTGTAAGGGATTACATGAAGCTTTTAGGACTCAGCTACACTAGAGTACAACATTTCATCCCCAGACAAATGGTCATACGGAGAGAACCATTCAGGTTCCGGAGGATATGTTGTGAACCTATGTCTTAGTCTTTTTTCATAGTTTGGAGGATCCCCAACCACTGGTAGAGTTTGAATACGACAATTTCTACCACTCCACCATTGTTATGACATCGTTCGAGGCCTTGTATGGGAGACTCTGCTGGTCACTGATTTGCTAGAATGTCCCCAGAGAGTCATCACTCATGGGTCCAGAGTCAGTATGAGCTTCCACTGAGAAGGTGCAGATCATCCGAGAGTGGATGAAGACTGCATAGAGCCAGTATAAGTTTTATGCTGACAGACAACGGAGACTTCTGGAGTTCGAAGAGGGTGACCCCTTCTTTCATCGGGTCTCACCTCGATGAGGGTTACATAGATTTGACCGGGGTGTAAAGCTATCTTCGCGGTTCATCAGGCCTATTCAGATACTATTTAGTGTTGTAGAAGTGGTGTACTACCTAGATCTACTCCCTTATTTGCAATAGGTACACGATGTCTTGCATGTGTCACAGCTGAGGAGGTATGTGCAAGACCCATTGCACGTCATCGACTAGGGCGAGTTGGACATCGAATATGGAGTGACCTTTGTTGAGTACCTGATGGAGATCAAGTATTGGTAGGAGAGGATCCTTGGTGGGCGAATAATTCCATTGGTACGCATCTGGTGGAATCACATGAATCTTAAAGAGAGCACATGGGAGCAAGATGCCTTGATCCGTGGCCAATACCCACATCTCTTTGAGTAGTATTGTTTTGGATTTTCAGGGACATAAATCCCCAAGGTGGGGAGAATGTAATGTCTCATATTTTTCTTGTATTATTTTTAAATATTATCTGAAATTATTTCGAGATGGTTCATGAAAACAACACATCATTCTGAGGCATAGTGTGCCTGGAATGGTGGTTTGAACTTTTTTTATGTTAAGTGACTCGGCACTTGGGTGATTTAGTGGAAGTTTCCAAATAGATTCCTGAACTAAATATCTGAGGGATCCATTTCATCCAAGGCAATGAATTTACCTAATAATGAGACTAATCTCGACTAGTGAGGGTCGAGAGAATAAGTTAATTTTCAGATGTTTTAAGTAAAGTAAAATAAAATAATTTCACATGTTTATTTTATTTCTTTTATGGAAACATCCGCCACAGCACAGAAATGGGGCAGTTGTTTCCTTAAAAAAATCCATGACATAATGGATTAATTAATATCCACATGAATAATTAATTCTATAGTGTAACATAATGTTGAATCATGTTTCCCTTTTTAATGGGTTGAGCGATTGGTGGTCATTGAGGAATTTTTTAGGGGAAGCTCTGGAAAAATTTGTGGCGCCATGAAGGAAACTGTCAGTGACAAACGACAATGAATCGAAGTTGTGAAATGCTACACCAAAAAAGTTGAAGGATCTCTATGATGAAGGAAGTGTGACATGACGTTCTTTCTTCAGCCGGTTTATGATAGGGGTTTGTTATTTTAATTCCATTCCCCGTTTTTTTTAAACGATGAACACATATCGACCACGAACAAGTTGATCAGCATATTCATTTATTCTTGTGGGAGGGTTTTATCAAGATGATTTGGGGAATTGATCCATGTTGATTTTTTTGTTTGATTTCTTATCCGTTTAAGCCTTCAAACAGGATCAGATCAATGTTTTGACGAACGATGGCGGGGGATCGTTCCTCGTGTTGTTTTATTGGATTTTTTGTTCCACTTTGGTCTTGGTGTTCTTCACATTCTTCATGGGTGACGAAAAATGGATATTTTCACATCCATTTTGTGATTAGACGATCCCAAATTAATGACTCGATGCTGTAACGACCTTCTAGAGGTGCAACGATGACGGTGGGCGATGAATAAGCTTGGATCAGAAGAGGTTGTTCTTCAAGCGTTCTACGCACAGGAAAATCAAAACATGTTTTCAGATCATATTAGTGGTAAGAAAACACTAGAAGTGGCTTCATGGTGACGGGGTGACCGAAACCCAGGAGTTTCATGGCAATCAGACTACCGGATCGATGAACGGGCTGCTCGGAAGGCGTGACGGTGGAAGCCCGTGATTCTAGAAATTAATAGAATACACGATGTGTACTTCCAAAGAACATGCCGTGTAGTTCTTGCAGCGGTGACTAGGGTTTAGAGGTCCATATATGAATCACATGGCATGTGACCCTGGTCATGCGGCATGTTGTGCCTTCCTTGATGCTCGGAATGTATTTTGGGTAGTACACGGACACAGGTTGGACTACACGGCTTCAGGAAACAAGGCGTTTACAGTATGGAAGAGGCAGCTACTTGGAACTCGGCGTGTATCCCGGGGGTAAATGAACACGGGATGGAGTACACAACCTTGTACACCATCACATGGCCAGGAGAGCCTAGTAATGTGGGCCACCCCATGTACTGATTACATAGGATGGAGTACACTGGTTGATAACCGTGTACGGGGACATGGCCGGTGTACACGGATCGAACCCTAGTAACTCGGACATGGAATATACACCATAATACATGTCGTGTAATATGTTTTTTAAACAAATAGACTTACAACACGGGAAATTGCACCTGTGCGGTACCTGGGGTCAGACAACATGCCATGTAACTTTTCTACAAACTGTGTACTTCCTAGAAAATGGCATGGTCCTCTTGTTCACCATATCATAGACATATTTCTTTAGGGTTACTGCCCATTAATCTCGTTCCCCAGATTTTCATGAATTGTTACCTTCCATAGGAGTATGATCCCTTCAGTAGGACTTTCTGTGATAGAGTCAAGCATCCATCTGAGTGGCCAGGATCGGGATCCTCTATCCATTCTTGACCCAAGGTAGAGTCCGAAATTGACATGATCAACACCACTGGGCATCGATCCTCTACCTAGTAGGTGAATTCCGTATAAGTCGTGTTATCCACCATGGCCTTGGAAGTGATCCTCATCTGTGTATCATGATCTTTCCCACTCAAGAGTGTGTCTCCAGCATTGAGTGCATCTATCTACCGTAACCTTCTCACTCAAGTGTATGTCTCCCGTAATGTGTGTAACTACCTCTCATGACGGTTCACGACGAACAATACATCTTAGAAAAACTTCATCTGAGCAATATGAATCATGGAGTTTGTTCTCCTGGAATGAGTGCTTCGTGGAATCTTTGAACTGAACCCATAGCTGGGGGTATGCGTTTGTGTGACATGTCTCTAGAACACATGTCTGGGTTTTGAGTGTATCTGGTTTGTGTTATATGTTCTGTAGACATATATTGTGCATAGCTCACTATACCTTCACATTGTGTACTACTTTGTGGTTTTTGGGGTCCTCTATTGAGTATTGTTATACTCACCCCTTCACGAGCTTTGCCCGCATGTGTCACGTCGTTTGCAGATGAGGAGCCTTCTGATAGAGTCTCGGGCGGACCAGGACAGGACCGAGCTTTCTGAGTTCCCTACAAGCGGAGGTGTTCCTACGACTATGACCAGCAGTCCCAATACCTTTTTGTGTTTATAGGTTGGACATTGCAGTTTTTAGGCTTTCGTTTTTGTGGGATTTTATTATTGACCAATTTACATACAGTAATTTAACTTTTGTCGTACTCTATTGGTTGGGATTAGTTGAATGCATGCATTTTTTGTTCCTCAGTGTTTTTACATTTCAGAATTTGTGGGCTTGGAGATGTGTGCATGTGTACAGGTACTTAGGCGATGCCTCCCATGATTAGTAATATGCCAACTCGGTGCTTGTCACAAGCCCCTAGCTTATTGGAGGCTGTCATGGGGAGTCACATCGTGGGACCCATAGGGATGGGTTGTGACATGAAGTGTGTCTACATCCACAATGATTCTAGTAAAATTTTATTTAAAAAATAATTTTTGTATATGATAAATTAGCATACATCACTATTCATTCAAAATTCGAGTATTTTTTAAAAATCCATAAAATATACCTAATCATTTTTTACATCTAGAACTCAAAAATGAACCCAATTTTTCAAAAATAAAATTCTAAATATTTGATATTTTCTTTTAAAATAAAATCATATTTTATTTAAAAAATAACAATGTGAAATTGTATTTTGTTTAATATCACATTGAAAAATTAATCAAGATCTCGTTATATTATTTCCATAAGATAATAAAATAATAATATTATTTACTACGCATGAGGTTAATGTTAATATTAATATTACTATTCATAGGGGTATGCTAATATTGACCAAAAAATAAATTTTCCTCATCAGACTGTAAATAACTTACTTAAAACAACTATGCATGTGATTATTTCAAATTTCCAATCGCAAAGGTGCAATAATTATGTTTACTAGATAGGTTATAAAAAAGTGGTGTTTTGAAAAGAATCAATATACCATAAATTCAATATTTATTTTCAAAACCATGGGGTGTTACATTCTCCCCTCTATACAAAAATTTCCTCCTCAAAATTCACAGAATGGTACCTCACAAAATTATATGGTTAGGTCTTCATCATAATCTCCTTTGCCTCCAATGATACCTCTTTGATTTTATGATTTCTACCATGTATAATTATCATTATAGACATTTGATTCCTAAAAACTTGTAATTTAGTGTCTAGTATCTAGATAGGCTCTTCACAGTATAATTTGTTTGGTTCCAATTCAATACCTTTAGATGCGAGGAAATATGTTGGGTCTGACATGTATTTTTTCAATAGTGTGACATGGAAAACATTGTGTACATTAGATTGGATATGTGGAATTCCCAAATAATATGAAAAAAATCCAATTCATTATATAATTTCAAAAGGGACTATATACCTAGGTCTCACTTTCCTTTCTTCCCTAATATTATAATACCCTTCTAGGGTGATACCTTTAGGAAAACATAGTCTCCCACATGAAATTCCAAATACATCATTCTATTATCAGCATTGTTGTTTTGTCTACATTGAGTTTCTTTGATATGGCCTCTAATTGTGTTTACCTTGGTGGTTGTTTACTCTACAAACTCAGGGACCACAAGCATCCTTTCTCCGACTTCATCCTAACAATTTGGTGTTTGAAATATCTTTCCATACAATGCTTCATATGGTGCCATTTGAAAACATGAATGGAAACTATTATTGTATAATAACAATTCTAATTGTAAATATTGATCCCACATGCCTTGAATTTCATGTGAACATGATCTCAAGAATTCCCTTAAGGTTTGGATTACCCTATCTGATTTCTTGTCAGTTTGAGGCTGATAAGAAGTACTCAAACGAAGCACAATATCCAAATATTTATGAATTATTTTCTAGAATTTTGTTGAAAATCATAGATAACGATCATTAATAATTGTGAGAGGTGCATCGTGATGTCTCAAAACATCATTGATATAGAGTATTTCTAGGTGCTCTAGTGGAAAATTCTCCCTTATAGCCAGGAAATGTCCATATTTCATATGTCCATCGACAATTAACAATTTTTCATTATTATTTATTGGAGTTTTCTACAATACATCGACAAAATCTAGGGTAATAACATCCCTTTTTCATGTAGGAATATGTATAGGTGGCATGAATTCTCAGGTATTTGGTTGTTCATCCTTCACTTGTTAACAGAATAAACATCAGAATGTATAATATGCAATTTCCCAATTCATATTATCCCACCAGAAATTTTCCTTCAAATATATATACATCTTAGTTACACCATGATCTATGTAGATACTCTAACTATGAGAATAATCTAATAAAAATCATATTATATCAGGTATATTTGGAAAACAAATCATCTCCCAAAAATTCATAACATCATCATCACATACAATGGCATCCATCTTCTCATCTTTACCATTATTAATTTCTTTTTAAGCATTATCATCATCAAGATGAACAATTTTTATGCTTTTTAATAAATATTGTTGGGAGAAAAATAAAAAATTAGTGATGCTTCACATTAATTGATAATTCCAATATCGATTCTCAATAGATTCCAATAAAACGAATATTTATCAATCCTCATATTATTGACAAATCCATCATCATTTCTACTAAATGAATCATCTACCTTATTTTTGTGTGGGAGGTAGTGTATAGTTAAATCATACTCCTTCTGTAGTTTGAGCAATCATCATTGCCTCATGTTGAGTTCTTTCTATTATAAGATATATTTTAGACTATTCTGATTTATATATATCTCACATTTTTTCCATAGTGATAATGCCTATATGTGTTCAAAGAAATGATTACCACTAATAACTCATGATCATGAGTAGGGTTGTTTTTAATGAAATTTCAACTTTGTTGATTCATATGCAATAAATCTATCATTAGTCATAATGAAACAAACAATAAATTTCCTTGATGCATCGTTATAGATCGAAATCCCATCATTTCTTGATGGTACAGTTCAGATCAATGCATTTACTAATCTCTTCTACATTTATTTAAATCAGTCCTCACATTTCATTTATCTATATAAACCTAACCCCTTTATGTGTAAGATTGGTAATTTGTTTAGATAAATGCGATATATATTGAATTAAATTCTAATAAAAAACTTCTAAAATAATAGAACTGTGTCTTTCAATAATGTTCATTGGAGTAGGCCATTCTAACAGAGTCATTATCTTCACAAGATCAATAGATATTCCACCCTTATAGAAAATTTGGGCAAGAAAGGAAACTCATTGAATCCAAAATTCATTATTTCTAAACATTACATATAATTTATTTATTCTAAGAGTTATTAGAATAATACACAAGTTATTTTCATGATCTACAATGATTTTTGAGTATAGAAATATATAATTAATTAATACCACCACAATGTCCTCAAGATATTCCCTGAAAACTACATTCATTAGATCCATGAAAATATAAGGTGCATTAGTGATTCCAAAAGGCATCACAGTGTACTAATAATACCCATAATAGGTTTGAAATGCATATTATGGAATGTTCCCCTTATTCAAAAGAAACTAATGTTATCCAGATCAATGGTTAGGCTTTGAGAAATATTGAACTCTGGGAAGATGATTAAATAAATCATCAATGTGAGGTAGGGGATACTTTTTCTTTATATTTGTATCACTGATCTCATTGTAGTAAATGTAAAACTTCAGAGATCTATCTTTATTTTTAATGAAAAGAACAAGGGCTCGCCATGGAGAAATAGTAGGAATAATTAATACTTTATCAATCATTTTTTATAATTTCTTCTTATGTTACTTTAATTCCAAAGTTGACATTCTATATGGGGTATTTGATATGGGCCTTGAAACTAGAATTGGATCAATGAGAAACTCCATTTACCACTATAGAGAATCTCCTAGTACATTCTCTGGAAATATATCAACATATTATTGCATAATAGGTACATCATATCATTGAACATTATTTTCCTCATGCATATTTATTGAATTCTCTTCCACCCAATAATTAAATTTAGTAAAGATACTAGGGTTGGATGTAGATGAGATTCAAATGGTGATGTTTATCTCATTACGATAAGGTATTCTACATCATCCTAAAAAAATTTAACCTTCTTCTTTTTTCAATAAATTTTTGTATCATGGTTCAAAATTCAATCCATACCAATGATTATATCAAATTAAATCATGTATATGAAAACAAAATAAGTAAAAAGAGTGCATTTATATTCCATAATTTGGAAATCCTGGCATACTATTTTTAAACAATAATTCCCCAGAGAATTTTGACTAACAACTCCCTTATTAAATAAAATTTAAAATATCTGATTTTAATGGAAAACTAGGAAGATACAAAAGAATCTGATGATACATAATCAAATAATGAATTTTATATATTTGAGTTAACGATTATCATACATTCCACCACATCATTAAGAACTTCAATATCAGCTATTGTGATCTCATAAGCTTGTCCTTTCTCTCATGGTTGTTTCTGTTACATGTTTCTTCGTAACTCTAGAGAATCATTATCATAGTATCCCATATCCCAAAAATTATATAATTCAACATTAATAACTTCTTTATTCTCCATTAAATCAGAATAAATATGGAATTTATGTCCACATTTTCAGTATAATATTTTTCCTTTTATGTAGCCACCATTGTGTTTCCTTCCACAATAATCACAGAGTATAAATTTAATGCTTTCCTTCATCCCCATTTCCTTATTTCCTTTTATAGATTTTTTAGCAACCACTTCTTCTTTTGCATTTCATTAGTTTCATATGACTTAGAAAATTCATTTAATTCCTTAATATCACATGAAACTATATCATCATATGATGAGAATATTTGGGAGCCCAATTCCTGTTAGAAGAATGGATTTAGGCCATCAAAAAATCAATCAGTTCCACTCCTTATATATTGTACATAGTCAACAGTATGTCTTCCTAACACTCTGAAGTGGTCTTCATTGTTTCCAACATTCTTATCCTCTTTTTTCCTCAAATTTTGAAACTTCATTTCCATATCTTCTCATTGTTCATGAGGAAAGTATTTTCTATGAGGATTTCCTTAACGTCCCTCCATTCCATATCTTTTATCTCTTCCAACTTCATTGTGTTTTGGATTAATGACCACCCCAAACCTACATATCGTGGTAGATGGTAAACATCCATGAGGACCTTCTCTCATTTGTTACATCCCAAATTTAGAAATATCGTCTCTGAGGAAGCTATCTATTTCTTATCTACAAATGGGTATTTAGTCCCTTTAAATGATTGTGGTTGTTATCACATTACGTTATCTATCATAGATCAACTATATTGTGGATCCAAATTCTATATATGTGTATTGTTATTGTTCATAACCTAAGTATGTTTTTAAAATATAGTTATATTTTGATCCGCACCAGTCGTAGCTCCAGAGCCCAGATCCATCACATGCATCAAAGGGAAATCCCTACATGGGATAAATGTGTTTATACGATTTCCATTTCTTTTAAAAGGCACCATTTTTTTAAAATGTAACACAGTAGATTAGGTTATTAATCATATTTTATAATCTCAATGTAGAAAAATACATATCTTGGATAATCTCATAATCATATACAAAATTTCTTTGAGGAAAAATTTTCATTTAAATCCATCATAATGGATTGCAATGAAAATGTTCATTATCCAATTAATAACTCCACAAGAGTTTCAAACTAGATGCATAATAAGGTTATTTGACATGTAACAAGATATGCTGGGTAAATCCAAAAACTCATTGTTTGAGATTTCACTCCTAGGTACTTATTTGTGAGAACCAAGTCCACATGTAGTATCTATATAAACATGAATTTCCGAGAAAGATCCACATAATCAATTCCTCTAATATATACTAGGATGTTCTTGTATGATTATCCTCAAAAACTATCTTGGGGGTTTATTCCAAAATCTATGTTTTCTAAATATTCTTTCTATATTTTATACTAAACAACATTTCTTTCCAACTATAAGGACCCGAACCTAGTTTCTCATAGGTGGTTCTTTAATTTATTACATTTGAATATAAATAAGGAATATGCATCTTGAATGAAAGAGTAGTTTATTACTATTTTAAATAACATACGTTCATAAGTTCAACATTACAAAATGAAATAGAAATAAAACTTATATGTTATATTAGTAACATCCACACTTATTAGTTTATCTCTATAGTTCATTCATAATAAACTTTTTCTTGTCCTGAGCAGATAAAACATATGAAATGGGTGAGTTCAAAAAAAATGTAAGTCTATGAAACAAAATAGAAAATAACATAAACATAAAAATTAGTCATGATGAATAATTTACTACAAATGAATCTACAAATATTATTCTTGAACGCATTATGGTAAGAGTATGAGACATGTAAATAATTCCATAATAAAACATAATAATGTTCATTATACTTGTTGAATAACCACCTGAAATTTCAACTAATAGCATTATAGTGAGGGAAGTACATATGCTAGATATTCTGAATCAAGCCATCCAAGCCTTGAATAAGATTTCTTAAAATGATTAAGGACCCAGCCAAAACCATATCTCAAAATGGAAAAAACACATGCCAAGTTAATATCTATTTGTCTCATGAGACCTACCTATACATATAGAGGATATAGAGGGGGCAATGCATCAAATAATAATTCCAGTTCATTCGTCATATGAACTAGGTTGAACATAAGAAACTCAAACACATGATATGTAAATAATTTTCTCAAATTTGTAACCAAATCACAATCCATTATGAGTAATAAGATAAATGCTATCAAAAGTAGCACATACATAATAAAATTGATCATAAACCATTAAATATAATATGGAATATGATTTTATAATATATTATTCCCAAAAATAAATAATAATCAACAATAGTGTTGAACTAGATTAAAATAATCTTATAAAATCATCGAGTATTTTTTAATATAATTACACTTTAACTTTGAAAAGAAGTGATTTTCTTTTGGAAAAAATCCCTGTATAAGACCAGAAATGAAGTGAGATATCAATTTCATAATTAAAATAGTTACTCTATAAAAACAATGGTTTCTAAAAACATATTTTATAGTGTCTTTGAAAATAGGTATGATTTTGGGAAATTCCCTTTAGCTGGGCTTGTATTTCAGGAAATATTTTTGAAATATCTTTTTAAAAAATTTAAATCCCCCAAAAAGAAGGTAGGATTATGATTTGTAAATATATATATATAATTAACAAAAAAATTTATGTGGATTAAATATAAATGAATAAATCTTTAATTGAGGTATATATATAATACAACTAACCCAAATGAAAAATGGAGGTTCGAGTGGGAAGCGCTTACCTTATGTATGAATGTTCATCTCTTGACATTATAGTAGTCGTATACGAAATTAATCTCATTAAAAATTTAATTATGAACCTATTAGATATGTAATTAGTTTATCATAATTTAATAGTTCATTTATGTTTTTATTAATAAGTAACAATATTAAATTCTGTCATTCTGGAGTGTTTGTTTTCTTGATTTTTATAATATGTTAACTTGTTTTTATGTAATTGAGTTCTTGTTGAATGGATGTAAATCTCCAAAATTGATATTATATATTATTTATGGAAAACAAAAAAAAAATTAATGGTTTTATATACCATTTTATTACATTGTAACAAAATGAATCATTGTATGAAATATTAATGATAATCACTTAGATTTTTGTTGGTGCTATTTAGATAATTAGAAACTAGTTTTCTCATATAAATTAATAATATGTACATATACTGGTTCATGAAGTTTATGTAGGTTATAATACATATATTATAGTCTTTTTCAACCATACACTTGGTTTCATTAATATTAATGAATGATAAATTGAAGAATGATACATATTCGTTTAGAATGGTTATAAATTGGAACCTCATAGACTATGATTTCATTTATAAAAGAGAGAGAGAGTAAGAATATTGATGGTGGTTATTACATTGACATGGTATGATTATAGTATATAGATTATAATGGTGTTACAAAGATCAATTTCCTAAACGAATAATTGAGACAATAATAAATGACGTTAAATTGAAATAAATCTAAATAAAAAAGAAAGATGCTTTACCTCTTGAAAGAACAACATTGGGAACCTCTTTAAGGGAAGGGTTTTTGGTATTTTGGAAATACCTAGAGCTTTTGGACATGGAGATTGAATAGGGAGGGGTATTTGGAAAGAAATATGATGTCCATAAAGGATCAGAGGTATTAGAAGTAGAGGGAGTTAGGGGGGTTATAGTGGAGGAGGGGTGTAATTTTTGAAAATATTATTTATTATTTTATTATTTCCCTCAAGACAACCAATAGTGTTGATTCATGTGTCCCATAAATGTAATATGTGAATTTTATTTCTAACTATGTGTGATAACATATGAAATGATTCAAATAAGAGTTAATTTAACTCATATTGTATGGATATAGTAATTTAACGTATCCTAATATTCATAAAAAATTCGAGTATTTCATAAAAATCCCAAAAAATAACTGTTACCATTTTTGACATGTATAATTCAAAAATGAACACCATTTTTTTTTAACATTTCTTAAATAATGTTAGCATATTTTTAAACAAAATCATTGTTTATTAAAAAAATACATATTTTAAAACTATATTTCGTTTTATATCACATTGAAAAATTAATCAGGATCTCATTATATTATTACATTAAAAAATTAAAATAATAATTATATTTACTATTTATAAGGTTTAGATAAATATTCATATTACTATTCAAAATGGTATATTACTATTTACAAAGTATTATATTTGTCTATTCAGACTTCAAATACCTTACTGAACGTAACTATGCAAGTTAGTATTTTAATATTTCCAATAACAATGGTGGTAAAATTATGTTTACTGGCAAAGATATAAAAAATTGGTGTTTTGTAGAGAGTATGTGTCGCATGAAATCAATATTTATTTTAGAAACATTGAGGTGTTATAATATTCTTTTAGTTCCATCCTATAGAATCTCAAAATATTAGGCTTCACCATAAGAGAGTCAACCACCCACGTTTAATGTAAAAAACCACATGAATTTCACTTTCTAGAGTATGTTGGATATATAAATGTGGATTGTATTAGAAAAACCTAAAAAGTTTGTTTGATTATTTTTATTGAATAAAATATATAAATGTATAGGAATTTATAAATAATAAACAGATTCCTTGAATGAAGGAAATCATTAATTGTTATTTATTTTTTAATATAATCCATCTTATATTCCAAAATGTCCTTGGGGCTTGAAAAATATATTTTAATTATTTTAATGAAGCATTTTTTGGTTTTTTGAATAAATTGTGTGAATTTTTATACAATTTAAATAAATTATAAACTCATCACATGTGTGAGATTTTTTAATCTAATATTGGATATGTGACGTGGGATTAAAAAATTTCAATGTCATTTTATAAAATTATAATGGATGGAAATTGAAATGAATCTATTTTATATTCATATTTTTTTAATTCATGGTAAAAAAATTAGTTCTCTCATTGGCATGAATAATAAAAATCCATAGGGAATTGATTTTACAACATATACTATTAAACAACAGAAAAAATGATTAAATTAAACACATAAAATTAGAAGTAAAAGGTGAATATTTCAAATATAATGACAACATTCATTTTCAAATTAAACCCATTGAAAACCAATTTAAAATATTGTAATATCCCTCCTAAACAAATTTTTTACAATTTACTCTATTTGAATCTTTTTTATGAGATAATAAAATAAAATATATTAGATATGGAAATACAAATTTAATGATAGAAACCAAAAAGGAAATTTAATAATAATCATCATTGTGATTGTCTCTCAACTACTGAAAATTATATTCTATGTGAAAAAACAATAATAAAAACGTGGAAAATTTATAGATTGAATGGAAATTAATGAAAATAAATGAGATAATGGAAAATAATTTTTTATACCACCTATTTAGTTATAAATTTAGTTCATTTTTCAACTATAAAATAGAAAGGTTTCATACCCATTCAAAATTTGGGTGTCATTTAATTCTCATTAAACACCAAAAAGCATTATCCCACATATTATTAAACATCCATGATATAAAGAAGCACAAAAAAGAATATTTTTTATTATTCCCTCTATGATTATGTTCTCCTGTTTAAGTAGTGGAATTATAAAAAAGCATAAGGGAAATTTACACTCTCATGTTCTTACTGGGGATCCAATAATGGTTTCTATAAATTGAATCCATGATATGGTCTATCTTCATAATAATGATGAAAAATTATATCCTATTTCAAAATTATTTTAATATAACTATCATCATATATTCTAGTGTACTTATAAATTGATTGCTCAATTCTATATTTAATTCAATCCATTATTAGGTCTTTGTTAGTAAAAATATACCATCAAAATAATTAATCATAAAATATAGATATTGAGAAGAAGTAAATAAATTTTTATTAAAATAATTATATAAAATAGATCAAAATTTGATACATCTTCATATATTTTCTTAGGATCCATATATATTTATATTTGGATATTAGTTGGTCAAATTTTATTGGGAGTGGAAGAAACTAATTTTCATCAAAATTTTCTTCAATGACTAATGTTTCTAGTCTCTCTCTTATTTATTAATTTTTTCCTAAAAGGTATCATTATGATTGAAAAATAGTGATTCACATGGAATTTAAGTTTTATTTAAAAATAATCTAAATTACTTTTAAAAGACTCATTTCATTGTTAAATTATGTTATAATTTTTTATTTTGAGTTCATAAATGAATTATCTAATAACTTTTCGTGACACCAATAAAAGATTCATCAATATCAAAATATAATGAGAAAATATATTCATTTTCTTGGGCAAGAATATGGTTGAACAAAAATTTTCATTCTGCTAAGTAATTGGAGGGAATTAAAAATGAAAGTACATGTTTATTAAGAATAATATGATTGTGATTTTTTTACAAATATTATACCATACCACTGTCTTGATGTAATTGGTAATAATTACATACACTGTATTTATCATTTTCAAAGTATGTTCTGAATATCTAATATACTATTTAAATTTCAATTTATTAAATAATGAATATAAATATATCAAAACTAAAAAAAATTGGGAAAATTGATTGAAATGATGTTTTCTTGAAATCCATTATCTAAAATTTCAAAACATAGAAATAAATTATTATGTAAATTGATGATTAGTCTCATGTCGAGGATATAGGATAGGTTTCAATTATCTTCATGTTAATTTCACTTTTAATAATGTTGAATTAAAATTGGGGATTATAATTTTTTTTATAAAATGAATACATAAATTTTTTTACAGCTTAATGTTTGATGATTGATATTGGATATAATGAAATGATATGATATTAGAATGTCAAATTTATATAACATCAAGTAACATGGTTTGACCTTTATACATTCTATTCTTGATTATATAAAATGTTTTTCTAAATGAGATAATTAATTTCTACATTAAGACCTCAATTTATTGTCATACAATTTTTTAAACCATCTGGTGACCTCAAATAATGATTTTTTATCACCTTATTAATGTGTTTTGATTACATAATGTAAATCAAGAATAAAAACAAAGTGAAACTATGGTTCTTTGTAGAGAGACTCTACTAAAGATGTGAAAAAATAGTGAACAATTTCCATATAAATATAATATGAAACATATTAAATAATAAAGTATATAAAAATGAATTAAAAAATATAAATACCATTTTAATTCAATAAAAAATATTCTAGAATAATTAAAAATTAATTAACAACAAAATGTTTAAAAACTCAATATTAGAATGTCCTCAAATATACACCAATAATGATACATTGAATTTAGTATATGTTGGGTAGATTAGTCCATTTTAACTCCTTACTCTTATAGTAGTATACACTTTTAGATCCATTTCATCACTATCTCTAAACATTTAAATATACATATAGACTCGTAATTATATGTTAAAGGCAATTAAATATTTCCCTCTATAATAAAATATAGGAAATTAGGCATGTATTAGTATTAATATAAATTTAAATACAGGTAGGAAGTATTGTGTGATGTTTTTTAGTTTTACATGTATTTTTTCTCAAAATAAATCATGACTATTTTACAAGTTTACAAGATGTTTTATTCTAATTACTAAAGTGGACTTTTCCATGATTATGAGAATGTTTAGTTCACTTTGATTTGATGTTTTCTTGAACTACATTAATGATCAAATTATTCAATAAAATTTATTATAAATGAACATCATAGAGTTTTAATTGATCAAAAACTATATAACTATAAATTAATATTTTAATATTGAGTTTTGAAATAGTTTTTCATGGTTAATTTTTTCTTTCTTCTAAAAATGTTTCCATATTGTACAAAAAATTTAGGTCTCAAAAAGTTTGATTTATCTCTTAGAATACTAGAGTGAATTGAATTCCAAAAGAACTAGAAAAATAAACTATTTCATGTTGTATAGAATGTTTTATGGATGAAATATAAATTTGGAAAACACAATATTAAAAAAAATTATTAATATATTTTCCTAAAAAAGTTCAAATCATGCATAAAAATAATAAATTATTCAATTTAGATTAAAAGACAATATGGTCGGGATTAAATCAGTAAAAATGAAAAAAAAATTGAAAATATAATATCTAACACATGATTTATCACTGATATTCTATACACAACAAGGGACAACCATCCTAACTAATTTTTAACATAACTATAGTAGCCCCTAAAAACAAATTGGTTTCGATGAAATCCATCAACAAAAAATTATCAATCTGTATCCTCAACTATCACAACTAATAAGATTATATCCAATATGGATCCATTTAAATCATTGAGGCACTAGATTTTTACTCTCTGTTAGACTGAATATAACATCATGGGGATGACCATAGCGTCAGTGAAAAATCATATAAAATCCTCGATATATATCTAGGGAACTCCCCCACCTATGTCATCATAAATATTAATGATACAGTGGATAATTGAGTCAATAATGACCCCGAAAATTTGTAACCTATATGATGATCTCTATATTTCCAAGAAAAACTATGTTTTATCCCTCCAGATCATATAAATTAGTTTTAATATGAATGAAATCAATAACCCATGGGCGCATGAAAGAGACAAGGAAAAGATCCACTAAACTATTTCCCCGAGCTAGTTCACCACATAACCTATGGCACACATTTTCTTATTGCGAAGATATTTCGTAGCTGTGTGGGTATAATGAGAAATGTGGGGATACAATAACCTCTTCATCTTTGTAATAAAATATATATAATAAAAAATAAAAAAATAAAATAGAAAATAGATATTTATCATTGATCAATTTCCCAAAACTAGGTTCAAAACAATAACTAAACATTAAATATTCCTTCTAATTAATTATAATGATAAGTGTAAAGGAAAAAACTCCAAATAAGGATAAATTTAGGAATCTCCAAATAGGACCTAAATATAAGGAAATTTCTCTCATCTATACTCCTTCTTGAGCCCTAAATTAACCAACATTCATAGTCTCATGACCCGTCCTCGGGGCTCGTGCCGTGACTACCCCAAACCCGCCTTCCATAGGCCAGGGGCTGGCGACTAGCACCAAAGATGTAAATCCCGATAAAAGGGAAGGCATTTCCTTTATATACAAAAACAAACACCACAGAGTACACAAGCTGAAATAACACTAAGTAAAAAAGTATGTGCTGGAAAGGAAATGGGCCAGTATACAAACCCAACTGAAAGTAGAGTATAACTGAGAAAAGAATGTACAACAGGTGAAAAGTTGGGCAGTAACCACCAAGATTCCCTTCGGAACTCCCACCTAAAGGGTGTGTACAAATAGTCTCATCGGCTCCTCGAGTCCAGTCTTCCACTCCATGTACGACCCACCTGATAGTCCACCACTGTATACAGTTTCGCTCCTGAGGCCTCAACCACGATCAGCGATGTCCATCGTCTGCATCCAACACAACGTAGTGCGGGAAGAGCCTGTGTAGGGGTGAGTATACGATACTCAATAGAAACCCCGAGACCCACAAAGGCCTCCCAGAATTGACAAAGGATAAACCACAAATTAAAGACACAAATACAAAGTATCATCCAACACTACTTAGGTATATGCCCATACATTTACCTATGTCATCAAATCCAGTTCGGCTCCAACTTCATAGCCCATGTTCTACCCAATCCACATAGGAAAGTACCACCCAATCCACACATGAATGTACAACCCAATCCACACAGGAAATCAAGTCAATCATATCGAAGATAATGATTAAAAGTCAAGACTCAGCTCAAACAGGTATATTATTCACGAAGAGAGGTGGAGATGATTGATGTAGGCTCTAAATCATCTCCTATGTCGAACCCACATAGGATCCAAGTACAGATGTCATCACTACCGAACACATAGAGGATCCATGTATAATAGTCATCACTGCCAAACCCAAGGAGGATCCATGTATAGAATTCGTCGTCGTCGAACCCACGGAGGATCCCCGCGTGGTAGATGTCATCGTCGAACCGACGGAGGATCCCAGTACTGTAGATGTCGTCGTCAAACCCTATGAGGATCCTTGTACAGAAGTCGTCCTCATAGAACCCACTGAGGATCCTTGTACATAATTCGTCCTCATCGAACCCACTAAGGATCCTTGTACGAAAGTCTTCCTCATCGAGCCAACTGAGGATCCTTGTACGGAAGTCATCATCTTCGTCGCAGGCAGCTCTAGGGTTCCCGCACATGGCATGCTCGATTCCGGGAGGGACCGCTCCACGAGACAAGGAGTTGATACATCAACTGTCACAAATTCCATAGTTGATGTAAAACAAGGTTTTGTCTCATCAATAGGATCTCAACGCGACAGACGGCGCGTCAATCAGACGCCCAGTCTGAGAGTTATTTGTTTTTTCTTTCCAGGGGAATGGTTGGTTTTTAAGCTAAAACCAACCCGACCGTACACCAGCTGAGTCCAAAGCTCGTGTGGAGTAAGCCAAAAGAATCATATCACTAAGAGGAATTCATCGAAGTCGACGACACGTCAATCAGACATCCGAAGCTCAAGTTATAAGTGTTTCCGCTCCAAGGGGGCGTTTGGTTTCGTGTTTGAACCAACCCGGTTGTACCCAAGGTTCTCTGAAACCTTTAGTGTAATATCTCAAAACGAAAGTCTCAATCCAAGTATCCCAATGCAATTAACGGTGTGTTGATTGGAGGTCTGTAGCCTATGATATTAGAGTTTGAACAAAAATGCCCAGAAATAGGGGGTTTGGGCCTTGTCCGACCTGGCCCAATACCCCCTAGGTTGGCCCACACCAGGTCAACCACGCCCGGGTCTAGGTCAGGCCCATGGTTGGGCACTTGGCTTGTGGCTGAGCGGGGCGTGAAGGGGGAACCGCCCCCTTTTCTTAAAACGGAGGACCTGTGGGGTCCGCCCTAGTGAGCTGGCTAGGTCTTCAAACCACCGGTCTTCTTTGAAACGGCCGGCCATTATGGTTGGCCTGTTGAGCCACGTGGAACCCGCTGGGTGGCCCGCCTCCTGGACCACTGGTGGCCAGCATGGCCGGCTGGCTTTTGCAGAACCACCGCGGCCAAAGGCCGCGACCCTTCCCTGACCGGCGCGGCACGACGGTGTCGCACCCCACTGCCGCTGTCTGCCCCGGTCGCGGCCTGTTCTTGGTCGTGACCTCCTTCAGCCTCACCGGCGTGGCCCGAAGGCACAGTTCACCATCGCCGCGGCCCGCTCCAGCCGTGGTCTTCATCGTCCCTGCATGGTGCAACGACACCGTGTCACCTTCGTTTCATGCTCTATGAAGATCAACCCTAAAAGGGGGGGGGGAGGATCGGCCATGTTTGTGCAGTCCGATCTCTTGTTTTTATATTGTTAACAAGAGGTCAATCATTTAAAAAAAATATCGTTAAATAATTCTTGAATGAATAATTAACCCCTACCTCAACACATGTTGTCGAATGATGAGCGTCGCGGAAAACGGCATCGCGGGGTGTGGTTCTGTAAACACCGACAAAGAACGTATGAGGATGAAGCTTTGTCTCCCTTCCTTCATCGCGGAGAGAAGATTGTATGGCGTGTCATCCTTGGCGAGTTTCAGCATCGGTGCCTCCTCCTTTTTCATGAAGGAAGAAGTGGCCGGAAGAAACCGGGTCACCGATTCGATGCTCTTCCTCGGATTCTTGGCGTTCTTCAATGAAGAATATGAATTTTTCAAGAGAATAGATCTCTCTCCCCCAATATCTTCCAATAACAACTAACCCCCCAAAATAAAATAAGACTTATCTTATTTTAGTACTTCAAGCCATGCATTTCAAATTAAAAAATTCAAAAAAAACTCACTTAATTAATTAATCTTATGTTGTTCAATTAATTAGGTGTTATGTTGGAAAGAATTAATGTGGGAGAGTTACATAACTAATGAGGTATTTAGAGGAGTTAGGGAATGTGACGGGTTGATATTGTGTAGGCCCGACCTCACCATTAACCACCCAAGGGTAGTTAGTAACTAGTGGATCCCACCCCAAATTCCACACCTAGGATTAAACCACTTAGAAAAGAAATAAAATTGTAACACAATTTTATTTTACTCTTTCTTTAATCCACATTTTTTACAACTCCTCCTTCGCAAATGCAACTCCAATAAAGGTCTTCTTAGGCCATTACTCGCGCTGTGGTTCCATCGGTGCCCTTGTATTTCAAATATGAGCACTAGTTCAAAAGACATAAAAACTCGCTTGTTCGTTCACTAAACGTACCAGAGCTAAACTTCGGAAATTGATTTCGGGAACTCTGGGCCTCGGAATCATGTGCCGTCAGAAACTGCATACTCGTAATATCCCAAAAATTGAAAGAAAAAATTTTCTTTGAAATTTACATTTATTTACATTAGTACCACCTTATGGATTTACGTCCCCGTAAAGATACATCACACATTAGGGGAACAAAACAGGGTATTGTGCACACATCTGAGCCTCCCGCTCCCATGTGCCCTCCTGGAGGATACCGTGCTGACACTTGATGCATACTAGAGGAATCATCCATACACGTAGGACCCACTCTTGTTGATACTCGATCTCAAACAGGACCTCTGCAAATGTTTCCTCGTCATCAATGTCCAGCTCCCCATGATCGATGATATTCATCTGGTCGTGCACGTATCTCCTCAGCTGAAATACGTGGAAGACGTCGTGCACCCGGTGCAACTAAGGTGGAAGAGCTAGGTGATCAGCCACCTCGAAAATCCTGCTAAGAACCGGAATGGTCAGATTAAGCATGGAGATAACTTTCCACCCCGGCCAAATCTCTATAATCTACACTGAGGTGAGACCCGTAAAAAAACATGGTCGCCATCCTTGAACTCTAGTGTTCTCCCCCTCCTATCAGCATAGGACTTTTGTCGGCTCTGAGCTATCGTCATCCGCTCCTAGATGATCTTCACCATCTCTGTCGCAGCCTAAACCATCGCTGGTTCTACATGTACTCACCCCAACACTATCCACAAGGGTTATCTGAAAACCCGGCCAGCTATTGTCTTTCCACACCTAACAGCTGAATGCCCGATCTTCTACTAAGAGCATCTGCTACAATGTTCCCCTTCCTATGAGTATAAATCGCCTCGATGTCATAGTCCTGGAGGAACTCAAGACATCACCGTTATCTCAAGTTCATGTCCTTCTATGAAAAGATACACATGAGACTATTATGATGGGGAGAACTGTAAATCGTTCGCTCGACAAAAAATGGGTGAGACTAACCATTTGTAAGAACTGAAGTCCACCCCTCTTCGTCTACGATCTTCAAGAGCTTCTGAGATTCATCCTCTGCCGAAAAGAGAAATCTGGTCACATCCCCTGGATGAACCATGTCCTTTTCCTAATATAGTCAATCCTGACATGAATGGTACTATTTCAGGCCATGGACGATGTCGTAAGGACTCGATGCTACTACCAAGAGATCCAACTGTTACTCTCACCTCCAAAGGTTGAGTCACACTATCGGCAGTAGTGTGTGGTCACTAAGTCTCCTCCTGTAGGAATCACGAATGTGAGGGTCAAGTCAACAGTTTTAACTGAAACCTCTCAGTATCAACTACATAACAAGGATACGGGAAAAAAATATCACCAGAACAATTGTATTTTTTTGCTACAGCTCAAGGTACAAAGACACAAAGCATCCACAAACAAAACATCAACAAATATATAAGCATCATGAACAAAAGACTCCATGTCTAGAGATAGTCCCCCTTTTGTCCATCTGCTCCCTGAGCTCCATGGTCGTCAGCCTCAGTTGCATGAAGCTGAGATCTCCCCTGTCCACCCGTTCCATGCGGTCGGGGTGGTCTTCCTGGTGGTGGTGGTGGTAGGGCCTCAAAGTGTCGCCCACCACCCGCAGCCTGGCCCGCTCCTCTGCCTCTTCTATATATTCCTTGCAAACCGCCACAGTCGAACCTCTGCCTGGGAGGTCCCTCTACCACATGCTACTCATCTTCAGGGCGGGTCGGGCAGTCTCGAGCCATGTGACCCTACCCACCGCATGCATAGCACTATCTACTCCTCGTGTTGTTGGATCTGTTTCGTGTGCCCCACACAACCGAACCTATTTCCTAAGATTGATCATCTGATGTTCTGGCCCGCTTGGTCTTCTGCGTCATCTGTCTATGGCCGGCTGCAGAAGACTCCACTTCGGATCGTCCTGTGGAGGGTCTCGCCGCTGGTGACTGCTCAGTGAGAAAACTCTCCACTAGAAGGGATCTCTCCAGCACCCCCTCCTACTTCGGGATGTTGAGGGGAATCATTGAAGCCCTGATCTCATGTTGCAGTCCCACCTTGAAGGTTCGGGCCCTGATGAATGGGTCCCATACCATATCTGTGGAGTAGCGCGAGTGGTCGGAAAATCTCGTCGTGTACTGGGAAACTGTCATGCTGCCCTGCCACAGCTGTACTAACTCATGAATGCACACCGCATGGAGGGTGTCTAGAATTAACTCTGAGAGGAAGAGTCTCTCAATGGCCGTCCAAAGAAGAGAAGCCTCATCGTGCACCTGAAACATCAGGATCTACCATCTACCTTCTGCCGCGTGCAGGAGACTCGCCGTAAGGATCACCATGAGATTTGCTGGTTTCCCTACCAATCTGAACACTCAAATTATAGCCTCCAGCCAATCCCCGGCTGCCTGAGGGTCTGTCTCCCCGTAGAACCAGGGAGTTATCTTACATTGATACTCCTGTAGTGCACTCAGACGACATGCACTGTCAGTTGTTGGGGCTGGTGGCATCGGTGGCTCTGTGGGTAGAGGTACCGTCGGTGCCTCTGCAGTAATGGGGCCCTACAACGAGGCCTCATCACTTGGTGGGCTGCCATCTCACACAAAACTCGGAACCCTAGATGGTTGCCATCGTGGGGTCATCCTGGAATGAAACATGTGCACCATGGTGAATAAAATATACCTGGTGAGCTGACACAAAGTAATCAAAAAAAATTTCAAATACACATGCAATCAATGTTTTCGTGCATTGAGTCAGAAATCAGAAGTTAGGGTCCTGGTGTATGGATACATCAGTTGCCACACCAACACTGAACATCCTAGACTGATAACCACACTCAATACCCTAAACACTATTGCTTCACAAAGAATAAATTATCAGTGTCATGAGTTCTGTTGTTGAACCGACTCCTTTGATACCAATTTGTCAGGACCGGTCCTCGGGGCCTGTGCTGTGACTACCCCAAGCCCGCCTTCCATAGGCCAAGGGCTGGCGACTAGCACCAAAGGCATAAATCCTGATAAAATGGAAGGAATTGCCTTTATATATGAACACAAACACCACAGAGTAAACAAGCTAAAGTAAAAACTAAGTAGAAAAGTAGGTTCTTGAATGTTAATGGGCTAGTATACAAACCCAACTACAAGAATAGTAAGACTGAGAAAAGAAAGTACAACATCTGAAAAGTAGAGAAGCAACCCCCAAGACGCCCTCCGGAACTCCCACCTAAATGGTGCGTACAGATAGTCTTGTAAGATCCTCGAGTCCTACTGTCCACTCCATGTACGCCCCACCTGATAGTCCACCACCGTATATTGATCCGCTCCTCAGGCCTCAACCACGATCAGCGTTGTCCATCATCTGCAACCAACACAATGTAGTTCCGACATAGCCCTTTCAGGGGTGAGTATACGATACTCAGTAGGAACCCCGAGACCCTGAAGGCCTCCCAGAATCCACAAAAGAATAAACCACAAAGGAATGATACAAATACGAAGTATCAACCAATAGTACTTAGGTTATACCCATACATATACCGAAGTCATCAAATCCATTTTGGCTCCAACTTTCTAGCCCATGTTCAACCCAGTCCACACAGGAAAGTAGAACCCAATCCACACAGTAATGTACAACCCCATCCACATAGGAAAGAAAGTCAATAATATTGAAGATAATGATTGCAAGTCAAGACTCTAGTCACATAGGTATACTATTCACGAAGAGAGGTGGAGATGATTGATGTATCCCCTGAATCATCTCCTCTACTAAACCCACGTAGGATCCAAGTACAAATGTCATCGTTTGAGAACCCAGGGAGGATCCAAGTATAGTAGTAATCGCTGCAAAACCCACAGAGCATCCAAGTACATAAGTCATCGTGGTTGAACCCATAGAGGATCCCAGCACGGTAGATGTCGTCATCAAACCCACGGAGGATCCTAATACAGTAGACATCGTTGTTGAACCCACTGATGATCCTTTTACTGAAGTTGTCCTCTTCGAACCCACATAGGATCCTTGTACGGATGTTTTACTCCTCGAACCCACTGAGGATCCTTGTACGGAAGTCGTCCTCGTCGAACCCACTAAGGATCCTTGTTCGGAAGTGGTCATCTTCATCGCACCCAGCTCTAGGGTTCCCACACACAACACGCTCGATTCCAGGAGGGTCTGCTCCACGAGCCAAGGGTTCAATATATCAACTGTCATGAAGTTCGGAGTTGATGTATCATAATGTTCCGTCTCGTCAACAGGATCTCGACGTGACAGACGATGCGTCAATCAGACACCCGGTCCAAGAGTTATTTTCTTTTCCGTTCTAGGGGCCCGGTTGGTTTTTAATCTAATACCATTCCCACCGTACTCCAGCTGCATCCAAAACACTTGTGGAGTACGCCTAAAGAATCCTATCAGTAATATAAATTCAATGAAGTTGACGGCACATCAATTGAACGTCTGGAGCTCAAGTTATAAGTGTTTCCGCTCCGAGTGCCTGGTTGGTTTCGTGTTCGAACCAACCAGGCCGTACCCAAGGTTATCCAAAACCATGAGTGTAATATAACAAAAAGAAAATCTTGATCCATTTATTCCAATTCAACTGATGGTGCATCGATCAGAGGTTCATAGTCCAAGATATGGGTGTTTTAACAAAACTGACCGAAAATATGGGGTTTGGGCCTGATCCGACCCAGCCCAATAACACCTGGGTCGGGCTGAACCAGGTCGACCCAACCCAAGTCCGGGTCCGGCCAAGTTGGGCACGGCCTGGTCCAGCTGGCGCGGTCCAGCCCATCCAGCGCGGCATGGCCCAGCGCTGGCGGTCCGGCCTGGCACGGGCAGTCCCGCCCGGCATGGGCGGTCCAGTCTATGGCTGGGCGCTCGGCTCGTGGCTGAGCAGGGCGTGAAGGGGGCGCCGCCCCTTGTGTCGAAATGGTGGACCTGTGGGCTCTGCCCTAGTGAGGTTGTCGGGGGTTTCAAAACACCGATCTTCTTGGAAACAGTCGGCCATTATGGTTGGCCGGTTGAGCCACACAGAACCAGTGGGGGGTCCCGCCTCCTAGAGTTCCGACGTCCGGCTTGGCCGCCCACCTCCGGCAGAACAACCACAAATTTTCCCCAAATGGCGCGGCATGACGGCGCGCTTCCCCACCGCCATGGCCCGCCCTGGCCACAACCCCTTGGTGCTCCAGTGCAGCCCGACGACAACGCGCCCCTCCGCCGCGGCCCGTTCTTGGCCGCTGCCTCCTTCAGCCTCACTGGGCGGCGTGATGGCACCACGCACCTTCACTGCAGCCCGCTCTGGACATCATATTCATCTTCCTTGCACAGTGCAATGACACAACGTCGCCCTCATTTCAAGCTCTATGATGATCAACTATAAATGGGGAGGAGGATTGGCTGTGTTTGTGCGATCCGATCTCCTCCCATTATATCAATAACTAGCTGTTAATCATTTAACAATAAATATCATTAAATAATATGTGAACGAAGAATTAACCCATACCTCAACACAAGTGGTCGAATGATGAGCGTCGTGGAAAATGGAATCGTGGGGTGAGGTTTCGTAAACGTCGACGGAGAACGTCCTAGGAGGAAGCGGCGTCTCCCTTCCTTTGTCGCGGAGGGAAGATTGTATAGAGTGACATCGTTGGTGAGTTTCCATGTCGGTGCCTCCACTTTTATCGTGAAGGAAGTAGAGGATGGATGAAACCGTGTCGCTGAGTCGATTCTCTTCCTCAGAGTCTTGGCATTCTTCAACAAAGAAGATGATGTTCTTCTAAAGAATAGAGAACTCTCCTCCAATATCATCAAACAACAACTAACCCCACAAAATAAAGTAAGAGTTATCTTATTTTATTACTTCAATCCATGCAATTAAAATTACAAAATTCAAAAACAAGTCACTTAATTAATTAAACTTAAGTTGTCCAATTAATTAGGTGTTATGTCGGCAAGAATTAATGTGGTAGAGTCACATAACTTATGAGGGGTTTAGAGGAGTTAGGGAATGTGAGGGGTTGATCTCATGTGGGCCCCACCTCACCTTTAACCACCCAAGGGTAGTTAGTAACGAGCGGGTCCCTCCCCAACTTCCACACCTAGGATTAAACCACATAGAAAAGAAATAAAATTGTAACACAATTTTATTTTACTCTTTCTTAAATCCACATTTTTTACAACTCCTCCCAAGAAAATGAAACTCTAGTAAAGGTCTTATTAATAAATTATTGGTGTTGCGGTTCCATCGGTGCCCTCAGATTTCAAATCCGAGCACTGGTTCAAAAGATAGAAAAACTCGCTCGTTTGTTCATTAATCATACTTGAGCTAAACTTCAGAAATTGATTCTGGGCACTCCAGGCCTCAGAATCCGGTGTCATCTGAAACAACGTAATCTTAAAATCCAAAAGAATTTAAGACAAATTATTCCTTGAAATTTATGGGTCTTTACACATATTTCCCTTTCCCATATCCCAAACTAAACCATGAAGTATGCTTATATACCCAACGACGGCATGAGAATGGTCTGAATATAACTCATTGGGAATCCACTAACAGTGTATTGAAAATATTTAGTATAAAATTTTTTATGAATTATTATGGTGATAAATAAGAAAAATAACAAAATAAAAGAGTGGTTCTTGAAATTAATTGAATTCTATCTATATCTATTCATCATCATTTACATGAATTCTTCATATTCAAAAAACATATGTTATTAAACTATAAAACATTGAAGGGGATTCATTCTCACGATACCATAGGGGAATATATATAACAATACAAAATATATCAAATTAACACATATCCATATTATAGGTAATCATATCATGTGAATTATTTTAAAGCATAGATCCACATTCCTACAACCCAAACCATGAAATATAGGGGTGGAGCCTTGAGACTTAGTCTGGCCGTACCCATTGGAGTAGAAACTATATATAATAAACTACATATACTACATACTCACACTAGAATGATTATTTTTCCATTTAATACATTTAGAATTTATATCAAATAACTCATATACCATATTCAAGTTAGGACAAACCCAACCCCCATATTCCACATTTACAAGATAAAAAAATTGTCATTGGTTTCATTTTATAAACCCATGTTAATCTAATAATCCTTATTTTAATTGGTTCTATCTATTAACACCATGAAATCAACATTAATTAACTCAATTCAATGTTCATGAACGATGCCAACCCCATTTATATATATAGGTATAGTCTACTCATCCACAATGGATTACTCAATAATCAATAGGGGTTCAGCACACCTTTTACACATATAATTTATTATTTGTTACATGGGGTTCAAATGCACGACATAAGAACACTGATGAAAAACCATTTATTAATAAATTTTACATAAACAATATTAGATTTATATTATATAAAACGTACCTCAGTATCCTAGATGAACACTCACTTAATATTATCTATTGATTCAGACTCAAGAAACATTCAATTCCCAAGCATGCATATACTTGAAATCATAATTTTTTAGGACTCCAAAGGTGAAAAATGATTATAAATGGATTATCCTCAAATATAGAGGAACAAAGACTATTTGACTCACCTAGATATTTTATTTTCACCCTACCTCACTCCAAATGGGCTTGAATCAACAGAGAATGACCCTAGGATGATAGTTTTTCACCTATCGACAATAGGGTAAAATGATATTGAAAATATTATTATATCCTGTAAATGATGATGAGAAAAAAATTTAAATAACCCCTCCACCCTTTTAAATAGAGGATGATTTGGACACATGGTTGTGAAAATGATGTGTCAACTATGTGGTTCCCTCAGTCTAGGAGGATTCCAGGCCACATGGTCTCTTAGGGAGAGTCACACAGTTTTACAAACCATGTGGTACATGTGAACCAGCTTCTTTCCAAGGGTGAATACTGCATACATTGTTTTCCAGAGATTCCCAAATTTTTTTGAAATGATGTGTGGGCCATCCCATATTTTTTCTAGGCCAGGACACCCCATAACAATTATGTATCATGGTTAATCTAACCATGGGACAATCGTTCAACTACACTACATCGAGGGTTTCTCCCTCACTCACATCTCAAACCCCCGGTACATCCCCAAGGACCCGCGTAATCATGGAAATATGTTTATTTACTATTTTAACAAATTTTCAACCAAAATATAAAAATTTACATACCTCATATTAAAGATGGTATCTTAAAACATCCCCACCTTATTAACGTTCTTCTTCAAGATTTTATCCCAATCTTCACTAAGCATATAAGGTAAACATAATAAGACAATTGGAATGAAATATTACCTCCTTATTTGAGGATTCTCTTTAATGTAACCATTCTTCCACAACAATAAGAGAAATTGATAAAAATCGTACTTCATCATTAATTATCATCATTGTCAACAATATGATCTAGAGAGTCCTCAATGGACACATCAATATCATTCTAAACACCATCACATTGATCACATGAGAATGTTTATGTAGTCATTTCCAAAGATTTCGTATATAAAAAACTTAATCCAAGACACTATAATTCTATAGAAGTGAAAATTTGTACACCACTGGTATTATCATATATATAATCCCAAGAAGTCACATATTCCCAGGTGTCATCTTATGCTAAAATTAAATTCATCTATGACCATATCTCGATGGAACTCAAGGGAACATGTGATCACCATCTACAACCTCCAGTGGTATATGATTTCAATTATCATATGAATCATTCGTACTCTATGTCTTATACTTACATTTATAAATCAACTAAACTTAATAAGATGTCTCCTTCACATGACATGGTCATAAGAAAATTGACTCATTATCATTGATCCAACACAATGGTGATATGAATGATCTAAATAATATTCTATGATTTATATTTTTTTCTTTTGATGAATCATTGTACTAAAAACACCTATGTACTCAGCACCATCTGTATCCCATGAAAAAATCTGGGTTCAAATGGTAGATCAAGATTAGAAACAATACTCTATAGTACGACATGAAAATACCATCCTTCGAGCAAACATGTCACAAAACATGTCAATGTTAAAATTCTCTAAAATAGGTAAGAAATGTTCAATGTACTTCATCTTCTAGAGTCACCCATGTTGCTTCCTTCCATTGAGGTTTCCTAACAATAAATAAAATAAAATCCTTGGTGGAATCATCCCATATCCATTATGAAAAAGGAAAATGTTGTTGAAAACCACGTAGTTGATCGTATTAAATCATCATCTACTAATAGGTGTAACATCATGTCAAAAACATTCCATATTATTTCTCGTTGTCATCCATTAGTAATTTAAATGAATATCATGATATATATTGTCCAGAAAAGGGTGCACATCCTAGTTTGAGGCTTGAAACTCACCCATCAAATGTTTATTCATACAATTAGGCATAAAAACATGGCCCCAAACATATAATACTAAATCTTCATTTACATTCTAAATGAATGGTCACTCCTTACCATCATGGATTTCTATCATCGATAAAACTCTACATCTTCATACTACCTCTCCTTGATCCAGATAAGATGTGTTGACTCAACTAAAAAATATATGAGTGCCATATTACCCTTGATCTTTTTAACCTTTATGTGATTCTCCCAAAAAGGGCCTCATCTTCTACTCGGATCAAGATTCTTGAACCAAATGACTCTGTCTTTTTTGGCATATTGTGTCAGCAACACAATTGTTTTTTACAAGTTTACAAGACAACTCAAATATGAAATATTTCACAAAATTAACCAATATCCATTTTCAAAAATTTAAATCATTCTATTCTAAATTTTACTTATGTGTTTTATTTTAATTATAGAAGAAAAATATTTCAGAAAAAATATAATGCCTCCAACATTTCAAGTTATAAACCACTATGGACAATTTTATTTCATGGAAAGGGTAATTTACTTCATGTAGTGTCAACTGTCATGACTCCTATACAAGACTCGTTCTCTCTACATCAACACTTCTTTAAGTCTAATTCAATAAACATCACAAAACAAGGTATACGCCACACATAACTAAGTTAGTATTCAAATTAGTGTAGTGGTCAAATTTTTCATCCACTCTTGGAAATTATTGTCACATTACATAGTCTATTCAAACATGACAACATCTTTGTAAGGCACAATAATAGATTTTCCAGGCAGTAAAATTCCTTGATGAACCTTTGGTAATTTCCATCCAAATACAAAAAACATTTGAAATAAAAAACATTAATGGGTTTTTCATTGGATATCACTACATGAACCATCTATAAGCCCACCAATAATCCTTCTAATGAGATCATTTTACGTAATGAAATTTCCTTTTATATCTGTTATAGAAAAATAGACAGCTTGTAAAATAGGATGCACTATCTTTGTGTAATTAGGAAGATGACAAGTTGTTTGGAATGATATTGTCACGACCCGCCCTCGGGGTCCGTGTCGTGACTACCCCAAGCCCGCCTTCCATAGGCCAGGGGCTGGCGACTAGCACCAAGGCGTAAATCCCGGTAAAAAGGGAAGGCATTGCCTTTGTAAAGTAAACAAACACCACAGAGTAAGCAAGCAGAAAGTAAACACTAAGCAAAAGCAGAGTACAACTGAAAGTGCGGAAAAGTAAATGGGACAGTATACAAACCCAAACTGAAAGTAAAGTACAACTCGAAAGGGAAAACAGCAACTGAAAAGTAAAAGCCGCTACACCGAGCTGTCCACCGGAAATCCCACCTGAAGGGTGGGTACAGATAGCTCCACTGCTCCACGGGTCCCGCCGTCCGCTCCGAGCACTTCCCGCCCAGTGGTCCACCTCCAGGTACCGTCCTGCTCTGCAAGCCTCAGCTAAGATCAACGCTGTCCGTCGTCTGCAACCAACACAACGTAGTGCGGGCAAAGCCCGTGCAGGGGTGAGTATAAGCTACTCAGTAGGGACCCCGAGACCCCTGAAGGTCTCTCAAAATCCACAAAGGATAAACCACAAAGAAAGGTACAATCACGAAGTAACAACCGACACTGCTTAGGTATATGCCCATACATATACCTAAGTCATCAATTTCAAATACGCTCCAACCTCCGAGCCCAAGTACCACTCAGTCCACACAGGAAAGTAAACGTATTCCACACAGGAAAGAAAAACGTAACCCACACAGGATAGCACAACACAATCCACATAGGAAAGAAACAGGATTCAGCTCACACAGGTATACTTCTTCAAAAGATGATAAAGATGATCTCTGATCCATCTAAGTCGTCAGACCCACGAAGGATCGATAGGTAACTAACCCATGCAAAAGACCCACACAGGATCGGGCCCACGTAGGACCTGTAGGCGCTGGTTCACACAGGACCGCTGAGCGCAAAGACCCACACAGGATCAGACCCACACAGGATCGGGCCCACACAGGACCTGTAGCACTGATCCACGTAGGATCGCTGAGTGCTGAAGTCGTCGTCGTCGAATCCACACAGGATCTCTGTACTGTCGTCGTCGTAGTCACAGTAGCAGTAGCAGCAGTAGTAGTCACAGTAACAGTCGCAGCCAGCACTAGGGTACCCGCACACAGCAAGCTCGTTCGGAGGGTCCGCTCCACGAGACGAGAGGCTGATACATCAACTATCACAAAGTCCAGAGTTGATGTATCCAAAATTTCTGTATCGTCAACAGGAACTCAACGCAACAGACGGCGCGTCGATCGGACGCCCGGTCTTAGAGTTATTGGCATTTTCATTCCCGGGGCCCGGTTGGTTTTTAAGGCAAAACCAACACGACCGTACTCCACCTGCGTCCAAACCTCGGGCGGAGTATGCCAAAAGATCTGTCTCACTAAGAGGAACACAACACGGCTGACGGCACGTCAATCGGACGTCCATAGCTCAAGATATGAGCGTTTCCGCTCCGCAGGCCCGATTGGTTTCGTGAACGAACCAACCCGGCCGAACTCAAAGTAATCCGAAACCTTGAGTGCGGTATACCGAAACGACCATCTCGATCCAAGGATCGTGTTTTCCCAGACGGTTCGTCGATAGGAGGTCCGTGGCTCATGTTATGGCCAAAAGACCGAAACTGATTCGAAACGGGGGGTCCGGGTCCGGGCCGACCCGGCCCGGCCCGACCCCCTGGGTCGGTCCGACCTGGCCCAGCTGCCCGGCCGGCGGCGCGGCGGCCTGGCGCCGCACGGAGGCAGCGCGTGGGGGGAATCAAGCCCCCGCTTGATTGAAGAGGCGGCGCGGCTATATGCCGCGCCCTTTGAAAAAAAAAACGCCCCCCCCCCCCCACGTGGGGGCCGGCTTGAAGAAAACCGGGGGGCCTCCTGTCCCCCCCCCCCTCAAGGAAACCGCCCCCCTCTTAAATGAGGGGGGTTTTAGAGCTGGCCGGGGGAATTTATTTCCCCTGGCCTTTGACCTTCCGGCCGGCCAACTGCCAGCCGGTTTTCTCCAATGGGACCAGAAAATCCGGTCCCCTCTTCGGCTTCCGACGCCGGCGGCCCGGCCGCCGGTCTTCTCGTTCCGCCGCGGCGCGGAACCGGCCGCGGTGTTCGTCGTCTGGCGCGGTGCGACGGCACCGCGTCCCTCCGCCGTGCCTTTGATTTCCTTCAACGCGGCGCGACGGCGTCGCGTTCTTGATGATTCTTCCATGGCGCGCGCGCGACGGTGTCTCGTAATATAATCGCACGATTAACCGCGTGGTGCGACGGCACCACGCCACCTTGTTTCCACCCGCAAGGTAAATCAACAAGAACGATGGAGGGGGTTCGGCCGTGTTCATGCGGTCCCCCCCCCCCACGTTAAAATATAACACAACTTAAAATCCTTATGTTAATCATGCATGAACCACGAACAAGGATAAATAAATAAACAAAGTACAACAACCCCTACATTGGGTATAGGTTCGAAGATTTGTCAACGTCCCGCGGAAGACAACGTCGCGGAGGTCGGGCGTCGCGGTAGTCGTTCATCAAATCCGTTGACGAAGAGATACGCCCGAAGAGATACGTCGTTGGCGAATCTTCGTATGCCGACGAAGAAGGTCTGAGGAGGAAGCGGTGTTCCCTCTCGTTGACACGGAAGACGAAGAAGGGAGGAGTGGCGTTCTTCATCGGAGCTTGAGCGTTCTTCATCAAGTTGAGCATTCTTCGTCAAAGATTGAAGAAGGAAGAAAAAGCTCTCAAACCTCTCAAGATGAATAAACAAAACAAACCAAATAAAATAAGGTTCCTCCTTATTTTATTTACCAAGCCAAGGAATTCAAAACTTCAAATTCAAAAACATAACACTTAATTAATTATACATGTCATGTGTAATTAATTAGATGTTAAGTTAACAAACTTTTAAGAGGGAGAGAGGGGAGTTTAAGGGGGAAGATGAGAGGTTTAGGTTCGTGTGGGTCCCACCACACTTAATCCTCTCAAGGGAGGTTAAGTGGGTGTGGGTCCCACCCCTAACTCCCTTTGAGAGGAGTTAACCTACAAAAGTAAAATAAAAAGAATTCCACATTTTTTTATTCAACTTTTTATAATTCTCCCAAAAACTAACTTTCGTCTCGCAACAAACACAACTTCCAAAAAGGTCTCCTTAAGCGAAAATTGGCACTGCGAGTTCATCGGTGCCCTCAGATTTCAATTCCGAGCACCAGATCGAAAGTTAGGAATTCCCGCTCGTTCGTTCACTGAACGTACCCGAGCCAAACATCGTAAATTGATTCCTGGCACTCCGGGCCTCGGAATCAGGTGCCGTCAGAAACCGCGCTCTTGTAAAATTCCAAAGAAAATTAAGAAAAAATTTCCCTTGAATTTTACGGGTCTTTACATTATTCCCACCTCAGGGCTTTACGTCCCCGTAAAGATACATTAAAAACTAGGGAAACAAATGAGGGTACTGAGCACGCATCTGAGCCTCCCGCTCCCATGTGCTCTCATGGAGATTACCGTGCTGCCATCTGATGCGCACAAGAGGAATCGATCGCCCACGCAGGACCCGCTCCTGTCGATCCTCTATCTCCACCGGGACCTCCGTAAAAGTCGCCCCATCGTCAACGTCAAGCTCCCCATGATCAATGATGTGCATCGGGTCGTGCACGTATCCTCTCAGCTGAGACACGTGGAAGACGTCGTGCACCCGGTGCAACTGAGGTGATAGAGCCAGGCGATAAGCCACCTCACCAATCCTGCTGAGGACCTGGAAGGGTCCGATGAAGCGCAGAGATAACTTGCCGCCTCGGCCAAATATCTGAATACCACGTCGAGGTGAGACCCGCAAGAAGACGTGGTCTCCATCCTCGAACTCCAGTGGCCTCCGCCTCCTGTCAGCATATGACTTCTGCCGGCTCTGAGCTGTCCTTATCCGCTCCTGGATGACCTGGACCTTCTCTGTCGTGGCCTGGACCATCTCCGGTCCCACCAGTGCTGACTCTCCAGGGTCTGTCCAGCACAAAGGAGATCTACAAGGTCGGTCGTACAACGCCTCGTACGGTGCCATCTCGATAGTGGAGTGGTAGCTGTTGTTGTACGAAAACTCCACCAAGGGTAGGTGGTCCTCCCAACTACGACCAAAGTCGAGGACACATGCGCGGAGCATGTCCTCGAGAGTCTGAATGGTCCTCTCCGTCTGACCATCCGTCTGAGGGTGAAAGGCTGTGCTCAGACGTAGCTGCGTCCCGAACGCCTCCTGTAACCCCTTCCAAATCCGGGAAGTAAAGCGAGAATCTCGATCGGAGACGATAGATGATGGCACGCCGTGGAGCCGCACAATCTCCTGAACGTAGAGACATCCCAAGCTCTCTACTGAGCCCTGCTCTCTGATGGGTAAGAAGTGTGCCGACTTGGTGAGTCGGTCAACAATCACCCAGATGGAGTCGTGACCTCTGGAAGTACGTGGTAGTCCAGTCACGAAGTCCATAGTTATGTCGTCCCACTTCCACTTCGGGACCTCCAAGGGCTGAACCAAGCCTGCTGGTACCTGATGCTCTGCCTTCACCTGCTGGCAGGTGAGGCATCGAGAAACGAACTCTTCTACTGCCTTCTTCATGCTCGGCCACCAGTGCTGTCGTCTAAGGTCCTGGTACATCTTCGCCACTCCAGGATGTACCGCTAAAGGAGAAGTGTGAAATTCTCTCAGCACTTCCTCTCGCAAAGCGACTGGTACCAAGGTACGTCCTCTGAAAAGGATGTTGTGCTCTGCTCCAAGGGAGAAACCATCAGGTGCATGTCCCGAGGATATCTGTGCACGCCGTGTCTCACAGTCAGCGTCCCCATGCTGTGCCTCCCTGACTCGCTGTAGTAGTGGAGGAGTGACTGTGAGAGACTGAAGGAAGGCTGCTCCATCTCTATCCATGAAGGATATCTGCAAAGAGGCTAGCTGCTCCGTCGCCTCCTCAAGTAGCTGAATGCCCGTCCTCCTGCTGAGGGCATCGGCTACTATGTTCTCCTTCCCAGGAGTATAGACTATCTCAAAGTCATAGTCCTGGAGGAACTCGAGCCATCGCCGCTGTCTCAGGTTCAGGTCCTTCTACGAAAAGATATACCTGAGACTCTGATGATCGGAAAAGATTGTAAAGCGCTCGCCCATCAGGTAGTGTCGCCATGTCTTCAGAGCGAAGACCACTGCTGCTAACTCCAGGTCATGGGTAGCGTAGTTCTGCTCATGCGGCCTCAACTGACGTGATCCGTAGGCGATCACTGCCCGCTCCTGCATCAGAAAACATCTGAGTCCGGTCCCTGATGCATCGCAGTAGACTACGTACCCTACTCCCTCCTCGGGCAACCTCAAGATGGGTGCACTAGTCAATCTCTGTCTCAGCTCCTGGAAGCTCTGCTGACATCTGTCTAACCACACGAAGGGTTTCCCCTTCTTCTTCAAAGCTGTGAGTGATGCCGCAACTCTAGAGAAGTCTGGCACGAATCTCCGATAGTATCCAGCTAGTCCCAAGAAACTCCGAACCTCAGTCACGCTCCTGGGTGGCTCCCAAGCTAACACAGCCTCAATCTTCGCGGGATCCACTGCAACTCCCGCCTCAGAGATAACGTGTCCCAAGAAGTGGACCTCACGTATCCAGAACTGGCACTTCGAGAGCTTACCATAATGCTGGTGCTCTCGGAGTGTGTCTAGTACAACTCGCAAATGATAGGCGTGCTCCTCCTCTATCGTAGAGTAAATCAGAATGTCGTCGATGAAGACCACGACAAACCGATCGAGGTATGGCTGAAAGATCCTGTTCATTAGATCCATGAACACTGCTGGAGCATTGGTTACACCGAATGACATAACCAAGAACTCATAGTGGCCATACCGACATCTGAAGGTTGTCTTCTGCACATCCTCGTCTCTGACTCTGAGCTGATGATAGCCTGACCTAAGGTCTATCTTCGAGAACCACAGTGCTCCCTTGAGCTGATCAAAGAGGTCATCAATCCTCGGTAGCGGATACTTGTTCCTCACTGTCACCTGGTTCAGGCGACGATAGTCAACACAAAGTCGCAAGCTCCCATCCGCCTTCTTGGCGAACAAAATCGGGGAAGCCCAGGGTGAAACACTGGGTCGGATGAACCCCTTGCCCTGCAAGTCCTCCAACTGTACCCGTAGCTCTCGAAGCTCGGCGGGGGCCATCCGATATGCTGGAGTGGATATCGGGGCTGTACAGGGGTACAAGTCAATATAAAAGTCTACCTCTCTGCGAGGAGGTATCCCTGGAACATCGTCTGGAAAAACGTCCGCAAACTGATCCACCACTGCAGGAAAACCAGGACTCCGCACGTCAACTGCTCCAAGGATAAGGCTAGCCAACTGATGAGTGATTGGTTGTCCTCTCCTCCGCGAAAGTCCATCCTGTGCTGCTAAGGCTCCCTTCTCGCCGGTGAAGGTGAACCTGCTCCCGTCGGTGCGTACACATCGCACCTTGCGCCTAAAACAGTCAATCTGTGCATTGACCGTAGATAGCCAATTCATGCCAAAGATGACGTCGTAAGGCCTCGACGCTGCTACAAGAAGATCCCAGCCGAAGCTCTCGCCTCCTAGAGTAAGATCACACTGCTGGCACCAGTGCGTAATCGTCGAGTCTTCTCCCGTAGGAGTCTCTAGCCTTAAGGATCGAGCCAACGGCTCTGTCGGAATCTCCGAGCTCCGAACAAGGGCAGAGGCTATGAAAGAGTGACTCGCTCCAGTGTCAATAAGAACTGCAGCATGGGTGGAGTAGACACAGATAGTACCTCAAATCATCTTGGGTGCGCCGTGGTCGTAGGCCTCTGCAGCCTGGAGCTGTGCCTGTCTCTTCCCGCCAGCTCCCTGTGGTCGGGGTGGACCTCCTGGTGGTGGTGGTGGCAGAGCCTCAAAGCGTCGCCCACCACCGGCTGCTCATCCAGCTCCTCTGCCTTGTCCGCCTACTCCCTGCGGACCGCCACGGTCGACCCTCTGCCTCTGCCTCGGTGGTCCCTCAACCGTCTACTGCTCCTCGACACGGCGGGTCGGGCAGTCACGAGCCATGTGGCCCTGCCCGCCGCACGAGTAGCACTGTCTGCCTCTCGAAAGACTGGCTCCTCGCTGTGTGCCCCGCACTGCTGAGCCTGTGTCCTGAGGTCGTCTTCCCGAAGGTCTGGTATGTCTGGACCCTTGAGTCATCCGCCGACTGCCTGCTGCAGATGACTCTGTCACGTGCCGCCCTGCGGTGGGTCTCTGCGCTGGTGTAGACTCAACAAGGAAGCTCTCAATCAGAAGGGCCCGCTCCAGTACTCCTTTCTGAGTCGGTATGCTGAGGGAGATCAGCGATGCCCTGATCTCGTGTCTCAAACCCTGCTCGAAGGTTCGGGCCCAGAAGAATGGGTCCCGTACCATGTCGGTCGAGTAGCGCGAGAGATCAGTAAATCTCGCCGAGTACTGAGCGACCGTCATGCTGCCCTGCCGCAGCTGAAGAAGCTCCTGGATACGCACTGCACGAAGGGTGGCTGGGACGAACTCCGAGCGGAAGAGGCTCTCAATGTCCGTCCAATGTAGAGATGCCTCATCGTGCACCTGGAGCATCAAGCTCCACCATCGTCCTGCTGCTGCGTGTAGTAGGCTCGCAGTGAGGATCACCATGAGGTCTGCTGGTGTCCTCACTAGCCTAAACACTCGTACCACTGCCTCCAGCCAGTCCTCTGTTGCCTGGGGATCCGTCTCCCCGCGAAACCTGGGCGGTCGCTGGCGCTGAAACTCATGCAGTGCGCTGAGGCGACGTGCATCGTCAGCGGCTGCTGCTGGAAGCATCGGGGGCTCGGCGGGTAGAGCTACCGCCGGTGCCACTGCTGACAAAGGGCCCTGCACCGAGGCCTCATCGCTCGGTGGGCTGTCGTCACGCTCGACTCTCGGAAACCTAGTTGGCTGCCGTCGTGGGGCCATCCTGAAAAGGAAACAGGTGCGCCACGGTCAGAAAAGTATACCTGGTGAGCTGATATAAGTAATCACAAAGAAAACATTGAAACACACACGCAATCAATGTTTTCGTGCATTAAGTCGGAAATCAGAAGTCAGGGTCCTGGTGTACGGATACGTCGACCGCCGCACCAACACTGGACTCCCTGGACTGATAACCATACTCAATACGCTAAACATTATTTCTTCACATAGAAAAGATCCGAGTTCGCGGTAGAACCGAACTGCTCTGATACCAATTTGTCACGACCCGCCCTCGGGGTCCGTGTCGTGACTACCCCAAGCCCGCCTTCCATAGGCCAGGGGCTGGCGACTAGCACCAATGCATAAATCCCGGTAAAAAGGGAAGGCATTGCCTTTCTAAAGTAAACAAACACCACAGAATAAGCAAGCAGAAAGTAAACACTAAGCAAAAGCAGAGTACAACTGATAGTGCGGAAAAATAAATGGGCCAGTATACAAACCCAAAATGAAAGTAAAGTACAACTCGAAAGGGAAAACAACAACTGAAAAGTAAAAGCCGCTACACCGAGCTGTCCACCGGAAATCCCACCTGAAGGGTGGGTACAGATAGCTCCACTGCTCCACGGGTCCCGCCGTCCGCTCCGAGCACGTCCCGCCCAGTGGTCCACCTCCAGGTACCGTCCTGCTCTGCAAGCCTCAGCTAAGATCAACGCTGTCCGTTGCCTGCAACCAACACAACGTAGTGCAGGCAAAGCCCGTGAAGGGGTGAGTATAAGATACTCAGTAGGGACCCCGAGACCCCTGAAGGTCTCTCAAAATCCACAAAGGATAAACCACGAAGAAAGGTACAATCACGAAGTAACAACCGACACAGCTTAGGTATATGCCCATACATATACCTAAGTCATCAATTTCAAATACGCTCCAACCTCCGAGCCCAAGTACCACTCAGTCCACACAGGAAAGTAAACGTATTCCACACAGGAAATCAAAACGTAATCCACACAGGATAGCACAACACAATCCACAGAGGAAAGCAACAGGATTCAGCTCACATAGGTATACTTCTTCAAAAGACGATAAAGATGATCTCTGATCCATCTAAGTCGTTAGACCCACGAAGGATCGATAGGTAACTAATCCCCGCAAAAGACCCACACAGGATCGGGCCCACGTAGGACCTGTAGGCGCTGGTTCACACAGGACCGCTGAGCGCAAAGACCCACACATGATCGGACCCACACAGGATCGGGCCCACACAGGACCTGTAGCACTGATCCACATAGGATCGATGAGTGCTGAAGTCGTCGTCGTCGAATCCACACAGGATCTCTGTACTGTCGTCGTCGCAGTCACAGTAGCAGTAGCAGCAGTAGTAGTCACAGTAACAGTCGCAGCCAGCACTAGGGTTCCCGCACACAGCAAGCTCGTTCGGAGGGTCCGCTCCACGAGCCGAGAGGCTGATACATCAGCTGTCACAAAGTCCAGAGTTGATGTATCCAAAAGTTCCATATCGTCAACAGGAACTCAACGCAACAGACGGCGCGTCGATCGGACGCCCAGTCTGAAAGTTATTGGCATTTTCGTTCCCGGGGCCCGGTTGGTTTTTAAGGCAAAACCAACCCGACCGTACTCCACCTGCGTCCAAACCTCGGGCGGAGTATTCCAAAAGATCAGTATCACTAAGAGGAACACAACACGGCTGACGGCACGTCAATCGGACGTCCATAGCTCGTGATATGAGTGTTTCCGCTCCGCAGGCCCGGTTGGTTTCGTGAACGAACCAACCCGGCCGAACTCAAAGTAATCCGAAACCTTGAGTGCGATATACCGAAACGACCGTCTCGATCCAAGGATCGCGTTTCCGCACACGTTTCGTCGATCGGAGGTCCGTGGCTCAGGTTATGGCCTAAAGACCGAAACTGATTCGAAACGGGGGGGTCCGGGTCCGGGCCGAACCGGGTCGACCCGACCCGGCCCGGCTGGCCGGCCGGTGGCGCGGCGGCCTGGCGCCGCACGGAGGCAGCGCGCGGGGGGAATCAAGCCCCAGCTTGATTGAAGAGGCGGCACGGCTATATGCCGCGCCCTTTGAAAACCCCCCCCCCCCCCCACGTGGGGGCCGGCTTGAAGAAAACCGGGGGGCCTCCTGCCCCCCCCCCCTCAAGGAAACCGCCCCCCTCTTAAATGAGGGGGGGTTTTAGAGCTGGCCGGGGGAATTTATTTCCCCGGCCTTTGAACTTCCGGCCGGCCAACTGCCGGCCGGTTTTCTCCAACGGGACCGGAAAATCCGGTCCCCTCTTCGGCTTCCGACGCCGGCGGCCCGGCCGCCGGTCTTCTCGTTCCACCGCGGCCCGGAACCGGCCGCGGTGTTCGTCGTCCGGCGCAGTGTGACGGCATCGCGTCCCTCCGCCGTGCCTTTGATTTCCTTCAACGCGGCGCGACGGCGTCGCGTTCTTGATGATTCTTCCATGGCGCGCGCACGACGACGTCGCGTAATATAATCGCATGATTAACCGCGTGGTGCGACGGCACCACGCCACGCCCTCTTTCCACCCGCATGGTAAATCAACAAGAACGGTGGAGGGGGTTCGTCCGTGTTCATGCGGTCCGCCCCCCCCCCCCACGTTAAAAGATAACACAACTTAAAATCCTTACGTTAATCATGCATGAACCACGAACAAGGATAAATAAATAAACAAAATACAACAACCCCTACCTTGGGTATAGGTTCGAAGATTTGTCAACGTCCCGCGGAAGACAACGTCGCGGAGGTCGGGCGTCGCGGTAGTCGTTCGTCAAATCCGTTGACAAAGATATACGCCCGAAGAGATACGTCGTTGGCGAATATTCGTATGCCGACGAAGAAGGTCCGAGGACGAAGCGGCGTTCCCTCTCGTTGACACGAAAGACGAAGAAGAGAGGAGTGGCGTTCTTCGTCGGAGCTTGAGCGTTCTTCGTCAAGTTGAGCGTTCTTCGTCAAAGATTGAAGAAGGAAGAAAAAGCTCTCAAACCTCTCAAGATGAATAAACAAAACTAACCAAATAAAATAAGGTTCCTCCTTATTTTATTTACCAAGCCATGGAATTCAAAACTTCAAATTCAAAAACATAACACTTAATTAATTATACATGTCATGTGTAATTAATTAGATGTTATGTTAACAAACTTTTAAGAGGGAGAGAGGGGAGTTTAAGGGGGAAGATGAGAGGTTTAGGTTCGTGTGGGTCCCACCACACTTAATCCTCTAAAGGGAGGTTAAGTGGGTGTGGGTCCCACCCCTAACTCCTTTTGAGAGGAGTTAACCTACAAAAGTAAAATAAAAAGAATTCCACATTTTTTTTATTCAACATTTTATAATTCTCCCAAAAACTAACTTTCGTCTCGCAAAAAACGCATCTTCCGAAAAGGTCTCCTTAAGCGAAAATCGGCGCTGTGAGTTCATCGGTGCCCTCGGATTTCAATTCCGAGCACTGGATCAAAAGTTAGGAATTCCCGCTCGTTCGTTCACTGAACGTACCCGAGCCAAACTTCGGAAATTGATTCCGGGCACTCCGGGCCTCAGAATCTGGTCCCGTCAGAAACCGCGCTCTTGTAAAATTCCAAATAAAATTAAGAAAAAATTTCCCTTGAATTTTATGGGTCTTTACAGATATCTATGATTTTAGGAGTATATTGAGCTGTTTTCAACAAGAATAAAAAAAAATCTCGATATACATGGAATATTGGGATCATTAGGTCCATGAACACACCACATTCATATTTTTTTTGAAAAGGAATAATAATTAACTCATATGCACTATATCTACTCATGAATCCAATATGTGAAATATCATAATGTCTCTCCCTTAGGTGATGATACATCGAACTATCATGAATTTTGGAGAACACATAAGTTCCTTTAAACTAGTAAAAAATATCATCAATGAAAATATGTGAATATTGGTTCATAACATTCATCTTATTCAACTTTGTGTAATTAACACACAACTTCAAAATTCAATCATCTTTCTTAGAATATAAAACATAAAATCCCAAAGGTGATGTACTTGTAATAATAAACCCTTTAACCTCAAAATCCACCTACTATGTCTTATTTTTCTGAGTTTACCTTGGATCTATTCTATGTGGTGGAATGGAAATTGATCTTCCCTTGGAATCAGATCAATCATGAACTCAACCTATCGCTCTCGTGGAAGGATAGATAAATCCTGATAAAATATGTCCTTGAAACATTCCTCGACAAGATAAAATATATAATTCTCTAATCCAAAAAAGTCAAGAATATGTCAAATCACAAGGTATGTTACATCACATAACTAACATAAAATTGGTACTACACATAATTCAATGATATACCATTCCCATGGGGAGCATTAGTGTCTCATTCAAGAGGCATGATACTCACTCAAGGACTATAAAAAACTCAATATGATCCTAGATGTTACAACTTTTACTCCCCCAGTATCATGTCAATAAAAAATATCTTGAGCAAAAATATGTCGCAAAGGGAGTGTCACCCAAAATCCTCATGGGAACACTCATAACATTTCCATATGTTTTCTAATCACACAACAAAAGATGTGTCAATCGATATAACCCCACACATATATTTTACCACTAGAAAAAAATCATAAACCAAGTAGATATAATACAATACTAGGATCCTCTATCAATTAAATAACTTGGAAAAACAAAATATATAATTATGGTACCTTGAATATTCTATGGTCCAACCACTCCATCAACATGTACAAGCTGAACTACATGAAAATGACCTTCCCCTCTCCCATGGGCTCCAGTTATAGTTCCTAGTGTGATAATACCATACTTATAAAGAAGTTATTATCTTAATGAACCATGTATAACACATGGACAAGTGAAACTAGTAGAAATATAACTTCCTTACTAGTAGTTGTATGTAGACTCCCATCTGGCTCTCTGTATCAGTCTTGACCCTCCACCATTCCCCACTAATTGAGGATTCCTGCAATACCTCTACACATTTCCAATCATACTACACACTCGACTCTCAAATGGTGATTGAGGACACAATCTATGAATGTGTCTCATCCTTCCACACTATTAAAAGAACAAATACCCACTACCCTGATAGTTCAATCCTATTTATTTGATACACTTTCAACCACATCCCTTGTGATAATCCTTAAACCAGTTATTCCTACGATTTGAATTCATTCCATCGGGTGGCCCACCTGAAACCACATTTCAACAATCACAATTCTCCATCTGGTACACCTCTAATGTAAAATAATCATCATCTACCATATTTAGCCTCCTTAAAAAGAACATATTTACATGTTACATAATCTCAAACATAATCCTTCAAAAAAACACTCTTTGTATCTTCTTTATCCCTTACCAATGTAGAAACATAGTGTTTCGTGTCAATGAAATGTCAATTTTAATCCATCATCGAAATATTTCCCAATGTGCACCTCATTAATTATAATTATCTCTTTCATATTAGAGGTTCTTATTATAATTGTTAAATAATTATTTCTTATATATAATTATACAACATAACATCTGCCCGCCCATTATGAACTTGGATTTCTAACCAGTCCATTCTTAGTAAATGAAATATATAATCCTACAAATAAAATATATCAATAATATAATTCTATAAGAGAAATTTAACACTTTTTATTCATTATATATGAAACTAATATACCTATAGAATTTCTTCTTCGGTGAACTATAGATGGTTTTACTACTGAAACTCTCTAGTTAGGTCAACCATACATTGTGAAACCAACCCTTGATCTTTATAAATAAACTATATAAAATGTGAAATTTCTCAAGAAACATATCATTCCAAATATTATGAAATCTAATGGGGGTTCATTACCCCTACTATAGGACCATTTAGGCTTATTTCCTCAAGTCATACTACTATTATGAATCATTATGGTGGAATATTTATAGAATGCCAAACAAATTTCTCAAAACACATAACATAATGTTTCAATAGTTTACAAAAAATAGGGATCCATAATATCTATAAACAAACCTCACCAGATACATAGTCCTAACATATGAGAACTCATATCAATTACTACCCACAACCATAACTATAATGGTTCAATCCTATCGTAAATAAACAAAACATTTAAATTTCAATTTCACATCACGCACCGGAGAAATAATTTTTCATTGTAAACCCTTTAATTCTTTTAAAAAAGAAATAATCTAATTAAAAACTATTTACACCCTTCCATATAATATATAAAATTATCAATATTGGGAACAATTTCATTAAAATTTCACGAAAACATGGAAAAATTTAATTTTTCATCACTCTAAATCATTTCTTATAATGGGCATATTCTGATACATGTCACATAACATACTAAGTGCCTATAATGATGAATGCATTCACAACATCATTCCATATTGGAAAATAAGAAAATTACCATAAAATAATAATATCTCAAATCATGTGCATCAACCCAGGAAAAATAACAATCCACTATAAAAATGATTATCAAGAAAAACAATGCCACCTATGGTACTCATGTTTTCCCCCTTACATCACATAGATTATACCATGAATGTGCTCATTTTTATGGCCTGAAAATTACTAATATATTTTAATCCATTCAAAAATAGTGAAATTTTGTAAATGAATGTATATCCATAATACCACATTTGAACACCAGGGGCCTTGAGCCACTAAACCGATAGCCTAATCCAGTACACCGCCTGACCTCAAGTGCACCCCTCCGTCCTAATACTCCAGGGGATTTTGATTAGTGGTGAGGGTCTAATGAGACATGTGGGGGAGTAAAACATATTAATTAAAGGAATCCACAATATATAAAATAATAAATAATAAATATAGTATAAATAAAAAATAGTAATCAATTTCACAACACTTGATAAATACCCATGATCAAAAAAAATCTTCCAAATCATAATTTACTTTTCCACGAGTGAAAAACCCCCAAAATAATAAAAATATAATGAATCCCAAAACTAATCCGGATGTCACATTAATTTCAATCATACATGCACATCCCTATTCCCAGTGTGAAAAAATCTAGCTTATGTACTTTTCAATTTTAATGACCTAAAACATTGAAGTATACTCAGGTACCCAATGGTGGCCAATGTTTGGTGTTAGTAGGCCATCAGCAATGGTGCCTGAAAATTATCCAGTCTAAAATAGTGTGTTCATAATCAGGGATAAATAAATATACAAAAAATATAAACTAGGTACCTTCAATTACTATTATTTACATTGGCCACATTCATCATTATATTCATGCATTACCCATATTCATCAAATATTCTTCAACCTAGGACAATGAACAAAACAACCAATAAGGGGATTCAATTAAACAAAATCATAGGGACATTAATTTAACAAAATATTATATATCAACTTACCTCGGATCCTCAGTCTAGGTAATCCTATCAAGTAAATTATTTAAGAGTAGAGAGCCTCAGTCCGACATTTTAAACCATGAAATACAGGGTTGGGGCCTAGATCCTCAGTCTGGACCGATCATTGGGATTATATCCTTAGTCTAAAATCCCAATAATACCACGTACTCATATAAGTATTATTATTTGACCCTTTATCATATTTATCATTAATGTCAAATAATTGATTTAACACATTCAAGTGAGCCAACCCCCATGCCATATTGACAATATAATCATAATTATCATTGGTTTCTTTTCATAAATCCAGGTTGACATGATAATCATAATTATCATTTTTTATATTTCATAAATCCTCCAATTTAACATTCCCAACTCTTATTTTATGTTTATAAAATAGTCATACCCCATGGGTGTCGTTATTCCTAATCTAAACTTCCTCAACTGATCTGATTGGAATCATATGGGGTTCAACTCACAATTGGTGCTTCTAGTTTATCATTTCATATAGATGATTCAAATTAATATAATAAAGATACCCAATATCGACTATAATAACAATAATTAAACATCATGAATATTGGATATAACTTGTAGACCACCTACATAATGTTCATAGATGAACGATCAAATCATTATAGCTCTTGATTTGAACAAATACATCCTTCATTTAACTAACATAGAATCTACTAGACAATTATTATTTGAAGCACCATAAATATAAGAATGATTTTATAAGTCCATTCCCAGAGAATAGAGTAATGATGAGGGCTATAATCTCCTAGATCTTCTATCTCCCCATACAAAACCCAAAAATGAAATAATCAACGGAAAATTACCCATGAGAAGATAAGTACAGAAAAGTTATGTGCCGTGCTATTCAATAGTAAAATGATGATAGAAATCATGTTTAACCCCTAAAATCCATAGATTCAAAAATTTTAATTTTAATTTTTTTTATTTTGTATGATTTGGTCATACGGTGGGAAAAAAATACATGAATTCTGAGGTTCCCTCTGTCGAAGATGTGGCCATCTTAAACAGACACATGGGGGGGGATTCGTGGTATAAAAAATCTAATGGTACCCATGTTCCAACCACTAGAAATGGGGAATCCCAAAAAATTGATTTCAAGGGAGGCCCAAAACATCTTAAGATAGTGTGATGGTTGTGCCATCAGTTCATTCCTAGTAATTTCACCAACATATTGTTTAGGTACATTGTTAGACTAAACATGCATCAACCATGAACCAACAGTAGATAATTATTTTCTCCCTCTTTAAAATCCAAAACTTTCAAGAGACCCCAAGCCCCATCATTGTCTCAGAAATCACATTATTACCCATTTTTATTTAAGGTAATCCAAAATTTTAACAAGTATTTCCATACTCAAATGGATGGTTTCATAAAGTATAGAATAAAAATTTTTAAAGATGAGTATGACATAATATGGTAATATTATAAGTCAAATGAAATCCCTTGTTGACTGATGTCTCCACAACATCTTGTCACAACCCAAAAAAAATGCATCTGACCTTGAGCTGGTATAGTTAACAGTAAGGGAATTTTAAAACTCTCTACTAAGAGTTTTTTGAAATATAATTAAGTGGATGAATTAGTGGAGTGTGATTCTATATAATAATATAAATCATAATAATTGTTTCCTTATTAGATAATGATAAGATATATGTTCCCTGGAGCCATTGGTGGTAGAACATCCAAATTATGCAGCTTCACACACTCAACTCATTTTTCACATTTTTAAGGATTGTCTCCTCCACGTCTCTGGACCATATGACCATGTGGGTGGGGGTAATCATAGGACTAATATATAATAGATAAATATCATTTTAAAGGAACACAAACCATTTATATTGGTATCTGATATGGCCTTTCAATAAACTACTATTTTAGGGGTTGGTAAAGGATATGACCTTTAATACTAGATTGAGACATATGAATATTTATAAATTGAGATTTATAATAACCACAACCTCTCAAGGTAAATAATTTTATTATGGTTTTCCCAATGGGGTATATAGACATACAAAATCTAGAGAAAATGGATGTTGTAAACATTTGATGTAGACCCCCATAAAAACAAAACATCCACAACAAAAATAACTTTGTTCCAACACTAAAATCTATTCAACCAGGGTAGATATATGGAATCCCATATATATGTGATCCGTATTATATATTCATCATATTGAAAATTTTTTCCCTATTCTCCACATCGGTGTAAAATGAAAATTTACAAGGTTTCACTAAATAATGAATTAAGAGATTTAGTTTTTTCAATAAGAATTTATTCGTAGACACTTTGTCTTGAAATACATCATGGGAAATAAAAATAATTTAATAAATTAGATCTAATAAAATTTTAAATAGTTAGAATCTTGTGCCTTTTTACTACCCCCATCATTGATGAATGAAACATTTTCCAAAAACTCCATTTAATTAATCCTATAATAGATCAACTATATTTTTCTCTATGTTATAAAAAACTAAAAATATGGTGCATTTACTAATATCATACACAAAACTAATAAAATAAAATAATAATCCATATATTAGATATTAATAAAGAGGATCTATTTATCCTAAAATTTTCACTATATGTTCATATTAGAGGCATTCTCATCATACTTTTCAATACCTAATAGTCAAACCATGCCATCCTCCAAGCCACATCCTCCTTAAACAAATCAATCATTTTCCAATTTAATAAAACATTCAATTTTACATCACTTACCTAAACACATGATGATGAAAAATATCATGCGTATGTGATAACAAAATAAAAATATCCTTAGGAAAGTAAAATAAATTTACAATAATCAATATAATTCAATTAAAATTGATTTTCTTCCCAAAATCATCACTTATTAATTGATAATTAAAAAATTATACACATACCATTTCATGGACAATAAATATTATGAAGATCAATTAAATTGGTCATCTGGTTATCTCATTGTTCTTTTATCAGTTCATGATAATTTCTAAAATCACATGCTCATGATAGTATCCTTGAACCACGTCATTGTCTAATATATACTAAAATTGTTTCCATACCAACCCATGACATCCTCAATTTTTTCTAACATGAGTATCTATACTAACAATTAATTAAAAATATATGATACCACTCTTTTGCAATCTACCACAACTGTAATCCCCTATAAGGATGCTACTGAATATAGGTATGTCCAAGTTGGACCACCTCCAATTGGACACATGATGAAGAATAGATCAAAGGGTATAAGAGATTAAAATTGCATGTATTAACGCGACATATCACTAGAATTAAACTGAAAATAAACTAATCATATCCATAATAAAAAATAATCCAAATCCACTAATAATACAGTGAATGATATGAAAACCATATATACATCCCAAATATAATTAAATTATTAAATTAATAGTGTGTAACTCTATATTCATTCCCAATATCCAATATAGTAATTTCTAATGATGTCACCGAACCAATTATGAAAATATGAAAAAGAAATTATATATAGATATATGTGAGGATGACATATATAACTAAACTAGTCTTTATTAAATAATAATAAATTATATATAACATAATATTAATCTTAATACAACTAATAAGATCATGAATTATAGTGTCATTGTAAATTAGGTGCATTACATAATAACTTATTGAAGGAAATACATCGTCTTTATTTAAAACATATTTATCATGCTTATATATACATCATGTTATAAAATGGGGAAATACATAAGAAATGGGTGAGCTATAACACCCATTAAAGTATTAAAAAAATCATTAAATTGTGAAATTTATACATCTTATAAAATAGGAATAATTTATTGGTAATAATAAATATGAACAATGATAAATGATATAGAATGATAATAATAATTGAATCATGGTAAATATTGATATGTCTTAAAACATTGCATTATAAAATTAGGTCAAGGATAACTGAAAATACATCATAATGGAAAAAAAATTTATAAAGTATAAATGTTCACTCTATCTACCAATATGATGTTTTGTGATACTAAAAGATATTAAATGCCTTGAAACAATACGTAACATTGTGTGCACTCGTAACTTTAAATTCATTCTAATGATTTAGTGTGCCACAAAGATCATACATCATTGATTCATTCATCATCAAAATTTATTCCACGATCAAAGAGTGTGGAATAAATATATGTTTTCATTAATATAAATATTTATATGTGATAAAAATTGAATAAACTAGATATTAAATGGTTATTGTATTCACAACCTAACTGTTTTGGCATGGAATTTCTTGGTTAAATTTATACAGCATATTTGAGTCACCAAACAATTAATAAAATGGGTTTATGAATGAGAAAGGTGTGTCAAATTATTTTTAAATAAAAAGTGAATTATTACGTCTACGTAAAGTCATATCAAAACATTTGAAATTAAAAATAAAAGGCATAAGATAATAAATAATCATTATTGAAAAATGAAAGGTGATGATCCCTTACATGAGTGAGAGATGCCAAATGATTGGGAACAAATTGTTGAGAGCTCAAGGGAACCATTTGAGGACTCTAGAGTAGGGAATCTAGAGTAAGTATGCGGTCCATGTATTTTAAGTGTGATTAAAATGGAGATCTGGTTGGTTTGTATTAGAAAATTGTGTGGAATTATTTAATATTTCTTAAACATAGGTTTTGGTGTTTATATAACAAAAAACCCCAAACCAAAAACCAACCCATGGGATTTTCCCATGGTTTCATAAAAATGGTAGTGGATCTCAATTTTTTTATTTAACGTGCTGAAATTAATAATATAATTCCCTTTATTTTGTAAAGGTGTGACATGCACCTAAATAAATGATATTAAAACCTTGAAATTTATTAATGGGTTTTGAGGATTCATAATGGATTTATTAATTTGATTAAAAAATCCTAAAATGCAATTATTTTTTATGTAATTTTTTTGAATACCCTTTATAGTATTTATTACATCTCATTTTTGTTCTTATGATTTCATAATACTAAAATAATATTTATATGGTATTTAATTTTTACGCAAATATTCACCTATATAAGATAATTATAAAAAATAACCAGTGGTTAATTTGAATCTCTGGTCCAAAAATTATTTAATTTTAATCTCAATAATTTTATAAATATATGTATTTTTTCCCTTTTAAAATAAAATAATCATTTATTATGAAATGATATGTTTTTTTCAATAATGTTTTTGGAACACTTAATAAACTGAATTTACGTCATAAATATTATATGATAAATTTCATTGAATAAATTATATTTTAATAATACTAATTTATTATTATTTTTTTATTTAAAAAATAAATTAAATTTTGTAAATAAATTCATTAATTGAATTTTAATATTAGCTGAATATATAATTTTGGTTTTATTGTATCAAAATTAGAATCATTTAAAAAGTGACTATAATAAAGAAATAATATATTCATTATTATATGAAAAATAATGTACATACTCATATTGTTAGTATGTTGATACGTATCCCTTTAATACACTAGAAAACATCTTATGCGTAAGGTTGGTGATAGTCATACATTTCCTGGGGTGGTTTGGTAAACATTTTTTGGGTCATTATCTAGGAGAGATTGAACATCTCCCATAAAACTATTTTTCACCTTTTTAAGTTGTTGTATCATATCTTGGTATTGATCAAGGGAAATCATATTGATTCTCTCTCCCTCAGAAGATCTAATAAATGGGATTTATAGGGCATGATCTTACTATTTGAGGTCATCACTTCTTTTTTCAATGTTGATTGGATTTGTTAAAATCCTATAATTATATTAATAATGTGACTATTTATAAAAAACTATATTATCAACATGGATGATTCTTTACATTATTTTCAATCCAATATAATAAAACCATATATTTGAATCTATTTTCTTTAACTATAACAAATAATAAGAAATTTAATTAAATTTTATTGGGAGTTTAATTCTGAAAATGATTAGGTCCTTTCAATATTCCCCCCATAAAAAATTTCTCTTTTGAAATTATAATTTCCCATACAAAAAAAGATGTGGGTAACTCTATTTTGTCACCTCATATAATTACCACTTCTCTTCATTATGCATTTTTCTCAATACCACTTTGACATGGTGGAATATCTCATTTTCTATGACATTTTTTCTCTGATCTAAGATCTTCACTGGACGATCCTCGTATAAGATATCATTCTCCAAAGGTACCCCCAATCTATTGGGTACATGTGAGGGTTATTTTATGTACTTTATCAAGATTAATACATAGAATACATCATATACTTGATATACGTTAGGTGGGAGTTCTAGTCAATTTTCTCCACTTAGATGAGATCAAGGATCTCCAAGGGGTAGATTTTACATGGACTAATATTTCACTTATTCAAAAATTTCATTACATTATTTCATATATATGTAGTGATATAAAATTTCCCTAAAAAATCTCTATATCTCATCGATGATTTGCTAGATTGCACTTTTTTAGACTCTAAGCAGTCATGATGTGCTACTGAATGTTCTAAACCTTTAAACCATTTCTTCAACCATTTCAGGACAAAGTAGTTGGTGTTCCCCATCATTATCCCAACGTGCATGTGTTTTTAACCTTTTACCATAATGGTATTCATAGGCATTCATAAGGATTATTTAAGGGAAAATTTTATAGTAATAGAACTCAGTAAGTGGAAAATGTTGATCACATCAACTTCTTAATTCAAATATGAATGATCTCAAAATATCCTCAAGATTCACAATAGTTCCCTCATATTGGCTATCCTTTTTGGAGTGATAAGTTGTGATAAAGTCTAAATCAGTGTTTAGTTGAAGTTTGTGACATTTCCATATCATGATGGCGAATCTCATATCTTGATCATATACAATTAATTGTGGTTGTCCATGTAGCATTACCAATTCATTGATGTATATCCTTACAAGTTGATCATGTCCTATTGAATCCAAATAAAGTGTTATGTATTTTTAGTAAGATACAAAATAAAACATATAGAATTGTTTTTTATAGATTTAATTGGATTTCTAGTGAATTTTTCCATAGTTATGTTTTCCCATTTACATGTTGGTATGGGTAATGGTTCTAACACCCCTATAGATATTTTTTATTTAACCTTCACATACTAGCATTCTAGGCACTGTGATCCATATTTTACAATCACCTTATTCATGTTGTCCCAACAATTATGATTTCATATATCTCAATACATCTTCATGCTTCCAGTATTGATAGTGAAGGTTTAGCTGAGTGTATCATCCTATTACTCCTTTATATCGGGATTTGATGGTACACTTAATGATGACCCAAATCTCACAAATCCATGTTTATTTACATTTAACTCTACGAATTTTACATTTAATATATTTTATTTAGTAATATAAATTCCTATATCATCAAAATTGTCATCCATTAACCTATCCAAAATATAGGGTTGAGAAATCATTTGTGAAAGGATTTCCAATGTTCCTTCCTTTATGATTCCAATTTCCAAAATTTCTAAATATGAGAAGCTTGGATCTCTCTCAGTTCTCATCAATGACCGACTTTATGGATACTTTCTACATATACAATCTTCCACATTATTCACTTTCATAGGTTTTTAGTGTATTGATCTATTATAGACCATGATCTTCTCTAACCCTATTCATTGGTGAATATTCAGATATTTTTATGTTAATATACACTTTTGAATTATTTTTATCCGTATATATTTCACACTTCCTTCGAATGATATAAACTTAAAAAATATGAATTACAGATCACTGTAGGAAACTCAATATCATGCATTGGGATGTTATGTTTAGAACATTCATGTTCCTTGAAGAATAGGCAATAAATTTATCATTCTGTATTAATACACAACCCAATTACTTTTTTAAAGCATCACAAAATATCCCGAAAATCTCTCCACTACTAGGTAGTGTGAGTATAGGTGCATCAATAAGCCTCCTTTTCAAATCCATTATTTTGTAATCATGTTCATAATTTCTGAAAAACATGACTACTTTCTTTGATATCATTGTAATTGGGATTAAAAATTCTAAGAAATTACTCTTACATCATTGATAATAAACTATTAAACTAATTAAACTACAGATATCTTTAACTGATGTTAGACTAATATATTATTTAAATACATCTATTTTTAAGGTTGTATATATATTATGCTTCTTTTTATGATATTCCCTCGGAAATATAATTCATTTAACCCAAAATCACATTTGATTTACTAAATAGAATGATTATCCTTTTGTAAGGTCATTATTATAGTTCTTTGATTCTCTTAATCTTCCACCTTGGTTATAGAGTATGATAGGATATCATCTATAAATACTACCATAAAATTTTTAAGGTAATATATAAAACAAAATTCAAAAAATCTATATATATATATATATATATATTGAAAATTAGTGAGTCTTAATGGAATTACTATCAACTCATAGTGCTCGTACCTTATACAAAAAAGAATCCTACGGATATCATCCTTCTTCAATCTAACTTGGGAATATCTTGACTGAAGAACAATATAATCTACGTATTCTGTTCTTCATATATAATATATCATGTCATCAATCCATGGAAGAAGACACTTTTTCATTATCCTGATAAAATTATGCTCACGATAATCGATGAAAATGTGAATTGACCCATCCTTCATTTTGAAAAAAGTGGACTAGTGAACCTCATGGTGAAGCATTTGGGTGTATGAAACCATTATAGAGATTCCCTTATAGTGGTTTCTTTATCTCGTCAACTTCTAAAAGATTAATTCTATATGATTTCATTGATAATGGTAACACCACATGTTTAATCTCGGTTGAAAATTCATCCTCCTAGATTAGATGAAGTCCAAAAAAATTACTCAAGAAACAAATTAGTGTACTCCCTCACAATGGTAATGTATTTAAGGATGATTTATACAATAGACTCAATAATTGGGTCTATAAACAATTTTTCATGGGGAAATAACATCCATTATTGAGATTTTTATGCTAATGAGGATTCATCCTCCATTTAGTTACTTATAATAAGAGAAATATTCCATATATGAAGTGTTATTTCTTTCTCATTTCAATTTAGTACTTCCCTATACATGGATATCCAATACATCCCTATAATTGCATAAAATTCCACTAAATTCCTTATTGAAGGGTTTTACATGATGTTCATACCAATAATTGTGATAAGGGAGGTTTTATATACATGGGATGAAATGTAAAGCCCCGGAAATTTCATGGAATTGTTTCATAATTTCTTTGGAATTTTTGCGAGTCTGTAGCTTTTGACGGCACTCTATTCCGGGGCTCGGTGTTCCTAGAATAATTTTCTATAGTTTAGCTCACGTACATTCAAGGAACTAACGAGCATGTTTTTTCTATATTTTGAAACGGTGCTCAGAATTGAAATCTAAGGGCACTGATGAAGTCAGTGCGCCGATAATTTCTTGAGGGGACCTTTACCATAGTTGCGTTTTGACGGGAGAAGAGGTTAATTTTTAGTTTGTTTTTAAGGAATAAACAAAAATATGTGTTTGATATTTTTATTTGTGGAGGTTGGTTATTATCCTACATAAGGGGAGTTATAGGTGGGGCACACACCGACCTAACCTCCAATGGGAGGGTTTAGTGTTGGGGCCCACACGAGACCATAACTCCTCACCTCCCCCTCAACTCCCTAAACCCCCCTTTATCAATACATAAATTAATCTGCAAACTCCACTTTAATTATGTACCCTCTCTACCTTCCACTCCTCTATTAAAGATTTCCTACACACATAATTAATGAATTGATTTTTTGAATTAATTTAAAATGGTAAGAATTTCTAAAAAATTGGAGAATGATATTATAATATTTTCCATGGAAAATAATTTGGTGGGTGTACCTCTGGAGAAATTAGAGGATCTTCATTCTCCAAACCTCTAACGAAGAACGACAACACACCTTCTATAATTTTCTATGTGACAAGAGGGGTGACGCCACATCTTCGGGTACACTCCGATGATGGAGAAATTGACACTGCCATCCACGATGCTCGGCTACCCCAAATCTTTCACGATTTAGGGGTTTATTCTTTGCAGTTAATGTTTTCATACCCGTTATATGTCATTTGAATTGCGTCTTGACAACCAAATGGTATCTCCATAACAAAGGGGATTTCGGACCACACTAACATGGATGAATCTTTACCATAATGGATCTTGTCTTTGGTTGATGACGGGAGTGGATAGCGGCAACCGGAAATGAGCTGGTCTTGAAGAAGGGACCGACGACACAAAGGTCATTGGGTCGTCAAGAAGGTGCGACATCATTTTGCTACGCAAAGGAGGTCGCGACCAAGGCGGGCCGTGGCAGAGGGGTGCGGTGCCATTGTGCCGCGCTGGTGGAGTAGGTCTGCAGCCAGGGCGGTTAGTGGTAGCAGGGCTGGCACGTGGCGCCGTCACGCCGCGCCAGAAGGGAATCCACAATAGTTTGGCAGGAGGGCAGCCGGCTGAGCGGGCCACTGGCGAAGAGGCGCCAGGGCGGAACCCGGTGGTTTCGTGGAGAAGGAAACGAAACTTTCTAGTTCCATTATCGGAGACAAAGGGGGTGAAAACCGCCCCCTTGATTTAAAGAGAGGGCACTGCCACAGCCTGGTCACGCTGACCAGGCGGACATCACCGCCCATCGACGTGGCTGGGCCACCATATCACGAAGACCGCGCGGGCTGGGCCGCCATGCCACGCAGGAAGTGCAGCCACACCACGTGGGCTTGGACTGAACCCTGGGAAGGGTCGTGCCAAACCGGGCTAGACTCGGACCCTGATCGGGTCGCCCCGGTTCGGGCCGAACCAAGGGGTGGTGGGCCAGGTCGGACCGGGCCCAGACCCCCTATTTTCGGACCTTCATCAGTTAAAAACTCATACCATGTGTTTTGGACCTTCAATAAATACAACTTACATTGCGTAGGATTTCTTGTATTGAGACGGTCGTTTCGGTATATTAAACTCACGGTTTGGTGATGTGTGGGTATGGCCGGGTTGGTTCGAATTCGAACCACCTGGGCCCTTGGAGCGGAAATGCTTATAACATGATGACCGGATATCCGATTGATGTGTCGTCGACTATGTTGGATTCCCTGTTATGAGACGATTCTTTTGGAATACTTCACCTGTGTTTTGGACGTAGATGGACTATGGATGGGTTGGATTATACCTAAAATCCAACTGGGCCCCTGGAACGGAAATGCTAATAACTCACAGACCCGACGTCTGATTGACGCACTGTCTATTGCATTGAGACCCCTATGATGCGGTGGCCAATGGATATTCTCTTTTGTGAGATTACGTAACACTTGGATGTATAAACCATTGGCTCATGGGGTGGATCCTCCCGGAGACGAGCATACGAAGTACATTGACCTTGGAGCAGGCTGAGACCTGATGACTTCTTTTCTGATTCGATTCGGAGTGACTTGAATAGCACAATGGGGAAAAATACTTTGTGAGGTGGAAGACCAATGGTAGATGAGAACTACTTTGTGAGGTGGCAGTCCCATGATACTCAATAGGAGAAGTACCTCTGTAGGCTATGAGGGGTGAGCACTACATTTTGAGGTGGCAAACCCATGGCGGAGGAGCACTACGTGGTGGGGTGGCAGACCTGCAGTACTCGACAGGAGGAGTACCTCTGCAGTCTATGGTTAGTGAGTAGACCCTCGAGGTCATGGTAGAACTACTATGCTCGATAGAGGAGGAGTTCATCAGTAGTTGTAATTTCGTCCTCGTGAATAAAAACGATGCATTGAGATGAGTCATTGCCTTTGTGTTTACCTCATGATTGAGATGGGTTATTTGATAACTTAGGTATATGTATGGGAATATACCTAATTAAAGGTTATCTGTTCAGATCGTTCGTTGTGGTTTATCCTTATTTAATTTTAGTGAGACCATAAGGGTCTGGTGGTCCCTACTGAGTATCGTTATTCTCACCCCTGCACGGGCTATGCTCGCACCTCATTGTGTTGAATGCAGATGACGGACAGCGGTGACCGAGTTAGAGTGTACGAGGACAGGACGGTACCTAGAGGTGGACAGTTGGTGTAACGGCACACGGAGTGGACCAATAGAAACGGAGTGCTGTGGAGGATATATGTACCGACCCTTCATATAGAAACCCAGAGGGCAATCCAGGATCTGCTTCACCTTTCAACTGTTGTCTTTTCTGATGTAATTTATTTCAGTTTCTGTACCTTTCAGTTGGGCTTATATTTCCAGACCCTTTGTATTTTTTATCACAGTTGTTATGCTATTTTACTTAGTGTTTGCTTCCTCTTGTACTCTGGTTGTGTGTGTTTACATTTTATAAAGGCAATTCCTTCCCAGTTATAGGGATGTACGCCTTTGGTGCTAGTATCCAGCCCCTGGCCAATGGAAGGCGGGTTTGGGGTAGTTATGACATGGTCCACGAGGGATGGGTCATGATAAATTGGTATCTGAGGCAGTCAGTTCTACCACAGAATATAGAACTCTGATATCTTCATTCTGTGAAGCAATAGTGTTAAGGGTACTAAGTGTGGTTTTTAGTTCATGGAGTCCAGTCTTGTTGCGGGCGGCCTGTGTATCCATAAACCAGGACCCTGACTTCTGATTTCTGACTTAGAGCACGAATACACTGATTTCATGTGTGTTTTCAAAAGTTTCATAAAAATTCAGCTCAAACTAGGTCAGCTCACAAGGTATAGTCTTATGACCGTGTCACATCTGTTTCTTTTAGGATGTCGCCACCAAGTCAGTCAGTGTGGGTACCAAGGGGAGATCATGATGATAGCTCAACGAGAAGCGAGGCTTCAGTACAAGGCCCTATTCTAGTTGAGACACCGACGGAGGGTGAACGCCACTTGAGCGCGTTGCACGAGTTCCAGGGATAGAGGCCTCCAAGGTTTTGAGGGAATTCGGATTTTCAGACGGCTGGGCACTGGATGAAGTTTATATCACGGGCTTTCCACATAGCTGGGACACCCAATGACTTGATGGTGTACCTAGATATTAGTCTCTTTCAAGGAGCAGCTGAGCAGTGGTGGATCCAGATGCTCCAGTTTTGCGACAAGATGACCTTCACCAGGGGAGAAATTGAGACATTTTTCACTGTGGAGTTTATACCTGCGACTCTACAGTCTGAGCTTGCTTAGAAGCTGCTACCCTTGCCGTAGGGTTTTCTGTCAGTAGCTGAGTCATCTGTAGACAGATGATGGATGATGAAGAGGTCCAGGAGGACTTGGACAATAGATGGGTGACCTCGGGTTATAGGTTCGGTAGTGTGTGGCACCCAGGGTAAAGTCAGAGATAGGCATACCAGGAACGCACAGTGTTTCTCCTATAGCGGGCTTGGTTACATGGCACGTGACTATCAGAATCCCCTCATAGTTGATCATCAGGTGTTGAAGGATCCATTGAGACAGAAGTAGTGGTGGGAGCTTGAGCAACAGCCGAGCGGTGGACATGGAAATGGAGCTCCAAAAGCGGGTGGACAGGAGCGAAACTAGATCTAGGTATAGAGGCCTTTGTTAGTGGTGCTTCTTGTTCTTGTGTTGTTTTTGTTTTCTATTTTTATGTGTCTTTGTACTTTGAACTGCAGTAATAAAATACACTTATGTTTGTGACGTTTACTTTCCTGTACTTATTGTTTGGTTGATACTAAGAGGTTCCTATTAAAACTGTTGACATCACCCTCACATTTGAGATATCTACTGGAGGAAACCCATTAACAACACACTGATGCCGACAGCGTGAGTCAACCCTGTGAAGCGAGAGTAATAGTTGGATATCTTAGTAGTATCATCGAGGCCTTACGATGTCGTCCATGACATGAATTAGTATCATTCATGCCAGGATTCGTAGTATTAGGCAAATGATGTGATTCATCTAAGGGATGAGACCATATTTCTCTTTTCGGCAGAGGAGAAATATCATCAGCTCTTGTATAATGGAGACGAATAATGGTGGAGATAAGTTCTAACAATTGGCTAGTCTCAAAATTGTTCGTTGAGCGAATGGTTTATGGTTCCTTACAACTCGATAGTCTCAGGTGTGTCTTCTCATAATAGGAAATGAAGATGAGATAATAGCAATTTCTTGAGTTTTTCCATGACTATGACTTTGAGATAGTTTATACTCATGAGGGGAGGAAACGTTGTAGCAGATGCTCTTAGTACGAGATCAGGCATTCCACAGTTAGGAGTGGTGAGATAGCAGCTGACTGCATTTCATATATCCCTTGTGGATAGTGATGGAGTCAGCATGTGTAGAACCAGAAATGGTTCAGGCTGTGATAGAGTAGGTGTATATTATCAAGGATCGGATGAAGACTACGTAGAGGAGACATATGTCCTATTCTAATAGGAGACGATACCACTGGAGTTCGAGGATGGAGACCACATTTTCCTATGGGTCTCACCTTGATGAGGTCTACAGAGATTTGCCCGGGGTGGCAAGTTATCTCCATTATTTTTCAGACCTTTCCAGGACCTCAGTAGAGTAGGAAAGGTGGATTTCCACATGGCCTTTCCACCTCAGTTTCATAGGGTTCACGACGTCATCCATGAATATCAGGTGAGGAGATGTGTGCATGACCTATCTATCATCATTGACCACTGAGAACTGGACATCGATGACAGCGTGAATTTCATGGGGTTCCAATAGAGTTTGAGGATCGAGAGGAGTAGGTCCTACAGGTACGGTTGATTCCTCTTATGTGCTTTCACTGGCAGCACGAGAAACCTCTAGGAGAGCACATGGGAGTGGGAGGCTCAGATGCATGCTCAGTACCTCCTTTAGTTTCCCTTGTTAGTGTTATAGCTTTACGGGGACGTAAATCCCTAAAGTGGGAGTAATGAAAAGACCTGAAATTTAAAGGAATTTTTTAAATTTATTTGGAATCTTACGAGTCTGTAGCTTTTGACGGCACTCATTTCCGAGGCCCGGTGTGTCTGGAATCATTTTCTAAAGTTTAGCTCGGGTATGTTCAGTGAACGAATGGGCGGTTTTTTCCTATCTTTTGGAACGGTGCTCAGAATTTAAATCTGAGGGCACCGATGAACTCGCAGTGCCGGTAATTGATTAAGGGCACCTTTACCTTAGTTGAATTTTTACTGGAGAATAGGTTAATTTTTGGTTTGTTTTTATGGAATAAATAAAAATATGTGTTTGATATTTTTATTTGTGGAGGATGGTTATTATCCTTCAAAGGGAGAGTTAGAGGTGGGGCCCACACCCACCTAACCTCCCATGGGAGGGTTTAGTGTGGTGGGGCCCACAAGAGACCGTCACTCCTCACCTCCCCCTCAACTCCCTAAACCCCCCTTTATCACAACTTAAATTAATTTTTAAACTCATCTTTAATTATGTAGCCTCTCTACCTTCCTCTCCTCCATTAATGTTTGCCTATACACACAATTAAGGAATTCATTCTTTGAATTAATTTGAAATGGTTGGAATTTCATTAAAATGGGAGAAGGCTATTATAATATTTTCCTTCGAAAATAATTTGGTGGGGGATCCTATGAAGAAATTAGAGGATGTTCGTTCTCCAACCCTTCGACGAAGAACGACAACACGCCTTCTATACTTTTCTCCGCAACAAGAAGGGAGACGCCACATCTTCGGGTACACTCCGACGATGATGGAATCAACACCATCATCTTTGAGGCTCAGCTACCGTGAATCTTTCTCAAAGTAGGGGTTTATTCTATGAAGTGAATGTTTTCGTACTCGTTCTACGTCATTGGAATCTCGTCTTGACAACCAAATGGTATCAACATAACAAGAGGGATTTAGGACCTCACTAACACGGAAGAATCTTTCCCATAACTGTTCTAGTCTTCTGTTTATGATGGGAGAGAAGAGTGGTGACCCACAACAAGCCAACCGTAAAGAATGGACCGGCGACGCAAAGGCTGTTGGGTCGTCAAGAAGGTGTGGCATCATCTAGCTACGCAAAGGAGGTCGCGGCCTTGGAGGGCCACGACGAAGGGGCGTGGCACCATCATGTCATGCCAGTGGAGTGGGTCTACCACTAGGGCGGGCTTTGGCAGGAGGGCTGGAATGAGGCGCCGTCATGTCGTGCTGGAATGGAAGCCACGTCTCATCCATGACAGTTTTGGAGGAGGGAGGACGGCCGCCTGCGAGGAGGCTCCAGGGTGGAACCTGGCGGTTCCGTGGAGAAGGAAACGGCACATGCCAATTCTATTACAAGAGACAAAGGGGCCGAAAACCGCCCCTTTGATTGAAAGGGAGTACCCCACAGGGCACCACCTCCCCTGGTCATGCTGACCAGGTAGACTTCACAGCCCAGCCACGCGGTTGGGCCACCGCTTCATGAAGACCGCGCGGGTCGGGCCTCCATGCCATGCGGGTCGGGACACCACGCCACCTGGTTCGGGCCACCCTGCCACACGGGCTAGGATGGTTTCTCTGGGTCGGGAAATGCCCAACTAGGCCGGACCCAGACCTGGTTTGGGTCGCCCGGTCCGGTCATACCCAGGGGGTGTGGGGCCGGGTCAGACAGGGACCAAACCCCCTATTTTGGGACCTTCTTCAGTTAAACTCCCATAACATGAGTTGTGGACCTCCGATCGACGCACCGTCAATTGTGTAGGATTACACAAGTAGAGGCAATCGTTTCATTATATTACATTCAAGGTTTCATTGATGTTTGTGTACAACTAGGTTGGTTCAAATTCAAAACCAATCGGGCCCTCGGAGCGGAAACACTTATAACATGAGAACCAGACGTCTGATTGACGTGCCATAAACTACATTGGATTCCTAATGATGAGACAGTTCTTTTGGAATAATCACATGAGGTTTGAACGTAGTTGTAGTATGGACGACCTGGATTGTACCCGAAATCCAACTGGGCCCCTGGAACGGAAATGCTAATAACTCACAGACCAGGCGTCTAATTGACCCGCCATCTGTTGTGTTGAGGCCCTATGATGAGGCTGTCCATTGACAAACTCCTACAATATATTACATAACACTTGGAAGTATCGACCATTGGATCATGGGACGGATCCTCCTAGGGACGAGCATACAGAGTACGGTGACCTTGTAGCAGGGTGAGACCTGATGACTGCTTGTCCGATTCAATTCAGACTGACTTGAATAGCAAAGTGGGGACCACTAATTTGTGACGTGGTAGACACATGGTGGAGGAGCACCAATTTGTGTGGTGGTAGACCCACGATACTCGATAGGAGTAGTACCTCTGCAGGCTATGAGTGGGGGAACTACTTTCTAAGGTTTCAAACCCATGGTGGTGGAGCACTGCTTTGTTAGTTGACAGACTCGCGGTACTCGACAGGAGGAGTACCTCAGCAGTAGACGGTTAGTGAGTGGAACCTTTGAGTCGTGGCAGGACTACTACACTTGATAGAGGAGGAGTTCTCCAGTATCCGTTCTTTCGTAATCGTGAATAAAAATCCTAGTTTGAGCTGAGTCATGACATTTGTGTTTACCTCATGTTTGAGATGGGCCACTTGATAACATAGGTATATGTATGGGCATATAAGTATGTAAAGGATATATGTTGAGATATTTCTTTGTGGTTTATCCTTGTTTGATTTTAGTGAGACCTTGAGGGTCTTGGGGTCCCTAATATGTATCGTTATACTCACCCCTGCACGGGCAATCCCCACACCTCGTTGTGTTGGATGTAGATGACAGATAGCGCTGACCGAGGTAGAGTGTACGAGGACTGGACAGTACCCGAAGGTGGAAACTCAGTGTAACGGCACACAGAGTAGACAGATTGACGCGGAGTGCTAAGGCAGACATATTTACCTACCCTTCAGGTAGGAACTCAGAGGACGATCCAGGAGCTACTTCATCTTTCAGCTATTGTCTTTTCTGTTATAATTTCGTTCCGTTGTACTTGTCCCTTTCTGTAGGGCTTGTATTTACGGCCACTTTGTGTTTTCATCACACTTGTTATACAATTTTACTTAGTGTTTTCTTCCGCTTGTACTCTGGTTTTGTGTGTTTACGTTTTATAAAGGAAACACCTTCGCAGTTATAGAGATTTACGCCTTTGGTGCTAGTCGCCAGCACATGGTCGATGGAAGGCGGGTTTGGGGTAGTTACGACACGGGCCCCGGGGGATGGGTCGTGACATGAAATCATTTCCCCATTTTATGTTTCCACTAATAGCTCAACATAAATGATTTCTACTCATATTTGAATAGTTATACTAAAATTTCATCATATGAAAGAATGAGTATAATCAAAATCAAAATGTTTTTTAAATTTTATTAAGGAATAATTAGAATAAATATTATTAAATAATTTTTTGATTAATCAAAGTGGTTTTGATTGAAAAAAAATAAATTACTACCTTTGAGTATCATGGTTTTCTTTGATAACACATAGATTATTCATTTGTTTGGAATGTTCCATGGTTCCTTGTAGTTGAAGAAATTTACAATGTGCGGAGAGTTAATTGGATCATTTGGTTCCACCATGGAGTTAGTGGGTTTCTCATATCAGTAATATCTAGCAATGTGTCCTTCCATCCAACACCTAAATCCATTATATATTTTTAATAAGCACTTTACAGGGTGCTTTTTTCTACACCTTTGAAAAGCGCGATGTTGTAATTTCATGGTATATTTATATTTCTCTATTGGACATCAAATATTAAAGTTCGCCTTTTTATTATTATCATCATGATTACGTTGATATTCACCAACATTGATCTCAGAATTTAGAGAACCTTAGAAACTTTTCTCATAAATATAAATGTCTCATATCACTATGGATTTTTTTGACCTGGTTTTATCCCACAAAATAAGCGGTTAACCTTTAATTCGGAGTAAATGAAATATATGAAAGCGCACCTGAAAAAAAAATTGATATTTTCTTCATATACTCTGATATATTCATCCTCATTTTTCTTTAGGGAAAGTAAATCCCTATCAGTATTATATCTATGTGTGTGAGTAAAATATTTATAAAAAAATTTCATCCCTCTAAATAAGACTAGAAATTCATCTAATAAATATCAAGGGAATTATTTTAGTATTCTAATATGGGAAGAGAAAAAAATCACAATGTATCAATAACAATAAATATCATATGTAAAGGATAATTTCCAATAAAATAGATTTTGTTTTTTTTCAAAATCATGCATGGATTAACTAATAGTTGAGAGAATTAGAGGAATTAAAATTAAAGCTAGGGTGGGTTCTGAATTTATGCTCTGGATGAAAGATATATTATCATGGTGAAATGGTATAATACAATGTGTCATAGTAACATATTTTTAGAATACAAAAGTGAGTCTATATTAAAAATGTTAAAATATTTCATATTCCTACCATCCATAAGAAAAAAATCAAAATACCCCATGAATATAACCCATTTCCAAAACATTGTAAAAACCCTAATCGTATAAATTTTATTTAAGGGTGTGGAGAAATATATGAACAACACCCTACTGTTCTACCAAACAATAGATTCAAGGGTCTTGATATATGATACCCATGAGAAATCACAATGGACAATAGATTAATTGATAAAATATTGTTCGGTACACCAAATCATACACCTAAGACACAACACCACCATATAACCAACAACATCACTGATGGACATGAAAAAAAAATTCCATGGTCGAACACATTGCACAACATTAGAAAAACATTATAGATAATATTAATTATTAAACATAGTTACGTCCTCCATCCTTTCCCTGCTATCGAAAACAACCAAAACACAAAATAAAATTGAACATAATGGACATAAATGCAACTCTATGATTGACTAAATCAAGTGATAATGAATTCATTATTATATTAATATTAATCTAATAGTTATTCATTAATGAGAGGATATGTTTAACCATTCCATTATTTTATTGATCACACAACATGTGGAGTCATTTAAAATTATTTCATTAGGATTATAATGTTATTAATTATTAATTTCAACTAATTATGGAATGACTAATTTATTAAAATTATATATTATTCTATGAAACAAATTGAATGTGTAGATTTTCTAACATCATATATCATGTCCTTGAAAACACATTATGATGTTAGCTAATGGGTTTTCATATTGTCACTATTTTTGTGGGTTTTAATGATATGTTTCATGAAGGGTTATTCTAAATAAAAATGGAATTATGGATTGTATGATGCTGTTATGATAATATTAGATGCTATTAAATATTACACCACATAATTCGGATATGAAAAAATGTGTTGCGCCATAATACATGTTATTATTTTTTATTAATTTAGTAAAATATAAAATAAGAGAAACATTATGATATGAATATGTTGATCACACCACAAAGGGTGAAACTATTTAAGGATAACCAATTGATCTTACTATAATGTATGAAGACACATAATTATTTTTATCAAATTAATAAATTTTAGATATTGATTATTTGATTTTTTTTGTTCTTTATAGTTAACTAAAACAAAAATCCTTTTGTCTTCTAATTCTATGAAACAGTTAATAGAATTTATGTACAATTCATAGTATGTAAAAGAAATTAGATTATATTTAAAAAAAACTCATTGCTAAATTTGAAATAAAAATTACCAATGAAAATGATAATTTTTGAATTATGGAATAGAAATGTAAATAGAGGAAATAAATAATGAAATTTAATGAAATATATATGTATCAACCTAATTTTGAGGTTTGTAACCTTTATTTATTCCTTTTTATGTATATGAACTGGTTCAGTAAAGTTTGGGAGAGAATGAGAGAGTTTGGAATGGTTTTGTAATGTTTTGGAGGCCTTTTATCGATGCATGGATTGAGCATGGTTTGGAGAAACCATGCAAGAATCCCAAGTAACTATGTGACGTGCCACTATTTTCACAGAAGCATTTTCTTGGATAGAACATAGTTTTTCGGTCATTGCTAGCTAACTGTGCTTCCCATTGAAAATTGTTTTTTGAAATGGGTTTATTTATAATTTCCCTAACTCACACTTTTATCATCCCATGTGAACCCTATGATGGATTTCTAGATATGATGGTCTATAGGGGCTCTTCTTTCCATTATGGAAGAAAATCAAAGGGGTTTCATGCTTATTTGAAGGAACTTCATCTAAGGTAAGTCTTTACACTTTGTTTCTTGTGGTTTTCTCATTTTCTACTCTTCCTTATCTATCAGTTTTCTAGATCCACATATATTTCATTTATAAATAGGTTTTTTTGTTTCCATAAGTGACGATATTAAGGCTTTTGATGACATAGAATGATATCTACAGTGGTTTTGGTGGAGTGTTTTATCATATTAGTCATGATATTGATTATGGGTTGATTTTTCTAGATCCTTAAAGGTAGGTGGATTATCTCATGACTCCATATTTTTAGAATAAGAGATATTCAACCAATTAATTCTGTTTTTTTAATTAAATTTTGATTTTAATGTCTGAAATTTTTACAAAATCACATTGGTAATGTTTTCTCCACTTTTGGGGAAAAGGGTATTGCGTTTAAATGTTATTATTGTTGGATTATAAAATATTGTTTTTAAAATTGGTAACTTGGGTTTTTTTATGGATATGGATTGAGAAAATAGTTTCCATTAAAAATGGGTTTCTATAAGGAAATATGATATGTAATGGATGATTTAACAAGTGATTTTTTGATTATGAATTATTTATTGTCAGGTTGTTGTTGCTATGGTGTGTAATATTCGTGGTTGTTGGAATGTTTGTCTTATGTTTTTTAATGGAATGAAGTGATGTTGGCAGGGAGTACAACTATAAATATAGGATGAAGAGTTGATGGGATGACCAACATCAAGAATAATTATTAAATTAGAGGAGAACCAAAATATACTAATATATGTGACTCATCCGGAAGACATATGCTACCTGATGACGTCATAACACCAAAACTCCCAGCTACCCTAACCCAATACAGAATAAGTGGCCGAATACTATAACAATAAACCCCTGTATCCACCTGGTATGGGCCACGAGCAGTGCACAAAATAACTAGTGCAACAATCATTCTTAGTAAACCTTTTTTCTATGTTAGATTTCCATGTATAGTTATCCAGGGATTGTTCCACGCAATTCAAAAATAACATGCCACATATATGTATCAATAACCAAACAAACCACACAAACTAGCACCACCCTAACCATGTCATGGTTCATCCCCTACCATAAAATAATTAACATAAAAGGGAAATCCAATACCAAGGACCATCAAAACTCATGATCATCCAACTAGGAAGGAGACCCAAACTAATATGGGTTTTCCAAATTTTCATTTCAAAATTTCTAATGGGCCTTTAACATCACAAAATTTAACCATTTACCCAAAAAAAGGAAACCATTTTCAAAAAATATTTCCCAGTATCATGTTTATAATAACGTGGAATGTGGTCCTTACTACCATTTTCATAAAAACAGTTCATTTATTATATAACAGAAAACACCCCCTTCACAACCAAACATTAATTTTAAAACCCATTTAGTCAATTACATGCAGCATTTCTATTAGAAACAAACTTTCAATGGACAAAGTGTTATATACCATTAAGAACCTACTGTGAAAACCCTATTTGAAGACATAACTCACAACTTTGAACTTCACACATGTGTATATAAAACTAAACATTGCCATGATAAATCACTAGTCATTTTAAAAAGCCAATCAGTCTATTTAGAGAAGAAACTTTCATTTCACAACATGAAAAAATGTAGCAGATGTTAAAAATCCACTTTTAATATCACACGCACATAAAAAAACTTCCAAAACCTAATTCAAACCACCAGAAATATTTTAGAAACCATTTAATTTATTTTTAAAAAAAAATTATTTGGGCGCCGAAGGATTTAATCACACAAAACCAATATATAAATATTATTTATGAATAAATTCACAAAATCAACGTATAGAAATTGAATACGCACCAAAATAATTAATCATTAAACACACCGAATTTGTTCACCTATTAAAACTACTAACGAAAAAATGATTCTCTACCAACAAACACTAATTGATACCAAAAAAATATACTAAAAATAAAAAATAATTAATTTATATTCAATGAATGTAAAATATGGAAGAAATCAAAAAAAATTCTAATTTTAATGGAGAAATTCAATGGGATCCCACCTCAAATGATAACCAAGAAAAATTGTTTTTCTCCTGACACATTCTATCTAGAAGATGGTATTACCTGCTTTCACACATATGCATTCATATATATATATATATATATCCTTTATCAAATTCACAAATTCCCTACGCTATAAGGGAGTACATGCATGGAGGAACTATACATATATATAATATATACATACCTAGGAATATGCATGAGTGACCTATAAGACCTTCAAAATCACATTTATAAACTGAGAAATGATTAAAAATAATTAAATAACAATTGAAACATCATGAAATTGATCCAATGAACTATATAACAACAAATATTTCATCAAAAAAAAAAAATAAATACAAAAATTAAAGTGATAAAAATAATTTAAGGACATATGGCCTCACCTAAAAACCAAGGTTGCAAGATGAATGCACTTCGAAGACCGGTGTGTAATTTGTAATGAACCATAGTCACACCCAATGAAATTCAAAACTGACCATAAGCATCAAAATTGGCTCTAAAATTTGTTTATTTAACAATAATAATGCAATCCCTAATTGAGGAAGAACATTAAACTAAATTGTGGAGGAAAAATTACGAAGTGGAAAGCTATTGGATAGGGGAGATGCCGCGGGAAGACACACAGACTAGGTAAGGGGAGTCATCTAGTATGAGTTGATAATAGATATAATTATAATTCCATTTATTATAGTAATAATTAATATTCATTTCAATTTTAATATTAGTAAATAAATAATAATTATAATAAAAAACATTTATTGTGATAATATTATTATTATCTATGATAATAATAATTTTATTATCATACTTTAACCACTTCATTTATTTATATTATTTATATCACTCATTTGAACAACATTTCATTATAATTTTAAATTTTTTACTTATTTTGAGAATAGTGAAGGATGCATGTTGACCATCTCAAAGTCACATGGTCTCCAAAATGTGGTTGGAATGTGTGTTAGACAACTCCAATCCATAAGTACAATTTTATTCTCAATGACATCAAATATTTAAATATGGTCTCACCCAAACACTGACCTGAGCAGGAACCAAAAAAATTATAAACTCGGGTGTAAAAAACATCCACTTAAAACTAAAATCCTAATTCAAGCTAATTTATGATCCCATAAAATATATTCTTCTAAAAAGGCTACCTCAAAAATAAATCGTCTATTTTACAAAAATGGACAAGTATTACATTTTTTAGAAATCCAAAATCCACAACTCTATCAAATTAGTTTAGCAAAATTAAAATTTAACGAAATGATATAATGAAATAATCTAATTGAACAGTAGTCAAATCAAATGTAATAAAATTAAAAAATAGAAAAAATAATTGAAACATACATTAGATGAATATTTCATGAATATTTAAAACTAATAGATGTTATATTAGTGATAATTAAGTATTTCTTAAAACTTTACACATAAGAACCCAAAATCATCCTTCCTTACTTCATTACCATAGTCCATAATCCCATTATCCTTAATTTAATTCAAAAAGATAGATCCATTCAAGGATAAATAAACTAAAATGAGATAAATTAACATATTAATGTATGTCTAATATTATGAGGATAAATACATGATAGAAAATTCTATTAAATCAAATACCTATAGAAAGGCCTTGTTAGTAAATGCAGAAAAAATATGGATATCAAATTTACCAATTATAATTCATTTCTTATTTAGGGTTTCTATTTATTTTTATTTAATAAAATTTTATTATATAAACATGATATAAATTAAAATTAACCCAAATACATTATCACCACATATGATCATTGAGATTATTCATCGATCGTATTGGTCACCCCACTAAATAACTAAATAATTACTATCCCACTTTATACCTCACCATACAATGCATTAATCGTCTATTTATCTCTAACAAACATAGATTAAGAAAATATTCATTATCATTCTACCTAAGATCATTCGCATAAATATTTAGTCTTCACCCTCCTCCACAAACTCAAAATAAAAAAAATAAAAAATAAAAAATACCTATCATACATAGGAAATCAAAACTCTAAATGTAATATGAATTTCAATCAATGAAATGATATTTATATTCTATATCCTTCAGTAATTATTTAATCCTCAATCACATATGGTACCCACATTCACATGGCTCTTCCTGAATAGTTTCATGCTCCCACGGTCCCCTAAGTAGTATAATACATCATCCCCCGTGATATTCTATAGTATATCATAAATCCCCACTACTCATTCTATAATGTTAATATATAGATCCTGTTTCACTATATTAATGAAAAGAACATGAGAGGATTCAAGTTGTTACAAAAAAATCTAGGAAATAAGAATCATGTTTTCTATCATAACATGGTTAAAAAATGATTTTAAATTATATTTTTTTTTCTCCACCATGAATCTAAAATAAAAACATATAAAAGGTGAAAAAATATCTTAATTATGAAATTATAAATGTAATAGCTAAAAAATACCAAAGAATACAAAATATATTACAAAATATTCCAATGTCAATCAATGATGGTTGTTTTATGAGTTCTACATAATTTTCAGTTTTGTTATTTATATATGTATTAATTGAACTCACTCTGTCATCTCCCACACCATGAAATTCATCAAAATAATCAATACACAATAATGATCATAATTGTATTCTATTAAATTATTTTACAGGATAAATGTAAATTTATCTTTGATAAATACTCTTATGAACAAAATCAACCCAAAAAATATTACCCTCAATGATCCACTATTATATAGAATGATCTATCCAAGAAATCACTAATTGAGTGTATAATATGTTCTATCATCCAATATTTAAATCTTCGATATAACATAATCATATAAATATGACTACCAATTGATATCTAGAATTCAATACAAAGTATTATATTAATTTAATGATCTATATCAATCCTTAGAGTGGAATGAACTATTTTAATCCTTTCTAATTCATTCCCATAAAAGATACCCAGATATTCTACTAAGAACTTCTCCAAAATAAGAAAGATGTGGATATAATTAATAATTTGTCCCATAATATACTATATCAAATCATACATCAACTATTATCATGGGAATGAAAATATTAAATCCATCATGACATGTTCCCATTTAAATATATCCATATGTAATGATTAATAAATCACATAAGGAATTGATTCACCATATTTATCCACATATATTCAAAACACTATGAATTATATTCATCTATATTTATAGGCTTCCATACTTACCACAACAATTTTATGATTTTTTGAAATATATTCTCTACTCTAGGTTGTATTTTCAAACCAAATATTTGGATTCTAAAAATAACAACCATCTTTAATCCAAAAAGAATTACCCCTATATCAAAAAAATAGAGTGTAAATTAATCCACTAGGTAAAAAAATTCCTTGATTTCACGTGTTTATATGGAATCACTAATTTCATACCTTTAGTATCAGTTATTTTCACACTGTTGACATAGCCCTTAGGCATACACAAGTTTCAATATAAAATAACACTTTTATTCCTTGTCAACATATAAATGTAAATAATTCATCAAGATCAACATATTTTATTACTTCTCTAATTCATTAACAATAATATTATTCCTACTCACGGGACCCACAAATTTATGAACCTCACCTCTTTGATAGGATAAATCAATATCAAATTTAGGAAGGTACCCTAGAAACCTTCACTACCAATTTTACAAAACCTCTTAGGAGATAATAAATTAATGAATTTTATTATATTAATACATTTTGAATTTTTTTTTCAAATTTTTCATCTCACAACCCTATAATATGAAGTTACTTTTTCCAACTCTATGTCATGTGTTACACTGTTATTCTCAAGAGTTCATATCTATTCCAATTATAGTTAACTACAATGTTTTCCTTTATGAGAACCATGTTTCAACTCGAGATGAATAACAATTCCCTAAAATCCCACCATAAGTCTTCAAAAACAACTATACTAGCATAGAATTCATCACATTCCTTGGATAAAACAATCTACAAAAACATCATGCCTCACAAAAACATCATGAATTTTATTTTATTCCATCAATATATATATTTACATTAAATTTTATTTAATGAATAATCTATAGAATCCTAGAAATCAATAGAAACTCCAAACATCAAAAAAATTAATAACTAAGGATTCATAATAAAAATAACATTTATTGCGACTAATGTGAATACATTTTTAGAAATAATATTCAGAAAGAACATATATATATATAAGCATATTTTTATAGCCTCACATACAACATGAGCTCCAAAAACATCAGCTGTATAATTCTTAAATTTTATCTCTGATCCTTCTCGGATCTAGAATAAAAAATAACATTTTACAAAATCATAAATACTAATGATTCATGGTAATTATGGAAGAATTAATTTTCCAATTATATAAATAATAGTAGAATAAATTTTAACCCTAAATAAAAAAAAATCAAAGAGACAATACATTATTTTAACCTAAAATATGTTTATAAAATGTATGTCTCATTCACCCCTAACTATTTATATATCAATCAAAAATATATCCACAAAAACTGCATAGTACTCTATAATTAATCAAGTAGATCATCAATTTATAATAAATTGTGTTTGATTTTAAATTTAACCTAATTAAAAATCTTATATTCAATAAATAATTACATGATATCATCATTTTGTAGGGAAAATAGATCTATCCAACAATATTGTGGAATATAGATTTGAAACAATTAATTTCCTTCCAAATTATATAAAATATATTTTTAGTTAAAATTTCCCTATAGTAATTATATGATTCAAATTATATGGCATTATACTTACTTAGGGAACCAAATAGATCGATAGATCCATGTAACTAATATAAGGTTGTTTAAATAAGTATTCCATGAATATATATAAGAAATTGTCTAGTCCAGTGTTAGAACCTAATATGAGTTCAATGATTATAATGATGTAAGTGCTATCCCACCTAACTAATATGTCAAGAATGTATATATTTATTGATTATTCCTTATTTAAATTACCAATATTGAAATATCCCAAAAATTGAACACTTAGTTTATGCAATGTAAATGAATCATTATATACATTAATTTCTATATAGTCCTAGAGATTCCCCGACCAATCAACTCAAGATATGAAATTATACATGATTATCATTAAAATTGATAGTCACCAAATTTATTTTACATCCTTGGTCATGATGGTACAAGATTGATTCATAACCTCTCTTTTTGATCTATTATCTATGATGAAATTAACTTTTAAAAGAATAATGTATCAATTAACATAATATTTTTATATTAATAAAAAAATTATATATATATGAAAGAATTATATTCACTCATATTAACCATATCATGATTCCATATTAGATTAAATACAAAGAGTGTCCCTTACAATAATATGCCTTTCTATGATACATCATATGCGTGTTCTATAGAATATATTTTCCCATAACAAACAACATCACATACCTATCAAAAATTACAACAAATGATATCCTACTATTTTTATTAATAATTAATTGATTTTTTATACATCATTAATAATTAATTCTTGTTTAAATATTGATTAATAGAAAACCATGAAAAATATCATAAATTGTTTCATTAGAGACTTGATCATCTAAAAAAATTACTTATCATAGAAACTTTACGGTATTCCCACCTCAGGTGTTTCATTCAGCCAAACTAGTAATTGAAAAAATATCAATAAATTAAATATGAACAGGATTATATAGATTTCATTTAGGTTTGTCCCAAAAAAGGACACACCCAAATTCATTTTTCACTCAATAAATTCATTCCTCGCTCAGTTCAGGGATGAAAAAAAACACACCATTTACAAACATCATATATTAATCAAATGTAAATTTTTAATTTACAACCCCCATATATGTGGATTAATCATGAAATATCACCCTAAATTAAATCATAGGTCAAATAATCACTGTAAACATTAATTACTCAAGACTCTCATTATTGGAAATATATGTAAAAGAGTTAATCTAATCTAAAAGCATCAAATACATTGTAGAATTAACATGTTCCCCTACTCAATCTCATAAAAAATAGAGATTTAATAAACATCAATGTCTTTTAATAGATATAATGACTAAAAATCATCAAGAATACAACTTACATTAGATCATAATATATCTCTTCTCCAACAATTTACTTCCATGACATAAGACTTTTTTTACAATGCATGTAAATAGTAAACTCCACTATGGAAATCTCAAGGGAGTGATGAAACTAGAAGATTATGTTTATTTTCTTTAAAGTATATTTAGTTTTTTAAAAACATACACATCTCATAATTTTATGTTTATTCTAATTTTATAATTCCAAATCATATTCTAAATGTAGAGTATAATTTTTATCTCCTCAAATCTTAATAATATAGATCAGTTAGATTCATTTGTTAATGTTTTTAGAATAATAAATTTGTTCCATTCTCCATATCACCTAAATAATTAATAGAATATTAGTAGTTAATAATTAATATACTTTTAAAAATATTTATAATTCCATAAAAATAAAAAATCCCCCTATTCCCTATAAAAAAACTATCATTCAAAAAAAATTCTCAAAAAACATGTCATTATTATTTAACCTAAAAATGTTCATAATCATATTCAAATGTATTATTCATTTGATGATAAATTTCACACACTCAACATGAAACAATTATCAAAAAATTATTTCACAAATATTGGTTTGAAAATCAATAAAATTTAAGATCTATTTGAAATGATAGATAAAATATAGAAATCATTTTAGAATTACAAAAAATTGTTCGGTCATCTATTCACATGCCATTCATGATTCACAATCACACATCCCATCACAACCGATCAACGGTATAGAGAATTTCATGGCATAAATTACCGATATTATATGAGGTATTATTTTGAAAAAAATCGGTATATTGGACATAGATACCCATGTTACATAACACCCCGAACAGCTAATGAATGAACATTATAGTATATAGTATGTTTGAAAAACATGTGTATAAGGGAATATAAAATCCAGAAATTTTATGATATATTTGTTATTATAAATAAATAGAATATATTTTATATCATGAAATTTATCAATAAATTAGCTAATCATGTGTTAAATGAAATAATAAAATTATTTGAAATCATGTGATACACATAATGCCCAGATTTGTTGACCAATATTATATTATTAATATTATTTTTAATATGTTTGTTATCAATAAGCTATTGTGAAAACGAGAATCAAAATAGAATAATAAATTCTAAAAAATATATATTTTTCACATATTTTTTGTTTTCCATTTACTATAAATAAAATAAGAATCGTTTAGAAGAAAAATATATTTTTTCTGAAAAATAATTTTATTTTCTAAATGATTATTCTTCATTCTTAGTACACAAAATTTTTAATTATATAATAAAAAATATATAATATTTTTAAATTTTTTTTAACATTATTTAAAAAAAGTACTATAAAAGTTATATTTATTAAATTTTTGGTATTTTTATTTGAGGTTTCATTTTTTGATTAATAGTGAAAAATATTGATTTAAATTGAAAATGACTTATTTTTACAAAATATCTTATAAGTAACTATGGATAATATAATTGATCATTGTAATTATTATTCTATTTTATTAGATTAAGAGGAATGATTATTTTGTTTTTCTTTGGATTCAATATTTATTTTATTTTATTAATTTATCCGTGAATCCTTTGATATATTTCTTATGAAATATATAATGATAATTCAATAATACTCTACATTAATGATTTGAATGTGCTGGATGAATGGTAACAATATCCCTAAAAAATGATTCAATGGAAAGTATAAATTCATGGAAATATTAGATTAAGTTAAAGAGAACCCTTAATATGGTTATCTGGTTTATATAATTATGTTGGGATAAATCGATTATTTATACGGATAATGTAAATTGGATATTAAAGACTACAAGAGAAAAAATTAATTATTTATTTGAAAATAAGTTATTCTATAATTGAAGGAGTCTACAGCATTATAGTATATATGGAATAAATACAATATCATATTTCATACATAAGTAATAAGGAATAATTAATTATTTCAACAAGGTTTTATGGCAATTCATGTTATTTCCATTTTTTAGAGGATAAATGATGATGTTATTTAGATTATTGGTGTGTGATGAATAATAAGAACATTATTCATCCTATGGAATATAATATTTATTTACTAAACATTCTTAAAAAAAATTTAAACATATTTTTGATATTCATTATGTTCAACTTCTTATGAAATTGGTTCGGAAAAAAATTGGGTGTTATTGAATAAAATTTTCTAATCCAATTTTTTCTTAGTAAATATAGGAGGAATATATTGATAATCATTAATGGATTATATGATCTTTTATGGGGTAATTTAGGAGAATCAAGAATATATATTAATTTATTCATATTCATTTCATAGAATAAGTGATGAGTTTGAAATTGATAAAAACACAAAAAAAAATGATTACGCGTTCTTATGAAATAGAAACATAATATGTATGTATATTTAATATTATTCATTGTTAATAGTAGAAATAAACATCTTTAGGTGATCTGTATTGAAAAAAATTATCCTTATACCTTCATTTCAGGTAAACCCATGGAATTTTTGATCATCATATATTCATGGTTTTGATCTATTTAACTAATAATTTATCATTAAATTTTTTTAAACAATGATCTCAATAACACTATATAATTTTTTATTCTATTAATCTAATTGTCACAACCCGTCCTCGGGGCCCGTGCCGTGACTACCCCATGCCCACCTTCTATAGGCCAGGGGCTGGCGACTAGCACCAAAGGTGTAAATCCCGATAACTGGAAAGGCATTGCCTTTATAAAAGTAAAAAAACACCACAGAGTACAAGCAGAAGTAAAACACTAAGTACAAAGAGAAGTTCTGAAAAGTAAATGGGCCAGAATACAAACCCAAAAGAATGTACAACTACAACTGAACAATGTACAACAAAAAAAGACAACAGCTGGAAGGAAGGAAGTGGCTCCTGGGTCGTCCTCCTCGGATCCTACCTGAAGGGTAGGTACAGATGGCGTAGCTCCTGGATCATCAACCACGGATCCTACCTGAAGGGTAGGTACAGATAAACTCCACAACTCTCTCTCCCATCAACCACCTCCTAGTGTTGTCTAGCCTGAATTCCACCTCCGGATGCTGACTCGTCGTGTAGTCCACCTCCGTGTACTAACTCGACGTGTAGTCCACCTCCGGGTACCGTCCAGTACTCGAACACTCGGCCTTCGTCAGCACTGCCCGTCATCTGCAACCAACACAACATGGTGCTGGTGTAGCCCGTGTAGGGGTGAGTATAATGATACTCTGTAGGGACCCTGAGACCCTCAAGGTCTCACTAAAACCAAAATGGATAACCACAATTAAGATATCAACAGATAACCTTTACTTAGGTATATGCCCATTCATAAATCTAAGTTATCTAGTAACCCATCTCAATCATGAGGAAACACAAAGATTATGAAATCAATGGATAACCACTACCCAGGTATATGCCCGTACATATACCTGAGTTATCAAGTATCCCATATCAATCATGAGGAAACCCAAAGGTCATAGACTCAGCTCAAACCAGTATTTTTATTATCGAAACCGTTACTGCTGAAAAGCTCCGTCTCTGGAGAGTACAGTGGTCTTATCATGACTCTGAGGTACTGATCACTAACATATGATTACTGAGGTACTCCTCCTATCGAGTACTGCGGGTCAGCCACCCAATCACAGTAGTGCTTCCCGCCAGGGTATGTCACCCAAACACAGTAGTTCACACCCCCTGGTAACCTGCAGAGGTACTCTCCGGACGAGTAATGCAGGTCTTCACTGTCACACAGGTAGTTCTCTGTCCGCCATGGGTCTTCACCCAAACAAAGTAGTGCTCTGTCCACTGGGCAAGTCGACTCACTCCAAGTCGAGTTGGTGAAGCAGTCGTCAGGTCTCAGTCGGCTACACGGTCTCCATACTCCGTACGCTCGTCTCTGAGAAGGGTCCGCTCCACGAGCTATAGGCTGATACTCCAAGTATCTCAAATCCCACGAAGAAGTATCTCAAAGGACCGCCTCGTCATACGGGTCTCAACGCAATAGACGGCGCATCAATCGGACGCCCGGTCTGTGAGTTATTAGCCTTTTCGTCCCAGGGGCCAGATTGGTTTCGTGAGCGAACCAACCCGGCCGTATATCAACTATACCCCGAACTGTCATAGGGTATACTCATAGGGACTATTTCTCAACGTGATCACCAACGCCGCTTACGGTTCGTCAAACGGACGTTCGGTCTGAATGATATCGGCTTTTCCGTTCCAAGGGCCCGGTTGGATTTCGGGTACAATCCAACCCGGAAACTATCCAACAACAAACAAAACTCAAGAGAAGAATGCCAAATGTTCCGCCTCATCAAGAGGAATTCAAAGAGATAGATTTCATGTAAATCGGACGCCCGGTCTGTGAGTTATTGGATTTTTCGTTCCAGGGGCCCTGTTAGTTTCGTGAGCGAACCAACCCAACCACCCTCCGATGGCATCCAAACCTCGTGCGGAGTAAGCCAAAAGATTCGTCTTGTTAGGTCGGAACAAAACGGAATGATGGCAAGAGGGGGGGTGAATTGCCTTTTACAAAATGATTAACAAATTAAAATCAAAGTTAAGAAATGCAGCGGAAAGTAAAGAGGCAAGACACACGAAATTGATAACGGAGTTCGGCCAAAACCCGGCCTACGTCTCCGCTCCCAACTCAACCGTTGAGAGATTCCTACCGCTTGCTTTTCAATGGTTTTAGCAAGAAACCCACTAGGCTTTGAGGTAGCACTAGGACCTATTACAGCTTGCTTTTATTGGTTCAGCAAGAACCCACTTGCTTTCAATGGAATAGCAAGAACCCACTAGCCTTTTTAATGGGTGAAGGCTAGCTCACTGAAAACTCAAGCCTTTTAAAAGGAAAGGCTTGAAGAAACCTCTTCACACCTTAATGGTGGTGTGAAACCCAAAAGAAAGGGGGATGAAGAAAGAGTTTGGGGTTTGTAGGCACAAACCAAAATTTAAAGCTCAAAATGAATAAAACAAGCAAAACCGTATTTGAGGAAGTCTTGGGCGCCATTGATTGATTGGAGATGTTGAAGGCCGCTTCCAAGCTTCTTTGAAGGAGCTCCTTGGATGTGGAAGTTGTTGGAGCACTTGAGGTTCCTTTGAGGGAAGTCGCCGGAGGTTGGCCAAATGATCAACAAGGTGTCTGGGGGGTTCCGTATAGTTCCAGTAAGTGTCCGGGGCTTCCTTGGCCTTTATTTATAGGCATGGAACCCATTGGGGGCCTTCAGAGCCGTTGGAGAAGGCCTCGGAGCCGTTGGAGGCCAAAAGAAGGTTGACTGGTCAAACCCAACGGCTAGTTTGACTAGGCTACCGGCTGGCCGGTGCCTTGGAAGTTTGAGAGTGCTTCTGCCCAGGAGCCACCGGCTGGCCGGTGAGAAGGCCACCGGCTGGCCGGTGGTGAGACAGTAGGTCTCACTATTGAACCAGGATGCCACCGGCTGGCCGGTGACAGAGCCACCGGCTGACCGGTGGAACCTGGCAGTGGGCAATGCCTCTGCCAGGTCCACCGGCTGGCCGGTGCTATCACACCGGTTGGCCGGTGGACTGAATTTCAGTCCATTTCGCCAGCTTTCTTGGGCCATTTTCTTGGCAACCTTGTGCCTATCATTCAAAAACACTTCAAACAATATTAGACAAATAATAAGGTGATTGTGATCATGAAAATCAAACAACGAGGGGAACGAGAGATACAACAATCTCCCCCTATTTTGATGATCACAATCACCAAAACAATTAATGTAAACACATAAAATTGAAAGGAAATGCTAAGCATTATGAAAAGGATTCTCTCCCAATCAATCAAGAAATTTCTCCCCCTTTGTGATTATCAAAATAGCGTGGGGCATAAAACTTGATTGAGGGAAAAATTGAAAATCAAGATCAATTGGAATTTTTGAAAATTGAATTGAAAGTTTTGAATCAAGAATTCAAATGAAAATTTTGAACCAAAAATTGAATTGAAAGTTTTGAATCAAGAAAAATTCGAATTGAATATTTTGAAATGAAAATTTTGATACCAAGTGTTGAAATTGAAAGTTGGAATTGAAAATTTTGGAATTGAAATCAAAAGGGATTATTTTGAAATTGAAAGTTTGAATTGAAACAAAAAGCTTAAACAAACCAAACTCCCCCTAAATAAAAACAAAAAATCACCGGGGAGAGGGATTTTGAAAAGAGACAATTTTAGGCCCGGAGAGACTCGCAAGAAGGGATTTTTCAATCCAAACTTGTCTCATGGCGGGTCTTCTCCTATAGAACTCATCGGAATAGAAAATAGATTTGGGTTGACCGTACCGGGCATTTTTACAATTACATTCATAAATAAGGTGCCCGGGTTTTTTACAATAATTGCAAAATTTATAACTAGAGCTCCCCCTTACAAAAATAGTGGGTGCATGGGAGGAGGAGGCTTGATTGGTATAGCCAAGTCCTTGAGTGGTCCTAGAAATTCGTTGGGAACCTAGGAGATTGTTCAAATTTTGTTCCCCTTGGGTGAACTTAGCTAGGGTCTCCCTTAGGTCTTTGATGGTTGATTCCATGGAATCAACATTTGGGAAATTTTGGATTTTGAGGGACATCTCCTCCTTCTCTTTGAGAAGTTGTTCTTTTTCGGAGGAGAGTTTTTTGAAAGACTTTTTTAAAGCAACAAATTTTGACGATAAAGTATGAAAACCTTTTTCTAGTTGGTCTCTAGCGTGTGAGAGTTCTTCATAAGAAAGATGATTTAAAGAATTTGAATTTGAAGAACAAGAGGAAGAGGAGTCGGAAGAAGTTACCTCATGAAATGCCATTAGGCATTTTGTACCTTGGTCACTCGAGGAGGAGGAGGAGGAGGATGATGAGGAGGTGTCACTCCATGTTTCCTTGAGGACCTTTTTCTTTCCTTTTTCCTTAGCCCATTTTTTGTTGAGTGGGCAATCGGGCTTGTAATGGCCCTTTTCGCCGCACCCGTAGCATTTTACCTTGGGCTCGGATCTTACGGTGGGTTCTTGCTTTCGCGCCTTGCGAGATTTCTTCTTCTTCTTGTGCTTCTTCATGAACTTGTGCATTTGGCGGGCGAGATTCTCCATTTCCGAGTCGCCGCTTGATGATGAAGAAGATGAAGATGATGATGAGGAGGAGGAGCTTACTTCTTTTTGTACCTTGAGGGCGATGTTCTTGGGTGTCTTGATTGGTGTGCCCTCCTTTTGAGCTTGCCTCCTCATCGTGATCTCATAAGTCATGAGGGATCCAATGAGTTCTTCTACCGGCATATTTTTGACGTCCTTGGCTTCTTGGATCGCCGTCACCTTTGGTGTCCATGAGCTCGGAAGGACCCATAGGATCTTCTTGACCATTGTTTCTGCAGAAATGTCATCTCCAAGAGATTTTCTACCATTGCACACATCAGTAAATCGAGTAAACATTTCAGAAATTGATTCATTTGGGTGCATTGAAAAAGACTCAAAATCCTGACGGTACATGTCCAATCGAGTATCCTTTACTTTGTTGGTCCCCTCATGGGTAACCTCCAAAAGTTTCCAGATTTCATGTGCGGAGATGCATGTGGAAACTCGATTGAACTCATTTCGGTCAAGGCCGCAATGAAGAGCATTCATGGCTTTGCCATCAAGCTCAAAATTTCTAATGTCGGCTTGGGTCCATTTGGATTCGTCGGGGGTAGACAAAGTGTAACCTTGCATGACTATTTTGTAAATGGGATATCCTATACTTCTAAGAAAAGTGGTCATGCGGGTTTTCCAATAATTATAGTTGGTTCCATCAAAAAATGGAGCACGACCCAATGAAAAGCCTTCGGGGGCGAAAGAGGTTGATGCCATCTAAATGGATCTTAAATTTGAAACCGGGTTAGGGAATTATTCAAATTTCCCTCTGATACCAATTGTTAGGTCGGAACAAAACGGAATGATGGCAAGAGGGGGGGTGAATTGCCTTTTACAAAATGATTAACAAATTAAAATCAAAGTTAAGAAATGCAGCGGAAAGTAAAGAGGCAAGACACACGAAATTGATAACGGAGTTCGGCCAAAATCCGGCCTACGTCTCCGCTCCCAACTCAACCGTTGAGAGATTCCTACCGCTTGCTTTTCAATGGTTTTAGCAAGAAACCCACTTGGCTTTGAGGTAGCACTAGGACCTATTACAGCTTGCTTTTATTGGTTGAGCAAGAACCCACTTTCTTTCAATGGAATAGCAAGAACCCACTAGCCTTTTTAACGGGTGAAGGCTAGCTCACCGAAAACTCAAGCCTTTTAAAAGGAAAGGCTTGAAGAAACCTCTTCACACCTTAATGGTGGTGTGAAACCCAAAAGAAAGGGGGATGAAGAAAGAGTTTGGGGTTTGTAGGCACAAACCCAAATTTAAAGCTCAAAATGAATAAAACAAGCAAAACCGTATTTGAGGAAATCTTGGGCGCCTTTGATTGATTGGAGATGTTGAAGGCCGCTTCCAAGCTTCTTCGAAGGAGCTCCTTGGATGTGGAAGTTGTTGGAGCACTTGAGGTTCCTTTGAGGGAAGTCGCCGGAGGTTGGCCAAATGATCAACAAGGTGTCCGTGGGCTTCCTTATAGTTCCAGTAAGTGTCCGGGGCTTCCTTGGCCTTTATTTATAGGCATGGAACCCATTGGGGGCCTTCGGAGCCGTTGGAGAAGGCCTCGGAGCCGTTGGAGGCCAAAAGAAGGTTGACTGGTCAAACCCAACGGCTAGTTTGACTAGGCTACCGGCTGGCCGGTATAGCTCCACCGGCTGGCCGGTGCCTTGGAAGTTTGAGAGTGCTTCTGCCCAGGAGCCACCGGCTGGCCGGTGAGAAGGCCACCGGCTGGCCGGTGGTGAGACAGTAGGTCTCACTATTGATCCAGGATGCCACCGGCTGGCCGGTGCCAGAGCCACCGGCTGACCGGTGGAACCTGGCAGTGGGCAATGCCTCTGCCAGGTCCACCGGCTGGCCGGTGCTATCACACCGGTTGGCCGGTGGACTGAATTTCAGTCCATTTCGCCAGCTTTCTTGGGCCATTTTCTTGGCAACCCTGTTCCTATCATTCAAAAACACTTCAAACAATATTAGACAAATAATAAGGTGATTGTGATCATGAAAATCAAACAATGATGGGAACGAGAGATACAACACGTCTCACTTAGAGTAATCCATCAAAGTCTACGGCACATCAATCGGACGTCCGGAGCTCAAGATATAAGCGTTTCCGCTCTGGGGGCCCTGTTGGTTTCGAATCCAAACCAACCCGGCCAAACGAAAAGTGTTCTGAAACATCGAGTGTGATATACCGAAACGACCGCCTCAATCCAAGGATCGCATCTCAATTGACGGTGCGTCGATTGGAGACTCGTAGCAGAAGTTATGGGCGTCCGACCGAAAAAAAAAGTTTGGTATTAAGGGGTTCCGGCCGGGTCCGACCCAGCCCGATACCCCGGGGGTCGACCCGAACCAGGTCTGGGTCCGGCCCGCTTGGGCGCGGCCCAGCCCGGCCAGTGCGTACCGGCCCGGCCTGGGCGTGGCCTGGACTGGCCTGGCCTGGGCGTGGCCCGGCCTGGGCACAGTGCGCCCAACGCGCTGGCCAGGCGCTCGGCCAATCGGCCGAGCCATTTGGAAAGGGGGGGGGGACTGCCCCCCTGGTGTAACCGTAGCCCCCATTAAATGGGGGCCGTTTTGTGCTGGCCGGCCGGGGGAATTAATTTCATCGGTTTCCCATTTTTCTATCCGGCCCACACCGGCCGGCCGGTTTTGCCAACAAGGACCGGCGACGGCCGGTCCTTCCTCCTACGCCGACACCGGCGGCCCGGAACCGGCCGCCGGTCACCTTGCTCCGCTGTGGCCCGGAACCAGCCGCGGTGCGACAGCACCGCGCCCCTCCGCCGCGGCCCCGCTTCGGCCGCAGTGTCTTCGGTTTTCTTTGAAACTGCGCGACGACGTCGCGTCGTTGTTCAACTTCATGGCGCGGTGCGACGGCGCCGTGCATTACTTTTCGTACGATCCCGCATGGTGCAATGGCACCACGCCATTCCGTCCCATCTATATTAGAAATAATATTCAAATTGGAGGAGGGTCGGACGTGTTTTTTCGGTCCGACCCCCTCTCGTTAATGGATAGTAACTGGTCATAAATTCACGAAGGACGAAAAAGTAGAATTCGCGAAAAAAGATAATTAAATAAACCCCTACAGTTTTCCCGCAAACAAGAATTCCCAACCCGCAACATATTCTTCGCGGATCAACTTGATGTTTAGTTTATCCGCGTTCATTGATTTAGAAGGTAGTAACATGGGGTTCATTAATATTCACAAAGAATTCCCTACATCAACGTTGCTTGAACGGAGGTTCGTCGAATGAAGATTCGTCATGGAAAGAGACGTCATGAAAGAAGACTTCATCGACATCGCGGTAAGAGGAGTCGCGGAAGGAGACGTCACAGAAGGAGACGTTGACCTCCGAGGAATCTGGCGTTCTTCACATTCTTCGCATTCTTCATGTTCTTCAACGAAGTAGATGAAGAAACTCTTCAATCCTTAGCCTTTTTCTCCCCAAGACTCCACCACAAGAAACTAACCCCAAAAAAAATAAGCTCACCTCTTATTTTATTAACATAACATAACTTTTGAATTTCAAGAGTTTGAAATTTAAAAATCCACACTTAACTCACTTAATTAATAACAGAAGTTATTAATGTTTAAGTTATCAAGAGTTAATGGTGAGTTGAGGGGGGTTGAAGAATATGAAGGGGTGGGGTTCGTGTGGGCCCCATCACCCTCATAACCTCCCTTGGGAAGTTGGGTAGTTACCCAACTTCCACCCAAAGCCTTAAACCACTATAAGAAAATAAAAATTGTAGTTAATTTATAAATTAAACTTCCACAATTTTTATCATCTTCTCTCGTGAAAACCCAACTCCGAAAATGGCGTTCCTAAGCAATTACCGGCGCTACAGTTCCATCGGTGCCCTCGGAATTCGATTCCGAGCATTGGTTCAAAAGTTAGAAAAACCCGCTTGTCCGTTCACTGAACGTACCCGAGCCAAACGTCGGAAAATAATTCCGAGCACACCGGGCATCGGAATTAGGCGCCGTCAGAAACTGATTTATTGTAAAATTCAAAGAAAATTAAGAAAAAAATTTCCTTGAAATTTCCGGGTCTTTACATTACTCCCACCTCACTGCTTTATGTCCCCGTCAAGCTTTAACAGAAACTAGGGTCACAAAAGCGGTATTGAGCACTTACCTGAGCCTTCCGCTCCCATGTGCTTACCTAGAGATTCTATACTGCCAAAGAAAGCGCACCCGAGGAATCGACCATCCTCGTAGGATCCGCTCATGTCGATCCTCGATCCCTACTGAAACCTCCATGGAAGTAACCCCATCGCCATCATCCTGCTCCTCATGGTCGATGATATGCGAAGGGTCGAGCGCGTATCTCCTCAGTTGAGATACCTGGAAAATGTTGTGCACCTGGTGAAACTGAGGTGGACGGGTCAAGTGGTAAACCACCTTGCCTACCCAGCTAAGGACCTAGAAAGGTCCATTGAACCTCGGAGATAACTTGCCGCCCTGGCCACATCTCCGTAAACCTCATCTAGGTGAGACCCGTATAAGGATGTGATCGTTATCCTAGAACTCTAGAGGTCTCTAATTCCTGTTAGAACTGAAACTCAAACGAATGCTGCCATGAGGGTAAGGTTGACTGACTCAAGAGTGTTCGGTCGCACCCCCCCTGTGCATGAGTAATCCTGTGCTACCTGGGGTTCCCTTTTCACCGACCAAGGAAATCCCAACCTGACTTCGTAGTTAAACCACAACCTTTTTTCCTAATACCATCTATTTGTGTATGAACTGTGATTTCCCAGTCCATAATCAAACCAACTTCGTAAGGCCTCGACACTGCCACCAAGAGAGTCCAACCGAAACTCTCGCCTCGAGGGTCTGACCACACAGTCGGCATAAGTGTGATTATCGAGTCTCCTCCCAAGGTATCTCCAGACGTGAGGGTCAAGTCCACGGCTTACCGGAAACTCTAGGTCTGGAACAAGATTTTTGAAAGCAATGAATGATTCATATCAACGTCCATTACTATAGCAGCTAGTAGTGGGCACATACTGTCCCTTGAATCATTCTTAGAGCCATCAGGTCACTCTCATTCACCGCATGTAGCCTTACTCTTCCTCCGCCCTCCAGCTCCCTGAGCCTAGCAGGGATAACTAAGGCGGGTGGTTGTAGCATGTTAAGATGTACACCACCTCATGCTGCTCTCCTAGCTCTGCCTCATTGTCTGCTACTTTGCAGACTCATCTCTCCTTTATGATTCCTCTTATTTAAACATTTAACACTCTAGAGTCTCTAAGACTAGAGCCAGTTTCCTGTTTCTTACTGCACTGTGCAGTATTCATCTGCTCCTGGATGATTTGTACTTTCTTTTCATATGATCTAAAAGAGATGCTAAAATTTAAACTTTTCCAAAAAGAGAAACTTGGTCTCATCCCCTAGATGAACCACACTGATTGCCTAATACAGTCAATCCTGACATGAATGACACATTCATGCCATGGATGACGTCGTAAGGCCTCGACGTAACAACTAAGAGATCCAACTGTCACTCTCGCCTCTAAGGGTCGAGTCACACTGTCGGCATCAGTGTCAGGTCACTGGGTCTCCTCCAGTAGAAATATCGAAAGTGAGGGTCAAGTCAACAGTTTTAACTAGGACCACTCAGTATCAACCAAACAAAAAGCACAGGAAAACAAACATCACAAAGATACGCTCCCTTTTTTTTTATTATTGCAGCTCATAGTACAAACACATGAATACGACAGAAACATGGAACTAGAAGTACAAGGTACGTATCCAACAGTTCCTCTCCTATCCACCTGCTCTCGGAGCTTTACTGCCTTATCCACTGCTCGTGGGTTGCTCAAGCACTCGCTGCTACTTCTGCCTCGGTGGCTCCTCCAAAGCCTACGGATCAACTGAATGAGGAGTCGGACAGTCACATTCCAGGTGACCCTTTCCACCGAACGAGTAACACTGTCTGTTTCTGGAACGCCTAGCTCTGTCCCCACCCCGGGTGCCCCGCACCACTGATCCTAAAACCCAAGATCGACCAACTGCTGGTCTGGTCCTCCTGAACCTCTGCATCATCTGTCTACTCCCCACAGATGACTCGGCTACTGATCGAATAATACGGGGCAAAGACAGCAGCTCCTTAACACACTCAGAGTGTAGAGCTCCTGGCACAAACTCCACCCTGAAGAAGGTCTCGAAGTCTTCCCATGCGAAGGTCATCCCGTCGCAAAACAGGAACAAGAGGCTCGACCACCTGCCTACTGCTGCCTAAAGAAGGCTGGTAGAAAAGATCACCATGAAGTCTGCAGGCATCCCCACTAGCCTGAAGACTCTCACCACAGCCTCCAGCCAAACATCAGCCGCCTGCGGGTCCGTCTCTCCCCGGAACCTGGGTGGACTCTGGCGCTGGAACTCATGCAGCGCACTCAAGTGGCGTGCATTGCCTACTGCTGGGGCTGGTGGAATCGGTGGACCAACGTATGGTAGTACCGCAGGTGCCTCAACTTGTGCCTCAACTGTAAGAGGGACCTGTACCGAAGCCTCATCGCTCGGCAGGCTGTCAGTACGCACATCCCTCTAGGCTCTAGTTGGTCATCTGTGAAAAGGCATCCTGGAAGAAACATTGTGACATGGTCAAATGTTTATACCTGGTGAACTCACCTAGTTTGAGCTGATATTTAAATAAAACTTCTAGAAACACACATGCAATCAGTGTTTTCGTGCACAAAGTCGGAATTCAGTTGTCAGGGTCCTGGTGTATGGATACGTTGGCCACCCGCACCAACACTGGACTCCCTGAACTGAAGACCGCACTCGGTACCCTTAACAATATTGATTCACAGAAAGATTATATCAGAGTTATAAGTTCTGCGGTAGAACCAACTCCTCTGATACCAATTTGTCACGACCCGTCCTCGGGGCCCATGTCGTGACTACCCCAAGCCCTCCTTCCATAGGCCAGGGGCTGGCGACTATCACCAAAGGCATAAATCCCAATAACTGGGAAGGCATTTCCTTTATAAAAGTAAACAATACACCACATAGTACAAGAGGAAGTAAAACACTAAGTACAAAGAGAAGTGCTGAAAAGTAAATGGGCCATAAGACAAACCCAAAAGAAAGTACAACTACAACTAAACAAAGTACAACAGAAAAAGACAACAGTTGGAAGGACGGAAGCGGCTCCTGGGTCGTCCTCCTCGGATCCTACCTGAAGGGTAGGTACAGATAGCCCCCACAATTCCCTTGCCGGTCAACCTCCTCCGAGTGTCGTCTCGCCGTGAAGTCCACCTCCGGATGCTGACTCGTCATGTATTCCACCTTTGGGTACTGACTCGACGTGTAGTCCATCTCCGGGTACCGTCCAGTCCTCGAACACTCGGCCTCCGTCCGCACTGCTCCTCGTCTGCAACCAACACAACGAGGTACGGGCATAGCCCTTGCAGGGGTCAGTATAACGATACTCAGTAGGGACCCTGAGACCCTCAAGGTCTCACTAAAACCAACAAGGATAACCACTAAGAAGATCTCAACAGATAACCTTTACTTAGGTATATGCCCATGCATATACCTAAGATATCAAGTATCCTATCTCAATCATGAAGAAACACAATGATTATGAAATCAACAGATAACCACTACCCAGGTATATGCCCATACATATACCTGAGTTATCAAGTAAACCATCTAAATCATGAGGAAACACAAATGTCATAGACTCAGCTCAAACCAAGATTTTTATTATCGAAACCGTAACTACTGAAGAGATCCGTCTCTGGAGTGTACGGTGGTCCCATCATGACTCTGAGGTAGTATTCACTAACCTAATACTACTGAGGTACTCCTCCTATCGAGTACCGCGGGTCAGCCACCCAAACACAGTAGTGCTTCCCACCGGGGAATGTCACCCAAACACAGTAGTGCACACCCCCTAGTATCCTGTAGAGGTACTCTCCGGACGAGTACCACGGGTCTGCACTATCACAAAGGCAGTGCTCCATCTTCCATGGGTCTGCACCCAAACAATGTAGTGCTCCGGCCACTGGGCTAGTCGACTCACTCCAAGTCGAGTCGGTCAAGCAGTTGTTAGGTCTCAGTTGGCTACATGGTCTCCGTACTCCGTACGATTGTCTCCGGGAGGATCTGGTCCATGAGATATAGGTCGATACTCCAAGTTTCTCAAAGTCCCACGAAGAAGTATCTCAAAGCACCACCTCATCATAGGGGTCTCAACGCAACAGATGGCGCGTCAATCGGATGCCTGATCTGTGAGTTATTAGCCTTTTCGTCCCAGGGGCCCAGTTCGTTTCATGAGCAAACCAACCCGGCCATATCTCAACTGTACCCCGAACTCTCATAGTGTATACTCATAGGTACCGTTTCTCAACGGGATCACCAACACCGCTGACGGTTCGTCAAACGGACGTCCTGTCTGAAAGATATCAGCTTTTCTGTTCCAAGGGCCCGGTTGGATTTCAGGTACAATCCAACCCGGACACTATCCAACAACAAGAAAAACTCAGGAAAAAAATGCCAAAAGTTCCGTCTCATCAAGAGGAATTGAACGAGACAAACGGTGTGTCAATCGGACGCCCGGTCTGTGAGTTATTGGCTTTTTCTTTCCAGGGGCCCGGTTGGTTTTGTGAGCGAACCAACCCGACCACACTCTGACGACATCCAAGCCTCGAGCAGAGTAATCCAAAAGGTCCTCCTCACTTAAAGGAATCCATCAAAGTCGACGGCACGTCAATCGGACGTCCGGAACTCAAGACATAAGTGTTTCTGCTCCGAGGGCCCGATTGGTTTCGTACCCGAACCAACCCATCCGAACTCAAAGAGTTCCGAAACATTGAGTTCGATATACCGAAACGGCCATCTCGATCCAAGGATCGCATCACAATTGACGGTGCATCGATCAGACACTTGTAGCACATGTTATGGGCGTCCGACCAAAAAAAGTTTGGTATTAAGGGGTTCGGGCCCGGTCCGACCTGGCCCGATACCCTGGGGGTCGACCCGAACCGGGTCCGGGTCCGGCCCGCCAGGGTGTGGCCCGGCCTGGGCACAGCGCGCCCAGTGCGCTCCCCAGGCGCTCGGCCGACCGGCCGAGCCGTTTGGCAAAGGGGGGGGGGGCTGCCCCCTGGTGTAACCGCGAACCCCCATTAAATGGGGGCCATTTTGTGCTGGCCGGCTGGGGGAATTAATTCCCCCGGTTTCCCTTTTGTCCGTCCGGCCCGCACCGGCCGGCCGGTTCTGCCAACATGGACCGACGACGGGCAGTCCTTCCTCCTACGCCGACACCGGTGGCCCGGAACCGGCTGCGGCCTGGTTCGTCCGGCGCGGTGCGACGGCACCGCGCCCCTCTGCCGCGGCCCCACTCCGGCCGCGGTGTCTTCGGTTTTCTTCAACGCGGTGCAACGGAGTTGATTCCTTGTTCAACTTCACGGCGCGGCGTGACGGCGCCGCGCATTACTTTTCATACGATCCCGCGTGGTGTGAAGGCACCACGCCATTCCGTCCCAACCATATTAGAAACAATATTCAAATTGGAGGAGGGTCGGCCGTTTTTTTGAGGTCCGGCCCCCTCTCGTTAATTGATAGAAAATGGACGTAAATTAACTTAGGATGACAAAGTATAATTCACGAAAAAAGATAATTAAATAAACCCCTACCGTTTTTCCGCAAACAAGAATTCCCAACCCACAACATATTCTTTGCGGATCAACTTGATGTTTAGTTGATCCGCGTTCTTTGATTTAGAAGGAAGTAACATGGGGTTCATTAATATTCACAAACAATTCCCTACATCGACGTTGCTTGAACGGAGGTTCATCGAATGAGGATTCGTCATGGAAAGAGATGTCGCGAAAGAAGATGTCATCGGAGTCACGGAAGGAGACGTCGCGGAAGGAGACGTCAACCTCCGAGGAATCCGATGTTCTTCACGTTCTTCATGTTATTCAAAGAAGGAGATGAAGAAACTCTTCAATCCTTATCCTTTTTCTCCCCAAGACTCCACCACACGAAACTAACCCAAAAAAAAATAAGCTCACCTCTTATTTTATTAACATAACATAACTTTTGAATTTCATGAGTTTGAAATTTAAAAAGCCACACTTAACTCACATAATTAATAACATATGTTATTAATGTTTAAGTTATCAAGAGTTAATGGTGAGTTGGGGGGGGGGTTGAAGAATATGAAGGGGTGGGGTTCGTGTGGGCCCCATCACCCTCATAACCTCTCTTGGGAAGTCGGGTAGTTACCCAACATCCACCCAAAGCCTTAATCCACTATAAGAAAATAAAAATTGTAGTTAATTTATAAATTAAACATCCACAATTTTTATCATCTTCTCTCGTGAAAACGCAACTCCGGAAATGGCGTTTCTAAGAAATTACAGGCGCTACGGTTCCATCAGTGCCCTCAAAATTCGATTCCGAGCAATGTTTCAAAAGACAGAAAACCCACTCATCTGTTCACTGAACATACCCGAGCCAAACTTCGGAAAATTATTCTGGGCACACCGGGCCTCGGAATCAGGCGCCATCAGAAACTGTGTTCTTGTAAAATTCCTAAGAAAATAAAGAAAAAATTTTCCTTGAAATTTCCGGGTCTTTACACTAATTATGCATCTTTACATTCCACAAATGTTCTTATTTGTGGAAGCCTAGTTATTTGTTATCCCATAAGTCATTTTTACTTCCCTATCTCTCTTTCTACACGAATAATTTATTAACCATTTGATGATATTGGTTTTTAAAAAAGTAAATTTCAAATATCAAACCCTAGATTTATAACATTTGGTTTTAATTGAGATGATGGAATTTAATTAAAGTGGGTATAATGTTACACCATTGGAATCTAAAGTTAAAACATTTCATTTGATGGTTTTTATTACATGCATGTATAGAATGAAATAAAACATACCAATAAAATATGATTTATTTAATATTTAATATAAATTCATTAAATTTTATTTCATTCAATTTAAATGAAAAAAATGAATATATTTCATTACAAACAAATACATGTTTCTCTTAGTGTTTTCATTACAAGAAACACTGAGTTTTAGAGAACAATGATATATTATTAATATTAATGTATAATATTTTAGTTATCGCGTAGATGTTGGAATAAAATCAAGGATTAGATTTAACAATATTATGAAAAAAGTTATATAACGGATTTTTATAACTTATCTTTTTATTAGAAATAAAATATAAATAATTTACCGGAAAAATAAATTTCTTATGAAAAATAATAATATTTTCTATAAAACTGTTTAATCATGTTTGGCAAGCCTAATTTTGAAATTACATTTAACATATTTTGGAAATTTATTTAACAAAATAAAAATCATTTTTTACTGTGGAATATAAAATTTATATTTGGGTTAATTTGATTCTATGATGTTTCATTTTTTTTGATTAATTGTGAATAATACTTTATTTTTCCTTGAAAAATTTCCTTTTAGCTAAATATTTTATAATGTTATGTTATATTTTCATTTTGTTTTGATTTATTGTAGTGAAATTATAGATTATGTATCTGAATTTAGGTTATTGTAAACATTTCCATATTCAATTTTGATATAAAAACATTATAAATTATTGAACATTTCACATTAAAATCCCACTTTCTCTTTGCGTATATAGGATTAATTTTAAAACAAATTTTGGAACATCTATGAGAGAATATGAAAAAATATATTACATAATCATCGTAATTAATATTTATTAAAAGGGTAAATTTAATTTTTAATTAAAATGAATTATTAAAACCATTAAAATTAATTAATAAAATTTAGGTAAAAACGAGTTGACTTAGTTCTTAAACTTAATAGATAAGTTTTTTAATGACCTACTGGCTTCTAAAGACACATTTTCTAGGAATATATCGACCCTTATCAATATAGTCCCTATTTGAATGACATATTAGGATATAATTTAATGGACAACAACTATAAAATAATTTATGTAAATAAATATATAAAAAATTAACCTCACTAGATTTTACTATATATAATTATTTTGGATAGGGGAAAACAAAATTGACTCGGTTAGAAATATTATTTGTAATGACAAATAGATTTTTTTTTATCATGATATTTTATTTTAATTTTTTAAGGACGAATTAGTTACAGAACATTCTTATGAAATGAAGACATAATAATTATTTAGTTAATAATTATGTAAATTATATGATACTAACATATTAAGACTAAATTAAATTTAATGATTTATTATGTTGCATAATATTTTTAGATAATTAAATTATGTTATAATGGTTTAGAAAAATAAATTTTAATACCATCATTGTATTGTTATTTTAAAACTATAATGAAATTAGAAATCCCAAAATTGGTAGTAATGGTATATTATAATAATTGATATTTCATTAAATTACATAAAAAACTAAAAATACTATATTATTCAAAATAATTTTTAAAATTTTAATATATATTAAATATTTTCCACAATTGAAAATTAGATATTATAAAAAGAAAATATTCTCTCTTAAATTGTAAAAACAATTATCATGGTTATGGTTGAAGTATTTTTTTCATGTTTCATGTGATTATATTAAATTTAATTTCCATCACACATGAGTCTTTTGTTTTATAAATTATTTAAAATATATATAATTAATGGAATTAAATTATCTAATATTTACCAATAAAATATAATATTATGGAATTAATTAACTTGGTTGGTAAACTAATTACTATGATAGAAAAAACAAGTGTATATTTGAGTTAACATATGGAATAAGAAACAAAATCATAAAATTCTATTTTTTTGTGCGGTGGAGGTGGTTCTGAACTATTTCATCCCTACCCAACAATATTGTTAAATTTTGGAGCCATATGAGGAATGTGAGACCTCCCAATAGTGAATAATTTTTATGTATTTACAATAGTGAAACTCTTCCACAACTATAAAAGGGTAATCACACTGCATAAAAATCACACCTCTCAATCCATTTGGGTCGACCAACCCCTAAAAAATCACATACCAAATTCCCTCTAAAAATCCTAAAGACATTATTTTGGGCATACTGTAACCCTATTAAGGGTTTAGTTCAAACCAAATGATGATACCCGACGAATATGTAGTGTTCTTTAAAAATCTTTTTTATTTTATTTACCTCACCACATCCATTGATTATTATTATAAAATGATTATATAATAACCAGAAAAACATCGATTTATTTAAATATTATTTTGTTTATGTTTTTACATACTCATTCACACACTTCCATAAAATGGGTCATGAAATCATACTTTGTGCGCACCATTCCCTGCCATCCTGTGAACTCGGATTATTTTTTTTCCATTACCTCTTTTATATGTTGGGAATAATGATGGATTTATTATTTATATACAATAAAAATGATATTTATGATATTATTATGATTTTTAAATTATTATATTTCATATTACATCATTCTTTCCATTTTTTTGGGAATACGATATCATCACTCATGTGTACGACTAACTACTTCCTCACAAAGTGATGATATTTATTCATGATTTACAAGGAATGTAATAAGTACTGAATTAATAATGTATCATATTGTTAATTTTTTTGGTATTCAAATAACCCTCTTTTACGCATTGTTTTCATAGGAATCATTTGAGGGTTGTTAGGGTGAAATTCTAAATGTTTTGTATGTTTCTAGGCTAGTGATGATTGGCTCACAATTTTCCAAAATTGTTTTGCATCACAGTAAAAACCATGAAAACCCAAACGATGGGTTTTCTCATGGCTAGTAGATGGATTGAAAAATATTGTACCACCATGTAGAAACTGCGACCCTTGATAAAAATTGGTTTATTTCAATGGTACATGGTTTTTTCTAACCATGCGTCGCTTCCTAGCTAACTGTCTAAAAGGTTATTTATATTAGAAATCCATTTTAAAACACTTGAAACCCCCATTAAAGGTACCCTATAGACCAGTACGACTGATGATCAGTTTCTCATTCCATTATATATTTCAATATAAATTTAGGAACCTCATAACCATCTTAGAAGAGGATAAAATCATGATGAATGTCAATTTATCCTCTAACTGTTAGTTCCAATTTAACATTATCATTCTATAGCTCAATTTCATCCCCAAACTATGTTTTTTTATCATTATGTTTTCTGCAGATCTAGTATCAATTTCTTGATATCTTAAATCATGGTTTAATTAATGAATCTTTATTTTCATCTTTCTTCACAGGTGAATCGTATTTAGGGATTGGTGATTTTAAATCCATTGATGTTGAGGTAGCTCTATCTATTGTGAGGTATAATTGTTATTTATACCAAATTTTATGATTTAAATTCAATTTTAGAATTTAAATTCATTTTCATGATAGCAATTAAATTCCATTTAATGTGATGTTTTTAAAAACACAATTCCATTTAATTAGGGAAATTGGTTTGGGAAATTGAAATTTGGCATGATATTCGACCCCCCCCCCATTTATATTGAATTAGTGTATATTTATAAAGATGTTGGATTTTTGGGGAATAAACATTGATGATTTCTTATTGGTGAAATTGAGTGAAATTGTTTGAAATTTATATTGTTTCATTCAAATAGTGAAATAAATATTTAAAATAAAATATGGAATTGATTCTGAGTTTTTATTAGTGGAGATGGACTATTCTTTTTGATAAAAACATTCGTGTTTTATAATGTATAAATGAATTTTTTTTTAAAATTTATTTTTTCCTTTGAAATAGAAAATTGTAATTTTTGAAAATGTTACTCGGTTTAGTTATATATTATGTATCATTAAAATTAAATTCCCATCTTTTTTTGTAATATATAACATGCAAGGATTAAGCAGTTAGTGATTAATTCGAATAGAACTCTATGATCTAAAATGTTCAAAAACATTAATGTAGAAAATCACATACATGATAGGATTGTGACGATGTCACAGATTTCTATTCCAATGGGGCATGTGTCTAAAAAAATTTCCATGTCACCTTGAGTGTTTTTAGTCCTTTAGCCAATAACTATCATAACTTTTAGGCATATGTAAATATTTTCCTCATGTTATTTTATTAAATAAATATACTCAATTATTGTAAATAGTTCTATATGCCTTATAAAATAATATTAATTGTTTTCTATAAAATATTTTATTAATTACATATTTTATAAAAATTCCATAAATTTTAATGTGAGTCATTTATTTATAGTGTTTCCATCATTTCACATGTATGAATTATTTGTTTAAAAATTATTAAAAATTTAAAAATTAAATTATTAAAATTGAAAGAATATTATTTTGTTAATTAAATGTGGTTTCTATTATGGAATTCATTGTGAGGCACTAATTGGATTTTGTCTCATACCCTACAAATGACTTTGGGTTCTTGTAGATTACATCCTCCCATGTTCAAGAAAAGGAAAATTACATCATGGAGAGGGTAAAATTTATTGATAATTGGGCTTGGGGAGTTGTGTTTTCTTGGTAATCGTATTTTCATTCTGATTCTAGTACATTTTTATAGTACTTTTTATTTTTTTTAACTATTTCACTTCATGTACACATCTCTAGAGGAATTTTATTTTGACTGATTTTTTAATATTTTGTGTCTTCCATTCCTTGAAATAATAGTTCCCTCATTAATTTTGTATAATAGATGGTTCCAGTCTCCTACCAATTGTGTTCAAGAATTCCCTTCAGGAAATGTCAGTGTTCGCTCAGTAATCATGTTACCCAGGTTCCTATGATTGTTCTTTATAATGTCTATCATAGTTCAAGGTTGTTCTTTTTCTTGGATGTTATTATGAATTTTGGTATTTTCATTGGTACTTATGAGGTAGTTGTGATTAAGAGCATGGAAATATCAAACCGAAATAATCTATAAGTCACTAGGGGTGGTTTTTGGAAGAAAATATTGATGATTAGTTCTAGTATTTATCATAATATTGATTTGATTTAATTGAAACTAGAATACATTTTTTTTATGTTGGGATTGTTTTCCATCATTTCTCTATTTTAGTGTTAGTCTTATGTCTACAATGTGGCTTGATAATGTTTTTTAGAATAATGCCTCCAGGAATATGTGAGAATTCAATCCATAAGGAAGCTATTGTTTATCCTCTAGGGGAGAATCCTCTTTGGGACCTAAGTCTAGATTACATGATCTTACATACGTTCCAAGCTCTAGAATAGGCACCACCATTAGTTCATATAACATCCCAAGAATTTCAATTTTTATTTTTATAATAATTAAATATTTATTTTGAAGGATTTTTTATTACGACATTTATGTAACTAATTTTTTTGTGTGAACAAAATAAATTTTTATTCAAGATTATAAAATATTAATTTTCATGAAATTTTATTTCATTAAATAATTTTATTCAATATGTTAAAATATATTTTTTATTTGAAAATATTTTTTAATATACAATGTTTTGAATATATTTTTTTTCAACAAAATAGTTTTTATTTAAAATTATAAAAAAATATTATTTAATTTAGTGTTAATAAAATATGTTTTTTTATATTCATATATTTACTTGATTTGATTTTTTATATAAATTAGGAATAATGAAATTGTCTTATAATATAAAATGATTATATTTTAAAATTTATAAAATAAAATATAAGTATTTATGATACTAATTGTACAATTCTTTTAACATAAATAAAATATGTATTAATATTATAATTATGTTGATAAAAATACTAATGGTAATAATTATAATTAAGCGTAAGTAATTTTTTTATGAAAAAAATTATTAGTGTTATTAAGATAATATATTTTGAAAATATATGAATATATCTTATATTTTCATTTAATAAAATCGAAAAATTATAAATATATTTATTTATTTTAATACCAAAAACACACTATTATATATGTGTTTAATAAAAACAAATATATAAATGTATATATATATATATATATTACATGTTTGGATTTATATATATATAATAAAAACGAATATATATATATATATGATACACGATTTGTTTAAAAAAATGGTGATTTGATTTTTTTTTAAAAAAATTGTAAAACCTTAATGGTTTAAAAAAATAGAGTGTTTGATGTTTTGGTTAAATAAAATAATTATATAACAATATTTTATGATAACTTGACCATATTTTATTATATATTAACTTATTATAATATAGTGGAAAATGTGTAAAAGAAAAGGAAAAAGGAAAACTTCGAAAGTGACTCAACAAAGTCAGGATGGAAAAAAACGAATAGAGAAAGAGTAAAAAATGAATTCCATAATAATTTTTGTTAAAAAATAAAAATTTCAGTTTTTTAATATGTTAAAACAAAAATTCCTGTTCAATTTTTTAGAATGAAATGACCAAGACATTAAAAATAATAATTACCATAATAATAAATTCATAAAAACTAATATAAACACAAAAATAAAATTAAAAAAATTAGTATATATATACAAACATGACGTTTTGGTTTGGTGTCATACAAAATTGAAACGTTTAGGAAAAAGAGAAATAATAAAATATATTTCCAACTTGAAAAAAGTGGAAAAATGGGATTATTTGTTAAAAAACAAAATTGTATTAATTATAATATAAAACAATTATGTCAAGATTGTGTTTTGATTCATTATTTTGTTTTAAAAATAAATTTATATTACACATCATATCACAATATGTTTAATAACCTATAATTTTTTTTGCATTATAAATTTCGAACAACTCCTCCAATATGGATATAAGGCACTGCCCAAACCACTAATTTAGTGTAGATTCTTAAATGAGTAGCTGATTCCAATTCACATTCGGTTTCCAAAAAAACATGTAAGGAAAATTTTTCAACAATATTTTTAAAAATATTTTATTATTTTTAATTTATTTTTAAAATATATATGTATATGAAAAATCATATCTTTTTAAATCTATTTTGAAATATGATAAATTTTCATCATTTGAAAGATCTTGTTTTAAAATCATATTGTCGTATGGGTGTGTTTTTTGATTAACAAGTTATTATTTTGATAAAAATATTTACATATATATATATATATATATATGTGTGTGTGTGTGTGTGTATATACATGCATATATAGACATACATACCTTAATATTATCTGTAATCCAATATGTTCATTTAATTATAAACAACTAAAGTATGGTCAAATATTCCCATTTATTTAGATGTTATAAATAGTGTTTATAATCCTCCAAACCCATGTTTAAGTATTTATGATTGTTTAAATTCCAAAAATAATCTTGTTTAATCAAATACATGAGATAAATGTTATCATTAAATGTGAGAATATAAAATAAGTTTTTATTCCATGTGTGTACTCTCATCTGCATATTCTTCAATGCCATGCATGAATAGATATGGCCATCAACTATCTCATATGAGATATTCCATTCCGTTTAATATAATATAGACAATTATATAATTTATGGTTTCAAATAATAATGGGTTTTATTAATCATTGGATTAGCTCTCTAAATGATTTCATAAGCTCTCTTGAGTTTTTCGATGAATTCCTTTTCGATGGAATTTTTACCATGTATATATTTTGAAGTGTTTTGATATAGATATGAGAATAACGAGACTGTGATAAAATTTTATAAAAAATTTGGCACTAGTAGATTAAGAGACGATACAGGGAGTGAACCAGTAAATCTAAGAAATTACATGTGTCCTTAAGTATGGATTTTGGACATGAAATACCATGTACCATTAATGACTCACATAAATTTATTATATTTGTATAAGAATCCACAATGAATATTCAATTTTCATTGTCGTCGTAAAGAATTTTTTAAAAGGTATTCAAGTGTTTTGAAAATATATTTTTCTCAAGTATGGTTATTTAATATTTTAGGATACTTTTTCAAGGAATTTGTTAATTTTTTTAAACCCCTAATTGTGAATTATGTGCTCACCCGATTTATTTTAATTAATGTTACAGGTTTAATTTCCATGCTGTGATGAATTTCTTAAAATGGACGGATTTCGCTAAAGATCTATTGTTTAGGGAATTCAAAAAATTTCATGGTTGTATTGATATATATTTCTAGATTCTATTTATCAAATACATAGACATGTAAAAGATCAATTATGAAATTCAAATGTTGTGTATTTATTCATTTTCATTTTATAAAATAGAAATACATATTATTTTTTATGAACTGAGTCGGGTAGCTTGGGCTCAGGTTGTCATTGTTTGTATCTGAGAAATGTTCTAGATAATTTTTTAAAATTTGAACAAAATTAATAATTTTAAATAATTATTCAATGTAAAATTGTTTTCTGTATGTATATGAAGGAATTATGAGAATGAAATTATTTTAACTAGGGATAATGTGACACCCCAATATTTTAAAATAGAACATTTTTATGAATTAAATATTTATTTTGAAGTATTTTGAATTAAGACATTTATGTGACTAAATTATTTTGTTTTACCAAAATATGTTTTTATTTATGATTATAAAAAATTACATTTCAGGAAATATTATTTCACTAAATAATTTTTTTGAATAAGTTAAAATATATTTTTCATTCTAAAATATTGTTTAATATACAATTTTTGGAATATATTATTTTTTTCCCTAAAAAATATTTTTGATTTAAAATTATAACAAAATATTATTTAATATGGAGTTAATTAATTTTTTTATATTAATATATTAATTTGATTTGATTCATTATAGAAACTATGAATAATCAAACTATCTTAAACTCTAAAATGATAATAGTTTACATGTATATAATCAAATATAAATTTCTAGGATATTAATTTTACTATTTTTTTATAAATATAATATGTAATAATTTTTTAATGATAACGATAATAATACTACAAATAATAAGTATAAATAAGGGAAAGAATTTTTTTATGAAAACTGTTATTGTTATTTTTAAGATAATATATTTTACAAATATATGAAAATATTTTATGTTTTCTTTAATAAAATTTAAAATTATATATTTATTTATATATTTATTTTAATACCAAAATACACACTTTTATATATGTTTATAATAAAAAAAAATTATATGTATATATATAATTTACATGTTTTGATTTATATATATATAATAAAAATGAATATATATATATATATATATAAGATAAATGGTCGATTTTAAATAAAATGTGATTTGAATATGTTTTAAAAAATGTAATACCTTTAATGGTTAGAAAATGAGAAAGTATAATGATTTGGTTAAATAAAATAATTATATAAAAATATATTATGATAACATTAAAAAATATTTATAATATAATAACCTATTATAATAGAGTAGAAAATGTGTAAAAGAAATTGAAAAAGGAAAAACAAAAAAGTAACTCAAAAAAGTATGAAAGGAAAAAATGTGTATAGAGAATTGAAATTGAAATATTAGGGAACCAATGAACTCACAACACCGATATTTGCATAAAGGGACCTTTACCACAGTTGCGTTTTCTCGGGAGGGGAAGTTATTTTTTGGGGATTAACAATAAATTAAATGAAATTGTTGGACACAATTTTATTTATTTTTTGTGGTTATTTACTACAAGGGGAGGTTAGAGGTGGGAACCACACCCAAAAAACCTCCCAAGAGAGGATAATGTGATGTGTGGCCCACATGAGCCCCTAACCCTTTAACATTCCCTAAACATCCCATTAACTCTCCTTCATAAATTTGACAACAGCTCTCATTTATTATGGTGGAACCACTCTATCTCCCACCCATTGATTATGCCAACCCATCTAATTAATAACTCCATTAATTAATTGGCACCTCTCAATTGAATCAATTTGAATTGTAAGGCTACTCTATTAAAATATGGTAGATTTTATAATATTTTCTTGGAAAATATTTTGGTGGAGATACCTCTAGAAAATTAGAAGAATGTGTTCCACTCTCGATGAATAAAACAGTTCTTCAATGAAGAATATCTCTGAAGAAGAACATGAAGTCACCAATTACAATTCTCCTTCAGACGCAACCCAGCGTCAATGAAATCGACATCCTTTTTCCATGACGCCCAACCACTGCGATGCTTGTCTTCCAAGACTCGTTGATGTGCTTCACTCTTGAATTCAAGGTATGTGGTTTGATATTATTTAAAGTGAATGAAATTATATTCTTTCTATAGTGAATGCTTGTATTATCTTTGGCCAATTGATATTTCATATCGCGGAGGGCACATGCCAAACGAACACGGCCTGACGTCCCTCCGATGGTTCTTGAATACTTTGGCGGAGACAATGAGAGGCAGTGGAGACCGTAGTTGACGACGACCAAAGGTGGAAGCCGTGCACCGGACAATTAAAGAACCATAGAATAGGGTGTCGCGTGGGGAGAAGAGACCACAACCCGAAACTAGGCCACTCGACTGAATGAGAACCAGCCGGCCGTAACTGGCTGGACAGGAGGACTGCGGCACCTTGTGGAACCACACTGTGGAGGACTGCGGCTTATGCTCCCCGGGCCACTTCGCCGAAAGAACTAGTTGGCTCATCGGCCGGACGGACGGATGGAGCCGCAGCCCCCATGGGCACTTCGGGCGGAGGATACATGGGTCGCTTGCGCATGTAAGACGAGATGACCAGACATGAGGTAGTGCCACTTGGCGCCGCCATTTCGGAAAATCGGGGGTCATGTCCCCCAGTTTGCTAGGCCAGCTGGCCGAGGTGGGGCTTACCGCAGGCCGGGCCGGGCCCCACCGGACAATACCCCATCAGGCCGGGCAGACCCCTTAGCCAGGTCGGACCCGCCGAGCCAGGATGGTCCAACCCGCCAGTCCACCGTGCTTGACGGGCCGAGCCCATTTCACTTAAATGCAAATAACATCTTAATTGTGCATCTGATCGAAGAATAGTATGTGGCACTGGGACCCTTACGACAAGCTTTCCTTTTGAGATACTCTATGTGAGTTTTGGACTACTTTAGAAATGGACAGGTTTGGAATGAGCGTAATTCCAACCGGGCCCCTCGAACAGAAAAGCCAATAACTCTCAGACACAATGTTCGATTGACGTGATGTCTGTTGCGTTGGGTTTCTTTTGACGATATGGAACTTCATTATACATAAACTCCAGTCCTTGTGATAGTTAATGTAACGAATCCTTGTCTCAAGGAGCAGACCCTCCTAGAATCGAGCATGCCATGTGCAAGAACCCAAGAGCTGGGTGGGACTGCGACGACTACTGTACAAGAATCCTCCGTGGGTTCGATGACAACAACAACTGTACTGGAATCCTCCATGGGTTCTTCAACGATGACTATTGTACTTTTATCCTATGTGGGTCTGACATTTTGACTTATGTACTTGTATCCTGAGTGGGTCCGACAGAGTAGCTAGTCTAGTATTTTACGTGGGTCTGACAGCTTAGCTAGTCTAGTATCCTATGTGGGTCTGATAGCTTAGATGAATCAATGACTACATCTGTTCATCTCTAATGCTATACGAAAGATATATACTTGTGTAATCTGATTCTTGACATTCAATCATTATCATCGATGTGATTGACTTCTTTTTTGTGTGGAATGGGTTGTGCTTGGGCTCGAGAGTTAGATCCAAACTGGAATTGATGACATAGGTATCTATTTGGGAATATACCTAAGTAGAGTTGGTTCTTACTTGGTGATTGTATCTTTTTTCTATGGTTTATCCTTTGTGGATATTGGGAGACCTTCGGGGGTCTTGGGGTCCCTAATGACTATATAATACTCAACCCTGCACGGGCTATGCCCGCATTTATTTGTATTGGATGTAGATGACAGACATCATAGATGGAGGTAGGGTCTTGTAAAACTGGATGATACCTGAAGGTGGACCACTTGGAAAGATGTACACAGAGCATACGGATGGACCTGAGGTGCTGAGGAGGCCATCTGTACCCACTATTCAGGTGGAATTCTTGGAGGATGACTCAGTAGTTGTTGTTTTACTTTTATTCAGTTGTACTATCTTTTCAGTTGTACATTACATTACTGTTGGGCTTGTATTTCCAGACCCTTTCCTTTCAGTACATTATTTTGTATTCAGTATTACTTGGTTCTTACTTATATTGCGTACTCTATTGCATTTGTTTACTTTTCTAAAGAATATTTCCTTTCCTTTCTATTGGCATTTAAGTCATTGGTGATACTATCCTGCCACTGGCCTATGGAAGGTGGTCTTGGGGTAGTCACATTACGGTCCCTGAGGACATGTCATGACAAATTGGTATCAGAGGAGTCGATTCTACCATAGAACTCAGGACCTTGATCATTATTTTCTGTGAAGAAATAGTGTTAAGAGTATTGAGTGTGGTTTTCAGTATAGGGACTCCAGTGTTGGTGTGGTTTTCAGTCTAGGGACTTCAGTGCACTAAAACACTAATTGCATTTTTGTTTCCAATGTTTTCTTTGTGATTACTTTGTGTCAGCTCACCATGTATACTTTTTGACTGTGGAGAACCTGTTTATTTTCAGTATGGCCCCACTAAGGTAGCTAGCTAGGGTTCTGAGTTACGTACGAGATGGTAGCCCACCGAGAGATGAGGCCTCGGTGTGGGGCCCCATCAAAGCGGAGGCACCAGCAGTACCACTAAAAACTGAGCCACTGATACCACAAGCCCCAACAGCAGAGAGTGAACACCATTTTAGTGTGTTGCACGAGTTCTAGCAATAGAGGACGCCCAGGTTCCATGGAGAGACAGACCCACATGAAGCTAAGGATTGGTTGGAGGCCATCATCAGAGTTTTTAGATTGGTGGGGACACCAGCATATCTTATGGTGATCCTTTCCACGAGTATGCTGCACGCAGTATCATGTAGATGGTGGATCCTGATGCTCCAGGTTCATGATGAGGCATCATTAATGTGGACATACTTCGAGTGTCTCTTCCGCTTAGAGTTTTTTCTAGACACCCTTCGCGCGGTGCAGATTCAAGAGTTACATTATCTGCTGTAGGGCAGCATGACAGTAGCTTAGTACTGCGCGAGAATCACGGACCTCTCATGCTACTCCATGGATATGGTTCTGAAACCATTCTCTAGGCCCGGACCTTTGAGTAGGGACTCGGACATGAGATCAGTGCATCGAAGATTCCCCTCAGCATCCTGACATAGGGAGGGGTGCTAGAGCGATCCCTTCTAGTGGAGAGATTTCCCACTAAGCAGTCACCAGCGGCAAGACCCACTGCAGGGCGACACCTAGCGGAGTCTTCTGTAGCTGGCAGTAGATAGATGACACAGAGGTCCAAGAGGACCAAAAAATCATATGGGCGATCTTTGGATATAGGATCAATTTTATAGGGAACCTGAAATAGAGCCAGCTATATGTCGATAAGGTAGTGCTATGTATGTGGTGGGCAGGGTCATATGGATCTAGACTGTCCGACCCGCCATGCGGACGAGCTACCGATAGTAGAGAAACCTCCCAGGCAGAGTCAGAGGTTCGACCGTGGTGGTCCGTTTGGAGTGGGTGGACAAGGCATAGGAGCTAGCTGAGTAGCAGGTGGGGGATGATGTTTTGAGGCCCTACGCCAGCCACCACCGGGAGGTCCACCCCGACCACAAGGAGATGACAGACAGAGGCGGGCTCAGATACAGGTAGTTGAGGCATATGACCATGAAGCACCTGAGATGATTCGAGGTACTATCTATGTCTAATCCACCATTTCTGATGTACTTATAGATATAAGTTTCATTCATTCTTTTATTACTATATACCTTGTTCATATTTTGGAGATTTCGACGGAGCCGTTGGCTCGATCTTTACGGCTAGAGACTTCTATGGGAGCAGACTTGATGATTACACAGTGGTGCCTTCTGTGTGAGCATACTCTAGGAGAAGAGAGATTTGGATTAGATTTTTATGTAGAGGCGTCGAGGCCTTACGACATCATCATGGGTATGGACTAGTTATCTACTGTCCATGCTCAGATTGACTATATTAGGTGAAAAGTGCGGTGTGTCCGCACGGATGTGACTATGTTAACCTTCACCGGTGAGAAGGGAGCCTTTTTAGCGTAGGATAGACTTTCACATAGGAGAGGCAACCGATCACACATCAGTATACTAGTCTCATCCTCGGAGCGGTTGATGTGCAAAGTCTGAGTTTTCCTGTAGTTGTGGATCAGTATGCAGACGTTTTTCTTGACAATGTTCTAGGACTACCTCCTTGTAGTGAGGTAGAGTTCTATATAGACCTCTACCCTGGGAAAGCACCGATATCTACTCCCGCATATTGGATTTCCTCAACTGAGCTTCATGAGCTAGAGGTACAGCTGGAGGACTTGCAGGGAAAGGGGTTTATCCGGCCCATTGTTTCACCTTGGGTTTCTCCGATTCTATTTGCCAAGAAGGTTGATGTTAGCTTGTGACTTTGTGTTGACTACCGTCGCCTAAATCAGGTGATTGTGAAGAACATGTACCCACTCCCGAGGATTGATGACCTCTTTGATCATCTCAAGGGAGCACGATGGTTCTTGAAGATAGACCTCAGGTCAGTCTATCACCTGTATAGTGTTCGAGGCAAGGATTTGCAGAAGACGGCCTTTAGGTGTCGGTATGGACAATACAAGTTATTGGTTATACCCTTCGGTGTAACCCACATTCTAGATGTTTTCATGAGTCTGATGAACAGGATCTTCCAGTCTTACCTCAATCCTTTTGTGATACTCTTCATCGACAACATAATGATTTACTCGACTACTAAGGAGGAACACGCCTACCACTTACAGGTTGTACTGGATACAATCCGAGAGCACCAGCTTTATGATAACCTCTTGATGTTCATGTTCTACATTCGAGAGGTTCACTTCTTGGGACTCATCATCTCAATGTTTGGGGTAGCAGTGGATCCAGTAAAGATCGAGGCAGTGCTTGATTGGGAGGCACCCCAGAGTGTGATGGAGGATTGGTGTTTCATGGGTCTTCCTGGGTCATATTAGGGATCTGTGTCATATTTCTCTAGAGTTGAAGAACCTCTTTTATCTTTGATAAAGAAGGGGAAATCCTTTGTGTGGTCAGAGATATGCCTACAGAGCTTTCAAGAGATGTGGCAAATATTGAAAAGTACGCCCATCATGAGGCTACCAGTGGAGGTTGTTGGGTACGTAGTCTTCTTCGACACATCAGGGACTAGACATGGGTGTGTCCTGATGTAGGAGCGAGCAATGATCGTGTATGGTTCACGACTATTGATACAACATGAGCAGAACTACACTACCCATGACCTAGAGTTAATAGCATTTGTCTTCTCTTTGAAGATGTGGCAACACTATCTGATGGGAGAGCGCTTTACAGTCTACTCTAACCACTAGAGTCTCAAGTATATCTTCTAACAGAAGGTTGTAAACCTGAGATTGTGGTGATGGATCGAGTTCTTACAGGACTATGACAATGAGACAGTCCATACTCCTGGGAAGGGGAACGTTGTAGTAGATTCCCTCAGTAGAAGATCGGTCATTCAGCTGCTAGGAGAGGCGACGAAGCAGCTAGCCGCATCGCATATATCCTTTGTGGATATAGATGGAGCAGCCTTTCTACAGTCTCTCACAGTCACTCCCCCACTTCATCAGTGATTTAGAGAGGTACAAAATGGGGACACTGACTGCGAGACACAATGTGCTAAGATATCATCGGGGCTGGCACCATATGTATTTTCTAAGGGTGGGAATCACGAAATCCTCTTCAGGGGATTTTCCTTGTTACCCATTGCACTACAGGGTGATGTGTTGAGGTAGTTACACATTTCCCCTCTAGTGGTCTATCTTGGAGTGGAAAAGATGTATCCGGACCTCAAATGACAGCACTGGTGGTCGATTTTAAGGAAGGCAATAGCAGAGTTCATTTCATGATGCCTCATTTGTTAGTAAGTGAAGGCGGAACCCCAGGTACCAGCAGGATTGGTACAACCCTTAGAGGATCCGGAGTGGAATTGTGATGGAATATCCATGGATTTCATGATGGGTCATCCACATTCATCTAGAGGACACAACTCTATCTGGGTTATTGTCGACCGCCTCACCATGTCTTCCCACATCCTATCGATTAGAGATCAGGGCTCAGTAGAGATCTTGGGATGGCTCTACATTCAAAAGAGTGTATGGATTCATGGTATTCCATCAACTATCATCTCCAATTGAGATGATCGTTTCACATCCTGGCATTGGAAGGGGTTACAAAAGGCTTTTGGGAAGCAACTTCACTTGAGAACCGCCTTCTATCATCATACGAATAGCCATAATGAGTGGACCATTCAAACTCTTGAAGATATGTTTTTTTCATCTGTTCTCGACATTGGTCGCAACTGGGAGAATCACTTACCCTTGGTGGAGTTTCCATACAAAAACAACTACCACTCCACCATCGTGATCACCCCTTATGAGTCATTGTATGGCCAACCTTGTAGGTCACCTCTGTGATGTACTGTACCTGGGGAGTCAGCACTTGTAGGGCCATAGATGGTTCCAGCAATGACGGGGAAGGTGAATATCATTTAGGAGTGTATGAATACTGCATAGAGTAGACAAAAGTCATATACTGATATGAGGTGGAGACCACTATAGTTCAAGGATTCAGACCATGTCTTCTTACAGGTCACACCTCGACGAGGTATACAGAGATTTGGCCGAGGCGATAAGTTGTCTCCTCGATTCATCAGACCTTTCTAGGTCCTCGGAAGAGTAGTAGAGGTGGATTACCGTCTGGCCCTTCCTCCTTAGTTTCATCGGGTGCACGACGTCTTCCACATATCTAAGCTGAGGAGATACGTGCATGACCCGACCCACATCATCGATCACGGGAAGTTGGACATAGATGATGGGGAAACATTCATGTAGGTCCCGGTAGATATAGAGGATTGATAGGAGTGGGTCCTATGTGGACAGTCAATTCCTCTGGTGTGCGTTCGCTGGTAGCACGAGAACTTCCAAGAGAGCACATGGAAGTGAGAGGCTCAAATGCATGCTAAGTACCATCATTTGTTTCCCTAGTGTGTGTTTTATCTTTATGAGGACATAAATCCATGATTAGGGGTAATATATTGACCTGGAAATATCAAGGAAATTTTTTTCCAAAATACTTTGGAATTTTATGAGTCTGTGGTTTCTGACGGCACCTCATTATAAGGACCAGTGTGCCCGGAATCAATTCATGAAGTTTTGTTCAGGAATGTTTAGTAAACACATGTGTGGGTTTTTTTATCTTTTGAACCGGTGCACAGAATTTAAATCTGAGGGCACCAATGAGCTCGCAGTACTGGTATTCGCATAATGGGACCTTTTCCGAAATTTGTTTTTCTCGGGAAGAGAAGTTATTTTTTGGGGATTTATAATAAATTAAATAATATTTTTGGACACAATATTATTTATTTTTGGTGGTTATTTCCTAAAAGTTAATGTTATAGGTGGGGCCCAGACCAACATAACCTCCCATGCGAAGATAATCTGAGATGGGGCCCATAGAAGCCACTAACCCTTTAACTTTCCTTAGACTCCCCATTAACTCCCCTTCATTAAATTTGATAACACCACTCATTTATTATGGTGTAGCCTCTACACCTCCCACACATTTATTATTCCAACCCATCTAATTAATAACATCATTAATTAATTGGCACCTCTCATTTGAATCAATTTGAATTGCATGGCTACTATATTAAAATTGGGTAGCTTTTATAATATTTTGGTGAAAAATATCACGGTGGAGTATCCTCTGGAGAATTAGAAGAAGGTGTTCCACTCTCGACGAAGAACACCATTCTTCATCAAAGAATATCTCTGACAAAGAACGCAAATTCACCAACTACGCTTCTCCTTCAGACAAAACCAGACGTCAATGAAATCAGCGTCCGTTTTCCGCAACACCTGACCTCGGTGACTCGTTTAGGTTCTCCACTCTTGAAATCAGGGTAGGGGTTTTGATATAATTTAATGTGAATGAAATTATATTTCATCCTTGGTGAATGATTGTATTATCTTTGGCCAATTGATATCACCTATTGCAAAGGGCGCGAGATGAACAAACACAACACGACGACCCTCCGATGGTTATTGAATATTTTGGCGGAGGAAACGGGAGGCGGTGGAAACCGGAGTTGACGGAGGTGAAGGCGGTGGCCATGTGCCAGCCCGTTAATGAACCGCGACACTGGGTTCTACGTGGGCGGAAGAGACCGCATCCCGCAACCGGTATACTTTATTGAAGGATAACAGGCCGGTCGTAGCCGGCCTGATAGGAGGACCACAACATATTATGGCATCGTGATACGGAGGACCGCGACCAGTGATCCACTGGCCGCCTTGGCGGATGAACCGGCTGGCTCGTCGGCTAGCCATAAGGAAGGAGCTGTGGCACCGATGGCCACCTCGGGTGGAGGATCCGTGACCCACTCGCGCCAGGAAGATTAGCCGACATCGGCCGACCGGACAGAATAAAGGCTCTGATCGGCGCCACCATTTCAGAAAACTGGGGGCCGCGCCAACTGGGCTGGGTCACGCCTTCCAGTATGGGCCTGCCCCGCTGGGTCGGGCCTCCCCTTAGCCAGGTATGACCTGCCGAGCTAGGACAGACTGACCTGCTAGCCAACCGGGCATAACGGGTCGTGCCTGTTTCGCTTAAATGCGAATAACTTCTTGACTACGCATCTGATCGACGCACCGTCTAGGGAACTGGGAACCTTACGACAAAGCGGTAATTTTGCGATACTCTATGTGTGTTTTGGAAAAATTTGGAAATTGAAGAGGTTTGGAATGAGCGTAACTCCAACTGGACCCCTGGAAACGAAAAATCAATAACTCTCAGATCGGGAGTCTGATTGACGTGTTTTCCGTCACATTGAGTTTCTTTTGACGAGACAGAACTTCGGGATACATCAACTCTGGACTTCTTGATAGTTGAAGTATTGAAGCATTGGTTCGAGGAGCAGAACCTCCTGAAATCGAGTGTTTTGGGTGTAGCCACCCTAGAGCTGGCTGTGACTGCGATGACTAACGTACTGGAATCCTCCGTGGGTTCGATGACGATGACAGCTATACTGGAATCCTCCATCGATTCGACAGCGATGACTGTTGTACTTGTTACCTAATTCCATCTAACATTTTGACTTCTATACTTGTATCCTGAGTGGGACTGATAGAGTAGATCGTCTAGTATCCTACATGTGTCTGACAGCTTAGCTGTTATAGTATCCTATGTCGGTATGACAGCATAGATGAATCAGTGACTACATCTGATCATCTCTATCACTATACGAAAGATATATATCTGTGTGACCTGAGTCCTGACATTCAATAATTATCATCGATGTGATTTACATCTTTCATGTGTGTAGGGAGTTGTGTTTGGGCTTGAGAGTTGGTTCCAAATTGGAATTGATGACTTAGGTATTTGTATGAGCATATACCTAAGTAGAGTTGGTTGATACTTCATGATTGTATCATTCTTCTGTGGTTTATCCTTCGTGGAGTCTAGGAGACCTTCGGGTTCTCAGGGTCCCTACTGAGTAGCGTATACTCGACCCTGTATGGGATATTCCCGCATTACATTGTGTTGGATGCAGACGACAGACATCACTAATGGGGGTAGAGTCTTGTAGAGCTGGACGGTACCCAAAGGTGGACCACTTGGCGAGACGTACATAGGCTAGACGGATGGACCCAAGGTTTTGAGGAGACCATCTGTACCCACCCATCAGGTGGGATTCCCGAAGGACGACTCAGTAGTTTATATTTTACTTTACTACAGTTGTACTTGATTTCCAGTTGTACTTTAATTTACTATTGGGATTATATTTTCGGCCCCTTTCCTTTCAGCACTTTCTTTTGTATTCAGTAATTATTTTTTCTTACTTCTGTTGCATACTCTTTTCTGTTTGATTACTTTTCAAAAGGAAACGCCTTCCCTTTCTATTAGTATTTACCCCTTTGGTGCTAGTCGCTAGCCCCTGGCCTATGGAAGGTGAGATTTGGGTAGTCATGGCATGGGCCCCGAGGACGGCTCGTGAAACCTACCATTTCGTTTCTTTATAAATTTGGAAGAACTCATCTTTGTTGGATAGTGGACACTACCAAAGCCACTAATTTGGTCCAGAATTTTAGGTGAGTTTCATATTCCTATTCCAATTTGGTGTCCAAAAAAATAAGTAAGGGAATTATTTTCTACTTCTTTTAAAAAGATATTATTATTTTAATTGGTGTTGTGTGTGTATATATATATATATATGAAAATTCATATCTTATTAATTCAATTTCAAAATATGATTAATTTCCATGATTTAAAAGATCTAATTATAAAATATTATATTTGTATGGGAGTGATTTTGGTTTATCAAGTTACGATTTTTATAGAAAGATTTACATTTATATGTGTATATATGTGAGTATATACACATATATAGCTTAATATTTTTTATATACATATATATTAATTTAATAATATAAAACTAAATTATTTTCAATCTTTATAATTTATTTAGATGTCATTAACAGTGTTTTTCATCCTCTAAACTTATGTTAGAAGATTTATGTTTGTTTAAATTCCTATAATCTTATAGTTTGATCAAATTCAAGAGATAAATCAGATCATTTTATGTGAAGGATTGAAATGAGTTATCATTTCCTTATGTATTCATACATTCATCTTTTTTCAAGTCATTCGTGAACAGTTTTGGCGATCGTCTAGCTCATATGAAACATTACCGACACTTCTAGATCATGCACACACTTATTTGATTTATGGATTCAAATAACAGTGGGATTTATTCCGCAAGGGATTATCTCACGAAATTAAGATAGAACCACTCTTGATTGTATATATTACTCTCTTTTTGATGTAATTTTTACAATGAAGTTATTTTGAAAATTTTTTGTGATAGATATGAGAAATATAGAACCTTGAGAAAATGTTTTCAAAAATTTGGCTATGATAGATTAAGAGTTGTTACTGGGAGTGAATATGTACATATAAGAAATAACTGGGGGCTTTTGGTATGGATTTTCTATAAGTTCTTCCATGTACCATTAATATCCCACATAAAATTATTATTTTTGGTGAGGAATTTCTATTGAATTAAAGGTTATCATTATCGTAGTAAAGAATGGTTTTTTAATTTTATTCATGGTTTGTTGAAAATATGTTTTTCTCAAGAATGTTTATTTATATTTTTAGGAAATGATTTAATGTAATTTTTAATTATTTTTAAACCCCTTACTAGTCTTTTTGTGCTAACCCACTACATTGTAATTACTCCTAAAAGTTTAACAACCATGCTACGATGAATATCTAAAATTGAAGGAGTCTGCTGAAGATTTTTTGTTTAGTGAATTCAAAATTTTTCTAGGTTGTATTGATATGTTTTTCTAGATTATAATTATTCAAAACCTAGATGATTAAAATATCATGAAATGAAGCTCAAATGTATTGTATTTAATTATTTTCTCTCTATAACAATGAAATACACAACATTTTATAATAATGGAGTCTGGTAGCCTGGGGTCGGGTTGTTATAGTTCAGGTTCAAGCTCCAGCTTTGAAACCTTCGAGGGTTGTTCTACGTATTAGTTCCCAAAAGTTCCTTCCCTATAATCCACCATCATTTAAATGATAAAATGGTCTTCATGATTATAAATAATATTTGGATATAATTTAGCATTTATTTGGGTTCTTGGAGTCACCTTATCAAATCATGGTGAAGTGTGGTACATTCTTGTCAGGAGGACTATGTAGAGAAGGTTGGATTAAATAGTGATGATAAATAAGAATAAGGGATTATAGTGGAATGAAATCATGGAGCATTTTACTAGCTAGTTCTTTCTATATTTAATGTCTTTGGATAAGGCCATAGAGTTTTTCAATATTGAGGAGAATAAAAACATTATTAGAGTATTTTCAAAATATTTTCCTAAGATTTTGTATTATTCAGTTAAGATAGTATCGAATGAGAAGATGAAGGCTTGATTGTTTGAGTTTTGTATTCGAATAGATATTAATTCTCAGGTATTTTTATAATGATACAATCTAATGATAATGATATGGATAGAGATTTGATGGTTGAAATGGATTTGGCAAGCAAGTCAGGGTGGTTGGGAGTCCCTTTTTCTCTGAGTGGTATTTTGAATTCCACTAACATAAATAGGAAACATGATGATTCATAGGGTGGTTCGTGATGGATGTGTCATTCAAAACATCACAAAGTTCCTATTAGTGGCGAATTTATTTGTAACCAATGTAGAAATATAGGGAATTGAAAGAGGTTGTGCACAGATTAAACCAAAGTATCTGGTTACTATGGATTCTTAGGTCATTTATAGATGTCCATAAATTTTTATTCAACTCCTCAAATTGTAAATGGATTATCATCACCTACCAAATTTATGTTGTAATCATATGAATCAAGGACCAAGTAGTTACTTCCATGGTATCAATAATGATTCTTCTCTATGCAGTTGAAGACTCTCCAGAGGAAGGAGATGTGGGTCTATCGACAATGAGAGGTACCATTACTCATGAATTATCATTATTGTCTATATTATTTAATACTACTTCATATCATTCATTTATATAAATTGCATTGTTATTATTCAAAATATTCATAAAAATCTTTTGTTTTTTGTTATATATATTACTAACCTTTTTGTATGAATAGAGTGTAGAGTCTCTATAGTCCTGGTTGTATTTTTTGGATATCATATGTTGAGCATTCTTAGAGTTTCATTGTTTTGGGCATTAAAATGATTGACATCATAGTCTATATGGACTAGAACAACTCCATTAATTCCCATATTTATTATTATATTTTATGGGTTAATTTTACTGCAGTAGATGAGTTTTTTAGAATCATTCAAAGAGAATGGGGCCTAATGTCATATAGAGTCAGACCATCATGTCATATGTTGTGGAAGGTGGTATATTTGTTCAATTTTGCTCTGGAGTGATAATTTTTTGGTGGTGATCTCCATCCCATTTTCTTCAAGTTTCCCAGTATTCAACCATCATACTTATCTGGTATGCCACATGTTTGGGAGGTAAGTTCTTCTATATTAATTGTGACAAATACAACCCTCTAAAAACATGGAAAAAGTTGAAATGAATGATTTTAAGACATAGTTGAATGATATTCAAGAAAATGGATTTATCTGATAAAAATGTTCAAATTGGGAAGTGAATATTCACTTTTCTAGGATGGATTATGTTTTACTATTCCTCTCTATTTATTATTGAAATATTATTCAAGTAATGGGAACGAATAAGTATATGTTTCCAAGGATAAATTATTTTTTTCACTTTATAGAGTGTATACGTGGTTCTCAAAGATTTATCATTGTCTAGCTACCATCACTATGGATAATATAATACACCATTTAGATGTCCTATAGTCAGAGTCGATACAACCATTATTATAACCTTGTTATTCCATTTTCAATATCCAATGCTCCCTGAATCTTTATAGATATGATGAACAAGATTTCACATGAATATATTGAAACATTAATAGTATTACTTGTGGATTAAATACTCATTTACTCTATTTATTAGTAATATCATGTGAATAATCTGAGATTAGTTCTGGAGTTGTTGAGAAATTATCTTCTTTTTTATAATCTTTTGAAAAGTGATTTTCTGATATAGAAGGTAACATTAAAGAAAAAAATGGTGTCTGAATAGGGTATATCATATTCACCTAAGATGTTCAAGGCATTTATGACATGGGAGAATCCATGAAACGACATCCTCATTCATAGTTTCTAGGATTTATTTGTTTATTATTGATGGTTTGAAAAATACTTCTAAATGTTATATTCCTTGTTGACTGGTCTAAAAATGAATAGAATAATGTTTTATTTGGATAATAAATTACATATTTATTTTATTATGATTAAAATATTTGGAATATTATACTATTGTGGTCTCTTCTAGAGTCCAGATTGGGCTATGTGGTCTTCTTTGATGCATCTGGTTTTGGTTTGGGTTTCCTTCTTATGCAGGTTGATCAGGTCCTTAGTTATGGATCTAGTCAGCTTAGTCCTCAATGGAAGAATTATACAACCATGGATATATAACTCTCTAATACATTGCACACACATAAGATATGGTCACATAAAATATCCATGGAAATGTGTTCCATGTTTTCATACAACTTGATCCTCAGTGGTATATCCTTAGAAAATGATATGAATTCGAATCAGAGTCATTGGTTGGAATATATAAAATCATTATATTTCAACGTCGCATATTCCTCGGGGAAATGTAATGTTGTTGTAGATGCATTGATCATGAAACATCAAACACATGTAGTGAAAGAATCATCAGAGTAGTGGAACATTATGGCACTATTTGAACAGTTTCAAATAGGGGTTCAGGAATAAGGGGATGTGGTTTCCTTTAAAATTATTTCATTAACATTCACTCTACTCATGTTGATTGTTCCTAAACAATATCATGATAAATATATTCATTAAAATAGTTATTCTCAATATGGTGGGATACTTTTACAAACTATTCACTCTCTATTAAGATAATTTTATAGTTACAGATTTAGTTCTATGTTACGTTGAGAGTTTGGAATGATGTGATGGTGTATATCCATTCCTCTTAATGGTAATTTCACTCCGGAACCAAAAATATGTTCAATAACATGTAGATATATTAATAGAGGCAAGGTAAGATATTGAGAGATGCTGATTTGTCAATCTTTATTACAAATGAAAATAGGTGAACGCCGAGCACCCAAAATCATTGGGTTTCTTAACCCACATTTAGTTTTAACATGGAAGTGGGATGATATAACTATGCATATTTCGGTAGGGTTTTCATGTATCCAGAGAAATGAAAATTTGGTATGGGTTTTGATTAACCATATTACCAAATTGAATCATATAATAATCATTCGTGTTAAAGAAATGGTTGAGGAGTTGAAAATTCTCTATGTGATCGAGATTATACATTTTCATGGAGTTTTGTCAGCTAAAGTTTATAATAGAGATCCATAGTTCACATTTCCCTATTAGAGAGTCCTTCACGAGGTAGTAGGATCTCGGGTCCGTTTGTGTATAACATACCATCTATAGTTAGATCACTATTAAAAATGAGCTACATATATTCTTGAAGATATTATCCACATTTAGTTTTTATACATTGTTAATGCATGGGATGATCACTTTGGACTGGTAGAGTTCTGTTTAAATGATATTTACCAATTCCCGATCCGAATTGAACATTTTTAGTCCTTGTATATATGGGATGAAAATAAACTTTTTGTTATAGTCATAGATTGGTGAATGTTCCAAGGTTGTAATGAATTTGGTTTAGGTGACGAAAATAATGAGTCAGTTAAATCATTAGATATTGATGATGTCAAAGGCTGGGTATAAGACTTATCGAGATCTTCATCAAAGACCATTTTAATTTTAATAAGATAACAATTTATTCTTCAATGTTTCGCCTTCGATAGATCATATATAGAATCTTAATCGAGGGAATCTTTATAATCATTTGGTTGTATCTTTTATGTTATTGAGAAGGTGTGGAATGTGGCTTATCAGTTAGCACTTACACCATATATGACATTAGTACATGATATTTTCCATGTATCCATGCTACAAATGTATCTATATGATTCATCACATGGTCTGGAATGGAGTTATATTGAGGATAAACAAAATTTATCCATGACTAAAGGGCTAGATAGGATAGTTGATTCTGAAACCATCCTATATTGTGAGGGGATGATACCTTTTATTCAAGTGCAATGGAAGCATAGTTCTGGTAATGATTTGAAATGGGAGAGGGATGCACTAATGAGAGATCCGGGGCTTTGTATTTTTGTCATGGAAGATTTCGATTATCCTTTCATAGGATAGAATTCTTATATGATTGGAAGGTTTTAACAACATGTTAATATTTTTCATATTATTCCTAAACAACACATTTATACTTTCTTTTGTAGGGTATCATTTGTGGATGTTTCAAGTGAAATATTTAATTATTTGTATATTTCTATGCTACTATAATATTGTCACAGAATTTTACCAAATATTGTTCCATCTTAGTAGAATCCATGAAAAACTACTTAATGGGGGATTTCATAGCTAGAACACTGATTGAAAATATGGGTTCCACCATATAGAAACCATTCACCTTGAAAAAACGGGGCACATAACTGGGGCACACAATTTGGTATAACCACGTGGCCCTTCTTATCCAACCATCCATATAGATTTTCTTTATTCATGAATTAATGTTAAAACACTTGAGAACTCCATTTAGGGTACCTGATGGTCCTGTATGACCCGAAATAGATTTCCAATTCCAGTGTTCTCACAATAGAAACATTTGGACCCATAGAACCATCACGGAAGAGGATCAATGATGTTAAAAATATAGTTCAATTCTCTCTTGGTTAGTTTACTATTCAGTTTTTCATTCTCCCTCTATCTCTCTCTCATCTCTTCCATAGGGATTAGTGGATATCCATGTTGTGGGAAGATATAATAACCTTTGTTTTGGATCTTTATCTTAGGTTTCATTCTTGGATCTATGTATCCATCATTTTTCATTGGATAACTCCATTTAGATTTTTTTGTGATAAATTTATTGATCATAATGTAGGTGCTTCCTTTGTGATGCCTGATTTTAATTAACCCTAAATTTCGTGATTTAAATTTGCTTCTTTGATATAAATGAAATTTCTTGAATCATACCAAATTTCCAACAATCGGTTTTTCGTAAAAAAATCCATTGAATTGGTAAATTCAGTAATCTAAATTATATTGTGTCATGAAATTGGGAAAAAGAACCAATTCTGTTGAGTTGGGGTCTAATTGTGAAATTGATAGATTGTGTTGGAATTTTAATTTTTGAATTTAAATGTGTTAAATCGATGGAAATTTATTGAAATTTACATTTTGGAATTTAAATTTTGTTATTATATTATTAAATAGAATTTTGAATGGATTTCAAATTTCTATTTTTGATAAATGGATTATAATGGAATTGAATGATACATTTTGGTTTTATATTATAAAAATTCATTTTCTTTTTAAACCCCCATTTAGTGTTTTAAATGGAAAATTAGTATATTTGATATAGATAATTGGATGAATTTTATTTTTTAGATGTGAAAAAATAAATTCCATGTCATTGTTTTTGAACAAGTGATCATGAAATGCTTAGTTATTTAGTGAGATTAGTAGTATATAACTCTATTATTTAAATTTTTCCAATACAAAATGGAGCACATCTCATTCCAGAAGGGAGGGTGATGATGTTAAAGTCATTTTACTAATAGGGAATGTATATATATATATATATATTTGTTATTAATTTAGTATGGGGAGTCCATTATCCATGTACTATCATACATTTTGAGAATATGACCTTATAGAACACTTGGTTTCATATGAAATGAATATATTCCAATGTTTTAAACTATTATACAAGTCTTGTGAATTTATATATATTTTTTTATATAAAAAATTAATCCATTCATTTTATAAAAATTATGTAAATAGTAATATGAAGCATTTATTTAAAGTACTTCCATAACTTGAAATGTATGTATGATTTTAAACTATTCGTTTGAATGTGCAAATAATTTTATTTGAAATTTAATGTTATTTATTAGGTTAATTAAACATTCCATCTATTATGGAATACTAGGTGAGAACCTACAGACCTTTTAGCTCATGACCTAATTGTGCATTTTGGTGTTTTTAGATTATATCCTATGAGGTTTAGGAAGGATAATAGAACCACATGGAGGTGGTTCTAGATATAGATATTCTAGATTGGAGTGTTTTTTTCTTGGGGACATGGGTTGTACTTTTATTTTATTTTACTTTTCCATATTACCATGAGTTTATTTAGCGGTTTGACTTATAGTACACATCTTCCAATAAAATTTCAATAATGTCGAGACCCTAGAAGCCTAGAGTCATTGTAATTTTTTTATCACATTGGAACTATTATAAAGGAAAAATCATTAAGAATTAGTCAATTTAAAAGTATTGGAAAATAGATTACATTAAAGAACGTTACATTACAATTGAAAACATAAAATAAATCATCGATAATCATTTGAAAACATCATTAGTATTCTTGGTTAACCCTACATATAAATCATAATACATATCCTTGAATCGAGGGAAAATAAAACATAAGAAATGGGTTATCATACATATTTAGTATGGGTAAACAATGTTACTGTAAATATAAATGAAAAACGTAAACATTTAAGGCAAGATATAAAATTCAAATTCTAACCTTTGAAACACAATCGCCTACATAATATTAAAATAATAAATCCAATAGTTTCATGTAATCATTCACCTGGATATTTCACTATTCGAATAATAAAATTTAATATCATTATCTATTATCATAATAAGGGAATGTATAATTTTTGACATCATAACCACACCATCAAGGCCTCGTTCTAGGACCATACATAGCCATATCATTATGGCCCGGTGCCAAGGAAGTAGTTTTTCTAATGAGGCATACTGATGCATCAATGGTCTATAGCGGGCTCTTCCTGTAACATACTAAGTCCAATGCATTATTCATATAAAAGGTGGGGATCATAAGTTAAAAATTTATATTAAAATTAGAAAACCAAATGTTGATACTTCAACTATAAACCATGAATGGTATTAAAAAATAGTACATCCACAGTCTGAAATATCATATAACTTTCAACATAATATGGATGATTGTTTCATAATTAGTCAACATCAATTAATCATAAAATAAATAAAGGGATGTTGAAATATAATATTGTAATCTAATAAAATTAGTAAAAAAATTATTGATATATATATATTTACTATAAAATCATTTAAAAGCTTCAAAATTATTAAATAAAACATTTATTTTTAAGATAACCTTGTAATATTGTAATGGAAGCATCAAAATGGAATAGTGTCTTAATGGCTGAAAATATCCTCTTTCATCGTATATGTTAAAAAAACATTCCTTATTTTTTTAGAAAAGGTCATAATTTACCTCCTTGATAAAATGACAGAAATATTCCCTTCAAAACATTTAATTAAAATTCAAACATGGGAAAATTACTTCAATGATTATCGATAATATTTTGAAATAAATTTAGAGAAAAAAGGTTACGGATGATAAAAATGTCCATATAGATACTTACATATTTACATACTCAAATAATAACAATATTGTGAAATAAATCATTACCTTATATACGATTCCTTATGGATTTTTCTAAATCTTTTATTTTCAGGTATCTCCTTTTGATTTTCACAAAAGGGTTCCTTAGATTTTATTTTTTCCATTGTTTTTCACCAAGAATGTAATGAGGGAAGATGAGAGAAGAACTCAGTAGAGTTTGGAAGATACAAAGAGAATTAATTATGCGAATAAAAGATAAGGATATATTCCCATTTATAAGATAGGGGAGGGTACTTTGGGAAACTCTAAAAATATTAAACAATAGTAAGAAAATTCTTGATAAAAATAATTAAAAATAGACCATAAAATAAATTTAGAATACATATTCGGCCATATACAATCTCCTTGTGATTATTTATGAATTTTTTTATTCTAATCAACTTAATAATTAATAATATATAATTATTGCAAATTTTAAAAATATAAATTTAATTTGACATAATATAAATTAAGAAATAATGGGAATTAGAATATAATTATATCAAACATCTATAATATTTCTTATTGATTATTAATTTTTTTATATAAATCAACTAATTCAATATATAATAAAAATAATATTATTAAAATAATTTATTCTATTTCTATGTTTATTGAATAAATATAGTTTTAGAATAGAAAAAACGTTTAAGGTAATTATATAACTTATAAAAAATAAAAATACATTTATTTAAGGAAACATATTTATTTTATTTTAATATACCCATTTTGATTCATTCATAGCTTAATTTTGTTCCTATGATGACACATAAAATATATTAAAATACCAGATATAGATATTCAGTAATAATAGTTGATTTAGACAATATATAATTTATTTTCATGGAGAATATTTCCCATAAACAAACAAAATATATCTTAATGATATAATGATAGAATATTATTCATCCAGTAATTTTCATATTTGTTTTGTTTTTATATTAAACTATATAATTTTTATTTACCATTAATTAATAAATTTAATTTTAATTTGGGAAATAATAATTCAAAAATTAAAAGGTTATAATTTTTTAATTTATATAGTGTCATCAATTTATAAATTTACATTTTATGAAAGTTTAGACCATATAATAAATGTTTTAAATTTTTATATATTTTTGGTATTTTTAAATAATTTATTAAATTATTATTTTTATAAAATAATATGAGTGTCAATTTTGACACTATTCATAACATTGACTTTAATTAAAATCCAAACATAAGAAAAATTAAATCAATTTTTTTAATATAATCTAAACATGTCATAGTAACCTTTATAATTCATGTTGAAGATTAATTTATTAAAATTAAATTTATTTTAATATTTTCAATATAATTTATTTTGTATTTTTATTAATAATATAATTTCTACATCACTAATGTTTCATTATTTATGGAAATTATTTAGTCACAAAATTAATAAATAATTTAATATAATATAGTTAATTATATTATATTTCTCGGTAATATTTATAATTTTTGATATCTCATTGTTATCCCTATATTAAAATTATTATACATATATAAAATGAGAGTGTGACTTTTGGTTACATTCAATGATTTTGATATTATTCATGTCATATTACTAGAAAGGTGTCTATTAAATGTATCTATTTAGAACCTTACGTGATAAATATATAATGTACTTTTCCAATTAGATTTTTACAAGGGTTAGGGTGATTTTAGATATTATTTTTACCTTTAATTACCCAATTAACTCTGGAAAATAAATAATTAATAAAATTTATAATTCATAATGTCAAACAAATAAAAGAAAGAAATTTTCAATATTTGTAACCACCAATTACAAATATATAATCCATTTTTCAAAATCCAACATATATATTATTCATTAATTAAAATAAACATAATCCCATTTATGGAATGAGAAAACATTTTTTTTTAAAGAAAAAACCATCAAAAGATTGACTTGTTTTGGAATCCAAATTTACAGTGAAAATATTTTCAATGACCGAAATTATATTAAATGGTAAAAACATAATATAAATATTTTTTAGAACCAATCAAATGTTTAATTTAACCCTATAAATTTATTCTATGAATATAATTGTTTTCCATTAAATTTTAGTATTTTCAGTATTAATCCAAACACTAAACTAATCTAGAAAACATAAGAAATTAAACCAATATAAATTATAATATTAAAATTTAAAATAATAATACTATTTTGAAAAAATTAACATAAAAATATTTCTAAAACTAAATATAAAATTGATTCACCATCAAATGGCTGCAAAACTATATTTTTAAAAATTTAATCATCTAGTTAAAAAATTCAATTAGTTTTAATATCATGTCTAAAAAACATTAGATTAATGTTAATATTATATGGAATATAGAAAAATTATAAAGGTGTTTAATAATCTTCATTTCACCTAATTTAACATCTAGGTTATATATTATATTACATAACAATATTTTATTAATATATGATTATTTTCTAAAATTGGGCCTTACGTGTATCACGAGAAAAATCATTGTTGGGTGTAGCATAAGCATAACATGGTGCTTCATAAAAAGAAGAAAAAAAATTAACATTTATTTATATCTGAAAATATTATAAATTATTGTGGTGTTACATTTTCCCCTCCTTCAATAAATTGTGTTCTCACTATTTGAAAAATCAAATAGAAAATTAATGGTAGATACTAAAAAATACCATTGGGGAAGCCCCACATATGATATATGGTTAATAAAAAATACTCTTAATAATATGGAAATTGATATGTGTAGGTCACCACAAAATTTGGATTTTCTAATAGGAGAAAATTAGTGGCATGTAGAGATACATACATAGAGAAAAAACGTAAATATTTATATGGAAATATTGAGGTCATAAATCAGAAAAAAGTTAATAAAAAATGGAAAATAGTGAACCTGAAATCTATAAATTCTATGATGATTTAAAATTCCATCGGCTGATAATAAATTAATGTATTAGAATAAGATTTTTTTATACTCTTTCGTAGAGTTGATGGATTATTTAATTATCCAGTGGAGAACTGGAAAAAATGTACATGATTACATTAATATAATTCTTTTGTTGTGTTTGGATCTATTTTCATTTCATTTTTCTCACATAAAGATATAAATTCATAATTATTAATTATGCAAGAATCAATTTTAATATGGTCCATGAGTATTTTATTAAACCATTAAAAGTTTAGTAAAACAAAAAATGGATAGAACATAATATCCAATAAATCATACATAGATTTAAAAAAATAATATCAAATGCTCAAGGTAACCTGCACTAGCCATAAGACTCAACCAAACTAATTTAATCCAAATTCACTTCCCAAAAACGTCTCTACATTTCCAAAATATATTAGATCCTCCTTACAATGTAATGTAGATCTTATTGTCTTATGCCTTTATCAGATTGAAAACTATAATGAAACTATTGTACATATAAATCCTTGACGAATACAAACTATTGTAAAATCCTTTAATATCATAGGAATCCAATGACCGGAGAAAAAAAGATTTAATATTTCTTCAATCCATATACATAAAAACCTTAATCATTCCACTTCACTCACAAACCCTTAACTACACCACGACATCATATTCCAAAATACATCTTTCATTTAATTTATCTTTTGAAATCACAATATAATCAATTGTAAAACCATTACATTCATAACTGTGCTGAGTCTATTCATTGATAAAACACATAAGAAAAAGGTTTGAAAAAAAAATCATAGTTTTATTGTAAAAAAGAATCAGTTATAGGGTATCAAAATGATTCCATCATCATCTCAATCCATTTGTCTATATGATTAACCTAGTTTATCTATTACCAAATCTAAAGGATTGTATTATATACATAGAAATATCCTCAAAGTCAGTCATAGGGTTATTATTTATAATCAATGTTATCTAAATATATTTTCTAAAGTTTCTTCTAAACATCCTCCAATACACTCTATAACCCCTCGACAATAAAATCTCAGAGTTAGTGAATTATTTTAATATGTTTTCTTATTGATATGAAATAAAATTTTGATGTATGAACTGGTTTAGTAGTCATGGAATTTATATTACTATCCTTTATTATACATTAAAATTCAAAACAAAAAATACAAGATGTATAATTCATTGAAAATTTCATTATTATCCAAGATTAACCGTTCATATAAATTGTAATACACATCTTGCCATCCTAGTATAATAAAACTAAACAAAGTGGTGGTCTCAGAAGCTGGGTAATGGGAAAACATATATCATATGCTATTAACTATAAGTATAAACTTTTAAATCAAGGTATTAAACTATAACATAATCCTTTTGAAACAAAATCATCATCATAATATGGCAAGAGTAAATCAAATAATGCTACTTAAAATTCACATAGATAGTATACTTGTCAATTAATCACATTTATTATCATTAAACAATATCATAATGGTGTAATGCATAAGGTCAGACATTATAACTAAATAGTGAAGGGATCATTTCCAGACCATACATAACCATACAGTCAAGACCATGTCTTTAGACACTAGTTTTTTTCATGATACATATCGATGCACTAGGGGATATAGTGGGCCTTTTCCATAAAATACTTTCCCCATTGTAATCTTCATATAAAAAGGGGTGAATCATAACATAACCATTTGAAATAAAACTAGAATAGAAAATGTATACCCTTCTACCGTAAAAAATGAATTATATAAAAGAAGTAGTAAGTTCAAGTCAAACATATCATTAAACATTCAATACAATACCAATGATTGTATCAAAATAAACAAACCTCAATTAAGCATAATATAAAAAATGATTTTCACATAGATGAAAATAATATAATAAAATCATTAAAACACTTTGAGAGAGGTATCCTTTTTTTTACATAGAAATCATTTTAAAACCTAAAAAATACAAAAGAAAACTTTTGTTTTGGAAATAAACATATAACCTTATATGGTAAGCATAAAATTTTTAATTATTCAAAATCGTGGAAATTATACACTCGATTCGTATATGTTAAAACAACATTTATTCCTTATTTTTTAAAAATGTTCAAAATGTTCCTCAATTGGAAAACAACAGAATAATTCTTTAAAATAATTTAACACAAAATCAAACATTGGTAAGAATGACAGTAAACAATTGTTGATAATATTTTGGAAAAAAATTTAACAAAAATTTACATGGATAAAAAATATGTCCCTGTAGATACTTAATTATAAAAAATATAAAAGAAAAATTATATTGTGAAATAATCCCTTACCTTATGTTTCATTCATTTCGTACATGTCTAAAACACCACTTCTTTGGGAATCTCATTTTGATTTGCAAAAAAAAGACATCATTATTACTTTTGGACTAAAGTATAATATCTATGATGTAGTGAGAAAATTTAGAAGGTGAATTTGGAAGAGGTTGGATTATCCAAGGGCTTTGGAGGTGGGAATAAAAGGGATGGAGAGGTGCCCTTTTTGAAGAAGGGGAGGGGTACTTTTGGAATATCTCTAAATATTAAACTATATTATGACCATTTAATAAAAAAATACATATGAATGGCCCAAAAATGAAATTTAAAAACATGTTATACCATATCCTATCCTCTTTTGATTATTAAACGTTTGTGTTATTTTTAAATAAATTAATAATAAATAAGATATCATTATTTCAAAATTTAATATTATTTATTTATTTTGATTTAAAATACATTAATACAATATGGGAATTAAAATTTAATGCTTCAACAAATATATAATGCATCATATATATCTATTAAATTATATATTCACATTAACTAATGAAAAAGATAACAGAAATAATATTATGAGAATCAAATATTCTTTTTTTATGTTTTTTAAATTAATATTGCTTTAGAATTAAAAAGGAATTTAATTTAATTATACACCTTATAAATAATCCAAATAAATTTATTTAATGAAAATATATAATTTATTTGAAATTAGAGATTTGGATTCATTCATATCTTCATTTTGGAACTATGTGGATGCATAACATTTGTTAAAATACAAAATAGTGATATTTTGTAACTAATTATGATTTAGATTGTATATATTTTATTTTTAAAGAAATGTTTACATTAAAAAACTCAAAATAGATCTTAATATTAAAATTATCTAATATTAATCATCCAATAATTTTTTTTACATGTCTTAGTTTTATTTTAAATGTTATAATGTTGATTTACCCCTGTATAATCTATTTAATTTAAATTGTGGTAATAACATTTCCAATAGTAAATGTTTTTAAATTTTTACATATGTATTTTAAATTGAATATAATTTGACATTTTATGACTTATGAGACCATATAACAGTAATTTTTAATTAATTTTATGATTTAAAAAAAATTAAAAAGTATTTTTTTAATAAAATATAAATTGATCAAATTTTGACACTATTATTTACATTGTCTTTAATTAAAATTAAATCATAATTATAGTATTGAACCAAAACATTGAATATACTCCTAGAATGTGATATTCAATTATAAAATTCATAGATCATATTAATTATTTCAAATTATATTTTATTTAATATTGTTAAAATTATTTATTTGATAAATCTACTAATTAAATAAATTTTGTATCACTATTTTGTCATCTCAAATGTTAATTATTTAGCTTCTAAAAATTATAAACAGTTTACTATGATGTAGGTAATTATATTATACCTATATATACAATATATAATCGATGTTATCATTTGGTTATCCCTATATTAAAATTAATATAATTATAAAAAATGAGAGTGTGACATTTTGTCAAATTCTTTGATTTAAAAATATTCATGTCACAATCATGGTAAATAATCCATTAAATGATTATTTTTTGAACCATATGATATAAGGAAATCTTTTAGCCATCCAATAGTATTTTGACAAGTGTTATGGCATTTTTATTAGATTATATTTAGCTTTAATTAACCAATATACCCTTAACCATGAAAATTAAATAACTACTAATGTAATCATTAATACTTTCAAAATAATAAAATAATAATTTCTACATAATTTAGAACCATTTATTTAAACTAATAAATCAATTTTTAAAAATAAAAAATATATAATTTTCAGAAATGAAATTAAAATCAATCCTATTTATTATATGAGAAAACGAGTTTTAAAATAGTAAAAGTCATCAAAAGATTGACTGTTGTTTATATCTAATTTTAGTGTCAAAATAATTCCAATGACCAAAAATATATTAAATAAATATAAAAAATATAAATTTATTTTAAAACCAATCAATAATATAATTTAACACTACATGTTATTTTTATGAAACAATTAGTTTTCAATTAATATTTAGTATTTTCCACTGTTCATCAAAACCTAAATCTTATCATAAATATACAAAAAATTGAACACAAGTAAAATTTCATAATTAGAATTCAATGAAGATGTTATTTTGTAATATTGAATATTAAAAATTATTACAAAAATAATTGAAAATTAGTGCACCATCAATGGGAAGAAAAACTATATTTTATTAAAAATACTTATTTATTCCAAAAAAATTAATTCATTATTATATCATGTATCGAAAAATCGTTATATTATTTTTGAATTTATATTGAATATATAAAATTAAAAAAAAATATTACCATTATAACCGAGAATTTAATCAATATTTTATATATTACATTTAATAATATTATTTTATTAATTTCTTTTTGTTTGGTAAAACTAATCCTTATGGGTAATGAAAGGAAACAAATTGTTGTGTGTAGTGTAAGAATAATATGGTGTTGTGTAAAACTAAATCAATAAATAATATTAAATTTATTTAAATTTGGAAATATTTTAAATTCTCAGGGTTATACAAATCAATTTGTACACACACTGATTTTTTGTATCTCTTCCAAAATTTTCAAGGTAAAATAATTCTCATACTTATTTATTATGATTATAGGTTCTAATTACCAACCCTTGGGGAGTGGGAACACCCTTCAGGCCACATTAAAGTCATATCAGTTATTAGGTTACCAGGGTACCAAGGCAAGTTCTTTAGAATGTTGTATGAAACATATTTTTTATATATGGAAAAAAATGATAATTGGATTAAAATATTAATATATATATAATGTGCAATTTCTTAAATTAAATATGATAACAAAATAGAAACAACATTCATGTGTTCATATATCCTACCATCTCCATTAACGATGTATTTCATTTCCTATCCCAAAATTTTACTGATTACTTTAAATAAATGTATATTAAATATATATCATAATTAAATCATGCTTTAAATTCTAGATATGATGAAATATTTATTGATTTAAGATAAATAAAAAATAAAAAATCAATACATACTGTAAAAACATGGAAATTAGCTTCCAAAAAAATGAAAACAATGAAAGATAATTAATAAAAGTGTGATAAAATTTTATAAAATGATCACATATGATATAATAAATATTTATATAGTTCTGTTAAAAGTGAATAACATTTTTAAAACCATTATAAAGGGTGATAAAGGGCCTTCCACCCAAAGGAAGTGTACTGTATTGGATTTTGACTCAATTTATGTTCCACTAAGACTTATTTGTTGTTATGCATCAATTCACTATTATGCAGTAAATATTGTAACGCCCTGACCCCAGTTACCCAGAGTCAATTCATTATTACATAAAATTGGTATGATCACAAAATATCAAGTCTCGAAATACCGATTAGTTTAGTATCCTTGGAATCACTAGATATATTCATAATGTTTTAAATTATATAATAAAGTAAAAAAACAACAAAAAAATCTTGTATTCATATCCCATCATACAATTCCAGAAGGTAATTCATAAATTATTTCTTCACTTCCTGGGAAAAATAAAACATTGAAATGGGTGAGCTCAGATGATCAGTAAAGATAACAATATAGCAGAAACATTCATAAATAAGCATAAACATTTAAGGCAATGTATAACTAAAACAAAAGAATTTTAAACTTGAACTTCAGCATAATATGGAAAAAATAAAATGAAATAATGTCATTTACTTATTCACATGGATATTCTACTAGTACAATAATCGCATGCAATATCAAAAAGCACATTCATAATGATGGAATACATAATGCCAGACTATCATAACCACGTAGCCAAGGCCTCGTTCCAAGACATCAAATAAGATTTTGTCAAGGACATGTTCCAAGACACTAGTTTTTCTAATGAGACCTAACAATGCATCTAGGAGCTATAAAGGGCTCCACCCATCACATATTAAGTCCAATGCATTCCTCATATGAACAGGTTTAAACATAACAGAAACATTCGTATTAAAATAAGAATACGAAATGTCAATACTTTCTGTATAAACGATGAATGGTATAAATATAACACATCCACACTCAAACATATCACAAAACCATCAATACAATAAGGACTTTTTGTATCAAAATAAATAAACTTCAAATAAGATTAAAATCCAGCACATGATGTTGACATAGATGAAATCAAAACTATTTGATAGAAATATCTCCTTTTTCAAATCCTTTAAAAGTCACATAATTATAAAATTATACATTTACTTTTAAAATATCCTTATATGCTTGTAAGGGAAGCTTTGAATATTTTATAATAGCATAAAATAGCCGCACCCGCCGTATAAGTTAAAAAAAATATTATTACCTTAATTCTGTCGAAAAGGTTAAAAAGGACCTTGTTTGGAAAACGATGAAAATATTCCTTTATAAACCTCTTATAAAAATTCAAACAACGGTATAAATAAATTTAACCCATTTTCTAGTATATAATAAAAATATTTTGAAATACATTGTTAAGAAACATGGATGTGGATGATAATGAAGTCCAAGTAGACAATGATGTATAAACAATCTCAGATAATGAAGTGATTTCGAAAAATAACCTTTACCTTAAATTTTCCTTGGATGAGGGTAGGTTAACCTTCTGTATAATTGGTAAATAATTGTTATTAAATTATAAAATAATCATATACATTAATATGATATCATATATGACCTTTTAACATTGATATGCTAATAATATTTTAGTATTATCGTTGTTTTGGGTGTTAAATTACTCGTTTTCTTTTATATGTTTTGCTACGCAACCCATAATTTTTATGTGTAGGTTGTATATTATTCATATCCAGAATGATATCAAGTCCTTAAAAATTATTTTTAATCATTAAATGAGAATTATTCTTTAATGGATACTATGGGAAATGAATCTCATCCCGATCGTGGAGACGGTAGTCCGTATGTACGCAAGAGCGAAAATATAATCCTTTTGATATTAAAATAATATATAATTGGATGTTATATCATATATAAATAATCATTATCATGTTATATTTAATATTTACATTAATTACACGTCATTATTATACCAATAAAAATAATAATTTATTGAATAACAATTACACCACGACGTGGAGACGGTAAGTCGTACGTACGCACGTATGGTGACATGTTATTCAAAGGATGGATAGAATACTGAATATGGTGGTACCATATTTATAATAACATCATGGTACATATATGATAATGTAGTTATTATTTTATAATTGGAATAACAAATAATGATGAAGTTGAAGAAGAAAGGAACTTGAAAAAGGGTGGTGAAATCATTACCTCTTCTCCGGGTTCTTACTTTTGATTTGATCTAAAGGGCATATGATGGATTTATGATCAAAATATGGACTCTAGGTTGTAGTGAAGAAATTTTAGAGAGTATTTGTGTAGGTTTTGGCCTAACCAAAAGGCTTTGATGGTGTGAAATAGAGAGAAAGGGATTTCCCTTTTATAAGAGGGGTGAGGGGCACCTTTGGAAACACTTGAAATATTAGTTTATAATAAATTTATATTCAGTTTCTAATGGATCCAAATAAGATTATTTAAATATTAAGGTGTGGATAGGTAGAGAACCAATCAACTAATAGGTTTTATATAGGTTTGGGACACTATATTAACCTTATCGTTTATTTTTAACTCTTAGTTAATTAGTTTGACATTTTCCATGTCACTTTGTATTTTTATATTATATAGTGAATAAACATAATATATACATCCAAGAGACCCCCAAGTGGTCCATTAATGATACACATATTATGATATAAGTCCTTTGGCCGAACCTTAGAATTTTAGGAATTGAATATAAATTAATAATATAATATTAGTTTTAAAAACTCTTTTATGTCAATTTTGACACTATTGGGTAGTTTGTTTTTGATAATTTAATAACAGAAATATTACATAAAAAAATTTATATAACTAATAATATTATGTCTTATTAACCTATAAAATTATTGTAAATCATAAAAATTCTCATATTACATTTATTTTGATATTTATAATATCAATTATTTTACTATTTCATTAATCAGGTAATTACTGCATCACCATAGTGTCATAAATAAATTAAATTATTTATTGTCTACAAATTATAAATAAAACACAATTATGTAGGAAATATATCTACCATTATAATTAATATTTACAATCTAATTTATCTTATGTATAATCCTATATTAAAAATGTTTACCATATTAAACATTGATTTTAACTCTTTTAACTCTTCCATTAGTTAAATAATAATAAATGTCCTAATCTTATCCAAGTTGACCTAAATGATAATATTTTATTCCTAAGGTTGTTTCTGGTCGAGTTACACTTGTCCAATATAATTAGGAAATGTGTTGGGGTAATATTAATATCATGTTTACCCTTAATTAATCTATTTATTTTTAACCGTGGTAAATAAAAGTAAAAAAGAAACTATTCAACAAAAATTATTTTCATCTCATTGAACCAAATTTTACTCCATAATATTAACCGTGTAATTTGGATTTTTTAAATTCCACAGACAGAAGCGGTAAAATTATGTTTTATTTGAATTTGCAAATTCTCCTAGGAGGTGGGTAAAAGACGGTGAAAAGGCCCATAAAGATTTTATATATCTAAAATTATTCTAAACTAACTCCAATGAATGAAATTGAACTTATATAGGTATTATGTATCTATTTTGACCTTAATTAAATTTAAATAAAATAAATAATTATTTGAATAAAAATTTGGTTTTAAACTATAACTCGGTGTTTTTTCACTATTCATCAAAAATTGAATGTTTTCATAAAAATATCATAATTTCACCGTACACTAATTTCAATATTCCGAATCTAAAAATGAAGTCCATTTTCAAAGATAAAATTTATAAAATTTCATAAAGTGGGTATTAATATGCATAACGACTAGTTTGATTTGTTGTGGTGTGTGTAAGAACTTGAAGTTGCGTACAACACACGCTATTGTATTATTCAAAGAGAAGTGTACCCTAGATGATTGGGGTGTTACATTCTACCCTCCTTCAAATAATTTTGTCCTCAAAATTTATAGAATACTACCACATGAAAATACTTAGTTGGTTCTTAATCATAAGTTCCTCGGGTTCCCACGTTTCATCATCCATATTAAGGTTTCTCCATATAACTATTACAAGACGAGTCGTCCGGTTTCTCAACACTTGTTCTCTTGTATCAAGAATCCTAATGGGGTCTTCGCAAAAAGACAGATCGGGTTCCAGTTCTAATTCCTAATAGGTGAGTACATGTGTTGCGCCAGGCATGTATTTTCTCAAGAGCGATATGTGGAACACATTGTGAACTTTGGAGAGACTTGGCAGCATCACCAAACGGTAAGCTACAACCCCAATTTGTTCTAGAATTTCCAATTGTCTGATGTACCCGGGACTCATTTTACCTTTTTTACCGAAATGTATAACTCCCTTCTATGGAGATACCTTCAAGAAAACATGATCTCCTACCCGAAATTCCAAATCCTTCCTTCGGTTGCCAGCATAGCTCTTCATCCTACATTGAGCTGCTTTGATGGTGTTTTGGATTACCTTTACCTTTCCCATTGTTTCCTCCACCAGTTCTGGGCCTATAAGTTTCCTTTCACCAATGTCATCCCAACAAGTCGGTGTGAGAAATCCCATTCCATATAATGCTTCATATAGTCCCTTTAGAATACTTGAATGGAAGCTATTGTTATAGGAAAACTCAACCAGAGGAAAATATTGATCCCACACACCCTGAAAGTCAAGATATCAGGATCTTAACATGTCTTCTAAGGATTGAATAGTCCATTCTGATTGTCCATCTGTTTGAGGGTGGTAGGCAGTGATCAAACTATGTTCAGTATCCAAGACTTTTGAAGACTTTTCCAGAATCGTGAAGTAAAATGGGGATCACGATTAGAAACAATCAATAGTGGTACTCTATGAAGTCTCACAACTTCATTAATATATAGTCTTTCTAGACGTTCAAGTGGTAGATATTCTGTTATAGAAAGAAAATGTGCTGACCTGGTAAGACAATCAACAATGAAACATATTGCATCGTTCCTTCTGGGAGTCATTGGTAGCCCCATGACAAATTCAATAATAATATTTTCCCATTTCCACTTCAGTATGGGAAGTGGTTGCATGACTCCTCCAGGTTGTTTCCTTCCAGCATTCAATTGTTGACAAACCATAAATCATGACACAAAATCATAAATCTCCCTCTTCATGTTGTCCCACCAAAAATGTTCCTTCAAATCATTATACATTTTGGTGCCCCCATGGTGTATATAGAAATTGGAACTATGAGAATCGTCCGACAATTTTCTTTTTAGATCAGGTATATCGGGAACACAAAGTCACCTCACAAATTTCAAAATTCTATCTTCATACACAAAGTCACTCAATCTCCCATCATTCATAGCTTTAATCCTCTTTTTAAACTCTTCATCATCGGTCTAAGAACTCTTTATCCTTTCTAGTAAATATGGTTTGGAAACCATTTGAAAAAGCATTGATGTTTCACCTTCCATGGTTATTCCAATGTCCATCTTCACTAGATCCATGAAAATTGGATCCCTTTGGATTCTCATATTGTTCAAAACTCAATGATCATTTCTGCTCAAAGCATCTGCCACTGTGTTTTCCTTCCCCGAGTGATAGTGTATCGGGCAATCATAATCCATGAGTAGTTCAATCCATCTCCTTTTCCTCATGTTGAGTTCTTTTTGTGAGAAAATATACTTCAAACTCTTGTGATCGGTATATATCTCACATTTTTTACCATAGAGATAGTGTCTCCATATATTCAAATCAAAAATTATAGAAGATAACTCAAGATCATGATTAGAGTATTTTTTTCTAATTAATGTTTAGCTGTCGTGATGCATAGACAATAACTCTATCATTCTGCATAAGGACACAACCAAGTCCATTTTTCAATGAATCACTTTAAATAATGAAAACATCATTCCCCAATGGTAGAGTCAAAATAGGAGAATTGACAAATATTCTATTCAGTTCTTCTAAACATTATTCACACTCTTTTTTCCAGAAAAATTTATCCCCTCTATGTGTGAGCTTCGTTAATGGGTTATCTAATCGGGAAAAATTCTGGACGAAACGTCGATAATAACCTACCAAACCAATAAAATTGTGTACCTCAGTTATACTAGTCAGTGATAGCCATACTTAGATTTCCTTGGTGTTAGAAGGATCAAAAAGGATTCCTTATTTAGATACAATATGGCCAAGAAAATAAATCTCCTAAGGTAAGAATTCACAATTGCAAAACATCCCATATAATTCTTGTCTTCTCAGAGTCTTCGGGATAATGCACAAGTGAATTTCATGATCTTCATAACATTTATAGTATACCATGATATCATCAATAAATACCACTACAAAATCATCGAGATATTCCTTGAAAACCTTATTCATTAGATCTATGAATACAGAGGGTGCATTAGTCAATCAAAAAGGCATTACTGTAAACTCATAATGACCGTACCATGTTAGAAATGTTGTCATTGTAATTTCTTCCTTCTTTACACATGATATCCATATCGAAGGTCAATATTTTAAAAATATTAAGATTCATGTATTTGGTCAAATAAATCATGAATGTGAGGTAGGGGATACTTGTTCTTTATTGTTATAACATTGATCTCCCTGTAGTCAATGCACAATCTCGTAGATCCATCTTTCTATTTGAAAAAAAGAATATAGGCTCCCAATATTATTACTCAATTCATATATTTGTTTATTTAGTTCAACTAATTCCATAGTGGACATTATATAAGGGGTCTTCAATATACGCCTTTATCCAGGAATTAAATCAATGGAAAACTCAACTTCTCGTTCTGGAGGATGTCCAGGTAAATCTTCCGAAAACACATCTACATATTCTTTCACAATTGGTACATCCTCTATTTGAACATTCCTTTCCTAGCCCTCAGTAATTTCATTCTCTTCCTCCCCAATAATTGAATTTAGTTGAGCTACTGGGGGTGGATCTAGATAAGAATTAGGTGGTGACAATTATTCTCTAAAGATAAGGTGTTTATTATTATCATCATCAAAAATCTTAACCTCCTTCTTCTTACAATAAATCTTCACATCATGGTCTGAAATCCAATCCATAAAATGGATTATATCAAACCCAATCCTAGGAATGACGATGAGATCAGCGGATAAAGATCATTTATGTGCTCTAATGGGGACTGATTCACAAAACATTGTTGCAATGATACTTCCCTTAGAAGTTTTAACTGACAACTCCCTTGTTAAATCAAATTGGAAATATCTAATTTTCTTAGAAAACTAGGAAGATATGAAACAATGTGATGATCCAGAATCAAATATTTCATTTTCTAAACTTGGGGAAACCATTAAATTAATTGCCACCATGTCATTCGAAACTTCTACCTTAGCAGTAGTAATAGCATAATCTTGGTCTTGATCCCTTGGACTTTTCTGAGGTATGTTCCATTGATGCTTAGGAAATTCATTTGCATAATGTCCCATCTCACTGCAATTGTAGCATTGGACATTGGTAGCTTCCATCTACCCCTTGCAATCACGATCTTGGTTGGATTTTCACCACACATATAACAGACTCCCATTCCCTTAAAGCAAGTACCATGGTGTTTCTTCCCACATTTACTGCAGGATGGATATTAAACATTTCCACTCTTCCCCTTATTTCCATTCCCAGATTGATCAGCAGATCTCTTCTTCTCTCGCGTTGATTTAAAGTCATAAAATATATAGAAATATTTTTCTCTCTTGATAGCACATGAGACAATATCTTCTTACGATGAGAAAGATCGTGAGACTGATGATTGATGAAGAAGTGTTTTTAACCCATAAAAGAAACGATCAATATTACTTCTTGGGTTACGTATATATTATCTAGCATACCTTGATAAACTTGTAATGTTAGCCTTATACTTTGCGACATTCTCATCCTCCTTTTGTCTCAAACTCAGAAATTTCATTTCCATATCTGCATGATGGTCACGAGGAATGTATTTTTCTAAAAACATATCTTTGAACTCCATCAATTCCATATTTGATACTTCATCATCCTCTTTCGTGTTTTGAATCAATGACCACCATTGATCAGCATCTCCAGTGAGGCGGTAAACTGCCATGATAACTTTTTCCCTTTCATTACTTCCCAAATCTTGAAATATTTTCTCTAGGGAACATATCCATTGCTCAGCTACTAAAGGATTTGTACTCCAATTTAATGTTGGTGGTTGCTTCCTCATGAATCGATATAACATTGATCCTCCATGTTGTGGATCTGGGTTCTCCATACAGGTAAGGTTGTTATTCATAACCTGAGTGAGTTGTCACAGTATGGTGATTAGCTGATTAGCACCAGTTCCATCACCAGCTCCACTATAATTATCTTGAGTTGGAGGGAAATACCTACATTGAGTGCGTGCATTGATTCAGTTTCCATTTCTTCCACTAGACGCCATTTCTAAACAATGGAATAAACCAGATCTGTTTATGATTCAAAATACATAATTCCATACATGTAAAACACTTAACATAAATTGAACTATTTATGGATATAATCCATAATCATAAAAATGTTTACATTGAGGAAGTCTATACTCATAAACCCTTCAAAATGGTTTGAAAAGAAAATGTGAATTATCCTAACCATATCCCCCAATAGTTTTGAAACCAAGAGTGTAGCAAGGCCGGTTGTCATACACCGGTTCTCGTTCGAGTCTAGCTCAAAGCAGTGTTTTCAGGTTTTACCCCTAGATACATCTATTCCAGAGCCGTCTCTACCTGCTCGTATCTAGACAGAGATTTTTTGCTCGGAAAACTGACAAAATCTCTACAATACAAAAATTCTAGGAAGTTCTTCTGTACTCATCCTCAAATTATATCTTAGGGAAATTTTCTCTAATTAGAGTTTATCTTAATCTAGCTTCCAATGTTTATACTAAACTTCCTCTGATACCAACTATAATGCCCCGACCCCAGTTACCCAGAGTCGGTGCATTATTACATAACATTGGTATGATCACTAAAGATCAAGTCTCGAAAGACCAATTAGTTTTGTAGCCTTGGAATCACAAAATATATTCATAAAGTTTTACATTACATCATAAAGTAAAAAAACTAAAACACCATAATGTCTTAATATCCCCTCATACTATTCCTACAGGTCATTCATAAATTACTTCTTCACATTCTGGGAAAAATAAAACATTGAAAGGGGTGAGCTCAGATTCTCAGTATGGATAATAATATAGCGGAAACTTTCATAAATAAGCATAAACATTAAAGGCAATATATAACTAAAAAAGCCTTTTAAACATGAACTTATACATATTATGGAAAAAATAAAATGAAATAATGTTATTTACTTATTCACATGGATATTATACTAGTCGAATAATTTCATGCAATATCAAAAACCACATTCATAATGATGGAATGCATAATGTCAGACTATCATAACCATGTAGCCAAGGCCTCGTGCCAAGAATACAAATAAGATTTTTTCAAGGCATGTTCCAAGAAACTAGTTTGTCTCATGAGACCTACCGATGCATTTAGGGGATATAGCGGGCTCCACCCGTCACATATTAGGTCCAATTCATTCCTCATATGAAGAAGTTTAAACATAACATAAGCATTCGTAAGACAACTAGCATATGAAATGTCAATACTTTTTCCATAAACCATGAATGGTATATAAATAACACATCCACAATCGAACATATCACAAAACCATCAATACAATATGGAATTTTTGTATCATAATAATTAAACTTCAAATAAGCTTAAAATCCATCAAAGGATGTTGACATAAATGAAATCAAAACTATGTGAGAGAAATATCTCTTTTTTGAAATCGTCTAAAAGTCACAAAATTATAAAATGAAAAATTTAATTTGAAGATATACTTATAATAATTTAAGGGAAGCTTCGAAGATTTTATAACGGCAGAATATATCCCCACCCGCCGTATAAGTTAAAAAAACATTCTTACCTTAATTCTGTTGAAAAGGTTAAAAAGGACATTGTTTGGAAAATGACAGAAAGATACTTCTATAAACCTCATATAAAAAGTCAAACAAGGGTATAAATGACTTTAACCCATTTTCTAGTAAATTGAAAAAATGTTTTGAAATAAATTTTTAAGAATCATGGATGTGGATGATAAAGAAGTCCCAGTAGATAATGACATATAAACAATCTCGGATAATGAAGGGATTGTGAAAAATAACCTTTACCTAGTACTTTTCCATGGTTGATGGTAGGTTATCCTCCTATATAATGGTGAAATTAGTTTTATTAAATTATAAAATAATCATATACATTAATATGAAATCATATATGATCTTTTAAGATTGATTTGTTAATAATATCTTAGTATTATCGTTGTTTCCGGTGTTAACTTACTCATTTTCTTTTATATGTTTTGTTATGTAAGACATCTTTGTTATGGATAGGTTGTATCTTATTCATATCCAGAATTATATCAAGTCCTTAAACATTATTTTTAATCATTAAATGAGAATTAGTCTTGAATGGATACGATGGGGAATGAATCTCATCCCGATCGTGGAGACGGTAGTCCGTACGTACGCACGCGCGACAAAATCATCATTTTGATATTAAAATAATATATAATTGGATGTTATATCATATATAAAGAATCATTATCAAGTTATATTTATTATTTACATGAATTACACATCATTATTATACCCATCCAAATAATAATTTATTGAATAATAATTACACCACGATGTGGAGACGGTAAGCCGTACGTACGCACGTATGGGGTTCATTAATATTCACAAACAATTACCTACATCAACGTTGCTTGAACGGAGGTTTGTCAAATGAGGATTCTTCATGGAAATAGACGTCATGAAAGAAGACTTCATCGGCGTCGTAGTAAGAGGAGTCATGGAAGGAGACGTCACGGAAGGAGACGTCATCCTCCGAGGAATCTGGCATTCTTCAAGTTCTTCGCATTCTTCATGTTCTTCAACGAAGTAGATGAAGAAACTCTTCAATCCTTAGCCTTTTTCTCCCCAATACTCCACCACAAGAAACTATCCCCAAAAAAAATAAGCTCACCTCTTATTTTATTAACATAACATAACTTTTGAATTTCAAGAGTTTGAAATTTAAAAAGCCACACTTAACTCACTTAATTAATAACATAAGTCATTAATGTTTAAGTTATCAAGAGTTAATGGTGAGTTGAGGGGGGTTGAATAATATGAAGGGGTGGGGTTTGTGTGGGCCCCATCACCCTCATAACCTCCCTTGGGATGTTGGGTAGTTACCCAACATCCACCCAAAGCCTTAAACAACTATAAGAAAATAAAAATTGTAGTTAATTTATAAATTAAACATCCAAAATTTTTATCAGCTTCTCTCGTGAAAACCCAACTCCGGAAATGGCATTCCTAAGAAATTACCAGCGCTACAGTTCCATCGGTGCCCTCGAAATTCGATTCCAAGCACCGGTTCAAATGTTAGAAAAACCAGCTCGTCCGTTCACTAAACGTACCTCAGCCAAACGTCGGAAAATGATTTTGGGCACACCGGGCATCGGAATTAGGCGCCGTCAGAAACTGCGTTCTTGTAAAATTCCAAATAAAATTAAGAAATAATGTTTCATTGAAATTTCCGGGACTTTATATTACTCTCACCTCACTGCTTTATGTCCCCGTAAAGCTTCAACACAAACTAGGGTCACAAAAGCGGTATTGAGCACGTACCTGAGCCTTCCGCTCCCATGTGCTTACCCGGAGATTCTATACTGCCAAAGAAAGTGCACCCAAGGAATCGAATATCCTCGTAGGATCCACTCATGTCGATCCTCAATACCTACTAGAACCTATGTGGATGTAACCCCATCGCCATCGTCCTGCTCCTCCTGGTCGATGATATGCGAAGGGTCGAGCACGTATCTCCTCAGTTGAGATACCTGGAAAATGTCATGCACCTGGTGCAACTGAGGTGGATGGGTCAAGCGGTAAACCACATCGCCTACCCAACTGAAGACCTAGAACGGTCCATTGAACCTCGGAGATAACTTGCTGCCCTGGCCACATCTCCGTAAACCTCGTCTAGGTGAGACCCGTATAAGGACGTGGTCGTCATCCTAGAACTCTAGAGGTCTCTAATTCCTGTTAGAACTGAAACTCAAACGACTACTTCCACGAGGGTAAGGTTGACCGAATCAAGAGTGTTCGGTCGCACCCCCCCTGTGCATGAGTAATCCTGTGCTGCCTGGGGTTCCCTTTTCGTCGACCAAGGAAAACCCAACCTGATGTCGTAGTTAAACCACAACCATTAGTCCTAATACCATAAATTTGTGTATGAATTGTGATTGCCCAGTCCATACTCAAACCAACTTCATAAGGCCTCGACGCTGCCACCAAGAGAGTACAACCAAAACTCTGGCCTCGAGGGTCTGACCACACCGTCGGCGTAAATGTGATTATCGAGTCTCCTCCCAAGGTATCTCCAGACATGAGGGTCAAGTCCACAGCTTACTAGAAACTCTAGGTCTGGAACAAGATTTCTGAAAGCAAGGAATGATTCATATCAACATCCGTTACTACAGAATCTAGTAGTGGACACATATTGTCTCTTGAATCATTCTTAGAGCCATCCGGTCACTCCCATTGACCGCATGCAGCCGCACTCTTCCTCCGCCCTCTAGCTCCCTGAGCTTGGAAGGGATAACTAAGGCGGGAGTTTGTAGAATGTTAAGATATACACCACCACATGCTGCTCTCCTAGATCTGCCTCCTCGTCTGCTGCTTCGCAGACTCATCTCACCTTTATGCTTCCTTTTCTTTAAACATTTAACACGATCGAGTCTCTAAGACTGGAGTCGGTTTCCTGTTTCTTACTGCACTGTGCAGTCTTCATCCGCTCCTGGATGATCTGTACCTTCTTTTCATATGATCTAAAAGAGATGCTAAATTTTCTCCTTTGCCGAAAAGAGAAACTCGGTCTCATCCCCGGGATGAACCACACCCATTGCCTAATACAGTCAATCCTGACATGAATGACACATTCATGCCATGGATGACGTCGTAAGGCCTCGACGTAACTACTAAGATATCCAACTGTCACACTTGCCTCCATGGGTCGAGTCACACTGTCGGCATCAGTGTGAGGTCACTGGGTCTCCTCTAGTAGAAATCTCGAAAGTGAGGGTCAAGTCAACAGTTTTAACTAGGACCACTCAGTATCAACCAAACAAAAAGGACAGGAAAACAAACATCCAAAAGATAAGTTCCCTTTTTTTATTATTGAATCTCATAGTACAAAGACACGAATATGACAGCAACATGGAACTAGAAGTACAAGGGACGTATCCACTAGTTCCTCTCCTATCCACCTGCTCCCGGAGCTCTACTTCCTTATCCACTGCTCGTGGGTTTCTCAAGCACTCGCCACTGCTTCTGACTCAATGGCTCCTCCAAAGCCTACGGATCAACTGTATGAGGAGTCGGACAGTCACGTTCTAGGTGACCCTTTCCGCCGAACGAGTAACACTGTCTGTTTCTGGAACGCCTAGCTCTGTCCCCAACCCGGGTGCCCCGCACCACCGATCCTAAAACCCAAGATCGCCCAACTGCTGGTCTAGTCCTCCTGAACCTCTGCATCATCTATCTACTACCCACAGATGACTCGGCTACTGATCAAATAATACGCGGCAAAGGAAGCAGCTCCTGAACACACTCGGGGTGAAGAGCTCCTGGCACAAACTCCACCTTGAAGAAGGTCTCGAAGTATTGCCATGCGAAGGTCATCCCATAGAAAAACTGGAACAAGAGGCTCCACCACCTGCCTGCTGCTGCCTGAAGAAGGTTGGTAGCAAAGATCACCATGAAGTCTGTAGGCATCCCCACTAGCCTGAAGGCTCTCACCACAGCCTCCATCCAAACCTCAGCCGCCTGCGGGTCCGTGTCTCCCCGGAACCTAGGTTGCCTCTGGCGCTGGAACTCATGCAGCACACTCAAGTGGCGTGCATTGACTACTGTTGGGGCTGGTGGCATCGGTGGCCCAATGTATGGTAGTACCGCTGGTGCCTCCACCGGTGCCTCAACTGCAAGATGGCCCTGTATCGAAGCCTCGTCGCTCGGCAGGCTGTCAGTACGCACATCCCTCTGGGCTCTAGCTGGTCATCTGTGAAAAGGCATCCTGAAAGAAATATTGTCAATGGTCAAACGATTATAACTGGTGAGATGACCCGGTTTGAGCTGATATTTAAATAAAACTTCTGGAAACACACATGCAATCAGCGTTTTTGTGCACAAAGTCGGAATTCAGTTGTCAGGGTCCTAGTGTATGGATACGTCGGCCACCCGCACCAACACTGGACTCCCTGAAATGAAGACCACACTTGGTACCCTTAACACTATTGATTCACAGAAAGATAATATCAGAGTTATAAGTTCTGTGGTAGAACCAACTCCTCTAATACCAATTTGTCACGAACCATCCTTGGGGCCCATGTCGTGACTACCCCAATCCCGTCTTCCATAGTCCACGGGCTGGCGACTAGCACCAAAGGCATAAATCCCGATAACTGGGAAGGCATTGCCTTTATAAAAGTAAACAAAACACCACATAGTACAAGCAGAAGTAAAACACTAAGTACAAAGAGAAGTGCTGAAAAGTAAATGAGCTAGAATACAAACCCAAAAGAAAGAACAACTACAACTGAACAATGTACAACAGAAAAATACAACAGTTGGAAGGACAGAAGCGGCTCCTGGTTTTTCCTCCTCGGATCCTACCTGAAGGGTAGGTACAGATGGCACAGCTCCTGGATCATCCACCATAGATCCTACCTGAAGGGTTGGTACAGATAGCCTCCACAATGCTCTCGCCCGTCAACCTCCTCCGAGTGTCATCTCGCCCTGAAGTCCACCTCCAGATGCTGACTCGCCATGTAGTCCACCTTCGAGTACTGACTCGACGTGTAGTCCACCTCTGGGTACCGTCTAGTCCTCGAACACTTGGCCTCCGTCAGCACTGCTCGTCGTCTGCAACCAACACAATGAGGTGCGAGCATAGCCCGTGCAGGGGTGAGTATAACGATACTCAGTAGGGACCCCGAGACCCTCAAGGGCTCACTAAAACTAACATGGATAACCACAAAGAAAATCTCAACAGATAACCTTTACTTAGGTATATTCCCATGCATATACCTAAGTTATCAAGTATCCCATCTCAATCATGAGGAAACACAATGATTATGAAATCAACGGATAACCACTACCCATTTATATGCCCATACATATACCTGAGTTATCAAGTAACCCATCACAATCATGAGGAAACACAAAGGTCATAGACTCAGCTCAAACCATGATTTCTATTATCGAAACCATAACTGCTGAAGAGCTCCGTCTCTGGAGTGTACAGTGGTCCTATCACGACTCTGAGACACTGCTCACTATCCTAAGACTGCTGAGGTACTCCTCCTGTCGAGTACCGCGGGTCAGCCACCCAAACACATTAGTGCTTCCCACCGTGGAATGTCACCCAAACAAAGTAGTGCACACCCCCTAGTAGCCTACAGAGGTACTCTCCGGACGAGTACCGCGGGTCTGCACTATCACACAGGAATTGCTCCATCCGCCATGGCTCTTAACCCAAACAAAGTAGTGCTTCGTCCACTGGGTTAGTCGACTCACTCCAAGTCGAGTCGGTCAAGTAGTCGTCAGATCTCAGTCGGCTACACGGTCTTCGTACTCCATACGCTCGTCTCCGGGAGGGTCTGCTTCACAAGATATAGGTCGATACTCCAAGTAACTCAATGTCCCACGAAGATGTATCTCAAAGGACTGCCTCGACATAGGGGTCTCAATGCAACAGACGGCGCGTCAATCAGACGCCCGGTCTGTGAGTTATTAGCCTTTTGGTCCCAGGGGCCCAGTTCGTTTTGTGAGCAAACCAACCCGGCCATATCTCAACTGTACCCAGAACTCTCAAAGGGTATACTCATAGGGACCGTTTCTCAACGTGATCACCAACGCCGCTGATGGTTCGTCAAACGGACGTCCGGTCTGAAAGATATCAGCTTTTCCGTTCCAAGGGCCCGGTTGGATTTCAGGTACAATCCAACCCGGACACTATCCAACAGCAACCAAAACTTAGGCGAAGAATGCCAGAAGTTCCGTCTCATCAAGATGAATTCAACGAGACAGACGGCGTGTCAATCGGACGCTCGGCCTGTGAGTTATTGGCTTTTTCGTTCGAGGGGCCCGGTTAGTTTCGTGAGCGAACCAACCCGACCACACTCCGACGACATCCAAACCTCGAGCAGAGTAAGCCAAAAGATCCTACTCACTTAGAGGAATCAATCAAAGTCGACGGCATGTCAATCGGACATTTGGAGCTCAAGATATAAGCGTTTCCGCTCCGAGGGCCCTGTTGGTTTCATACCCGAACCAACCCGGCCGAACCCAAATAGTTCTGAAACTTTGAGTGCGATATACCAAAATGACTGTCTCGTTCAAAGGATCGTATCGCAATTGACAGTGCATCGATCAGAGACCTGTTGCACAAGTTATGTGTGTCTGACCGAAAAAAACTTTGGTATTAAGGGGTTCGGGCCCGGTCTGACCTGGCCCGATACCCCAGGGGTCGACCCGAACCGGGTCTGGGGTCCGGCCCGCCTGGGCGCGTCCCGGCCCGGCCGGCATGCCCTGGCCCGGCCGAGGCGCGGCCCAGCCTGGCGGACCAGCCAGGCGGCCGACCCGGCCTGGGCACAACGCGCGGGTCGGGCGCTTGGCCGACCGGCCGAGCTGTTTGGCAGGGGGGCGCCTGACCCCCTACTGTAACCACGACCCCCATTAAATGGGGGCCGGTTTGTGCTGTTCGGTTGGGGGAATTAATTCCCCCAGTTTCCCTTTTGTCCGGACGGCCCGCACCGGCCGGCCGGTTCTGCCAACAAGGACCGACGACGGCCGGTCCTTCCTCTGACGCCGACACCGGCGGCTCGGAACCGGTCGTGGCCTGGTTCATCTGACGCGGTGCGATGGCACCGCGCCCCTCGTCCATGGCCCCATTCTGGCTGCGATGTCTTCAGTTTTCTTCGACGCGGCGCGAAGACGTTGCTTCCTTCTTCAACTTTACGGTGCGGCGCGACGACGCCGTGCATTACTTATCGTACGATCCCCCGTGGTGTGACGGCACCACGCCATTCCTTCCCAACCATATTAGAAACAAAATTCAAATTGGAGGAGGGTCGGCCGTGTTTGTTCGGTCCGGCCCCCTCTCGTTAATTGATAGCAAATGGTCGTAAATTCATGTAGGACGACAAAGTAGAATTCACGAAAAAAGATAATTAAATAAACCCCTACAGTTTTCCCGCAAACAAGAATTCCCAACCTGCAACATATTCTTCGTGAATCAACTTGATGTTTAGTTGATCCGCATTCTTTGATTTAGAAGGAAGTAACATGGGGTTCATTAATATTCACAAACAATTCCCTACATCAACGTTTCTTGAACGGAGGTTCATCGAAGGAGGATTCGTCGTGGAAAGAGACGTCGCGAAAGAAGACGTCATCAGTGTCACGGTAAGAGGCGTCACGGAAGGAGACGTCGTGGAAGGAGACGTCGACCCCCGAGGAATCCGGCGTTCTTCACATTCTTCATGTTCTTCATGTTATTCAATGAAGGATATGAAGAAACTCTTCAATCCTTAGCCTTTTTCTCCCCAAGACTCCACCACAAGAAAATAACCCAAAAAAATAAACTCACCTCTTATTTTATTAACATAACATAACTTTTGAATTTCAAGAGTTTGAAATTTAAAAATCCACACTTAACTCACTTAATAAATAACAATAGTTATTAATGTTTAAGTTATCAAGAGTTAATGGAGAGTTGAGGGGGGTTGAAGAATATGAAGGGGTGGGGTTCGTGTGGGCCCCATCACCCTCATAACCTCTCTTGGGAAGTTGGGTAGTTACCCAACATCCACCCAAAGCCTTAAACCAATATAAGAAAATAACAATTGTAGGTAATTTATAAATTAAACTTTCAAAATTTTTATCAACTTCTCTCGTGAAAACGCAACTTCAAAAATGGCGTTCCTAAGCAAGTACAGGCGCTACGGTTCCATCGGTGCACTCAGAATTCGATTCCGAGCACTGGTTCAAAAGACAGAAAAACTCGCTCGTCCGTTCACAGAACGTACCTGAGCCAAACTTCGGAAAATGATTCCCGGCACATCGGGCCTCAGAATCAGGTGCCATCAGAAACTGCGTTCTTGTAAAATTCCAAAGAAAATTAAGAAAACATTTTCCTTGAAATTTCCGGGTCTTTACACTAATTATGAATATTTACATTCCACAAATGTTCTTATTTGTGGAAGCCTAGTTATTTGTTATCCCATAAGCCATTTTTACTTCCCTATCTCTCTTTCTACACGAATATTTTATTAACCATTTGATGATATTAGTTTTTAAAAAAGTAAATTTCAAATATCAAACCCTAGATTTATAATATTTGGTTTTAATTGAGATGATGGAATTTAATTAAAGTGCTTATAATGTTACACCATTGGAATCTAAAGTTAAAACATTGCATTTGATTGTTTTTATTACACGCATGTATAGAATGAAATAAAACATACCAATAAAATATGATTTATTGAATATTTAATATAAATTCATTAACTTTTATTTCATTCAATTTTAATGAAAAAAATGAATATATTTCTTTACAAACAAATACATGTTTCTCTTAGTGTTTTCATTACAAGAAACACTGAGTTTTAGAGAACAATGATATATTATTAATATTAATGTATAATATTTTAGTTATCGCGTAGATGTTGGAATAAAATCAATGATTAGATTTAACAATATTATGAAAAAAGTTATAATACAGATTTTTATAACTTATCTTTTTATTAGAAATAAAATATAAAGAATTTACAGGAAAAATAGATTTCTTATGAAAAATAATAATATTTTCTATAAAACTGTTTAATCATGTTTGGAAAGCCTAATTTTGAAATTACATTTAACATATTTAGGAAATTTATTTAACAAAATAAAAATCATTTTTTAATGTGGAATATAAAATTTATATTTGGGTTAATTTGATTCTATGATGTTTCATTTTTTTGATTACTTGTGAATAATACTTTATTTTTCCTTGAAAATGTCCTTTTAGCTAAATATTTTATAATTTTATGTTATATTTTCATTTTGTTTTGATTTATTGTAGTGAAAATATAGATTATGTATCTGAATTTACGTTATTGTAAACATTTTCATATTCAATTTTGATATAAAAACATTATAAATTGTTGAACATTTCACATTAAAATCCCACTTTCTCGTTACATATGTAGGATTAATTTTAAAACAAATTTTGGAACATCTATGAGAGAATATGAAAAAATATATTACATAATCATCGTAATTAATATTTATTAAAAGGGTAAATTTAATTTTTAATTCAAATGAATTATTAAAACCATTAAAATTAATTAAAAAAGTTTAGGTAAAAACAAGTTGACATAGTTCTTAAACATAATAGATAAGTTTTTTAATGACCTACTAGCTTCTAAAGACACATTTTCTAGGAATATATCGACCATTATCAATATAGTCCCTGTTTGAATGACATACTAGGATATAATTTAATGGACAAAAACTATAAAATAATTTATGTAAATAAATAAATAAAAAATTAACCTCACTAGATTTTACTATATATAATTATTTTGGATAGGGGAAAAAAATTGATTCGGTTAGAAATATTATTTGTAATGACAAATAGATTTTTTTTTCATGCTATTTTATTTTAGTTTTTTTAAGGACGAATTAGTTACAGAACATTCTTATGAAATTAAGACACAATAATTATTTAGTTAATAATTATCTAAATTAAATGATACTAACATATTAAAACTAAATTAAATTTAATGATTTATTATGTTGCATAAAATATTTAGATAATTAAATTATGTTATAATGGTTTAGAAAAATAAATTTTAATACCATCATTGTATTGTTATTTTAAAACTATAATGAAATTAGAAATCCCAAAATTGGCAGTAATGGTATATTATAATAAATGATATTACATTAAATGTCATAAAAAAACTAAAAATACTATATTATTCAAAATAATTTTTAAAATTTTAATATATATTAAATATTTTCCATAATTGAAAAATTGATATTATAAAAAGAAAATATTCTCTCTTAAATTGTAAAAACAATTATCATGGTTATGGTTGAAGTATTTATTTCGTGTTTCATGTGATTATAGTAAATTTAATTTCCATCACACATGAGTCTTTTGTTTTATAAATTATATAAAATATATAGAATTAATGGGATTAAATTATCTAATATTTACCAATAAAATATAATATTATGGAATTAATTAACATGGTTGGTAAACTAATTACTATGATAAAAAAACAAGTGTATATTTGAGTTAACATATGGAATTAGAAACAAAACCATAAAATTCTATTTTTTTGTGTGGTGGAGGTGGTTCTGAACTATTTCATCCCTAACCAACAATATTATTAAATTTTAGAGCCACATGAGGTATGTGAGACCTCCCAATAGTGAATAATTTTATGTATTTACAATAGTGAAACTCTTCCACAACTATAAAAGGGTAATCACACTCCATAAAATTCACACCTCTGAATCCATTTGGGTCGACCAATCCCTAAAAAATCATATACCAAATTCCCTCTAAAAATCCTAGAGATATTATTTTGGGCATACTATAACCCTATTAAGGGTTTAGTTCAAACCAAATGATGATACCCGACGAATATGTAATGTTCTTCAAAAATATTTTTTATTTTATTTACCTCACCACATCCATTGATTATTATTATAAAATCATTATATAAAAACCAGAAAAACAACCATTTATTTAAATATTATTTTGTTAATGTTTTTACATACTCATTCACACACTTCCATAAAATGGGTCATGAAATCAAACTTTGTGCGCGCCATTTCCTACCATCCTGTGAACTCAGATTATTCTTTTTTCCATTACCTCTTTTATATGTTGGGAATAATGATGGATTTAATATTTATATACAATAAAAATGATATTTATGATATTATTATTCTTTTTAAATTATTAAATTTCATATTACATCATTCTTCCCATTTTTTGGGAATACGATATCATCACTCATGTGTACGACTGACTACTTCCTCACGAAGTGATGCTATTTATTCATGATTTACAAGGAATGTAATATGTACTCCATTAATAATGTACCATATTGTTAATTTTTTTGGTATTCAAATAACCCTCTTTTACACATTTTTTCATATGAATCATTTGAGGGTTGTTAGGGTGAAATTCTAAATGTTTTGTATGTTTCTAGGCTAGTGATGATTGGCTCACAATTTTCCAAAATTGTGTTCCATCACAGTAAAAACCATGCAAACCCAAACGATGGGTTTTGTCATGGTTAGTAGATGGATTGAAAAATATTGTTACACCATGTAGAAACTATGACCCTTGATAAAAATTGGTTCATGTCAAGGGTACATGGTTTTTTCTAACCATGCATCACTTCCTAGCTAACTGTGCAAAAGGGTATTTATATTAGAAATCCATTTTAAAACACCTAAAACCCCCATTTAAGGTACCCTATAAACCAGTATGACTGATGATCAGTTTCACATTCCATTATATATTTCAATAGAAATTTATGAACCTCATAACCATCCTAGAAGAGGATAAAATCATGATGAATGTCAATTTATCCTCTAACAGTTAGTTTCAATTTAACATTATCATTCTATAGCTCAATTTCTTCCCCAAACTATGTTTTTTTATCATTAGGTTTTTTGAAGATCTAGTATCAATTTCTCGATATCTTAAATCATGGTTTAATTCATGGATCTTTATTTCCATCTTTCTTCATAGGTGAATCATATTTAGGGATTGGTGTTTTTAAATCCATTGATGTTGAGGTAGCTCTATCTATTGTGAGGTATAATTGTGATTTATACCAAATTTTATGATTTAAATTCAATTTTAGAATTTAAATTCATTTTCTTGATAGTAATTAAATTCCATTTAATATGCTGTTTCTAAAAACACAATTCCATTTAATTAGGGAAATTGGTTTGGGAAATTGAAATTTGGCATGATATTCGACCCCCCCCCCATTTCTATTGAATTAGTGTATATTTATAAAGATGTTGGATTTTTGGGGAATAAACATTAATTATTTCATATTGGTGAAATTGAGTGAAATTGTTTGAAATTTATATTGTTTCATTCAAATAGTGAAATAAATATTTAAAATCAAATTTGGAATTGATTTTGAGTTCTTATTGGTGGAGATGGATTATTATTTTTGATAAAAACATTCGAGTTTTATAATTTATAAATGAATGTTTTTTTGAAAATTTATTTTTTTAAATTTAAATATAAAATTGTAATTTTTTAAAAGGTTACTCTGTTTAGTTATATTTTATGTATCGTTAAAATTAAATTCCCATCTTTGTTTTTGTAATATATAACATGCAAGGATTAAGCAGTTAGTGATTTATTCAAATATAACTCTATGATCTAAAATGTTCAAAAACATTAATGTAGAAAATCACATACATGATAGGATTGTGACGATGTCACAGTTTTCTATTCCAATGGGGCATGTGTCTGAAAAAATTTCCATGTCACCTTGAGTGTTTTTAGTCCTTTAGCCTATAACTATCATAACTTTTAGGCATATGACAATATTTTCCTCTTATTATTTTATGAAATAAATATATTCTATTATTGTAAATAGTTCTATATGCCTTATAAAATAATATAAATTGTTTTCTATAAAATATATTATTAATAACATTGTTTATAAAAATTCCATAAATTTTAATGTGAGTCATTTATTGATAGTGTTTCCATCATTTCAAATGTATGAATTATTTGTTTAAATATTATTAAAAATTTAAAAATTAAATTATTAAAATTGAAATAACATTATTTGGTTAATTAAATCTGCTGTCTATTATGGAATTCATTGTGTGGCACTAATTGGATTTTGTCTCATACCCTACATATTCCTTTGGGTTCTTCTAGATTACCTCCTCCCATGTTCAAGAAAAGGAAAATTACATCATGGAGAGGGTTATATTTGTTGATCATTGGGCTTGGAGAGTTGTGTTTTCTTGGTAATCAGATTTTCATTCTGATTCTAGTACATTTTTATAGTAATATTTTTTAACTATTTCACTTCATGTACACATCTCTATAGGAATTTTATTTTGACTGATTTTTTAATATTTTGTGTCTTCCATTCCTTGAAATAATAGTTCCCTCATTAATTTTGTATAATAGAAGGTTCCAGTATCCTACCAATTGTGTTTGAGAATTCCCTTTAGGAAATGTCAGTGTTCGCTCATTAATCATGTTACCCAGGTTCCTATGATTGTTCTTTACAATGTCTATCAGAGTTCAAGGTTATTCTTTTTCTTGGATGTTAGTATGAATTTTGGTATGTTCATTGGTACTTATGAGGTAGTTGTGATTAAGAGCATGTAAATATCAAACCGAAATAATCCGTATGTCACTGGGGGTGGTTTTTGGAAGAAAATATTAATGATTAGTTCTAGTATTTATCATAATTCTGATTTGATTTAATTAAAACTAGAATACATTTTTTTTCTTTCTGTTGGGATTTTTTTCCATCATTTCTCTATTTTAGTGTTAGTCTTATGTCTACAATGGGGCTTGATAATGTTTTTTAGAATAATGCCTCCAAGAATATGTGATAATTCCATCCATAAGGAAGTTATTGTTTATCCTCCAGGGGAGAATCCTCTTGGGGACCTAAGTCTAGATTACATGATCTTACATACGTTCCAAGCTCTAGAATAGGCACCACCATTAGTTCATATAACTTCCCAAGAATTTAAATTATTATTTTTATAATAATTAAATATTTATTTTGGAGGATTTTTAATTAAGACATTTATGTAACTAATATTTTTGTGTGAACAAAATAAATTTTTATTCAAGATTATAAAATATTAATTTTCATGAAATTTTATTTCATTAAATAATTTTATTCAATATGTTAAAATATATTTTCTACTTGAAATTATGTTTTGATATACAATGTTTTGAATATATTTTTTTTCATGAAAATAGTTTTTATTTAAAATTATAACAAAATATTCTTTAATTTGGTGTTAATAAAATATATTTTTTTAATATTAATATATTTACTTGATTTGATTTTTTATATAAATTATGAATAATGAAATTTTCTTATAATATAAAATGATTATATTTTAAAATTTATAAAATAAAATATAAGTATTTATGATACTAATTGTACAATTCTTTTAACAGATATATAATATGTATTAATATTATAATTGTGTTGATAAAAATACTAATGGTAATAATTATAATTAAGCGTAAGAAATTTTTTTATGAAAACAATTATTAGTGTTATTAAGATAATATATTTTGAAAATATATGAATATATCTTATATTTTCATTTAATAAAATCCAAAAATTATAAATATATTTATTTATTTTAATACCAAAAACACACTATTATATATGTGTTTAATAAAAACAAATATATAAATATATACATATTTATTTTACATGTTTGGATTTATATATATATAATAAAAACAAATATATATATATATATATATGATACACGATTTGGTTAAAAAAATGGTGATTTGCTTTTTAAAAAAAAAATTAAAACCTTAATGGTTTAAAAATAGAGAGTGTTTGATGTTTTGGTTAAATAAAATAATTATATAAAAATATTTTATGATAACTTGACCAAATTATATTATATTTTTACTTATTATAATATAGTGGAAAATGTGTAAAAGAAAAGGAAAAAGGAAAACTTCGAAAGTAACTCAACAAAGTCAGGATGGAAACAAACATGAATAGAGAAAGAGTAAAAAAATTAATTCAATAATAATTTTTATTAAAAAATAAAAATTTCAGTTTTTTGTATATGTTAAAACAAAAATTCCAGTTCAATTTTTTAGAATGAAATGCCCAAGACATTAAAAATAATAATTACCATAATAACAAAATCATAAAAACTAATATAAACACAAAAATAAAATTAAAAAAATTAATATATATATATACAAACATGACTTTTTGGTTTGGTGTCATACAAAATTCAAACTTTTAGGGAAAAGAGAAATAATAGAATATATTTCCAACTTGAAAAAAGTGGAAAAATGGGATTATTTGATAAAAAACCAAATTGTATTAATTATAATATAAAACAATTATGTCAAGATTGTGTTTTGATTCATTATTTTGTTTTAAAAATAAATTTATATTACACATCATCGCACAATATGTTTAATAACCTATAATTTTTTTTGAATTATAAATTTGGAACAACTTCTCCAATATGGATATAAGGCACTACACAAACCACTCATTTAGTGTAGGTTCTTAAATGAGTAGCTGATTCCAATTCACATTCGGTTTCCAAAAAACATGTAAGGAAATTTTTTCAACTATATTTTTAAAAATATTTTATTATTTTTAATTTATTTTTAAAATATATATGTATATGAAAAATCATATCTTTTTAATTCTATTTTCAAATATGATAAATTTTCATCATTTGAAAGATCATGTTTTAAAATCTTATTGTCGTATGGGTGTGTTTTTCGATTAACAAGTTATTATTTTGATAAAAATATTTACATATATAAATATATATGTATATACATGCATATATAGACATACATAACTTAATATTATCTTTAAACCAATATGTTCATTTAATTATAAACAAATAAAGTATGGTCAAACATTCCCATTTATTTAGATGTTATAAATAGTGTTTATAATCCTCCAAACCTATGTTTAAGTATTTATGATTGTTTAAATTCCAAAAATCATCTTGTTTTGTAACGCCCCGACCCCAGTTACCCAGAGTCGGTGCATTATTACATAACATTGGCATGATCACAAGAAAGATCAAATCTCGAAAGACCGATTGGTTTAGTAGCCTTGGAAACACTAGATATATTCATAAGTTTTACATTACATCATAAAATGAAAAACTACTACAACAACATAATGTTTCCATAGTCCACACTATAATCCCCTCATAATATCCCTGCAGGTCATTCATAATTTACTTCTTCACTTCCTGAGAAAAATAAAACATAGAAAAGGGGTGAGCTCAAATGCCCAGTAAGGATAACAATATAGCGGAAACATTCATAAATAAGAATAAACATTTAAGGCAATGTATAACTAAAACAAAAGCCTTTTAAACTTGAACTTTTAACATAGTATGGAATAAATAAAATTAGATAATGCCATTTACTTATTCACATGGATATTCTACTAATCTAATAATCACATGCAAAATCAATAACCACTTTCATAATGTTGGAATGCATAATTCTAAACTTTAATTACTTTTCAAGGCCTCGTCCCAAGACCTTGGGGCTAACTATAACCGGAACCCAACCCGGAGTGCCTCTAATAACCGGACACCATCCCGGAGTGCCTCTAATAACCGGACACCAACCCGGAGTGCCTCTAATAACCGGACACCAACCCGGAGTGCCTCTAATAACCGGGCACCAACCCGGAGGGCTTACTTTGACCAGTCCCTATCCCGGAGGGCTTACTTTTACCAGTCCCCAACCTAGAGGGCTTACTTAAACCAGTCCCCAACCTGGAACATACTTGTCCAACACATTCATATGAAGTAAAGATTGAAATATAACATAAACATTCTTATTGGAACTAGCATACGAAATGTCAATACTTTCACCATAAACTGTGAATGGTATAAAAATAGCACATCCACAGTCAAACATATAACAAAACCTTCAAAACAATATAGAAGTTTTGTATCATAATAAATCAACTTCAAATAATCTTAATACCCATCAAAGGATGTTGACATAGATGAAATCAAAATTCTTTTTAAAGAAATATCTCCCTTTATTTTGAAATCATTTAAGATCCATATAAAATCAAACATTTTCTTTGAAAATAATCTTATAAGCTTTTAAGGGAAGCTTTGACGATTTTATAACGGCGGAAAATAACCGCACCCGCCGTATAAGTTAAAAAAACATTCTTATATTAATTCTGTCGAAAAGGTTAAAAAGCACCTTGTTTGGAAAATGACGGAAAGATTCCCATATAACCTCTTATAAAAAGTCAAACAAGGGTATAAATGACTTTAACCCATAATCTTGTAAATAGTAAAATTGTTTTCAAATACATTTTTAAGAAACATGAATGTGGATGATAAAGATATCCCAGTATATTATTACGTATAAACAACCTCGGATAATGAAGAGATTGTGAAATAACCCTTACCAGTTTGGTAACTTATGAAACATACAACCCATGAAAGAGGTATCATACAATGAATATGTAAGTACACATAAATTAGAGTGTATTACACAAAGAATATAATTATGGGCAGTACATACACCACACAAAAGGTAATGGTGGCAATATGGCATGAATCTCACGGGAATAAGGAGTGAGATGAAAACCCCTTACCACGTTAATCAACTGAGTCGTATGGCCAAAAGTTAATAACCACCAAATTATTTACAGAATAACATGAATATGATAATATATATCAAATGCCAATACACAATACACCACTTTCAATAATTTAGTGGCGAATAATGGAAATCACACGGAATTGAATGTGAGATAAGAAAATCCCTTACCTTGTACTTTTCCTTGGTTGGGGTAGGTTAACCTCCTGTATAATGGTGAAATAATTGTTATTAAATTATACAAGAATCATATACATTAATATGATATCATATATGTTCTTTTAACATTGCTTTATTAATAATATCTTAGTATTATCGTCGTTTCGGGTGATAATCGATTCGTTCTTCTTAAATGTTTGGTTACGTAAGACATGTTTGTAATGGATAGATTATATCTTATTCATAATCAGAATGATATTAACATTATTTTTAACCCTAAAATGAGAATAAGACTTGAATGGATACGATGGAGGATGGATCTCACCGCGTTCGTGGAGACGGTAGTCCGTACGTACGCACGAACGCTACTTCCATTTAATTTTTATTTTAAAAGAATTGAATCCAAATGATACATAGGTATATTACTATTCCAGTATAATATAATATTTTATATATGTTACTTATGTTCATTAACACCATCCTTTATACGTTCCATGTGTGGTATGAACGAGTCATATCATTTTAAGGGGGCGGTAGTCCGCACTTCCTCAAATGAAATTATCGTATGTATATACAACATGAAACGAATAATGGTATGAAATAAAATGGTATTACAGAAGCTTATATATAAAATATATATCATTAATATCATATTTAATTATAGTTCCATCATAATGGCCACCATGAGAGGCGGTAAGATGTATTTGAACAATCATCCTTTCGTGAGGCGTTAGTTTGCCATCCACAGAAACATTATGTTCATCATCCATTAGATGGAGTTGTGTGTATGTGTCGTTTGAATCCTTCTTATAACAACATCCTAGTATATTGAGGATACTGGTGTTGTTACAAAAGAAAGGAAATAAAAAGAGTTTGGGGGTTGGAGAAGCAAAATAAATGAAAATAATTTAAGAGAAATCGTTACCTTTAATTTAGGTAACTCACTTTAGTTGGAACCAAAGGACTTCTTGAAATGCTTTCCGCCTAAGGGGAAGCTTCAAGGAGGAGGATAGGGATGTGGGGAGCTTAGTTGGGCAGAGTTTGGACGAGCCAAGTGGCTTGAGAGGTGTGAGGAATGAGTAGAAGTGGTCTCCTTTTATAAGGGAGAAGAGGGGCTCTTTAGGAAAGAGTGAAAGTATTACTTTATAATATAATTATATTCGGTTTATAATGGTCCAAAAATCATTGAGGTCGAAGATAATATGACTCATATTCTAAATAACATCAACCAATAAGAATTGGACAGGTTTTAGATAATATTTTAATCATTATAATCTTATTTATTTAAATGATTTATTAATGAGGTAAACATTGAATCATTATTGTGTCATTAATAATTTAAATTATTTGATGTCTAAAAATTATAAATAAAATATCATTATGTTGGAAATCTTTTTATCTTTCTAATGAATATTTATAATCGAAAATCCAACATGTATAACCCTATGTAAAAATTGTTCTTCTAAAAGATGTAAGCTTATGCCATTTTTATTTTTATTTTAACTTTATTAATATAAAGTGTCCCTACCACATACAAGTGGATCCAAGGGGTCCCCAAATTGACCCAAGGATGCTCATGGTCGGGTATGTGTCCACCAATAAGGTTAGGACACGTTTTAGTTTAATTTTGTATTATTATAATATTATTTTTTAACCCTTATTTACCGGATTTACCCTTAACCATGGTAAATAAAATATTTACCACAGTAATTATTCAAAATGTCTAAAAATAAAAGTTACCTATTTACAGAATTTGGACATCCTGATTCCAAATATGGAATCCATTTTTCTAAATTCAAAACACAGAAGTGGCAGAAATTAATTTAAAATTAATTCCCGCTGTCAAAACAAAAAGCGTGTTTTTAAGAGGTAATAACTATCAAAAGATTGACACTTGTTTATGTTTGGTTTAATTGTAAAATTATGTACAATGACCAACATTATATTAAATGGTAAAAATATATTCTAAATATACTTTAAAACTACTAAAATTCATAATTTATCACTATTAATTATTTTGATTTAAAAAGTTGTTTTTAATTAAAATTTAGTAATTTTCACTATTCATCAAAATATGAAAGTTATCCGAAAAGTACCAAAATTTCACCTAAGGCTGCATTCGATATTCCGAATCCAAAAATGAAGTCCATTTTAAAATATAAAATATATATAATTTCAAAAAGTAGGTATTAATAATCATAACGACTAGTTTGATTGGTTGTGGTGTGTGTTAAAACTCAAGGTTGCGTACAACACAAGCTACTGTATTATTCAAAGAAAGTGTACCGTGGAAGCTTGGGATGTTTCATTTTAAATTTTTGATGTCCCCATTTAGTCAAAAAGTTTAAAATATTGTATATAAAAAGGGTTCACTATTAAAAGTTGATAAAAGTGCAATACTGAAAATGAATTTGTTCTTGCATTATATCTAAGAAACTCATAATATGGATTCTAAAATTATAAGGATTATATAAAGTTTAAAATTTAGATAATACTATTCATAACCTCTTTTGAATGGCTTTTTTTTGTAAGTCATGGTGTGATTGAACTCAGTGTTGCGTGTAGTGCAAGTTATTGAATTATTTTGAAGAAATAACACACTATGAAATCTTGGGGTGTTACATTCTCCCCTCCTTCAATAAATTGCGTCCTCACAATTTGAAATTGTTCTTCGAAAATAAAAGGTTGAAAATAGAAAATATATTTGTGGGAAAACCCACATCGGAAATTGGGTTACTAAAATTTAGTCTTAATATGAGGAAAAAATAAATGAAAGGGTCACCACCAAATTATGATCTTGATTAGGAGAACATTGCTGGTAATTAGAGACATATAATTGAAGGAAAAACATAAATATTTATAGGTAGTGATTGAGATCATCAATCAAAAACAAGTGTATAATTGAGGTCCTTAAATTCATCAATCTATGATGATTTGAAATACCATCGGTTCAACAAAACATAGGGTATTAGGATAACACATTTTTGACGTTTCAAAATATCTTAGTTGAAATCCCACATCGAAAAATGAATTAATGAGGCCTCTATTTAAAATAAAGAGTTGAACGTATGAAGATTACCGAAAATAACACATACTAGGGTTCCATGTAGGAAAATATGGATATGGAAGAAAAATCTAACCATCAATTATCTGATGGAGAGTGGTAGAGAACATGGCTATGAAAAGGCCAACAATCCCAAAGCCATAAATTAGTGATGATTTAAGGTACCATCTAGGGAAACATTTTTGTTCTAAGTTCCTTTTATTAATGTTGAGGAATTTATTTATGAGATTGACTAAGATCATAAGGAGATATACTTACTTTATAATTAGAGTTTTATCCATTAATAAATTTCTACCACAAACTCATCTTTCACTCTAAAAGATAATAGAATGTAAAAAAAATTCTATTTACACTATTCGTATAGGGTTCCAAAATAAACGAATTTATAATTCATCTACAAGATCTTTTAATAAAAACTACATTATTTAATCCAGGACATCTCGTGGGCCAATGGTAGGTGATACACCCTTGTCGCCCTTCGGTTGCGGGTTCAAGTCTCGCAGCCTTGCCGGACGCGACGGGTTGCCGCCCGACCTCCAGGTTGTCCTTTTATGGAAATCCAAAATAATCCAAACTAGAACTATCCAAAATACTTCTATCCAAACTCACAGTCCAACATTTATAAGGAAGGTAAACATAATATAGATCCTTTTTACCCCGTAATAGCATATGAATACCTTCATCACGTATTACCATATTCCTTATTGATTACATTCATGTTCCCTAATTCCATATAGAATGCTGGATATACTTCATTAATCCAAAAATGTTTTAAACCCCAACAATGATGGAATATACAAATCATTAATCAGCTTCAAGGTAGTCAATAATATCCAATATAATTTATCCAAATCAATCATGTATTATTCTAAAATCACCACCTCGGTATCTGAACCATATTATGGTTTATCTTTCTCTCAACCATATATTTTCCAAAAATTTATCCTGCTATTGAGTCACTTTTCTTTGTTCCACACAATCTCAAGTCCTTAATGAAATAGTACTGCAGTACAATCCTTATATACTCCATAATTATTATAACAAGTACATTGTTGATACTACACTCAATTGACATAATCAACATAAGAACTCTAATCATTCCTCTTCATCTGTGGTAGTATCATAACTTGATTATTATCCAATAGCATCATTTTTGGCATAGTCTGATGACTGGGACATACGTTCGCATAGTGTCCAAACTCCTTGCAAATGAAGCATTGTACATTTGAAACCATTTTCTTACCCTTGCAGTCATGTACTTTGTGCCCTTTTCCTCCACACTTAAAACAAACTCCCATTCCTTTCAGGAAATTTCCAGGGTGTTTCTTTCCATAGTTACCACATATGGGAAAATTCTTCTTTTCCCTCTTCCCTTTATCCATTTTTCTCTCTTCCATCCTTTTATTCTCTTGCTTCCCTTCAAAGCCATAGGACTCAGTAAACTCTTTACTTATCTTATCAACACATGATATTATTTCTTCATATGATGATAATACATGGGAGACTATTTCTCTTATCAATTCTAGCTTAAAACCATGAATGATATGATCCTTCCTTCTCTTTGGATCATGTGCATTTCTGGAGTTCTCATTCCTTCTACTGGGCGCCATTTCTATACCATGGCATAAACTAGATCAGTTTATGAATCAAAACACATAATCCCATACTTATAAAACACTTAACATAAATTGAACTATTTATGGATATAATCCATAATCATAAAAATGTTTTCTTTGAGAAAGTATATACTCATAAACCCTTCATAATGATTTGTAAAGAAAATGAGAGTTATTCTAAGCATATCCCCCGGGAGTGTCGTAACCAAGAGTGCAGCAAGACCCGTTGTCGTGCACCAGATCCCGTTCGAGTCTAGCTCAAAGCGGTGTTTTCGGGTTTTACCCCTAGGTACATCTGTGCCAGAGCCGCCTCTACCTGCTCGTATCCAGACATGGATTTATTGCTCGGAAAACTTACAAAATCTCTACAATACCAAAATTCTAGGAAGTTCTTCTATATTAATCCCCAAAGTTCATCTTAGGTCTACGTGCTCTAATCAGAGTTTATCTAAATCTAGCTTCCAAGGTTTGTACTAAACTTCCTCTGATACCAACTGTAACGCCCCGACCCCAGTTACCCAGAGTCGGTGCATTATTACATAACATTGGCATGATCACAAGAAAGATCAAATCTCGAAAGACCGATTGGTTTAGTAGCCTTGGAAACACTAGATATATTCATAAGTTTTACATTACATCATAAAATGAAAAACTACTACAACAACATAATGTTTCCATAGTCCACACTATAATCCCCTCATAATATCCCTGTAGGTCATTCATAATTTACTTCTTCACTTCCTGGGAAAAATAAAACATAGAAAAGGGGTGAGCTCAAATGCCCAGTAAGGATAACAATATAGCGGAAACTTTCATAAATAAGAATAAACATTTAAGGCAATGTATAACTAAAACAAAAGCCTTTTAAACATGAACTTTTAACATAGTATGGCATAAATAAAATTAGATAATGCCATTTACTTATTCACATGGATATTCTACTAATCGAATAATCACATGCAAAATCAATAACCACTTTCATAATGTTGGAATGCATAATGCTAAACTTTAATTACTTTTCAAGGCCTCGTCCCAAGACCTTGGGGCTAACTGTAACCGGAACCCAACCCGGAGTGCCTCTAATAACCGGACACCAACCCGGAGTGCCTCTAATAACCGGACACCAACCCGGAGTGCCTCTAATAACCGGACACCAACCCGGAGTGCCTCTAATAACCGGGCACCAACCCGGAGGGCTTACTTTTACCATTCCCTAACCTGGAGGGCTTACTTTTACCAGTCCCCAACCTGGAGGGCTTACTTTAACCAGTCCCCAACCTGGAACATACTTGTCCAACACATTCATATGAAGTAAAGATTGAAATATAACATAAACATTCTTATTGGAACTAGCATACGAAATGTCAATACTTTCACCATAAACTATGAATGGTATAAAAATAGCACATCCACAGTCAAACATATCACAAAACCTTCAAAACAATATAGAAGTTTTGTATCATAATAAATCAACTTCAAATAATCTTAATACCCATCAAAGGATGTTGACATAGATGAAATCAAAATTCTTTTTAAAGAAATATCTCCTTTTATTTTGAAATCATTTAAGATCCTTATAAAATCAAACATTTTCTTTGAAAATAATCTTATAAGCTTTTAAGGGAAGCTTTGACGATTTTATAACGGCGGAAAATAACCGCACCCGCCGTATAAGTTAAAAAAACATTCTTATCTTAATTCTGTCGAAAAGGTTAAAAAGCACCTTGTTTGGAAAACGACGGAAAGATTCCCTTATAACCTCTTATAAAAAGTCAAACAAGGGTATAAATGACTTTAACCCATATTCTTGTAAATAGTAAAAATGTTTTCAAATACATTTTTAAGAAACATGGATGTGGATGATAAAGATATCCCAGTAGATTATTACGTATAAACAACCTCGGATAATGAAGAGATTGTGAAATAACCCTTACCAGTTTGGTAACTTATGAAACATACAACCCATGAAAGAGGTATCATACAATGAATATGTAAGTACACATAAATTATAGTGTATTACACAAAGAATATAATTATGGGCAGTACATACACCACACAAAAGGTAATGGTGGAAATATGGCATGAATCTCACGGGAATAAGGAGTGAGATGAAAACCCCTTACCACGTTAATCAACTGAGTCGTATGGCCAAAAGTTAATAACCACCAAATTATTTACAGAATAACATGAATATGATAATATATATCAAATTCCAGTACACAATACACCACTTTCAATAATTTAGTGGCGAATAATGGAAATCTCACGGAATTGAATGTGAGATAAGAAAATCCCTTACCTTGTACTTTTCCTTGGTTGGGGTAGGTTAACATCCTGTATAATGGTGAAATAATTGTTATTAAATTATACAAGAATCATATACATTAATATGATATCATATATGTTCTTTTAACATTGCTTTATTAATAATATCTTAGTATTATCGTCGTTTCGGGTGATAATCGATTCGTTCTTCTTAAATGTTTGGTTACGTAAGACATGTTTGTAATGGATAGATTATATCTTATTCATAATCAGAATGATATTAACATTATTTTTAACCCTAAAATGAGAATAAGACTTGAATGGATACGATGGAGGATGGATCTCACCGCGTTCGTGGAGACGGTAGTCCGTACGTACGCACGAACGCTACTTCCATTTAATTTTTATTTTAAAAGAATTGAATCCAAATGATACATAGGTATATTACTATTCCAGTATAATATAATATTTTATATATGTTACTTAAGTTCATTAACACCATCCTTTATACGTTCCATGTGTGGTATGAACGAGTCATATCATTTTAAGGGGGCGGTAGTCCGCACTTCCTCAAATGAAATTATCGTTTGTATATACAACCTGAAAGGAATAATGGTATGAAATAAAATGGAATTACAGAAGCTTATATTTAAAATATATATCATTAATATCATATTTAATTATAGTGCCATCATAATGGCCACCATGAGAGGCGGTAAGATGTATCTGAACAATCATCGTTTCGTGAGGCGTTAGTTTGCCATCCACAGAAACATTATGTTCATCATCCATTAGATGGAGTTGTGTGTATGTGTAGTTTGAATCCTTCTTATAAAAACATCCTAGTATATTGAGGATACTGGTGTTGTTACAAAAGAAAAGAAATAAAAAGAGTTTGGGGGTTGGAGAAGCAAAATAAATGAAAATAATTTAAGAGAAATCGTTACCTTTAATTTAGGTAACTCACTTTGGTTGGAACCAAAGGACTTCTTGAAATGCTTTCTGCCTAAGGGGAAGCTTCAAGGAGGAGGAGAGGGATGTGGGGAGCTTAGTTGGGCAGAGTTTGGACGAGCCAAGTGGCTTGAGAGGTGTGAGGAATGAGTAGAAGTGGTCTCCTTTTATAAGGGAGAAGAGGGGCTCTTTAGGAAAGAGTGAAAGTATTACTTTATAATATAATTATACTCGGTTTATAATGGTCCAAAAATCATTGAGGTCTAAGATAAGATGACTCATATTCTAAATAACATCAACCAATAAGAATTGGACAGGTTTTAGATAATATTTTAATCATTATAATCTTATTTATTTAAATGATTTATTAATGAGGTAAACATTGCATCATTATTGTGTCATTAATAATTTAAATTATTTGATGTCTAAAAATTATAAATAAAATATCATTATGTAGGAAATATTTTTATCTTTCTAATGAATATTTATAATCGAAAATCCAACATGTATAACCCTATGTAGAACTGTTCTTCTAAAAGATGTAAGCTTATGCCATTTTTATTTTTATTTTAACTTTATTAATATAAAGTGTCCCTACCACATACAAGTGGATCCAAGGGGTCCCCAAATTGACCCAAGGATGCTCATGGTCGGGTATGTGTACACCAATAAGGTTAGGACACGTTTTAGGTTAATTTTGTATTATTATAATATTATTTTTTAACCCTTATTTACCGGATTTACCCTTAACCATGGTAAATAAAATATTTACCACAGTAATTATTCAAAATGTCTAAAAATAAAAGTTACCTATTTACACAATTTGGAAATCCTGATTCCAAATATGGAATCCATTTTTCTAAATTCAAAACCCAGAAGTGGCAGAAATTAATTTAAAATTAATTCCCGCTGTCAAAAAAAAATGTGTTTTTAAGAGGTAATAACTATCAAAAGATTGACACTTGTTTATGTTTGGTTTAATTGTAAAATTATGTACAATGACCAACATTATATTAAATGGTAAAAATATATTCTAAATATACTTTAAAACTACTAAAATTCATAATTTATCACTATTAATTATTTTGATTAAAAAAGTTGTTTTTAATTAAAATTTAGTAATTTTCACTATTCATCAAAATATGAAAGTTATCCGAAAAGTACCAAAATTTCACCTTAGGCTGAATTCGATATTCCGAATCCAAAAATGAAGTCCATTTTAAAATATAAAATATATATAATTTCAAAAAATAGGTATTACTATTCATAACGGCTAGTTTGATTGGTTGTGGTGTGTGTTAAAACTCAAGGTTGCGTACAACACACGCTACTGTATTATTCAAAGAAAGTGTACCGTGGAAGCTTGGGATGTTTCATTTTAAATTTTTGATGTCCCCATTTAGTCAAAAAGTTTAAAATAATGTATTTAAAAAGGGTTCACTATTAAAAGTTGATAAAAGTGCAATACTGAAAATGAATTTGTTCTTGTATTATATCTAAGAAACTCATAATATGGATTCTAAAATTATAAGGATTATATAAAGTTTAAAATTTAGATAATACTATTCATAACCTCTTTTGAATGGCTTTTTTTTGTAAGTCATGGTGTGATTGAACTCAGTGTTGCGTGTAGTGAAAGTTATTGAATTATTTTGAAGAAATAACACACTATGAAATCTTGAGGTGTTACATGTTTAATCAAATACATGAGATAAATGTTCTCATTAAATGTGAGATATAAAATAAGTTTTCATTCCATGGGTGTACTCTCATCTGCATATTCTTCAATGCCATGCATGAATAGATATGTCCATCAACTATCTCATATGAGATATTCCATTCCGTTTCATATAATGCAGACAATTATATAATTTATGGTCTCAAATAATAATGGGTTTTATTAATCATGGGATTAGCTCTCTAAATAATTTTATAAACTCTCTTGAGTTTGTCGATGAATTCCTTTTAGATGGAATTTTTACCATGTATATATTTTAAAGTGTTTTGATATAGATATGAGAATAATAAGACTGTGATAAAATGTTATAAAAAATTTGGCACTAGTAGATTAAGAGACAATACAGGGAGTGAACCAGTAAATCTAAGAAATTACATGTGGCCTTAAGTATGTATTTTGGACATGATATACCATGTACCATTAATGACTCACATATATTTATCATATTTGGATAGGAATCCATAATGAATATTCAATTTTCATTGTCGTCGTAAAGAATTATTTTAAAAGGTATTCAAGTGTTTTGAAAATATATTTTTCTCAAGTATGGTTATTTAATATTTTAGGATACCTTTTCAAGGAATTTGTTAATTTTTTAAACCCCTTATTGGGAATTATGTGCTCACCCTATTTATTTTAATTAATGCTACAGGTTTAATTTCCATGCTATGATGAGTTTCTTAAAATGGACGGATTTCGCTAAAGATCTATTGTTTAGGTAATTCAAAAATTTTCATGGTTGTATTGATATATATTTCTAGATTCTATTTATCAAATACATAGACATGTTAAAGATCCAATTATGAAATTAATATGTTGCGTATTTATTCATTTTCATTTTATAAAATAGAAATACATATTATTTTTTATGAACTGAGTCGGGTAGCTTGGGCTCAGGTTGTCATTGTTTGTATCCGAGAAATGTTCTAGATAATTTTTTAACATTAGAACAAAATTAATAATTTTAAATAAGTATTATATGTAAAATTGTTTTCTGTATGTATATGAAGGAATTATGAGGATGAAATTATTTTAACGGGGGATAATGTGACACCCCAATATTTTAAAATAGAACATTTTTATGAATTAAATATTTATTTTGAAGTATTTTGAATAAAGACATTTACGTGACTAAATTATTTTGTTTAACCAAAATATGTTTTTATTTATGATTATAAAATATTACATTTCATGAAATATTATTTCACTAAATAATTTTTTTGAATAAGTTAAAATATATTTTTCATTCTAAAATATGGTTTAATATACAATTTTTGGAATATATTATTTTTTTCCTTAAAAAATATTTTTGATTTAAAATTATAACAAAATATTATTTAATATGGAGTTAATTAATATTTTTATATTAATATATTAATGTGATTTGATTCATTATAGAAACTATGAATAATCATACTATCTTAAATTCTAAAATGAAAATATTTTACATGTATATAATAAAATATAAATTTCTATGATATTTATTTTACCATTTTTTTATAAATATAATATGTAATAATTTTTTAATGATAACGATAATAATACTACAAATAATATGTATAAATAAGGGAAAGACATTTTTTATGAAAACTGTTATTGTTATTTTTAAGATAATATATTTTACAAATATATGAAAATATTTTATGTTTTCATTTAATAAAATTTAAAATTATATATTTATTTATTTATTTATTTTAATACCAAAATACACACTTTTATATATGTTTATAATAAAAAAAATTATATGTATATATATAATTTGCATGTTTTGATTTATATATATATATAATAAAAATGAATATATATATATATATAAGATAAATAATCGATTTTAAAAAAATGTGATTTGAATATGTTTTGAAAAATGTAATACCTTTAATGGTTTAAAAATTAGAATTTATAATGATTTGGTTAAATAAAATAATTATAAAATAATATATTATGATAACATGAAAAAATATTTATAATATAATAACCTATTATAATAGAGTAGAAAATATGTAAAATAAATTGGAAAAGGAAAAACAAAAAAGAAACTCAAAAAAGTATGAAAGGAAAACAAATGTGTATAGAGAATTGAAATTGAAATATTAGGGAACCAATGAACTCAAAACACCGATATTTTCATAAAGGGACCTTTACCGTAGTTGCGTTTTCTTGGAAGGGGAAGTTATTTTTTGGGGATTAACAATAAATTAAATGAAATTGTTGGACACAATTTTATTTGTTTTTTGTTGTTATTTACTACAAGGGGAGGTTAGAGGTGGGAACCACAACCACAAAACCTCCCATGAGAGGATAATGTGATGTGTGGCCTACATGATCCCCTAACCCTTTAACATTCCTTAAACATCCCATTAACGCTCCTTCATAAACTTGAATATAGCTCTCATTTATTATGGTGGATCCTCTCTACCTCCCACCCATTGATTATGCCAACCCATCTAATTAATAACTTCTTTAATTAATTGGCACCTCTCATTTGAATCAATTTGAATTGTAAGGCTACTCTATTAAAATATGGTAGATTTTATAATATTTTCTTGGCAAATATTTCAGTGGAGATACCTCTGGAAAATTAGAAGAATGTGTTCCAATCTTGATGAATAAAACATTTCTTCAATAAAGAATATCTCTGAAGAAGAACATGAAGTCACCAATGACGCTTCTCCTTCGGATGCAACCCAACGTCAATGAAATCGGCATCCTTTTTCGATGATGCCCAACCTTTGTGACGCTTGTCTTCCAAGACTCGTTGATGTGCTTCACTCTTGAATTCAAGGTATGTTGTTTGATATTATTTTAAGTGAATGAAATTATATTCTGTCCATAGTGAATGCTTTTATTTTCTTTGGCCAATTGATATTGCCTATCGCGGAGGGCACATTCCAAACAAACACGACCTGACGTCCCTCCGATGGTTCTTGAATACATTGGCGGAGACAATGAGAGGCAGCGGCCACCGTAGTTGACGACGACCAAAGGTTGAAGCCGTGCGCCGGACCATTAAAGAACCATAGAACAGGGTGTCGCGCGGGGAGAAGAGACTGCAATCCGAAACTAGGACACTCGGCTGAAGGAGAACCAGCCAGCCATTATCGGCTGGACAGGAGGACTGCGGCACCTTGTGGCGCCACGCTGCGGAGGACTGCGGCCTGTGATCCCCAGGCCACTTCGCCGAAAGAACTGGTTGGTTCATCGGCCGGACGGACGGATGGAGCCGCAGTCCCCATGGGCACTACGGGCGGAGGATCCACGGGTCGCTTGCGCATGGAAGACCAGCTGACCAGACAGGAGGCAGTGCCACTTGGCACCGCCATTTCGGAAAACCAGGGGTCATGCCCCCCAGTCCGCTAGGCCAGCTGGCCGAGCCGGGGCTGACCGCAGGCCGGGCCGCGCCCCACCGGACCATGCCCCATCAGGCCGGGCCGACCCCTTAGCCAGGTCTGACCCGCTGAGCCAGGATGGTCCAACCCGCCAGTCCACCGTGCTTGACGGGCCGAACCCATTTCTCTTAAATGAAAATAACATCTTAACTGTGCATCCGATCGAAGAACAGTATGTGGCACTGGGACCCTTACGATAAGCTATCCTTTTGAGATACTCTATGTGAGTTTTGGACTACATTGGAAAATGGACAGGTTTGGAATGAGCGTAATTCCAACCAGGCCCCTGGAACAGAAAAGCCAATAACTCTCAGACACGGTGTTCGATTGACGTGATGTCTGTCGCGTTGGGTTTCTTTTGAAAATATTTAACTTCATTATACATAAACTCCAGTATTTGTGATAGTTAATATAACGAATCCTTGTCTCGAGGAGCAGACCCTCCCAGAATCGAGCGTGCCATGTGCAAGAACCCTAGAGCTGGGTGGAACTGCGACGACTACTGTACAAGAATCCTCTGTGGGTTCGATGATGACGAAAATTGTACTGGAATCCTCCATGGGTTCTTCAACTATGACTATTGTACTTCAATCCTATGTGGGTCTGACATTTTGACTTATGTACTTGTATCCTGAGTGGGTCCGACAAAGTACCTAGTCTAGTATTTTACGTGGGTCTGACAGCTTAGCTAGTCTAGTATCCTACGTGGGTTTGATAGCTTAGATGAATCAATGACTAGATCTGTTCATCTCTAACTCTATACGAAAGATATATACTTTTCTATGCTGAGTCCTGACATTCAATCATTATCATCGATGTGATTGACTTCTTTTTTGTGTGGAATGGGTTGTTCTTGGGCTCGAGAGTTGGAGCCAAACTCGAATTGATGACTTAGGTATATATATGGGAATATACCTAAGTAGAGATGGTTCTTACATTGTGATTGTATCTTTTTTCGGTGGTTTATCCTTTGTGGATTCTGGGAGACCTTCGGGGGTCCCAGGGTCCCTAATGAGTATATAATACTCAACCCTGCACAGGCTATGCCCACATTACTTTGTATTGGATGTAGATGACAGACATCATAGATCGAGGTAGAGTCTTGTAGAACTGGACGATACCAGAAGGTGGACCACTTGGAAAGATGTACACATAGCATACAGATGGACCTGAGGTGCTGAGGAGGCCATCTGTACCCACCATTCATTTGGAATTCTTAGAGGATGACTCAGTAGTTGTTGTTTTACTTTTATTCATTTGTACTAGCTTTTCAGTTGTACATTACTTTACTGTTGGGCTTATATTTCCAGACCATTTCCTATCAGTACATTATTTTGTGTTTAGTATTACTTTGTTCTTACTTATATTGCGTACTCTATTGTGTTTGTTGACTTTTCTAAAGAATATTTCCTTCCCTTTCTATCAGCATTTATGTCATTGGTGCTACTCTCTAGCCCCTGGCCTATGGAAGGTGGTCTTGGGGTAGTCACATTACGGTCCCTGAGGACAGGTCATGACAAATTGGTATCAGAGGAGTCGGTTCTACCGCAGAACTCAGAACCATGATCATTATTTTCTGTGAAGAAATAGTGTTAAGAGTATTGAGTTTGGTATTCAGTCTAGGGACTCCAGTGTTGGTGTGGTTTTCAGTCTAGGGACTTCAGTGCACTAAACCACTGATTGCATTTGTGTTTCCAATGTTTTCTTGGTGATTACATTGTGTCAACTCACCATGTATACTTTTTGACCATGGAGAACCTGTTTCTTTTCAGTATGGCCCCACTAAGGTAGCTAGCTAGGGTTCCGAGTGACGTACGAGATTGTAGCCCACCGAGAGATGAGGCCTCGGTGTGGGGCCCCATCAAAACGGAGGCACCAGCAGTACCACTACAAATTGGGCCACCGATACCACAAGTGTAACACCCCGACCCCAGCTACCCAGAGTCAGTGCACTACTTCGTAACATTGGCATGATCACAAGAAAGATCAAATCTCGAAAGACCGATTGGTTTAGTAGCCTTGGAAACACTAGATATATTCATAAAGTTTTACATTACAATTCAAAGTGAAAAACTACTACAACAACAAAGTCTTCATATCCACACTATTAACCCCTCATAATATCCCTGCAAGTCAATCATAATTTACTTCTTCACTACCTGGGAAAAATAAAACAAAGAAAAGGGGTGAGCTCAAATGCCCAGTAAGGATAACAATATAGCGGAACATTCAAAATAAGCATAAACATTTAAGGCAATGAATTAATAAAACATAATCCTTTTAAACATGAACTTCAACATAGTATGGCAAAAGTAAAATGAAATAATGCCATTTACTTATTCACATGGATATTCTACTAATCGAATAATCACATGCAAAATCAATAACCACTTTCATAATGTTGGAATGCATAATGCCAGACTATCATAACCACATAGCCAAGGCCTCGTGCCAAGACTAAAAATAAGATTTTGTCAAGGCCTTGTGCCAAGAAACTAGTTTGTCTCATGAGACCTACCGATGCATCGAGGAGCTATAGCGGGCTCCACCCGTCACTTGTTAAGTCCAATGCATTCCAATATGAAAAGGTTTAAACATAACATAAACATTCGTATTAAAACTAGCATACGAAATGTCAATAATTTCACCATAAACTATGAATGGTATAAAAATAGCACATCCACAGTCAAACATATCACAAAACCTTCAATACAATATAGAAGTTTTGTATCATAATAAATCAACTTCAAATAAGCGTAAAATTCGTCGAAGGATGTTGACATAGATGAAATCAAAACCCTTTTTAGAGAAATATCTCTTTCTATTTTTGAAATCATTTAAGAGTCATATAAAATAAAACATTTTCTTGAAAATATTCTTTCAATCTTGTAAGGGAAGATTTGACGATTTTATAACGGCAAAAAATAACCGCACCCGCCGTATAAGTTAAAAAAACATTCTTATCTTAATTTTGTCGAAAAGGTTAAAAAGCACCTTGTTTGGAAAACGACGGAAAGATTCCCTTATAAACCTCTTATAAAAAGTCAAACAAGGGTATAAATGACTTTAACCCATATTATTTTAAATATTAAAAATGTTTTGAAATACATTTTGAAGAAACATGGATGTGGATGATAATGAGATCCCAGTAGATTATTACGTATAAACAACCTCGGATAATGAAGAGATTGTGAAATAACCCTTACCAATTTGGTAACTTATGAAACATACAACCCATGAAAGAGGTATCATACAATGAATATGTAAATACACATAAATTAGAGTGTATTACACAAAGAATATAATTATGGGTAGTACATACACCACACAAAAGGTGATGGTGGCAATATGACATGAATCTCACGGGAATAAGTAGTGAGATGAAAACCCCTTACCACGTTAATCAACTGAGTCGTATAGCCAAAATTTAATAACCACCAAATGATTTACAGAATAACATGAATATAAAGAGATTCATGATAATATATATCAAATGGCAGTACACAATACACCACTTTCAATAATTTAGTGGCGAACAATGGAAATCTCACGGAATTGAATGTGAGATAAGAAAATCCCTTACCTTGTACTTTTCCTTGGTTGGGGTAGGTTAACCTCCTGTATAATAGTGAAATAATTGTTACTAAATTATACAAGAATCATATACATTAATATGATATCATGTATGATCTTTTAATATTGATTTGATAATAATATCTTAGTATTATCGTCGTTTCGGGTGTTAACTTACTCATTTTCATTATATGTTTTGTTACATAAGTCATGTTTGTTGTATATTATTCATATCCAGAATGATATAAAGTCCTTAAACATCATTTTTAAATCATTAAATGATAATTATACTTGAATGGATACGATGGAGAATGAATCTCATCGCGTTCATGGAGACGGTAGTCCGTACGTACGCACGAACGCTACTTCCATTTAATTTTTATTTTAAAAGAATCGAATCCAAATGATACATAGGTATATTACTGTTCCAGTATAATATAATATTTTATATATGTTACTTATGTTCATTAACACCATCCTTTGTACGTTCCATGTGTGGTATGAACGAGTCATATCATTTTAAGGGGGCGGTAGTCCGCACTTCCTCAAATGAAATTATCGTATGTATATACAACATGAAACGAATAATGGTATGAAATAAAATGGAATTACAGAAGCTTATATATAAAATATATATCATTAATATCATATTTAATTACAGTTCCATCATAATGGCCACCATGAGAGGCGGTAAGATGTATTTGAACAATCATCGTTTCGTGAGGCGTTAGTTTGCCATCCACAGAAACATTATGTTCATCATCCATTAGATGGAGTTGTGTGTATGTGTAGTTTGAATACTTCTTATAAAAACATCCTAGTATATTGAGGATACTGTTGTTGTTACAAAAGAAAGGAAATAAAAAGATTTTGGGGGTTGGAGAAGCAAAATAAATGAAAATAATTTAAGAGAAATCGTTACCTTTAATTTAGGTAACTCACTTTGGTTGGAACCAAAGGACTTCTTGAAATGCTTTCTGCCTAAGGGTAAGCTTCAAGGAGTAGGAGAGGGATGTGGGGAGCTTAGTTGGGCAGAGTTTGGACGAGCCAAGTGGCTTGAGAGGTGTGAGGAATGAGTAGAAGTGGTCTCCTTTTATAAGGGAGAGGAGGGGCTCTTTAGGAAAGAGTGAAAGTATTACTTTATAATATAATTATATTCGGTTTATAATGGTCCAAAAATCATTGAGGTCGAAGATAAGATGACTAATATTCTAAATAACATCAACCAATAAGAATTGGACAGGTTTTAGATAATATTTTAATCATTATAATATTATTTATTTTGATGATTTATTAATGAGGTAAACATTCAATCATTATTGTGTCATTAATAATTTAACTTATTTGATGTCTAAAAATTATAAATAAAATATCATCATGTAGGAACTCTTTTTATCTTTCTAATGAATATTTATAATCGAAAATCCAACATGTATAACCCTATGTAAAAATTGTTCTTCTAAAAGATGTAAGCTTATGCCATTTTTATTTTTATTTTAACTTTATTAATATAATGTGTCCCTACCACATACAAGTGGCTCCAAGGGGTCCCCAAATTAACCCAAGGATGCCCATGGTCGGGTAGGTGTCCACCAATAAGGTTAGGACACGTTTTAGGGTAATTTTGTATTATTATAATATTATTTTTTAACCCTTATTTACCGGATTTACCCTTTAACCATGGTAAATAAAATATTTACCACAGTAACTATTCAAAATGTCTAAAAATAAAAGTTACCTATTTACACAATTTGAACATCCTGATTTCAAATATGGAATCCATTTTTCTAAATTCAAAACACAGAAATGGCAGAAATTAATTTAAAATTAATTCCCGCTGTCAAAACAAAAAGCGTGTTTTTAAGAGATAATAACTATCAAAAGATTGACACTTGTTTATGTTCGGTTTAATTGTAAAATTATTTCCAATGACCAAAATTATATTAAATGGTAAAAATATATTCTAAATATACTTTAAAACCACTCAAATTCATAATTTATTACTAGTAATTAATTTGATTAAAAAGTTGTTTTTAATTAAAATTTAGTAATTTTCACTATTCATCAAAATATGAAAGTTATCCGAAATGTACCAAAATTTCACCTTAGGCTAAATTCGATATTCCGAATCCAAAAATGAAGTCCATTTTAAAATATAATATATATATAATTTCAAAAAGTAGGTATTACTATTCATAACGGCTAGTTTGATTGGTTACGGTGTGTTAGAACTTGGTGTTGCGTACAACACACGCTAGCGTACCGTGGAAGCTTGGGATGTTTCATTTTAAATTTTTGATGTCCCCATTTAGTCAAAAAGTTTAAAATATAGTATCTAAAAAGGGTTCACTATTAAAATTTGGTAAAAGTGAAATACTCAAAATGAATTTGTTCTTACATTATGTCTAAGAAACTAATAATATGGATTCTAAAATTATAAGGATTATATAAAGTTTAAAATTTAGATAATTCTATTCATAACCTCTTTTGAATGGCTTTTTTTTGTAAGTCATGGTGTGATTGAACTCGGTGTTGCGTGTAGTGCAAGTTATTGAATTATTTTGAAGAAATAACACACTATGAAATCTTGGGGTGTTACATTCTCCCATCCTTCAATAAATTGCGTCCTCGCAATTTGAAATTGTTCTTCGAAAATAAAAGGTTGAAAATAAAAAAATATCTTTGTGGGAAAACCCACATCGGAAATTGGGTTACTAAAATTTATTCTTAATATGAGGAAAAGAGAAATGAAAGGGTCACCACAAAATTATGATCTCGATTAGGAGAACATTGGTGGCAATTAGAGACATATAATTGGAGGAAAAACGTAAATATTTATAGGTAGTGATTGAGGTCATCAATCACAAAAAAGTATAAAATTGAGGTCCTTAAACTCATCAATCTATGATGATTTGAAGTACCATCGGTTCAACAAAATATAGGGTATTGGGATAACACATTTTTGACGTTTCAAAATATCTTAGTTGAAATCCCACATCGAAAAATGAATTAATGAGGCCTCTATTTAAAATAAAGAGTGGAAAGTATGAAGATTACCGAAAATAACACATACTGGGGTTCCATGTAGGAGAATATGGATATGGAGGAGAAATCTAACCATCAATTATCTGATGGAGAGTGGTAGAGAACATGGCTATGAAAAGGCCAACAATCCCAAAGCCATAAATTAGTGATGATTTAAGGTACCATCTAGGGAAACATTTTTGTTCTAAGTTCCTTTTATTAATGTTGAGGAATTTATTTATGAGATTGGCTAAGATCATAAAAAGATATACTTACTTTATAATCAGAGTTTTATCCATTAATAAGTTTCTACCACAAACTCATCTTTCACTCTAAAAGATACTAGAATGTAATTTTTTTATTTATTTATACTATTCGTACAGGGTTCCAAAATAAATGAATTTATAATTCATCTACCAGATCTTTAAAAAAAACAACATTATTTAATCCAGGACATCTCATGGGCCAGTGGTAGGTGATACACCCTTGTCGCCCTTCAGTTGCGGGTTTAGTCTCGCAGCCTTGCCGGACGCGATAGGTTGCCGCCCGACCTCCGGGTTGTCCTTTTATGGCAATCCAAAATAATCCAAACTAGAACTATCCAAAATACTTCTTTCCAAACTCACAGTCCAACATTTATAAGGAAGGTAAACATAATGTAGATCCTTTTTACCCCGTAAAAGCATTTGAATACCTTCATCATGTATTACCATATTCCTTATTGATTACATTCATGCTCCCTTATTCCATATAGAATGGTGGATATACTTCATTAATCCAAAAATGTTTTAAACCCCAACAATGATGGAATATACAAATCATTAATCAGTTCCAAGGTAGTCAAGAATATCCAATATAATTTATCCAAAACAATCACATATTATTCCAAAATCACTACCTCAGTATCAGAATTATATTATGATTTATCATTCTCTCAACCATATATTTTCCAAAAATTTATCCTGCTATTGAGTCACTTTTCTTTGTTCCACACAATCTCAAGTCCTTAATGAAATAGTACTGCAGTACAATCCTTATATACTCCATAATTATTATAACAAGTACATTGTTGATACAACACTCAATTGACATAATCAACATAAGAACTCTAATCATTCCTCTTCATCTGTGGTAGTATCATAACTTGATTATTATCCAATAGCATCATTTGCGGCATAGTCTGATGAATGGGGCATAGGTTCGCGTAGTGTCCAAACTCCTTGCAAATGAAGCATTGTACATTTAAAACCATTTTCTTACCCTTGCAGTCACATACTTTGTGCCCTTTTCCTCCACACTTATAACAAACTCCCATTCCTTTCAGGCAAGTTCCAGGGTGTTTCTTTCCACAGTTACCACATATGGGAAAATTATTCTTTTCCCTCTTCCCTTTATCCATCTTTCTCTTTTCTATCCTTTTCTTCTCTTGCTTCCCTTCAAAGCCATAGGACTCAGTAAAATCTTTACTTGTCTTATCAACACATGATATTATTTCTTCATATGATGATAATACATGGGAGACTATTTCTCTTATAAATTCTAGCTTAAGACCATGAAAGATATGATCCTTCCTTCTATTTGGATCATGTGCATTTCTGGAGTTCTCATTCCTTCTACTGGGCGCCATTTCTAAACAATGGCATAAACTAGATCAGTTTATGAATCAAAATACATAATCCCATACTTATAAAACACTTAACATTAATTGAACTATTTATGGATATAATCCATAATCATAAGAATGTTTTCTTTGAGGAAGTATGTACTCATAATCCCTTCAAAATGATTTGTAAAGAAAATGAGAGTTATCCTAAGCATATCCCACGAGAGTGTCGTAACCAAGAGTGCAGCAAGGCTCGTTTTCGTGCACCAGTTCCCGTTCGAGTCTAGCTCAAAGCGGTGTTTTCGGGTTTTACCCCTAGGTACATCTGTGCCAGAGCCGCCTCTACCTGATCGTATCCAGACAGGGATGTATTGCTTGGAAAACTCACAAAATCTCTACAATACCAAAATTCTAGGAAGTTCTTCTATACTAATCCTCAAAGTTCATCTTAGTTCTACGTGCTCTAATCAGAGTTTATCTAAATCTAGCTTCCAAGGTTTGTACTAAACTTCCTCTGATACCAACTGTAACGCCCCGACCCCAGCTACCCAGAGTCGGTGCCTTACTTCGTAACATTGGCATGATCACAAGAAAGATCAAATCTCGAAAGACCGATTGGTTTAGTAGCCTTGGAAACACTAGATATATTCATAAAGTTTTACATTACAATTCAAAGTGAAAAACTACTACAACAACAAAGTCTTTATATCCAAACTATTAACCCCTGATAATATCCCTGCAAGTCAATCATAATTTACTTCTTCACTACCTGGGAAAAATAAAACATAGAAAAGGGGTGAGCTCAAATGCCCAGTAAGGATAACAATATAGCGGAACATTCAAAATAAGCATAAACATTTAAGGCAATGAATTACTAAAACAAAAGCCTTTTAAACATGAACTTCAACATAGTATGGCAAAAGTAAAATGAAATAATGCCATTTACTTATTCACATGGATATTCTACTAATCGAATAATCACATGCAAAATCAATAACCACTTTCATAATGTTGGAATGCATAATGCCAGACTATCATAACCACATAGCCAAGGCCTCGTGCCAAGACTACAAATAAGATTTTGTCAAGGCCTTGTGCCAAGACACTAGTTTGTCTCATGAGACCTACCGATGCATCGAGGAGCTATAGCGGGCTCCACCCGTCACTTGTTAAGTCCAATGCATTCCCATATGAAAAGGTTTAAACATAACATAAACATTCGTATTAAAACTAGCATACGAAATGTCAATAATTTCACCATAAACTATGAATGGTATAAAAATAGCACATCCACAGTCAAACATATCACAAAACCTTCAATACAATATAGAAGTTTTGTATCATAATAAATCAACTTCAAATAAGGGTAAAATTCGTCGAAGGATGTTGACATAGATGAAATCAAAACACTTTTTAGAGAAATATCTCTTTCTATTTTTGAAATCATTTAAGAGTCATATAAAATAAAACATTTTCTTGAAAATATTCTTTCAAGCTTGTAAGGGAAGCTTTGACGATTTTATAACGGCAAAAAATAACCGCACCCACCATATAAGTTAAAAAACATTCTTATCTTAATTTTGTCGAAAAGGTTAAAAAGCACCTTGTTTGGAAAACGACAGAAAGATTCCCTTATAAACCTCTTATAAAAAGTCAAACAAGGGTATAAATGACTTTAACCCATATTCTTTTAAATATTAAAAATGTTTTGAAATACATTTTGAAGAAACATGGATGTGGATGATAACGAGATCCCAGTAGATTATTAGGTATAAACAACCTCGGATAATGAAGAGATTGTGAAATAACCCTTACCAATTTGGTAACTTATGAAACATACAACCCATGAAAGAGGTATCATACAATGAATATGTAAATACACATAAATTAGAGTGTATTACACAAAGAATATAATTATGGGTAGTACATACACCACACAAAAGGTGATGGTGGCAATATGACATGAATCTCACGGGAATAAGGAGTGAGATGAAATCCCCTTACCACGTTAATCAACTGAGTCGTATAGCCAAAATTTAATAACCACCAAATGATTTACAGAATAACATGAATATAAATAGAGTCATGATAATATATATCAAATGGCAGTACACAATACACCACTTTCAATAATTTAGTGGCGAACAATGGAAATCTCACGGAATTGAATGTGAGATAAGAAAATCCCTTACCTTGTACGTTTCCTTGGTTGGGGTAGGTTAACCTCCTGTATAATAGTGAAATAATTGTTACTAAATTATACAAGAATCATATACATTAATATGATATCATATATGATCTTTTAATATTGATTTGATAATAATATCTTAGTATTATCGCCGTTTCGGGTGTTAACTTACTCATTTTCTTTATATGTTTTGTTACATAAGTCATGTTTGTTGTATCTTATTCATATCCAGAATGATATCAAGTCCTTAAACATCATTTTTAAATCATTAAATGATAATTATACTTGAATGGATACGATGGAGAATGAATCTCATCGCGTTCGTGGAGACGGTAGTCTGTACGTACGCACGAACGCTACTTCCATTTAATTTTTATTTTAAAAGAATTGAATCCAAATGATACATAGGTATATTACTATTCTAGTATAATATAATATTTTATATATGTTACTTAAGTTCATTAACACCATCCTTTATACGTTCCATGTGTGGTATGAACGAGTCATATCATTTTAAGGGGGCGGTAGTCCGCACTTCCTCAAATGAAATTATCGTATGTATATACAACATGAAACGAATAATGGTATGAAATAAAATGGAATTACAGAAGCTTATATATAAAATATATATCATTAATATCATATTTAATTACAGTTCCATCATAATGGCCACCATGAGAGGCGGTAAGATGTATTTGAACAATCATCGTTTCGTGAGGCGTTAGTTTGCCATCCACAGAAACATTATGTTCATCATCCATTAGATGGAGTTGTGTGTATGTGTAGTTTGAATCCTTATTATAACAACATCCTAGTATATTTAGGATACTGGTGTTGTTACAAAAGAAAGGAAATAAAAAGAGTTTGGGGGTTGGAGAAGCAAAATAAATGAAAATAATTTAAGAGAAATCGTTACCTTTAATTTAGGTAACTCACTTTGGATGGAACCAAAGGACTTCTTGAAAAGCTTTCTGCCTAAGGGTAAGCTTAAAGGAGGAGGAGAGGGATGTGGGGAGCTTAGTTGGGCAGAGTTTGGACGAGCCAAGTGGCTTGAGAGGTGTGAGGAATGAGTAGAAGTGGTCTCCTTTTATAAGGGAGAGGAGGGGCTCTTTAGGAAAGAGTGAAAGTATTACTTTATAATATAATTATATTCGGTTTATAATGGTCCAAAAATCATTGAGGTCGAAGATAAGATGACTCATATTCTAAATAACATCAACCAATAAGAATTGGACAGGTTTTAGATAATATTGTAATCATTATAATATTATTTATTTCGATGATTTATTAATGAGGTAAACATTGCATCATTATTGTGTCATTAATAATTTAACTTATTTGATGTCTAAAAATTATAAATAAAATATCATCATGTAGGAACTCGTTTTACCTTTCTAATGAATATTTATAATCGAAAATCCAACATGTATAACCCTATGTAAAAATTGTTCTTCTAAAAGATGTAAGCTTATGCCATTTTTATTTTTATTTTAACTTTATTAATATAATGTGTCCCTACCACATACAAGTGGCTCCAAGGGGTCCCCAAATTGACCCAAGGATGCCCATGGTCGGGTATGTGTCCACCAATAAGGTTAGGACACGTTTTAGGGTAATTTTGTATTATTATAATATTATTTTTTAACCCTTATTTACCGGATTTACCCTTTAACCATGGTAAATAAAATATTTACCACAGTAACTATTCAAAATGTCTAAAAATAAAGGTTACCTATTTACACAATTTGAACATCCTGATTCCAAATATGGAATCCATTTTTCTAAATTCAAAACACAGAAGTGGCAGAAATTAATTTAAAATTAATTCCCGCTGTCAAAACAAAAAGCGTGTTTTTAAGAGATAATAACTATCAGAAGATTGACACTTGTTTATGTTCGGTTTAATTGTAAAATTATGTCCAATGACCAAAATTATATTAAATGGTAAAAATATATTCTAAATATACTTTAAAACCACTCAAATTAATAATTTATCACTAGTAATTAATTTGATTAAAAAAGTTGTTTTTAATTAAAATTTAGTAATTTTCACTATTCATCAAAATATGAAAGTTATCCAAAATGTACCAAAATTCCACCTTAGGCTAAATTCGATATTCCGAATCCAAAAATGAAGTCCATTTAAAAATATAAAATATATATAATTTCAAAAAGTAGGTATTACTATTCATAACGGCTAGTTTGATTGGTTACGGTGTGTTAGAACTTGGTGTTGCGTACAACACACGCTAGCGTACCGTGGAAACTTGGGATGTTTCATTTTAAATTTTTGATGTCCCCATTTAGTCAAAATGTTTAAAATATAGTATCTAAAAAGGGTTCACTATTAAAATTTGGTAAAAGTGAAATACTGAAAATGAATTTGTTCTTACATTATGTCTAAGAAACTCATAATATGGATTCTAAAATTATAAGGATTATATAAAGTTTAAAATTTAGATAATACTATTCATAACCTCTTTTGAATGGCTTTTTTTTTAAGTCATGGTGTGATTGAAATCGGTGTTGCGTGAATTGCAAGTTATTGAATTATTTTGAAGAAATAACACACTATGAAATCTTGGGGTGTTACAACAAGCCCCAGCAGCAGAGAGTGCACACCATTTTAGTGTGTTTCACGAGTTCCAGCAATAGAGGCCGCCCAGGTTCCATGGAGAGACGGACCCACATGCAGCTAAGGATTGGTTGGAGGCTATCATCAATGTTTTCAGATTGGTGGGGACACTAGCATACCTTATGGTGATCCTTTCCATGAGTATCCTACACGCGGTATCATGTAGATGGTGGAGCCTGAAGCTCCAGGTTCATGACGAGGCATCATTAATCTGGACATACTTCGAGTGTCTCTTCCGCTCAGAGTTTTTTCTAGACACCCTTCGCGCGGTGCGCATTCAGGAGTTACTTCATCTGCAGTAGGGCAACATGATAGTAGCTTAGTACTCCGCGAGATTCACCCACCCCTCACGCTACTCCATGGATATGGTTCTGAACCCATTCTCTAGGTACCAAACCATTGATCAGGGACTCAGACATGAGATCTGTGCATCGAAGATTCCTCTCAGCATCCCGACACAGGCAGGGGTGCTAGAGCGAGCCCTTCTAGTGGAGAGATTTCCCACTGAGCAGTCACCAGCGGCAAGACCCACTGCAGGGCGACACCTAGCGGAGTCTTCTGTAGCTGGCAGTATATAGATGACATAGAGGTCCAAGAGGACCCAAAAATCATATGGGCGATCTTTGGATATAGGATTGATTTTGTAGGTCACCTAAAATAGATCCAGCTATATGTCGATAAGGTAGTGCTATGTATGCACTGGGCAGGGTCATATGGATCGAGACTGTCCGACCAGCCATGCGGACGAGCAACTGATAGTAGAGGGACTTCCCAGGCAGAGTAAGAGGTTCGACCGTGGTGGTCTGTTTAGAGTAGGTGGATGAGGCATAGAAGCTAGCTGAGTAGCAGGTGGGGGACGATGTTTTGAGGCCCAACGCCCTCCACCACCGGGAGGTCCACCCCGACCACAAGGAGCTGGAAGACAGAGGCGGGCTCAGCTACAGGCAGTCGAGGCATATGAACATGAAGCACCTGAGATGATTCGAGGTACTATCTCTGTCTACTCCACCCTTGCTGATGTACATATAGATATAAGTGTGATTCAATCTTTTATTACTATTTCCCTTGTTCAAATTTCGAAGATTTCGACGGAGCCGTTGGCTCGATCTTTACGTCTAGAGACTCATACGGGGGTAGACTTGATGATTACGCAGTGGTGCCTTCTGTGTGAGCATACTCTATGAGAAGAGAGATTTGGCTGGGATTTTTATGTATAGGCGTCGAGGCCTTATGACATCATCTTGGGTATGGACTTGTTATCTACCGTCCATGCTCAGATCGACTATATTAGGTGCAAAGTGCTGTGTGTCCGCACGGATGGGATCATTTTCACCTTAACCGATGAGAAGGGATCCTTTTCAGCGTAGGATGGACTTTCACATAGGAGAGGCAACCGATCACATATCAGTATACTAGTCTCATCCTCAGAGCGGTTGATGTGCGGAGTCTGAGTTTTCCTGTAGTTTTGGATCAGTATGGAGACGTTTTTCTTGATAATGTTCTAGGACTACCTCCTTGTAGTGAGGTAGACTTCTACATAGACCTGTACCCCAGGAAAGCACCGATATCTACTCCCGCATATTGGATTTCCTCAACTGAGCTTTATGAGCTATAGGTACAGCTGGAGGACTTACAGGGAAAGGGGTTTATCCGGCCCATTGTTTCACCTTGGGTTTCTCCGATTCTATTTTCCAAGAAGGTGGATGGTAGCTTGGGACATTGTGTTGACTACCGTCGCCTAAATCAGGTGATTGTGAAGAACATGTACCCACTCCTGAGGATTGAAGACCTCTTTGATCATCTCAAGGGAGCACGATGGTTCTTGAAGATATACCTCAGGTCAGTCTATCACCTGTATAGAGTTCGATGCGAAGATGTGCATAAGATGGCCTTTAGGTGTCGGTATGGCCACTACAAGTTATTGGTTATACCCTTAGGTGTAACCAAAATTCTAGAATTGTTCATGAGTCTGATGAACCGGATCTTACAGCCTTACCTCAATCAATTTGTGATAGTCTTCATCGACAACATAATGATTTACTCGACTACTGAGGAGGAACATGCCTACCACATACATCTTGTAATGGATACAATCCGAGAGCACCAGCTTTATGATAAGCTATCGATGTTCATGTTATAGATTCGAGAGGTTCACTTCTTGGGACTCTTCATCTCAATGTATGGGGTAGTAGTGGATCCATCAAAGATCGAGGTAGTGCTTGATTGGGAGGCACCCCAGAGTGTGATGGAGGATTGGAGTTTCATGGGTCTTCCTGGGACTTATTAGAGATCTGTGTCAGACTTCTCTAGAGTTGAAGAACCTCTTTTATCTTTGATAAAGAAGGGGAAACCCTTTGTGTGGTCAGAGAGATGCATGGAGAGCTTTCAAGAGATGAGACAAATATTGAAAAGTACGCCCATCTTGAGGCTATCAGTGGAGGGTGTTGGGTACGTAGTCTTCTTCGACACATCAGGGACTAGACATGGGAGTGTCCTGATGCAGGAGCGAGCAATGATCGTGTATGGTTCACGAATGTTGATACAAAATGAGAATAACTACGCTACCCATAACCTAGAGTTAATAGCATTTGTCTTCTCTTTGAAGATGTGGCAACACTATATGATGGGAGAGCGCTTTACAGTCTACTCTGACCACCAGAGTCTCAAGTATATCTTCTACCAGAAGGATGTAAACCTGAGATAGTGGAGATGTATCGGGTTCTTCCAGGACTATGACATTGAGATAGTCTATACTCCTAGGAAGTGGAACGTTGTAGTAGATTCCCTCAGTAGAAGATCGGTCATTCAGCTACTAGGAGAGGCGACGGAGCAGCTAGCCACATCGCATATATCCTTTGTGGTAGATGGAGCAGCCTTTCTATAGTCTCTCACAGTCACTCCCCCACTTCATTAGTGAGTCAAAGAGGTACAGCATGGGGACACTGACTGCGAGACACAATGTGCTAAGATATCCTCAGGGATGGCACCATATGTATTTTCTAAGGGTGGGAATCACGAAATCCTCTTCAGGGGATTTACCTTGTTACCCATTTCACTACATGATGATGTGTCGAGGTAGTTACACACTTCCCCTCTAGCATTCTATCTAAAAGTGGAAAAGATGTATCCGGACCTCAGATGACAGCACTGGTGGTCGAGTATAAGGAAGGCAGTAGTAGAGTTCATTTCATGATGCCTCACTTGTCAGTAAGTGAAGGCAGAGCACCAGGTACCAGCAGGCTTGGTACAACCCTTAGAGGATCCGGAGTGGAATTGTGATGGAATATCCATGGATTTCATGATGGGGCATCCACATTCATCTAGAGGACACAACTCTATCTGGGTGATTGTCGACCGACTCACCATGTCGTCCCACATCCTATCGATTAGAGATCAGGGCTCCGTAGAGATCTTTGGACGGATCTACATTCAAAAGAGTGTATGGCTTCATGGTATTCCATCAACTTTCATCTCCGACTGAGATGCTCCTTTCACATCCTGGCATTGGAGGGGGTTAAAGAAGGCTTTTGCGATGTAACTTCACTTGAGCACTGCCTTCCATCATCAGACGAATGGCCATAATGAGGGGACCATTCAGACTCTTGAAGATATTCTTTGTGCATATGTTCTCAACTTTGGTCGCAACTGGGAGGATCACTTACCCTTGGAGGTGTTTCCATACAAAAACAACTACCACTCTACTATCGTGATGGCCCCTTATGAGTCATTGTATGGCCAACCTTGTAGGTCACCTCTGTGATGTACTGTACCTGGGGAGTCAGCACTTGTAGGACCAGAGATGGTTCCAGCAATGACAGGGAAGGTGAAGATCATTTAGGAGTGGATGAATACTGCATAGAGTAGACAAAAGTCTTATACTGATAGGAGGTGGAGACCACTAGAGTTCAAGGATGCAGACCATGTCTCCTTATAGGTCACACCTCGACGAGGTATACGGAGATTTGGCCGAGGCGATAAGTTGTCTCCTCGATTCATCAGACCTTTCTAGGTCCTCGGCAAAGTAGTAGAGGTGGCTTACCATCTGGCCCTTCCACCTTAGTTGCATTGGGTGCATGACGTCTTCCACATATCTCAGCTGAGGAGATACATGCATGACCCGACCCACATCATCGATCACTGGCAGCTGGACATAGATGATGGGGAAACATTCATGTAGGTCCCGGTTGAGATAGAGGATTGGCAGGAGTGGGTCCTATATGGACAGTCAATTCCACTGGTGCGCGTTCGCTGGTAGCACGAGAACTTCGAAGAGAGCACATGGAAGCGAGAGGCTCAAGTGCATGCAAAGTACCATCATTTTCTTCCCCAGTGTGTGTTTTATCATTACGGGGACTTAAATCCTTGATTAAGGGTAATATATTGAACCGGAAATTTCAAGGAATTTTTTTTCCAAAATACTTTGGAATTTTACGAGTCTGTGGTTTCTGACGGCACCTAATTCTAAGGACCAGTATGCCCGGAATCAATTCATGAAGTTTTTTTCAGGAACGTTTGGTAAACATATGTGCGGGTTTTTTTACCTTTTGAATCGGTGCTCAGAATTTTAATCTGAGGGCACTAATGAGCTCGCAATACTGATATTCGCATAATGGGACCTTTTCTGCAATTTGTTTTTCTCGGGAGGAGAAGTTATTTTTTGGGGATTTATAATAAATTAAATAATATTTTTGGACACAATATTATTTATTTTTGGTGGTTATTTCCTACAAGTTAATGTTATAGGTGTGGCCCACAACAACATAACCTCCCATGATAAGATAATGTGAGCTGGGGCCCACAGAAGCCACTAACCCTTTAACTTTCCTTAGACTCCCCATTAACTCCCCTTCATTAAATTAGATAAAACCACTCATTTATTATGGTGTAGCCTATCCACCTACCACACATTTATTATTCCAACCCATCTAATTAATAACATCATTAATTAATTGGCACCTCTCATTTGAATCAATTTGAATTGCATGGCTACTCTATTAAAATTGGGTAGCATTTATAATATTTTTGTGGAAGATATCTCGATGGAGTATCCTCTGGAGAATTAGAAAAAGGTGTTCTACTCTCGACGAAGAACACCATTCATCATCAAAGAATATCTCCAACGAAGAATGCAAATTCACTAACGACGCTTCTCCTTCGGACAAAATCGGACGTCAACGAAATCAGCATCCTTTTTCTGCAACACCCGCCCTCCGTGACTCGTTGACGTGCTCCACTCATGAAATCAGGGTAGGGGTTTTGTATAATTTAATTTGAATGAAATTATATTTCATTCTTGGTGAATGATTGTATTATCTTTGGCCAATTGATATCACCTAATGCAAAGGGCGCGAGACAAACAAACACAACATGACGACCCTCCGATAGTTATTGAATATTTTGGCAGAGGCAACGGTAGGCGGTGGAAACCGGAGTTGACTGATGTGAAGGTGGCGGCCATGTGCCAGCCCGTTAAAGAACCGCGACACTGGGTTCTACAGGGGTGGAAGAGACCGCATCCCGCAAACGGTCTACTTTATTGAAGGATAACAGGTCGGTTGTAGCCGGCCTGACAGGAGGATCGCAACGCATTATGGCGTCGTGCTATGGAGGACCGCGACCAGTGCTCCACGAGCCGCCTTAGCGGATGAACCGGATAGATCTTCGTCCAGCGAGAAGGAAGGAGCTGCGGCGCTGATGGCCACTTCGGGCGGAGGATCCGCGACCCACTCGTGCCAGGAAGACTAGCTGACATCGGCCGACCGGATAGAAGAAAGGCTCTGCTCGGCACCGCCGATTCAGAAAACTGGGGGTCGTGCCAACTGGGCTGGGTCACGCCTACCAGGATGGGCCTGCCCCGCTGGGTCGGGCCTCCCCTTAGCCAGGTCTGACCTGCCGAGCTAGTACAGACTGACCTGCCAACCAACCGTGGATAACGGGCCGTGCCTGTTTCTCTTAAATGTGAATAACATCTTGACTGTGCGTCCGATCGACGCACCGTCTAGGGAACTGGGAACCTTACGATGAAGCGGTCATTTTGCGATAATCTATGTGTGTTTTGGACAACATTGGAAATTGAATAGGTTTGTAATGAGCGTAACTCCAACTGGACACCTGGAAATGAAAAATCAAGATCTCTCAGATCGGGATTCTGATTGACATGTTTTCCATCACGTTGAGTTTCTTTTTACGAGACAGAACTTTGGGATACATCAACTCTGGACTTCTTGATAGTTGAAGTATTGAAGCCTTGGTTCAAGGAGCAGAACCTCTTCAAATAGAGCGTGTTGGGTGTAGGAACTCTAGATCTGGATGTGACTGCGACGACTAACGTACTGGAATCCTCCGTGGGTTCGATGACGATGACAACTATACTGGAATCACCCATCGATTCGACAACGATGACTACTGTACTTGTTTCCTAAGTGAGTGTAATATTTTTACTTCTATACTTGTATCCTGAGTGGGTCTGATAGAGTATATGGTCTAGTATCCTACATGTGTCTGAAAGCTTAGCTGGTCTAGTATCCTATGCTGGTATGACAACATAGATGAATCAGTGACTACATCTGATCATCTCTATCGCTATACGAAAGATATATATCTGTGTGACCTGATTCCTGACATTCAATCATTATCATCAATGTGATTTACATCTTTCATGTTTGTACGGAGTTGTGTTTGGGCTTGAGAGTTGGTTCCAAATTGTAATTGACGACTTAGGTATTTGTATGAGCATATACCTAAGTAGAGTTGGTTGATACTTCATGATTGTATCTTTCTTCTGTGGTTTATCCATCGTGGAGTCTAGGAGACCTTTGGGTTCTCGGGGTCCCTACTGAGTGGCGTATTCTCAACCCTGTATGGGATATTCCCGCACTTCATTGTGTTGGATGCAAACGACATACATCACTAATGGGGGTAGAGTCTTGTAGAGCTGGATGGTACCCATAGGTGGACCACTTGGCGAGACGTCCATAGAGTAGACGGACAGACCCGAGGATTTGAGGAGACCATCTCTACCCACCCATCAGGTGGGATTCCCGAAGGACGACTCAGTAGTTTCTTGTTTTACCTTACTACAGTTGTACTTGATTTTCAGTTGTACTTTAATTTACTGTCGGGATTATATTTTCAGCCCCTTTCCTTTCAGCACTTTCTTTGGTATTCATTAATAACTTTTGCTAACTTCTGTTTCATACTCTTTTGTGTTTGATTACTTTTCAAAAGAAAATGCCTTCCCTTTCTATCAGTATTTACCCCTTTGGTGCTATTCGCCAGCCCCTGGCCTTTGGAAGGTGGGATTTGGGTAGTCATGGCATGGGCCCCGAGGACGGGTCGTGAAACCTACCATTTCATTTCTTTATAAATTTTGAAGAACTCATCTTTTTTGGATAGTGGACACTACCAAAGCCACTAATTTTGTCCAGAATTTTAGGTGAGTTTCATATTCATATTCCAATTTGGTGTCCAAAAAAATAAGTAAGGGAATTATTTTCAACTTCTTTTAAAAAGATATTATTATTTTAATTGGTTTTGTGTGTGTATATATATATATATATGAAAATTCATATCTTATTAATTCAATTTCAAAATATGATTAATTTCCATGATTTGAAAAATCTAATTATAAAATATTATATTTGTATGGGATTGATTTTGGTTTATCGAGTTACGATTTTTATAGAAAGATTTACATTTATATGTGTATATACGTGAGTATATACACATATATAGCTTAATATTTTTTATATACATATATATTCATTTAATAATATAAAACTAAAGTATTTTCAGTCTTTCTAATTTATTTATATGTCATTAATAGTGTTTTGCATCCTCTAAACTTATGTTATAGGATTTATGTTTGTTTAAATTCCTATAATCTTATAGTTTGATCAAATTCAAGAGATAAATCATATTATTTTATGTGAAGGATTGAAATGAGTTATCATTTCCTTATGTATTCATACATTCATCTTTTTTCAAGACATTCGTGAATAGTTTTGGCCATCGTCTAGCTCATATGAAACATTACCGGCACTTCCAGATCATGTACACACTTATTTGATTTATGGATTCAAATAACAGTGGGTTTTTTTCCACAAGGGATTATCTCATGAAATTAAGATAGAAACACTCATGATTATATCTATTACTCCCTTTTTGATGTAATTTTTACAATGAATTTATTTTGAAAATTTTTTGGGATAGATATGAGAAATATAGAACCTTGAGAAAATGTTTTCGAAAATTTGGCTATGGTAGATTAAGAGTTGTTACTGGGAGTGAATATGTACATATAAGAAACGACTGGTGGCTTTTGGTGTGGATTTTGTATAAGGTCTTCCATGTACCATTAATGTCCCACATAAAATTATTATTTTTGGTGAGGAATTTCTATTGAATTAAAGGTTATCATTGTTGTAGTAAAGAATGGTTTTTTAATTTTATTCATGTTTTCTTGAAAATATGTTTTTCTCAAGAATGTTTATTAACATTTTTAGGAAATTATTTAAAGTAATTTTTAATTATTTTTAAACCCCTTACTAGTCTTTTTGTGCTAACACACTACATTGTAAATACTCCTACAAATTTAACAACCATGCTACGATGAATATCTAAAATTGAAGGAGTCTGCTAAAGATTTTTTGTTTAGTGAATTCAAAATTTTTCTAGGTTTTATTGATATGTTTTTCTAGATTATAATTATTCAAAACCTAGATGATTAAAATTTCATGAAATGAAGCTCAAATGTAATGTATTTAATTATTTTCTCTATATAACAATGAAATACACAACATTTTATAATAATGGAGTCTGGTAGCTTGGGGTCGGGTTGTTATAGTTCATGTTCAAGCTCCAGCTTTGAAACCTCAGAGGATTGTTCTACGTATTAGTTCCCAAAAGTCCCTTCCCTATAATCCACCATCATTTAAAAGATAAAATGGTCTTCATGATTCTAAATAATATTTGGATATAATTTAGCATTTATTTGGGTTCTTGGAGTCACCTTATCAAATCATGGTGAAGTGTGGAACATTCTTTTCAGAAGGACAATGTAGAGAAGGTTGGATTAAATAGTGATGATAAATAAGAATAAGGTATTATAGTGGAATGAAATCATGGTGCATTTTACTAACTAGTTCTTTCTAGATTTAATGTTTTTGGACAAGGCCATAGAGTTTTTTCAATCTTGAGGAGAATAAAAACATTATTAGAGTATTTTAAAAATATTTTCATAAGATTTTATATTATTCAGTTAAGATAGTATCGAATGAGAAGATGCAGGCTTGATGGTTTGAGTTTTGTATTCGAATAGATATTAATTATCAGGTATTTTTATAACGATACAATCTAACGATAATGATATGGATAGAGATTTGATGGTTGAAATGGATTTGGAAAGCAGGTTAGGGTGGTTGGGAGTCCCTTTTTCTCTGAGTGGTATTTTGAATTCCACTAATAGAAATAGGAAACATGATGATTCATATGGTGGTTCTTGATGGATATGTCATTCAAAACCTCAAAAAGTTCCTATTAGTGGTGCATTTATTTGTAACCAATGTGGAAATATAGGGAATTCAAAGTGGTTGTGCACATATTAAACCAAAGTATCTGGTTACTATGGATTCTCAGGTCATTTATAGATGTCCATAAATTTTTATTCAACTCCTAGAATTGTAAATGGATTATCATCACCTACCAAATTTATGCTTTAATCATATGAATCAAGGACCAAGTAGTTACTTCCATGGTTTCAAGAATGATTCTTCTCTATGTAGTTGAAGACTCTCCAGAGGAAGCTGATATGGGTCTATCGACAATGAGAGGTACCATTACTCATGAATTATCATTATTGTCTATATTATTTAATACTAATTCATATAATTCATTTATATCAATTTAATTGTTATTATTCAAAATATTCATAAAAATCTTTTGTGTTTTGTTATATATATTACTATCCTTTTTGTATGAATAGAGTGTAGAGTCTCTATAGTCCTGGTTGTATTTTTTGGATATCATATGTTGAGAATTCTTAGAGTTTCTTTGTTTTGGGCATTAAAATGATTGAAATCATATTCGATATGGACTAGAACAACTCCATTAATTCCCATATTTATTATTATATGTTATGGGTTACTTTTACTGCACTAGATGAGTTTTTCAGAATCATTCAAAGAGAATGGGACCTAATTTCATATAGAGTCAGACCATCATATCATATGTTGTGGAAGGTGGTATATTTGTTCACTTTTTCTCTGGGGTGATAATTTTTGGGTGGTGATCTCCATCCCATTTTCTTCAAGTTTCCCAGTATTCAACCATCATACTTATCTGGTATGCCATATGTTTGGGAGGTAAGTTCTTCTATATTCATTGTGACAAATACAACCCTCTAAAAACATGGAAAAAGTTGAAATGAATTATTTTAAGACATAGTTGAATGATATTAAAAAAATGGATTTATCTGAAAAAAATGTTCACACTGGGAAGTGAATATTCACTTTTCTAGGATGGATGATGTTTTACTATTCCTCTCTATTTATTATTAAAATATTATTCAAGTAATGGGAATGAATAAGTATATGTTTCCAAGGATAAATTATTTTTTTCATTTTTTAGAGGGTATACGTGGTTCTCAAATATTTATCATTGTCTAGCTACCATCACTATGGATAATATAATACACCATTTAGATGTCCTATAGTCAGAGTCGATACAACCGTTATTATAACCTTGTTATTCCATTTTCAATATCCAATGCTCCTTGAATCTTTATAGATATAATGAACATGATTTCACATGAATATATTGATACATTAACAGTATTTCTTGTGGATTACATACTCATTTACTCTATTTATTAGTAATATCATGTGAATAATCTGAGATTAGTTCTGGAGTTGTTGAGAAATTACCTTCTTTTTTATAAGCTTTTGAAAAGTGATTTTCTGATATAGAAGGTATCATTAAAGAGAAACACGGTGTCTGAATAGGGTATATCATATTCACCTAAGATGTTTAAGGAATTTATGATGTGGGAGAATCCATGAAACGACATCCTCATTCATAGTTTCTAGGATTTATTTGTTTATTATTGATGGTTTGAAAAAGACTTCTAAATGTTAGATTCCTTGTTGACTAGTCTAACAATGAATAGAATAATGTTTTATTTGGATAATAAATTCCATATTTATTTTATTGAGATTAAAATATTTGTAATATTATACTATTGTGGTCTCTTATAGTGTCCAGATTGGGCTACGTGGTCTTCTTTGATGCATCTAGTTTTGGTTTGGGTTTCCTTCTTATGCAGGTTCATCAGGTCATTAGTTATGGATCTAGTCTGCTTTGGCCTAAATGGAAGAATTATACAACCATGGATATATAATTCCCTACTACATTCCACACACATAAGATATGGTCACATAAAATATGCAGGGAAATGTGTTCCATGTTTTCATACAACTTGATCCTCAGTGGTATATCCTCAAAAAATGATATGAATTCGAATCAGAGTAATTGGTTGGATTATATAAAATCATTATATTTAAACATCGCATATACCTCGGGGAAATGTAATGTTGTTTTAGATGTATTGATCATGAAACTTCAAACACATGTAGTGAAAGAATCATCAGAGTAGTGGAAAATCATGGCACTATATGAACAGTTTCAAGTAGGAGCTCAGGAATTAGGGGATGTGGTTTCCTTTAAAATTATTTCATTAACATTCACACTACTCAAGTTGATTGTTCCTAAACAATATCATGATAATTATATTCATTAGAATAGTGATTCTCATTATGGTGTGATACTTTTACAAACTATTCACTCTCTATTAAGAGAATTTTATGGTTACAGATTTAGTTCTATGTTACGTTGGGAGTTTGGAATGATGTGATGGTGTATTTCCATTCCTCTTAATGGTAATTTCACTCAGGAACCAAAAATATGTTCAATAACATGTATAGAGATTAATAGAGGCTAGGTAAAAGATTGAGAGATGCTGATTTGTCAATCTTTATTACAAATGAAAATAGTTCAATGCCGAGCACCCGAAATCATTGGGTTTCTTAATCCACTTTTAGTTTTAACATGGAAGTGGGATGATATAACTATGCATATTTCGGTAGGGTTTTCATGTATCCGGAGAAATGAAAATTTGGTATGGGTTTTGATTGACCATATTGCCAAATTGAATCATATAATACTCATTCGTGTTAAAGAAATGGTTGAGGAGTTGAAAATTCTCTATGTGATAGAGATTATACATTTTCATGGAGTTTTGTCAGCTAAAGTTTCTAATAGAGATCTACAGTTCACATTTCACTATTAGAGAGTCCTTCAAGAGGTAGTAGGATCTCAGGTCCATTTGTGTATAACATACCATCTATAGTTAGATCACTATTAAAAATGAGCTACATATATTCTTGAAGATATTATCCACACTTAGTTTTTATACATTGTTAATGCATGGGTTGATAACTTTGGACTGGTAGAGTTCTCTTTAAATGATATTTACCAGTTCCTGATCAGAATTGATCATTTTTAGTCCTTGTATATATGGGAGGAAAATACACTTTTTGTTATAGTCAGAGATTGGTGAATGTTCCAAGGTTGTAATGAATTTGGTTTAGGTGATGACAATAATGAGTCAGTTAAATCATTAGATATTGATGATGTCAAAGAGTGGGTATAAGACTTATCGAGATCTTCATCAAAGACCATTTTAATTCTAATAAGATAACAATTTATTCTTCAATGTTTCGCCTTTGATGGATCATATATGGAATCTTAATCGAGGGAATCTTTATAATCATTTGGTGGTATCTTTTATGTTATTGAGAAGGTGTGGAATGTGGCTTATCAGTTAGCACTTACACCATATATGACATTATTACATAATGTTTTCCATGTATCCATGCTACAAATGTATCTATATGATTCATCACATGGTCTGGAAAGGAGTTATATTGAGGATAAACCAAATTTATCCATGATTAAGGGCTAGATAGGATAGTTGATTCTGAAACCATCCTATATTGTGAGAGGATGATACCTTTTATTCAAGTGAAATGGAAGCATAGTTCTGGTAATGATTTGAAATGGGAGAGGGATGCACCAATGAGAGATCCGGTGCATTGTATTTTTGTCATGGAAGATTTTGATTAGCCTTTCGGGGGATAGAATTCTTATATGATTGGAAGGTTTTAACAACATGTTAATATTTTTCATATTATTCCTAAACAAGAAATTTATACTTTTTTTGTAGGGTATAATTTGTGGTTGTTTCAGGTGAAATATTTAATTATTTGTATCTTTCTATACTACTATAATATTGTCACAGAATTTTCCCAAATATTGTGCAATATTAGTAGAATCCATGAAAAACTACTTAATGGGGGATATCAAAGCTAGAACACTGATTGAAAATTTGGGTTCCACCATGTAGAAACCATTCACCTTGAAAAAATGGGGCACATAACTGGGGAACACAATTTGGTATAACCACGTGGCCCTTCTTATCCAACCATCCATATAGATTTTCATTATTCATAAATTAATGTTAAAACACTTGATAACTCTAGTTAGGTTACCTGATTGTCCTGTATGACCCGAAATAGATTTCCAATTGCAAAGTTCTCACAATAGAAACATTTGGACCCATAGAACCATCACAGAAGAGGATCAATGATTTTAAAAATATTGTTCAATCCTCTCTTGGTTAGTTTACTATTTAATTTTTCATTCTCCCTCGATCTCTCTATCATCTCTTCCATAGGGATTAGTGGATATACATGTTGTGGGAAGATATAATAACCTTTGTTTTGGATCTTTATCTTAGGTTTTATTCTTGGATCCATGTATCCATCATTTTTCATTGGATAACTCCATTTAGATTTTTTTGTGATAGATTTATTGATCATAATGTAGGTGCTTCCTTTATGATGCCTGATTTTAATTAACCCTAAATTTCATGATTTAAATTTGCTTGTTTGATATAAATGAAATTTCGCGATTCATACCAAATTTCCAACAATCGGTTTTTTGTAAAAAATTCCATTGAATTGGTAAAATCAGTAATCTAAATTATATTGTGTCATGAAATTGAAAAAAAACCAATTCAGTTGAGTTGGGGTGTAATTGTGAAATTGATAGATTATGTTGGAATTTAAATTGTTGAATTTAAATGTGTTAAATCGATGGAAAGTTTTTTAAATTTACATTTTGGAATTTAAATTTTGTTATTCTATTATTAAATAGAATTTTGAATGGATTTGAAATTTTTATTTTTGATAAATGGATTATAATGGTATGAATGATACATTTTGGTTTTATATTATAAAAATTCATTTTCTTTTTAAACCCCCATTTAGGGTTTTAAATGGAAAATTAGTATATTTGATATAGATAGTTGGATGAATTTTATTTTTTAGATGTGAAAAAATAAATTCCCTGTCATTGTTTTTTAACAAGTGATCATGAAATACTTAGTTATTTAGTGATATTAGGAGTATATAACTCTATTATTAAAATTTTTCCAATAAAAAATGGAGCACATCTCATTCCAGATTGGAGGGTGATGATGTTAAAATAAATTTACTAATGGGGAATGTATATATATATATATATATTTGTTATTAATTTAGTATGGGGAGTCCATTATCCATGTACTATCATAAATTTTGAGAATATGACCTTATAGAACTATTGGATTCATATGAAATGATTATATTCCAATGTTTTAAACTATTATACAAGTCTTTTGAATTTATATATATATTTTTTATATAAAAAATTATTCCGTTTGTTTTATAAAAATTACATAAATAGTAATATGAAGCATTTATTTAAAGTACTTCCATAACATTAAATGTATGTATGATTTTAAACTATTCGTTTGAATGTGAAAGTCATTTTATTTGAAATTTAATGTTATTTATTTGGTTAATTAAACATTCCATCTATTATGGAATGCTGGGTGAGAACCTACAGACCTTTTAGCTCATGACCTAATTGTGCATTTGGGTGTTTTTAGATTATATCTGATGAGGTTTGGGAAGGATAATAGAACCACATGGACGTGGTTCTAGATATAGATATTCTAGATTGGAGTGTTTTTTTCTTGGGGACATGGGTTGTACTTTTATATTCTTTTACTTTTCCATATTACCATGAGTTTATTTAGTTGTTTGACTTATAGTACACATCTTCCTATAAAATTTCTATAATGCCGAGACCCTAGAAGCCTAGAGTCATTGTAATTTTTTTAACACATTGGAATTAATATATAGAAAAAATTATTAAGAATTAGTCAATTTAAAAGTATTGGAAAATAGATTATATTAAAGAACATTACATTACAATTGAATACATAAAATAAATCATCAATAATCATTTGAAAACATCATTATTATTCTTGGTTAACCTTAAATATAAATCATAATACATATCCTTTAATTGAGGGAAAATAAAACATAAGAAATGGGTTATATTACATATTTAGTACGGGTAAACAATATTACTGTAAATATAAATGGAAAACGTAAACATTTAAGGCAAGATATAAAATTAAAATTCTATACATTGGAAGATAATCTCCTACATAATATTAAAATAATAAATCCAATAGTTACAAGTAATCATTCGCCTGGATATTTCAATATTCGAATAATAAAATTTAATATCATTATCTGTTATCATAATAAGGGAATGTATAATGTTTGACATCATAACCACACCATCAAGGCCTTGTTCTAGGACCATACAAAGCCATATAATTATGGCCCGGTGCCAAGGAAGTAGTTTTTCTAATGTGGCATACTGATGGATCAAGGGTCTATAGCGGGCTCTGCCTGTAACATACTAAGTCCAATGCATTATTCATATAAAAGGTGTGGATCATAAGTTAAAAATTTATATTAAAATTAAAACACCAAATGTTGATACTTCAACTATAAACCATAAATGGTATAAAAAATAGTACATCCACAGTCCGAAATATCATATAACATTCAATATAATATGGATGATTGTTTCATAATTAGTCAACATCAATTAATCATAAAATAAATAAAGGGATGTTGAAATATAATATTGTAATCTAATAAAATTAGTAAAAAAATTATTGATATATATATATTTACTTTAAAATCATTTAAAAGCTTCAAAATTATTAAATAAAACATTTATTCTTAAGATAACCTTGTAATATTGTAATGGAAGCATCAAAATGGAATAGTGTCTTAATGGCAGAAAATATCATCTTTCATCGTATATGTTAAAAAAACATTCCTTATTTTTTCAGAAAAGGTCATAATGTACCTCCTTGATAAAATGACAGAAATATTCCCTTCAAAACATTTAATTAAAATTCAAACATGGGAAAAAGACATCAAAGATTATCGATAATATTTTGAAATAAATTTAGAGAAAAAAGGTTACAGATGATAAAAATGTCCATATAGATACTTACATATTTACATACTCAAATAATAACAAGATTGTGAAATAAATCATTACCTTATATACGATTCCTTATGGATTTTTCTAAATATTTTATTTTCAGGTATCTCCTTTTGATTTTCAGAAAAGGGTTCCTTAGATTTTATTTTTTCCATTGTTTTTCACCAAGAATGTAATGAGGGAAGATGAGAGGATAACTGAGTAGATTTTTGTAGATACAAAGGGAATTAATTATGCGAATAAAAGATAAGGATATATTCCCATTTATAAGATAGTGGAGGGTACTTTGGGAAACTCTCAAAATATTAAACAATAGTAAGAAAATTCTAGATACAAATAATTAAAAATAGACCATAAAATAAATTTAGAATACATCTTCGGCCATATTCAATCCCCTGGTGATTATTTATGAATATTTTTATTCTAATCAACTTAATAATGAATAATATATAATTATTTCAAATTTTAAAACTATAAATTTAATTTGACATACTATACATTAAGAAATAATGGGAATTAGAATATAACTATATCAAACATCTATAATATTTCTTATTGATTATTATTTTTTTATATAAATCAACTAATTCAATATATAATAAAAATAAGATTATTAAAATAATTTATTCTATTTCTATGTTTATTGAATAAATATAGTTTTAGAATAGAAAAAACGTTTAAGGTAATTATATAACTTATAAAAAATAAAAATACATTTATTTAAGGAAACATATTTATTTTATTTGAATATACCCATTTTGATTCATTCATAGCTTAATTTTGTTCCTATGTTGACACATAAAATATATTAAAATACCAGATATAGATATTTTGTAATAATCGTTGATTTAGACAATATATAATTTATTTTTATGAAGAATATTTCCTATAAACAACCAAAATATATCTTAATAATATAATGATAGAATATTATTCATCCAGTAATTTTCATATTTGATTTGTTTTTATATTAAACCATATAATTTTTATTTACCATTAATTAATAATTTTAATTTTAATTTGGGAAATAATAATTCAAAAATTAAAAGGTTATAATTTTTTTATTTATATAGTGTCATCTATTTATAAATTTACATTTTATGAATGTTTTGACCATATAATAAATGTTTTAAATTTTTATATATTTTTGGTATTTTTAAATAATTTATTAAATTATTATTTTTATAAAAAAATATGAGTGTCAATTTTGACACTATTCATAACATTGACTTTAATTAATATCATAACATAAGAAAAATTTAGTCAATTTTTTTAATATACTCTAAACATGTCATAGTAACCTTTATAATTCATGTTGAAGATTAATTTATTAAAATTAAATTTATTTTAATATTTTCAATATAATTTATTTGGTATTTCTATTAATAAAATAATTTCTACGTCACTAATGTTTCATTATTTATGGAAATTATTTAGTCACAAAATTAATAAATAATTTAATATAATATAGGTAATTATATTATATTTCTGGGTAATATTTATAATTTTTGATATCTCATTGTTATCCCTATATTAAAATTATTATACATATATAAAATGAGAGTGTGACTTTTGGTTACATTCAATGATTTTGAAATTATTCATGTCAGATTACTAGAAAGGTGTCTATTAAATGTATCTATTAAAACCTTACGTGATAAATATATAATGTACTTTTCCAATTGGATATTTACAGGGGTTAGGTTGATTTTAAGTATTATTTTTACCTTTAATTACCCAATTAACCCCGGTAAATAAATAATTTATAAAATTTATAATTCATAATGTCAAAGAAACAAAAGAAACAAATTTTCAATATTTGTAACCACCAATTACAAATATATATTCCATTTTTCAAAATCCAACATATATATTATTCATTAATTAAAATAAACATAATCCCATTTATGGAATGAGAAAACATTTTTTTAAAAAAGAAAAAACCATCAAAAGATTGACTTGTTTTGGAATCCATATTTAATGTGAAAATTTTTTCAATGACCTAAATTATATTAAATGGTAAAAACATAATATAAATATTTTTTAGAACCAATAAAATGTTTAATTTATCCCTATAAATTTATTCTATGAAAATAATTGTTTTCAATTAAAATTTAGAATTTTCAGTATTAATCCAAACACTAAACTAATCTAGAAAACATAAAAAAATTAAACCAATATAAATTATAATATTTAAATTTCAAATAATAATACTATTTTGAAAAATTTAACATAAAAATATTTCTAAAACTAAATATAAAATTGAATCACCATCAAATGGCTGCAAAACTATATTTTTAAAAATTTAATCATCTAGTTAAAAAATTCAATTAGTTTTAATATCATGTCTAAAAAACATTAGATTAATGTTAATATTATATGGAATATAGAAAAATTATAAAGGTGTTTAATACACTTCATATCACTTAATTTAACATCTAGGTTTTATATTATATTACATAACAATATTTTATTAATATATGATTATTTTCTAAAATTGGGCCTTACGTGTATCACGAGAAAAATCATTGTTTTGTGTAGCATAAGAATAACACGGTGCTTCATAAAAAGAAGAAAAACAAATTAACATTTATTTATATCTGAAAATATTATAAATTATTCTGGTGTTACATTTTCCCCTCCTTCAATAAATTGTGTTCTCACTATTTGAAAAATCAAATAGAAAATTAATGGTAGATACTAAAAAATACCATTGGGGAAGCCCCACATATGATATATGGTTAATAAAAAATACTCTTAATAATATGGAAATTGATATGTGTAGGTCACCACAAAATTAGGATTTTCAAATAGGAGAAAATTAGTGGCATGTAGAGATACATTCATAGAGAGAAAACGTAAATATTTATATGGAAAGATTGAGGTCATCAATCACAAAAATTTAATAAACAATGGAAAATAGTGGACCTCAAATCCATAAATTCTATGATGATTTAAAATTCCATCGGTCTATAATAAATTAATGTATTAGAATAAGATTTTTTTATACTCTTTCATAGAGCTGATGGATTATTTAATTATCCAATAGAGAACTGGAAAAAATGTACATGATTACATTAATATTATTCTTTCGTTGTGTTTGGATATATTTTCATTTCATTTTTCTCACATAAAGATATAAATTCATAATTATTCATTATGCACGAATCACTTTTAATTAATCGTATGGTCCATGTGTATTTCATTAAACCATTAAATGTTTAGCAAAACAAAAAATGGATAGAACATAATATCCAATAAATCATACATAGAAATAAAAAAAATAATATCAAATGCTCAAGGTAACCTGCACTAGCCATAAGACTCAACAAAACTACTTTAATCCAAATTCACTTCCCAAAAACGTATCTACATTTCCAAAATATATTATATCCTCCTTACAATGTAATGTAGATCTTATTGTCTTATGCCTTTATCACATTGAAAACTATAATGAAACTATTCATACTTATAAATCCTTGACGAATACAAACTGTTGTAATATCCTTAAATATCATAGGAATCCAATGACAGGAGAAAAAATGATTAAATAATTCTTCAATCCATATACATAAAAACCTTAATCATTCCACTTCACTCACAAACCCTTAACTACACCACGACATAATATACCAAAAATACATCCTTCATTTAATTTATCTTTTAAAATCTCAATATAATCAATTGTAAAACCATTGCATTTATAACCTTGCTGATTCTATTCATTGATAAAACTCATAGAAAAAAAGTTAGAAACAAAAATCATAGTTTTATTATCAAAAAGAATTAGTTATAGGGTATAAAAATTATTCCATCATCATCTCAATCCATTTGTCTATATAATTAACCTGGTTTATCCATTAACAAATCTAAAGGATGGTATTATATACATAGAAATATCCTCAAAGTCAGTCATAGGGTTATTATTTATAATCAATGTTATCTAAATATATTTTCTAAAGTATCTTCTAAACATCCTCCAATACACTCTATAACCCCTCGACAATAAAATCTCAGAGTTAGTGAATTATTTTAATATGTTTTCTTGTTTATAAGAAATAAAATTTTGAGGTACCAACTAGTTTAGTAGTCATGGAAATTATATTACTATCCTTAATTATACATTACAATTCAAAACAAAAAATACAAGATGTATAATTCATTGAAAATTCCATTATTATCCAAGATTAACCATTCATATAAATTGTAATACACGTCTTGCCATCCTAGTATAATAAAACGAAACAAAGGGGTGGTCTCAGAAGCTGGGTAAGGGTAAACCATATATCATATTCTATTAAATATAAGTATAAACTTTTAAATCAATGTATTAAACTATAACATAATCATTTTGAAACAAAATCATCATCATAATATGGCAAGAGTAAATCAAATAATGCTACTTAAAATTCACATGGATAGTATACTTGTCAATTAATGACATTTAGTATCATTAAATAATATCATAATGGTATAATTCATAAGGTCAGACATTATAACTAAATACTGAAGGGATCGTTTCCAGACCATACATAACCATACAGTCAAGACCATGTCTTTAGACACTAGTTTTTCCCATGATACCTATCGATGCACTAGGGGGATATAGTGGGCCTTTTCCATAAAATAATTTCTCCAATTTAATCTTCATATAAAAAGGGGTGAATCATAACATAACCATTCGAAATAAAACTAGAATATAAAATGTATAAACTTCTACCGTAAATAATGTATTGTATAAAAGAAGTAGTAAGTTCAAGTCAAACTTATCATTAAACATTCAATACAATACAAATGATTGTATCAAAATAAAAAAACCTCAATTAAGCATAATATAAAAAATGATTTTCACATAGATGAAAATAATATAATAAAATCATTAAAACTCTTTGAGAGAGGTATCCTTTTTTTTCTTTGAAATCATTTTAAAACCTAAAAAATATAAAAGAAAACTTTTGTTTTGGATATAAACATATAACCTTATATGGAAAGCATAAAATTATTAATTATTCAAAATCGTGGAAATTATACACTCGATTTGTATATGTTAAAACAACATTTATTCCTTATTTTTTTCAAAATGTTCATAATGTTCCTGAATTGGAAAACAATAGAAATAATTCTTTAAAATAATTTAACACAAAATCAAACATTGGTAAGAATGACAGTAAACAATTGTTGATAATATTTTAAAAAAAAAATTTAACAAAAATTTACATGGATGAAAAATATGTCCCTGTAGATAATTAATTATAAACAATATAAAAGAAAAAATATATTGTGAAATAATCCCTTGCCTTATGTTTCATTTATTTCGTACATGTCTAAAACACAACTTCTTTGGGAATCTCATTTTGATTTGCAAAAAAGGCATCATTATTGCTTTCGTACTAAAGTATAACATATATGATGTTGTGAGAAAATTTAGAAGGTGTATTTGGTAGAAGTTGGATTATCCAAAGGGCTTTGGAGGTGGGAATAAAAGGGATGGAGAGGTGCCCTTTGTGAAGAAGGGGAGGGGTACTTTTGGAATATCTCTAAATATTAAACTATTTTATGACCATTTAATAAAAAAAATTCATATGAATGGCCCAAAAATGAAATTTAAAAGCATGTTATACCATATCCTATCCTATTTTTATTATTAAACGTTTGGGTTATTTTTAAATAAATTAATAATAAATAAGATATCATTATTTCAAAATTTAATATTATTTATTTATTTTGATTTAAAATACATTAATACAATATGGGAATTTAAATGTAATTCTTCAACAAATATCTAATGCATCATATATATCTATTAAATTATATATTCACATTAACTAATGAAAAAGATAATAAAATTAATATTATGAGAATCAAATATTCTATTTTTATGTTTTTTAATTTAATATTGCTTTAGAATTAAAAAGACATTTAATTTAATTATACACCTTATAAAAAATCAAAATAAATTTATTTAATGAAAATATATAATTTATTTGAAAATAGATATTTGGATTCGTTCATAGCTTCATTTTGGAACTGTGTGGATGCACAACATTTGTTAAAATACAAAATAGTGATATTTTGTAACTAATTATGATTTAGATTGTATATATTTTATTTTTAAAGAAATGTTTACATTAAACAACACAAAATAGATCTTAATATTAAAATGATCTAATATTAATCATCCAATAATTTTTTTACATGTCTTCATTTTATTTTAAATGTTATAATGTTGATTTACCCTTGTATAATCTATTTAATTTAAATTGTGGTAATAACATTTCCAATAGTAAATGTTTTTAAATTTTTACATATATGTTTTAAATTGAATATAATTTGAAATTTTATGACATATGAGACCATATAACAGTAATTTTTAATTAATTTTATGATTTTAAAACAATTTTAAAAAGTATTTTTTTAATAAAATATAAATTGATAAAATTTTGACACTATTAATTACTTTGACTTTAATTAATATTAAAGCATAATTATAGTATTGAACCAAAACATTGAATATACTCCTAAAATGTGATATTCACTTATAAAATTCATATATCATATTATTTATTTCAAATTATATTTTATTTAATATTGTTAAAATTATTTATTTGATAAATCTATTAATTAAATAAATTTTGTATCACTATTTTGTCATCTCAAATGTTAAATATTTAACTTCTAAAAATTATAAACAGTTTACTAAAATGTAGGTAATTATATTATACCTATATATACTATATATAATCGATGTTATCATTTGGTTATCCCTATATTAAAATTAATATAATTATAAAAAATGAGAGTGTGACATTTTGTCAAATTCATTGATTTTAAAAATATTCAAGTCACAATCATGGTAAATAATCCATTAAATGATTATATTTCGAACCATATGATATAAGGAAATATTTTACCCATCCAATAGTATTTTGACAAGTGTTATGGTATTTTTATTAGATTATATTTACCTTTAATTAACCAATATACCCTTAATCATGAAAATTAAATAGCTACTAATGTAATCATTACCACTTTAAAATAATAAAATAATAATTTCTACATAATTTAGAACCATTTATTTAAACTAAGAAATCAATTTTTAAAAATAAAAAATATATAATTTTTATAAATGAAATTAAAATCAATCCTATATATTAAATGAGAAAACGAGTTTTAAAATAGTAAAAGTCATCAAAAGATTGACTTTTTTTATATCTAATTTTAGTGTCAAAGTAATTCCAATGACCAAAAATATATTAAATAAATATAAAAAATATAAATTTATTTTAAAACCAATCAATAATATAATTTAACACTACAAGTTATTTTTATGAAACAATTAGTTTTCAATTAATATTTAGTATTTTCCACTGTTCATCAAAACCTAAATATTATCATAAATATAAAAAAAATTGAACAAAAGTAAAATTTCATAATAAGAATTCAATGAAGATGTTATTTTGTAATATTTAATATTAAAAATTGTTACAAAAATAATTGAAAATTAGTGCACCATCAATGGGAAGAAAAACTATATTTTTTTTAAAAAAAATACTTATTTATTCCAAAAAAATTTAATTCATTCTTATATTCTGTATAGAAAAATAGTTATATTATTTTTGAATTTATATTGAATATATAAATTTAAAAAAATATTACTATTCATAACAGAGAATTTAATCACTATTATATATATTATATTTAATAATATTATTTTATTATTTTATTTTTGTTTGGTAAAACTGGGCCTTATGGGTAATGAAAGGAAACAAATTGTTGTGTGTAGTGTATGAATAATATGGTGCTGTGTAAAACTTAATCAAGCAATAATATTACATTTATTTAAATTTGGAAATATTTTAAATTCTCAGGGTTATACAAATCAATTTGTACAAACACAGATTTTTTGTATCTCTTCCAAAATTTTCAAGGTAAAATAATTCTCATACTTATTTATTATGATTATAGGTTCTAATTACCAACCCTTGGGGAGTGGGAACACACTTCAGGCCACATTAAAGTCATATCATTTATTAGGTTACCAGGATACAAAGGCAAGTTCTTTAGAATATTGTATGAAACATATCTGTTATATATGACAAAAAATGATAATTGAATTAAAATATTAATTTATATATATAATTTACAATTTCATAAATTTAATATGATAACAAAATGGAAACAACATTCATGTGTTCATATATCCTACCATCTCTATTAACGATGTATTTCATTTCCTGTCCCAAAATTTTACTGATTATTTTAAATAAATGTATATTAAATATATATCATAATTAAATCATGCTTTAAATTATAGATATGATGAAATATTTAGTGACCTAAGATAAATTAAAAATAAAAAATCAATACATACTGTAAAAACATGGAAATTAGCTGCCGAAAAAATGAAAACAATGAAAGATAATTAATAAAAGGGTGATAAAATTTTATAAAATGATCACATATGATATAATAAATATTTATATAGTTCTGGTAAAAGTGAATAACATTTTTAAAACCATTATAAAGGGTGATAAAGGGCCTTCCACCCAAAGGAAGTGTACTGTATGGGATTTTGTCTCAATTTATGTTCCACTAAGAATTATTGGTTGTTATGCATCAATTCACTATTATGCGGTAAATATTGTAACGCCCTGACCCCAGTTACCCAGAGTCGGTGCATTATTACATAACATTGGTATGATGACAAAATATCAAGTCTCGAAAGACCGATTAGTTTAGTATCCTTGGAATCACTAGATATATTCATAAAGTTTTAAATTATATAATAAAGTAAAAAAACAACAAAAACATCTTGTATTCATATCCCATCATACAATTCCAGCAGGTCATTCATAAATTACTTCTTCACATCCTTGTAAAAATAAAACATTGAAATGGGTGAGCTCAGATGCTCAGTAAGGATAACAATATAGCGGAAACTTTCATAAACAATCATAAACAGTTAAGGCAATGTATAACTAAAACAAAAGACTTCTAATATTGATCTTCAACATAATATGGAAAAAATAAAATGAAATAATGCCATTTACTTATTCACATGGATATTGTACTAGTAAAACAATCGCATGCAATATCAATAACCACATTCATAATGATGGAATACATAATGCCAGACTATCATAACCACGTAGCCAAGGCCTCATTCCAAGACATCAAAGAATATTTTGTCAAGGACATGTTCCAAGACACTAGTTTGTCTAATGAGACCTACCAATGCATCAAGGAGCTATAACGGGCTCCACCCGTCACATATTAAGTCCAATGCATTCCTCATATGAACAGGTTTAAACATAACATAAACATCCATATTAAAATAAGAATACGAAATGTCAATAATTTCTACATAAGCGATGAATGGTATAAAAATAAAACATCCACACTCAAATATATCACAAAACCGTCAATACAATATGGACTTTTTGTATCAAAATAAATAAACATCAAATAATCTTAAAATCCAGCACAAGATGTTGACATAGATGAAATCAAAACTATTTGAGAGAAATATCTCCTTTTTCAAATCCTTTAAAATTCACATAATTATAAAATGATACATTTACTTTTAAAATATTCTTATATGCTTGTGAGGGATGCTTCAAAGATTTTATAGCAGTATAAAATAGCCGCACCCGCCGTATAAGTTAAAAAACATTCTTACCTTAATTCTGTCGAAAAGGTTAATAATGAACTTGTTTGGAAAACTGTGAAAATATTTCTTTATAAACCTCTTATAAAAAGTCAAACAAGGGTATAAATGAATTTAACCCACTTTCTAGTATATAATAAATATATTTTGAAATACATTTTTAAGAAACATGGATGTGGATGATAATGAAGTCCAAGTAGACAATAATGTATAAACAATCTCGGATAATGATGTGATTGTGAAAAATAACCTTTACCTTTTAATTTTCCTTGGATGAGGGTTGGTTAACCTTCTGTGTAATGGTGAAATAATTCTTATTAAATTATAAAAGAATCATATGCATTAATATTATATCATATATGACCTTTTAACATTGATATGTTAATAATATTTTAGTATTATCGTTGTTTCGGGTGTTAAATTACTCATTTTATTTTGTATGTTTTTCTACGTAACCCGTCATTGTTATGGATAGTTTGTATCTTATTCATATCCAGAATAATATAAAGTCCTTAAAAATTATTTTTAATCATTAAATGCGAATTAGTCTTGAATGGATACTATGGGGAATGAATCTCATCGCAATCGTGGAGACGGTAGTCCGTATGTACGCAAGAGCGACAATATAATGCTTTTGATATTAAAATAATATATAATTGGATGTTATATCATATATACAGAATCATTATCATGTTATATTTACTATTTAAATTAATTACACATCATTATTATACCAATAAAAATAATAATTTATTGAATAACAATTACACCACAACGTGGAGACGGTAAGTCGTACGTACGCACGTATGGTGACATTTCATTCAAAGGATGGATAAAAGACTGAATATGGTGGTACCATATTTATAATAACATCATGGTACATATATGATAATGTATTTATTATTTTTTAATTGTAATAACAAATAAAGAAGAAGTTGAAGAAGAAAGGAACTCGAAAAAGGGTGGTGAAATCATTACCTCTTCTCTGAGTTCTTCCTTTTGATTTGATCTATAGGGCTCCATAGGATGGATTTATGATCAAAATAAGGACTCTAGGTTGTAGTGAGGATATTTTAGAGAGTATTTGTGTAGGTTTTGGCCGAACCAAAAGGGTTTTATGGTGTGAAATTGAGAGAAGGGGAGTGCCCTTTTATAAGAGGGGTGATGGGCACCTTTGGAAAAACGTGAAATATTAGTTTATAATAAATTTATATTCAGTTTATAATGGATCCAAATTGGATTATTTAAATATTAAGGTGTGGATAGGTAGATAAAAATTCAATGAATAGGTTTTATATAGGTTTGGGTCACTATATTACCCTTATCGTTTATTTTTAACTCTTAGTTAATTAGTCTGACATTTACCATGTCACTTTGTATTTTTATATTATATAGTCAATAAACATACTATATACATCCAAGAGACCCCCAAGTGGTCCATTAATGATACACCTATGATGATATAATTCCTTTGGCCGAACCTTAGAATTTTAGTAATAGAATATAAATTAATAATATAATATTTGTTTTAAAAACTCTTTTTTGTCAATTTTGACACTATTGGGTAGTTTGTTCTTGATAATTTAATAACAGCAATATTACATCAAAAAAAATTTATATAACTAATAATATTATGTCATATAAACCTATAAAATTATTTTAATTCATAAAAAGTATCATATTAAATTTATTTTGATATTTATAATATCAATTATTTTACTATTTCATTAATCAGGTAATTACTGCATCACCATAGTGTCATAAATAAAATAAATTATTTATTGTCTAAAAATTATAAATAAAAGACCATTATGTTTTAAATATATCTAGCTTCCTAATGAATATTTACAATCTAATTTATCTTATGTATAATACTATATTAAAAATGTTTACCATATTAAACTTTGATTTTAACTCTTTTAACTCTTCCATCAGTTAAATATTAATAAATGTCCTAATCTTATCCAAGTTGACCTAAATGATAATATTTTATTCCTAAGGTTCTTTTTGGTCGAGATACACTTGTCCAATATAATTAGGAAATATGTTGGGGTAATATTAATATCATGTTTACCCTTAATTACTCTATTTATTTTTAACCGTGGTAAATAAAAGTAAAAAAGTTACTATTCAACAAAAATTATTTTCATCTCATTGAACCAAATTTTACTCCATAATATTAACCGTGTCTTTTGGAATTTTTTAAATTCCACAGACAGAAGTGGTAAAATTATGTTTTATATGAATTTGAAAATTCTCCTAGGAGGTTTTTAAAAGACGGTGAAAAGGTCCATAAATATTTTATATATCTAAAATTATTCTAAACTAAATCCAATGAATGAAATTGAACATATATAGGTATTATGTATCTATTTGACCTTAATTAAATTTAAATAAAATAAATAAATATTTAAATAAAAATTTGGTTTTAAACTATAACTCGGTTTTTTTCACTATTCATCAAAAATTGAATGTTTTCATAAAAATACCAAAATTTTACCCTAGGCTAATTTCGATATTCCGAATCTAAAAATGAAGTCCATTTTAAAAGATAAAATTTATAAAATTTCAAAAAGTGGGTATTTCTATTCATAACGACTAGTTTGATTGGTTGTGGTGTGTGTAAGAACATGAAGTTGCGTACAACACACGCTATTGTATTATTCAAAGAGAAGTGTACCCTAGATGCTTGGGGTGTTACATTCTCCCCGCCTTCAAAAAATTTTTTCCTCAAAATTTATAGCATAATACCAGATGAAAAGACTCAGTTGGTTCTTTATCATAAGTTCCTTGGGTTCCCACATTGCATCATCCATCTTAAGGTTTCTCCATAGAACTTTTACCGGACGAGTCGTCCAGTTTCTCATCACTTGTTCTCTTGTACCAAGAATCCTAATGGGGTCTTCACAAAAAGAAAAATAGGGTTCCAGTTCTAATTCCTCATAGGTGAGTACATGCGTTGGGCCAGGAATGTATTTTCTCAACAGCGATATGTGGAACACATCGTAAACTATGGAGAGACATGGCAGCATCACCAAACGGTAAGCTACAACCCCATTTTGTTCTAGAATTTCCAATAGTCTGATATACCAGGGACTCATTTTACCTTTCTTACTGAAACGTATAATGCCCTTCGATGGAGATACCTTCACGAAAACATGATCTGCTACCTGAAATTCCAAATCCTTCCTTCGGTTTCCAGCATATCTCTTCATCCTACATTGATCTTCATTGATGGTGTTTTGGATTACCTTTACCTTTCCCATTGTTTCCTCCACTAGTTCTGGGCCTACAAGTTTCCTATCACCAACGTCATCCCAACAAGTTGGTGTGAGACATCCCATTCCATATAACGCTTCATATGGTCCCTTTTGAATACATGAATGGAAGCTATTGTCATAGGAAAACTCAACCAGAGGTAAATATTCATCCCATACACCCTGAAAGTCAAGAGAGCAGGATCTCAACATGTCTTCTAAGGTTTCAATAGTCCATTCTGATTTTCCATTTGTTTGAGTGTGGTAGGAAGTGATCAAACTAAGTTCAGTATCCAAGAATTCTGAAGACTTTTCTAGAATCGTGAAGAAAAATGGGGATCATGATTAGAAACAATCAATAGTGGTACTCTATGAAGTCTCACAACTTCATTAATATATAGTCTTTCTAGACGTTCAAGTTGTAGATCTTCTCTTATAGCAAGCAAATGTGCTGACCTGGTAAGACGATCAACAATGAAACATATTGCATCGTTCCATCTAGGAGTATTTGGTAGCCCCATGAAAAAGTCAATCGTAATATTTTCCCATGTCCACTTCAGTATGGGAAGTGGTTGCATGACTCCTACAGGTTGTTTCCTTCCAGTATTCAATTGTTAACAAACCATACATCATGACACAAAATCATAAATATCCCTCTTCATGTTGTCCCACCAAAAATGTTCCTTCAAATCTTTATACATTTTGGTTCCCCTAGGATGTATATAAAAATTGGAACTATGAGAATCGTCCGAAAAATCCATTTTTAGATCAGGTATATCGGGAACACAAAGTCACCTAACAAATTTCAAAATTCTATCTTCATACACAAAGTCACTAAATCTCCCATCATTCACAGCTTTAATCCTCTTTTTAAACTCTTCATCATCGGTCTAAGAAGTCTTTATCCTTTCTAGTAAATATGGTTTGGAAACCATTTGAAAAAGCATTGATGTTTCACCTTCCATGGTTATTCCCATGTCAATATTCACTAGATCCATGAAAATTGGATCCCTTTTGATTCTCATATTGTTCAAAACTCAATGATCATTTCTGCTCAAAGCATATTCCACCTTGTTTGCCTTCCCCGAGTGATAGTGTATCGGGCAATCATAATCCTTGAGTAGTTCAAGCCATCTCCTTTTCCTCATGTTGAGTTCCTTTTGTGAGAAAATATACTTTAAACTCTTGTGATCGGTATATATCTCACATTTTTCACTGTAGAGATAGTGTCTCCATATATTCAATGAAAAAATTATAGAAGATAACTCAAGATCATGATTAGAGTATTATTTCTAATGAATGTTTAGCTGTCGTGATGCATAGAGAATAACTCTATCATTCTTCATAAGGACACAACCAAGTCCATTATTCAATGCATCACTATAAATAATGAAACCATCATTCCCCAATGGTAGAGTCAAAATAAGAGAATTGACTAATATTCTATTAAGTTCTTCTAAACATTATTCACACTCTTTTTTCAAGACAAATTTATCCCCTTTAGGTGTGAGCTTCGTTAATGGGTTATCTAATCGGGAAAAATTCTGGACGAAATGTCGATAATAACCTACTAAAACCAATAAATTGTGTACCTCAGTTATACTCGTCAGTGATAGCCATACTTAGATTGCCTTGGTGTTATAAGTATCAACAAGGATTCCATATTTAGAGACAATATGGCCAAGAAAACAAATCTCCTAAGGTAAGAATTCACAATTTCAAAACATCCTATATAATTCATGTCTTCTCAGAGTCTTCGGGATAATGCACAAGTGAATTTCATGATCTTCATAACATTTATAGTATTCTAAGATATCATCAATAAATACCACTACAAAATCATCGAGATATTCATTGAAAACATTATTCATTAGAACCATGAATACAGAGGGTGCATTAGTCAATCCAAAAGGCATTACTATAAACTCATAATGACCGTACCTTGTTCGAAATGTTGTCTTTGAAATTTCTTCCATCATTACACACAAATGATGATATCCATATCGAAGGTCAATCTTTTAAAAATATTATGCTCCATGTATTTGGTCAAATAAATAATCAATATGAGGTAGGGGATACTTGTTCTTTATTTTTATAACATTGATCTCCCTGTAGTCAATGCACAATCTCATAGATCCATCTTTCTTTTTAACAAAAAGAATAGAGGATCCCAATCTTATTACTCAATTCATATATTTTTTTCTTTAGTTCGACTAATTCCATAGTGGCCATTCTATAAGGGGTCTTCAATATAGGCCTTGATGTAGGAATTAAATCAATGGAAAAATCAACATCTCGTTCTAGAGGATGTCCAGGTAAATCTTCCAGAAACACATCTACATATTCTTTCACGATTGGTACATCCTCTATTTGAACATTACTTTCCTCGCCCTCAGTAATTTAATTCTATTCCTCCCCAATAATTGAATTTAGTTGTGCTACTGGGGGTGGATCTAGATAAGAATTAGGTGGTGACAATTCGTCTCTAAAGATAAGGTGTTTATTATTATCATCATCATAAATCATAATCTCTTTCTTCTTACAATAAATCTTCACATCATGGTCTGAAATCCAATACAGAAAAAGGATTATATCAAACCCAATCCTAGGAATGACGATGAGATCAGCGGATAAAGAACATTTATGTGCTCTAATGGGGAATGATTCACAAAACATGGTTGCAATGATTATTCCCTTAGAAGTTTAATCTGAAAACTCCCTTGTTAAATCAAATTGTAAATATCTAATTTTCTTAGAAAACTAGGAAGATATGAAACAATGTGATGTTCCAGAATCAAATATTTCATTTTCTAAACTTGGGGAAACCATTAAATTACCTACCACCATGTCTTTTGAAGCTTCTACCTTAGCTGTAGTGATAGCATAATCTTGTTCTTGATCCCTTGGACTTTTCTGAGGTGTGTTCCACTGATGCTTAGGAAATTAATTTTCATAATGCCCCATCTCCTTGCAACTGTAGCATTGGACATTGGTAGCTTCCATATACCCCTTGCAATCACGATCATGGTTGGCTTTTCACCACACATATAACAGACTCACATTCCCTTAAAGCAACTACCATGGTGTGTCTTCCAACATTTACTACAGGATGGATATTAAACATTTCCCCCCTTCCCCTTATTTCCATTCGCAGATTGATCAACAGATCTCTTCTTCTCTTGCATTGATTTAAAGTCATAAAATATAGAGAATTATTTTTCTCTTTTGATAGCACATGAGACAATATCTTTATATGATGAGAAAGATTGTGAGACTAATGATCGACGAAGAAGTGTTTTTAACCCATCAATGAAATGATCAATATTACTTCTTGGGTTACGTATATAATATCCGGCATACCTTGATAACCTTGTAAAGTTAGCCTTATACTTTGCGACATTCTCATCCTCCTTTTGTCTCAAACTCAGAAATTTCCTTTCCATATCTGCATGATGGTCACGAGGAATGTATTTTTCTAAAAACATATCTTTGAAATCCCTCAATTCCATATTCGATACTTCATCATCCTCTTTTGTGTTTTGAATAAATGACCACTATTGATCAGCATCTCCAGTGAGGCGGTAAACTACCATGATAACTTTTCCCTTTCACTACTTCCCAAATCCTGAAATATTTTCTCTAGAGAACTTATCCATTGCTCAGCTACTAATGGATTTTTACTCCCATTTAATGTTTGTGGTTGCTTCCTCATGAATCGATATAACATTGATCCTCCAGATTGTGGATCAGGGTGCTCTATACGGGTAAGGTTATTATTCATAACCTGAGTGAGTTGTCCCAGTATGGTGATTAGATGATCAGCACCAGTTTCATCACCATCTCTACTATAATTATCTTTAGAAGGAGGGAAATCCCTACATTGAGTGCGTACATTGATTCGGTTTCCATTTCTTCCACTAGAAGCCATTTCTAAACAATGAAATAAACCAGATCTGTTTATGATTCAAAATACATAATTACATACTTGTAAAACACTTAACATAAATTGAATTATTTATGGATATAATCCATAATCATAAAAATGTTTACATTGAGGAAGTCTATACTCATAAACCCTTCATAATGGTTTGTAAAGAAAATGTGAATTATCCTAAGCATATCCCCCGGTAGTGTCGAAACCAAGAGTGTAGCAAGGCCCGTTGTCGTACACCGGTTCCCGTTCGAGTCTAGCTCAAAGCAGTGTTTTCAGGTTTTACCCCTAGATACATCTGTGCTAGAGCTGCCTCTACCTGCTCGTATCCAGAAATGGATGTATTGCTCGGAAAACTCACAAAATCTCTACAATACCAAAATTCTTGGAAGTTCTTCTGTACTCATCGTCAAATTATATCTTAGGGTAATTTTCTCTAATCAGAGTTTATCTAAATCTAGCTTCCAATGTTTATACTAAACATCCTCTGATAACAACTATAATTCCCTGACCCCATTTACCCAGAGTTGGTGCATTATTAAATAACATTGGTATGATCACTAAAGATCATGTCTCGAAAGACCAATTAGTTTTGTAGCCTTGGAATCACTAGATATATTCATAAAGTTTTACATTATATCATAAATTAAAAAAACTAAAACACCATATTGTCTTCATATCCCCTCATACTATACCTACAAGTCATTCATAAATTACTTCTTCACATCCTGGGAAAAATAATAATTTTAAAGGGGTGAGCTCAGATTCTCAGTATGGATAAAATTATAGTGGAAACTTTCATAAATAAGCATAAACATTAAAGGCAATGTATAACTAAAAAAGACTTTTAAACTTGAACTTCTGCAAATTATGGAAAAAATAAAATGAAATAATGTCATTTACTTATTCACATGCATATTCTACTATTCGAATAATTTCATGCAATATCAAAAACCACATTCATAATGATGGAATTCATAATGCCAGACTATCATAACCATGTATCCAAGGCCTCGTGCGAAGACTACAAATAAGATTTTTTCAAGGCATGTGCCAAGAAACTAGTTTGTCTCATGAGACGTATCGATGCATCGACGGGCTATAGCAGGCTCCACCCATCACATATTAAGTATAATTCATTCCTCGTATGAACAAGTTTAAACATAACATAAGCATTCGTAAAATAACTAGCATATAAAATGTAAATACTTTTTCCATAAACCATGAATGGTATATAAATAACACATACACAATCAAACATATCACAAAACCATCAATATAATATGGAATTTTTGTATCATAATAATAAACTTCAAATAAGATTAAAATCCATCAAAAGATGTTGACATAGATGAAATCAAAACTATGTGAGAGAAATATCTCCTTTTTGAAATTTTCTAAAAGTCAAAAAATTATACAATGAAACATTTACATTGAAAATATACATATAAGAATTTAAGGGAAGCTTCGAAGATTTTATAATGGTGGAAAAGAGCAGCACCCACCGTATAAGTTAAAAAAACATTCTTACCTTAATTCTGTCGAAAAGGTTAAAAGGGACATTGTTTGGAAAATGACAGAAAGATTCTTCTATAAAACTCATATAAAAAGTCAAACAAGGGTATAAATGACTTTAACCCATTTTCTAGTAAATAGAAAAAATGTTTTGAAATAAATTTTTATGAAACATAGATGTGGATGATAAAGAAGTCCCAGTATATAATGACATATAAACAATCTCGGATAATGAAGGGATTGTGAAAAATAACCCTTAACTAGTACTTTTCCATGGTTGATGATAGGTTATCCTCCTATATAATGGTGAAATTATAGTTATTAAATTATAAGAGAACCATATACATTAATATGAAATCATATATGATCTTTTAACATTGATTTGTTAATAATATCTTAGTATTATCGTTGTTTCCGGTGTTAACTTACTCATTTTCATTTATATGTTTTGTTATGTAAGAAATCTTTGTTATGGATAGGTTGTATCTAATTCATATCCAGAATGATATCAATACCTTAAAAATTATTTTTAATCATTAAATGAGAATTATTCTTGAATGGATTCGATGGGGAATGAATCTCATCCCGATCGTGGAGACGGTAGTCCGTACGTACGCACACGCGACAATATCATCATTTTGATATTAAAATAATATATAATTGGATGTTATATCATATATACCGAATCATTATCATGTTATATTTATTATTTACATTAATTACACATCATTATTATACCCATCCATATAATAATTTATTGAATAACAATTACACCATGATGTGGAGACGGTAAGCCGTACGTACGCACGTATGGTGACATGTCATTCAAAGGATGGATAGAAAAATGAATATGGTTGTAACATATTTATAATAACATCACTTTATATATAATATACGAGAGTTATTATTTTATAATGGGAATAACAATTAAAGAAGAAGTTGAAGAATAAAGGAACTTGAAAAAGGGTGGTGAAATCATTAACTCGTCTTCGGGTTCTTCCTTTTGATTTGATCAAAAAGGCTCCATAAGTTGTCTTTATGATAAAAATAATGCCTCTAGGTTGTAGTCAGGGAATTTGAGAGAGTATTTGGGCAGTTTTTGGCCTATCCAAAATGCTTTGATGGTTTGAAATTGAGAGAAGGGGGAGTGCCCATTTATAAGAGGGGTGTGGGGCACCTTTGGAAAATCTAGAAATATTATTTTATTATAAATTCATAATTGGTTTCTGATATCTACAAAGTGGGTTATTTAAATTTTGATGAGGGAATAGGTCGAAAAACATTCAACCAATATGTTTTAGATAGGTTTGGGCCATTATATTAACCATATCATTTAGTTTTAACTCTTAGTTAATTAGTTTGACATTTTACATGTCCATTCCTATTATTATATTATATAGTTAACAAACATACTATATACATCCAAGTGACCCCAAAAGTGGTCCATTAATGATAAAACTATCATGATACAAGTTCTTTGGCCAAACCTTATATTTTTATGAATAGAATATAAATTAAAAATATAATATTTGTTTTAAAAACTCTTTTATGTCAATTTTTACACTATTGGGTATCTAGTTTTTGATAATTTCAAAAAAGAAATATTACTTCGAAAAAAATATATATAACCAATAATAATATGTATTATTAACCTATAAAATTATTGGAATTCACAAGAAGTCTCAAATTACATTTATTTTGGTATTTAAAATATCAATTATTTTAATATTTCATTAATTATGTAATTACTGAATAACCATTGTGAAATAAATAAATTAAATTATTTAATGTCTAAAAATTATAAATAAAATAATATAATGTAGTAAATCATTTTAAATTTCTAAATAATATTTACAATCGAATTTATCTTATGTATAACCCTATATTAAAAATGTTTTTGTTATTAAATTTTTTTTAACACTTTTAACTCTTATATGAATTAAATAATAATAAATGTCCTAATATAATCCAAGTGGACCTAAAAGATAATATTTTATTCCTAAGGTTGTTTTTGGTCGAGATAAACTTGTGCAATAGAGTTAGGACACGTGCTAGTGTAATATTAATATCATTTTTACCCTTAATTACCCTATTTACTTTTAACCATGGTAAATAAAGTTAAAAACTTACTATTCACCAAAAATTATTTTCATCTCATTGAACCACATTATACTACTTGATATTAACTGTTTCTCTTGGATTTTCAAAATTCCACTCACAGAAATGGTAGAATTCCGTTTTATGTGAATTTGCAAATTTTCCTAGGCGGTGGGTAAAAGACGGTGAAAAGTTCTATAAAATTTTTATATATCTAAAATTATTCTAAACTAACTCCAATGAATTACATTGAACATATATAGGTATTATGTATCTATTTTGACCTTAATTAAATTTAAATAAAATAAATAATTATTTAAATAAATATTCTATTTTAAACTATAACTCAGTGTTTTTCACTATTCATCAAAAATTGAAAGATTCCAGAAAAATACCAAAATTTCACCCTAGGATAATTTCGATATTACGAATATAAAAATGAAGTCCATTTTGAACGATAAAATTTATAAAATTTCAAAAAGTGGTTATTAATATTCATAACGGCTAGTTTGATTGGTTGTGGTGTGTGTTAGAACTCGAAATGTGTACAACACACGCTACTGTATTATTCAAAGAGAAGCATACCATAGAAGCTTGGGGTGTTACAAATATTCATCCTACTAAATGTGTAATATAATAATTAAATCATATAATATCATAAAATAAGATTATATTTGAATTATCATATCAATTGATATTTTTATTAAAATTTTTAAAGTGCTAACAATTATCCTATAATATCAATTACTTTGGTGATTGTAAACATTCTCATCAAACAGTCACTTTCATGTAATTATATTTCCCTTGAAATTATATTTAATTTACTCTCTATATTATTTTATGATAGATATAAATTTAACCTAAATTATAAAAAATTACATGTGGGGTTTACATTGAATGTTATATGATTTATTGAGGAAATATTAATAAATCTATTTCTTTTACTCATTTTGGATATTTGATATAAATGAATGTTTATTTTTAAAATTTATTAATATATATATGAGGAATATTATAGAAATGTAGTATACAATATGGGTATTGGTTAATATAAATTCCATGATGAATATGTAATCTCATGAGATGAATCTTTTGGCCAAATCAGATGATTTACAACCCACATACACAAAGGGTCTTGAGGATAGATCATGGAATTAACTGTCTTGATGATGAACCATGATAGTTCATATGTCAAAAATTATTCATTCCTTCAGTATATATATTCCATGTGACTATAATAATAGTTATAATATCCATGTTCATGTTTCAAGCTCATGTAATTAATTATATGGAATTATTTTATAATCATTTATTCCTACCATATTATTCTCATTTATATATTAATCTGGATGGGTTCAAGTAATTTATCATTCTATGATTATTATTCATTATTAATTATTGATTGATTTCAATGTACTTATACCTTACTGAGAATTTGATATCACCTTTATTTTGTTTTATTTCCCTATTATTTGATAAATAATTCATGAAATCAGTATCAAAGATATTTTTCTGTTACTTTTTTTATGATTTATTTTATTTTCCAAATTTAAAATGGGTATTATGTAACTAATCTAGTTTCCCATAACAGCTACATTTTTTTCCTTTTGAATTTGAATCTTTTATCTATGAAAATGTTATAAGGTTATGCTCTGACTTAAAAAAACTACAGTAAGGGTGATTAGATACTGGAATCTCTGTCTGTCCATTGGAATGAAATACAATCATTAAATGATGAATTATTTCATGGATGGATAAATATAATAATGGGAAACAATTTTCACTAAAAATAATTATACATACATTTTTATATATTAAATTATTATTAAATATTATTTCAAAAATATAATTTAAATCATCACATAATAAAAATTAGATACAAAATAATATAAGGTGAAACAAACTATCATGATCCTAAAATACAAAACAAACAAAGTTGATGACATTTTTCTAATTTCAATTTCATAAACCATTTGTTTTAAAAATTCTCAAAAACCATAATTTTTATAATGAATAGAATCTACCTCATGTTGATAGTTGATGCATTTCCTTTCAAGTGTCTTGATATATGGAAACTACTCACACATCAAGATGTGTGGGAAAGGATTAGTATAAAAAATTCAATATAACATTTCAAGAAATAACTCACATTAAATACCTTTCAAGTAATATTTCAAAATATATAACAAATTAAATAAAAAATATATATTATCACATTTTAAAAAATAATAGTCTGTAATAGTCATAGAAAAAATTAAAATTTTTATAAAAATGATGAAACTTATTATTTTCCCAATGCAATGTTATGATTCTACACTCTAAAAAATTATACAATGAATTTATATGCAATATTATGTACTCTGATATGATAAATAATGATTATTTAATTTCAAGCCCATTTTGATAATTATAACTTTCACCCACTATGGAGTTTCACCAACCCATGTATTTCTTAAATATCTTGAACCACCTTATCAATATTAAAAAATGGGATGGAAATTACAACCCATCACAAATACCCTACCCTTCCATTTAATAAATGATTTCCATGACCCTTACACATACCCAAACTATTCAATTATCCAAAAAAAATTTACTACCTAAAACATGTTATTCAATTATCATTTAAATAAGTTAATAAAAAACAACATATTTAGAAACCCAAACAATTAAATGTTATGAAATATTATTAAAAAATCTAGTCACTTCTCCAAATACAAAAAGCAATAAAATTTTAAAATTTTATATAATTTAGTGTAATTTAATGATTTTTATCATATTATTTTACATGAAAACAATATTGGTAAATAAACTATAAGAAAATAAATCATATCAATATGAATAATAATCCATCAAATAATAAAATGGATCCATATTTACAATATGAAATATAATTTAATATTCAAAAAACCTGTATATAATTTAAATTAATGTTTTCTAATCACTCATATTTGAGTAATTATAACTTTAAGTCAATATTCATATATTCAATTTTTAAATATGAAATTCAAATGATTATGTTTTAATCCTAAAATTTCATTATTGTAATGACTCAATATTTCAAAAGAGAAACATGATATTTGAGTCAGTATATAGCACATAACAAGAAGTTTAGAAGAGTATTAAAAGTACCAATACCTTTTGACACATTTATTTTTAAATAATTTCAATCTCCATGATAGATTAAGATACATAAAAAGACAGTTTTAAAGTAAACACAATACTCAATTCAAATATGAATATTTACAAATGAAAATTATAACATAACCACTAAGATGGTGGGTATGAATAAGGCTAAATAATAAATAACAATTATATATTTTACACCACTAAAATAAATTCAATTATTTTCAATTTGTTAAAATAAATTTAAAAATATTTTGTAAGGCTAATAAATGTTTTTTGAAAATCTATATTTGAAAACAAGAGATATATTCATGATTTTTAAACAAAATTTAAGTTCAATTTTACCCAATATAAAAAAATAATTGGTAATTTAATCATAATTTTTGCGATCTACATGTTTTAATTATCTTTAGATGAATTTTTAGGTTTATTTTAATGATAATATTTTTTATGAATAGTGAAAATTATGATTTTTCTATCTTTCATTTGGTTAAAATACTTCACAAGGTTAAAATATATATTAAAATGTTTTTAAATTATATTAGTAAAAATATATTTCTATTTATCAAATTTAGGTAGTTATAATTAATTTTATATTGAATTATGTTATAAAATATTTAAAATTGTTGATATTTTTGTTTTGGAAACCAATTTTTTTAATGCTTCGAGGGGTTTATTTTTAAATTGAATAATTCCACCTTTGTGAAATTAATTTATAAAAAATAATATTATATTTGAAATTATAAGAAATTTAATTATTTAAGAATTTTATAATAAAATTGTATAATTTTGAATCTAATAAATATAAAAAACGCTACTATTATAATTGTAAAAATGGGTTCACGGGGGTTTAATTTTAGAAGACTAGTGTCATAAATGATCTAAAAAATTTCCAACACAAATTTTATGAAATTTTATTATCATATATCTTTCGTGGTTCAATAATGAATATTTTCTGGGGATTTGGGAATGGGACATGATTCACTATCACTTTATATTCTAAATAATTACATGTGTGTCCTCTCCCCTCACTTATAAAAAGCCACACCCTCTCGTCCCCACATTGTTATTCCAAAATTATGTATTTAGTAGAATACATACAAAAATAACTCCATTAAATCCCTTATCAAATCCTATAGTTCAAATTTAGATTCTGAATCCCTCCTATGATGGATTGCGGAATAAATCTATATAGGCTCTTCAAAGAAGTGAGAAATACTAAAATGTGTGTATTTGTTTCTGTTTATTAATTGAAAACAATAAAACATATTAAAATATGATAATATAATAATAAGAATATATCAAATATATTAATATTTTATTATATTAATTGAAAAACAATATATTTATATAAGATTCCAACAAATGTAAATGATATTGTGTATCGTGTATACAAAGGACAACCACCATGAGAATAAATGTAATTCTCCATCCTATACCAATGATCAAGGATGTATATAATATTGTATTTAAAAATTTCATATGTTATTAATTACGTTATAATCATTCTAAAACAAAAATATCATATTATATTTCGTACATTCCATTCCATGGGTGGTATGATATCATTTCTTCTGTATATGGTAGACAACGGTCTCTAGAAGTGATGTGACTTGTATTTATTCAAATCCTTTACATGGAAGGTTTTAATGATAAAATTATTGACTAAATATTATATTTATGACTTCAGAATAAATATTCAAATATAATATCACATAAATTTTCTTACATACCAATTCAGTTGAATATAAATAATTTCATGTGTCTGTACGTTTTGACTACCACCTCAACATATTAAGGTGAAATGTGTTTTTTTATTTTTAAATAGATAGTAATATGTGATATATTTAATTAATATGAATGTAATTTTTAATATAATAATGAATTTATAAATTTGGATTAATATTTTAATTCTTTTAGTTCAACTTGTCTAGAAAAATTGAAAGATCAATCATGCATGCAAACAAACTACCATCTCTATGAATGGTGTAATCCACCATATATCTACAACATTTTTAGAAAACTATAAAACTATATTCCATTAACATATGTGATATTTTTATCACTAAAACTTTTTATAAGATTTAATTATGATCCCTGTAAAAAATCTAAAATTACATAACCAAAACATTTATATATAATAGTGTAAATATCATCCAAAACAATGAATTTAACAAATAATTTTAAATAAATGGGTAATAAAAACTATAAGTAAAAAATAAATGGAAACTTATATATGAGTATTATTTTATAACAATAGCATAAGAACATATAATTGTGATACGATAGTTTTATAAAAATATAATGGATGTTGAACCTGAGGTGACAATTTCTCATATCACCTTTACTTATATGAGATATATGGAATATTCACTACATATAAAATTGTGTAGTGAATATACATCCCCTATGACTTGTTATATAATTTGTAACAAACAAACATTTCATTAATTAATGTTCTCTTGATCTATTTATAAGAATTATTATGTAAAATGGACATATAAAATTTTCAGTTTCGTGGTTTTATGTTTTTGGATTTCAAAATACCATTAAGAATTGTTACCATTTATAATAAAGTCATTGAACATTGATCAAAATATTAGTATAAATATAGGGCTTTCACATAACCCATTTTCTCAGAAAAGGATGTGATGGCCTCATCTAGTATAATTTCTCCATATGAAACCCATTTTTCAAAGCTCAAAAAGGATGTGGTTTCACCGGTATTCACTCTTTACGAATCCTAAGCCAAGCTTCAACAAGTTTATCTTGAACAGAACTGCCTACAGGAGATGTAGAAGTTCAAAGAGATTAACACCAGAGTGAAGTTATATAAGCCTCCCCATGATTCTGTCACCTTCACACACATTATCCTTACGTCATATTTGGGTGTTATAAGGGATTACGTAACAAGACCCTATCACTATGATTATGTGCATTATTTTTTTATAGCATAAATAATATACATTCATTTTATGTTTGTTACATTGTAAATCATTTTTAATGCAAAATAGTATTTTTTTAATTAATATCCAATAAAGAAATTTATTTCGATTAATTATTTATTTTTTGAATTAAATAATATTTCAATATAATATTATTACAAAATTAAATTTTTACTAAATATGAAGGATCGTTTAATTTTTATGACTACAATTGTAATTTTCATTAATGCTTGAAATATGTTTTTGACAAAACCCATGAATTTTCAACAAATATTTTTTTTATTTTAAAAGAAATATTTCAAATATTTTTAAAACTATTTTGATAAAATATATATTCTTTCAATAATCAAGATATTGAAATTAACCAATTGTGAATTTTTTATAATTTTCCAAGGTTGTTGATTTTTTTGGTAGAAAATAAATACTTTATAAATATATAATGTGTTTTATGACATCGTAATGACCCAATAAGGATATGATAAAATATTATAGAAGGATTGTTCTAAAAATATATTTTTTACCTTAATTAAAATACGATTTTAGTGTTGTTTTATTTATTTTAGGGTGCCTTAGTGGACCCTCCAAGACTTATAAAATATTTTAACATTCTAAAATGATTCCCTTGAGATCAAGACTCACCTCCCTATAAGAAATCCTAATATTTTAGTAATTTTGGTCATTGTCCATATAAAATAATGTTTTTAACTCCCCTTTGAAAAATCTATCAGTAGTAACCATGGGTTTATTTGTGGTTTTGAGTAGTTTAATATATAGTCTCCAAATCCTAAATCATAAATAAATCAATCTCTTTTCATAAATAAACCCATCCAAACTCCAATTTTTCTTCTCTAAAAACCCTTGGAGAACATCCCTACCCAGCCCTAATCAATCTAAAATCTTCTCAGGGCAGCTCAATATCCCATCTATCCTCAATCAATACTCTCCCTAGCCTTTTGAGATCACACATCCAATTAAGGGCTTTCTTCCTCACTCAATTTTTGTCCAAGTTTCATCATGCTTATATACCTTTGTATCTTCAATTAAAAATATTGGTGTTGATTTCTATCCTACCTTATACTTCCCGCCTTATGTTTGAATTATGTGATAACCCTTTCTATCTCATAAATTCCTCCCATGTACACCTACTACCATACCAAAATTCCTTAAGGGATTTATCTCTCCTCATTTACATTCTAGAAATTCGTTGGTTTTATGAATATAAATTCAATCACATATGTTGGGACATGTATCTATATGACCCCATTAATTTCCATTTCATGTACACAATATGAGACACCCCATTCTCTCTCATCAAACAATTTAATGAATTTATATGTGACGCTGTTATACAGCCAAAATTGCAATGTGATTTTCCAAGATAAAGGAATTGTATAGTGAATACCATGCCCATTTCACTATAAATGTTATTCACCATTATACACATTTAATTATTTAATATGGAGTATCATTTATAAATTAAACATTCCTTTATCATGGAATAAATGATGAAGTTTAATTAATCTATATTATATGATCATTGTAGAATGCTTATGTATGAAATGAAATTATTAAAAAGGGTGTGCCCAAATTGTTATCAAATGAATTAGATAAAGTCTCTTACTATGATAAATCATGTAAAATGAAGGTTTACTAATTCTAATTCAATTGAAATGTGGTTTTACTAATTATCTAAGTGAAATGAGCCATGTATCATGATAATATAATGTAAAATGTTAATACCACATTTTCATGTTATGATAATCATGTTATATAATGCATTAATATTCATTTTTCCCAAATTCTCAATTGATATTCCTATGGTCTAAAAATTTATTTATTCATCATGTTATGCCTTTTTAACTCCCTTAATGGGCATTATAGCTCACCATTTCTTAATTGTTGTTATCAGGTTATCACATGCAGTGCTAAGTATGAAGGAATATGTGTGGGCATGTAAAAGAAGTTTTCAATAAATATGTGAATTTCCTGTTTTATGTTGTTATGTAATTTTACTATTCTTCAAATACAATATACCTCTCAATATTCTATGTTATATCATTTTAATATTTTATTTAATAAATTATTTTAAATTTTGAAATAAAGAGAAGCATTTTTCTAGTTTGTATCAGATGATAGGTTTAAATAATTTAGGGATTATGACTAGAAAACCCTAGTAAAAGAAATAGGTATAACACAATGTATAATAAAAACAACCCTAAATTTTTGTGAGTATTGATGAAGTGGTTTATCATGAAAGTGCATCTCTTTCAGGATAAGGGCAGGTAGAGGCAGCTCTGGCACATATGTATGTAGGGATAAAACCCGAAAACACCTTATTGAGCTAGAATCGAATAGGAACTAGTGCACGAAAACATGTCTTGTAGAACTCAGGGTTATAAAACACCCATGGGATATGCTTTTTTAAATTCATAATCTTAGTATGAACCATTATTAAGGGAATACAATAAATTCCCGTATGAAAATATTTTGGGAAGAAGGTCATGGATAACATAGATTGGAGGCCATAAATTTATATGTTAAGGAATTAGATGTTATTTTTATGTCATGTGTTTTTTTCATTGGATTACCATTTATGTGATACCCCTAATGTTTCTTTTATTCAAACCAATGGTCGTTAATATAAGAACTCAGATAAAAATCGATATGAAGATCAATGTGATGATTGTTCTAATGAGATTCCAAATCCGATGGGAATCGTGAACATTGTCATGATACAATATCAGTTAACTCATGTTTTGAATAGAATTATGGGTCAAATTGAATTTTCAACCCCCCCCCCCTAGAAAGAAAAAGTCACAATCGAGAGCATCATGAGAAAAAGGCCTCTAAATTTTAATGGATCATCTGATCCCTCAATTCCCAAATAATGGATCAACTATATTGAAAAGATCTTCTCAGTCCATGAATTTTATAAACAATAGAAGGTTCTTCTGTCTTCTTATCGTATATAGGGTGAAGCTGATCAATGGTGTAAAATGATAAAAAATATGATTCTTGAGGTGGATATTGAGGCTTGTGAATGGAAGGATTTCCAGAAAATGTTTTTCAATAGAAATTTTCCTCGCACCCTCTGACATCTAATATAATGTGACTTCCTTGACCTCAAGCACAAAGATGATTAATCCATTAGAGTGTATGAAGGAAAAATAAAATGTCTTTCATGATATGCCTCTAGATTTTTCGTTTCCCCCAAATGAAATGTTGAACACTTCTTCAGCGGGATAAATCCTAGCCTATGGAAATCCAGAGTGATTTGTGTCACCATGATCAAGGAGGAAATTTTCTGATGTACCCACAAAGTAGAAATAGAGATCAAATTATCTCATGGGTATCATTGGGTTAAGAAGTGTAAGGTGGACTTTAATTCTGGTAGTTTTATCGAGAAATCCAATGGTGTTATGAAAATTCATCACCCCACATGCCAAAGGTGCATAAAAAAACCTAAAATATTTCATGAAGGGGATGATGAAATGAATTTGGTGTGTAAAAGAAGAAATCCTTGCCATTATCAACCGACAAGAAAAACCCACATCTGCAACAAAGGAGATGAATGCTCTATTTTACCCTCAACGCATTGTTCATTGCTTCAATTGCAACGAACCATGGTAATTTTCAAACCAATTCATTAATCCAAGGAGTTTTAGAGGAAACCAAAAACCTCCATGGCATCAAGAGAAGGAATTTTCTATCACTACCACCAAAGTGAACCCTGAAAATAAAATTGTGACAGGTACGCTAGTTATATATTCCATAATTGGAAACATAAATTTCCATTCTCGTTATTCACATTATTTTTATCTAGGTAGATTATTATAACAATTCCAATACCACCACATATCATGTAAGTAATGAATTTGGTGAAAATGAAAAATGGGGAAATCATTTCATCCCAGGAATATAACTCCTCCCCTATCATAATGTTTGGATTCAACATCCTGAAGAACATAATCATATTCACTCTAGTGGAAACTGATGTAATTCATGGAATGAATTTGATTTCCTTTTATAAATCCAACAAATATTATAAGGCCGCCTCCTTAAACCTTACTTAATCTCGAGTTATTACAAGATTACACATTGAGGATCATTTCAGGTTTAGAGTTTTAGTGAATTAGATCATAAAACATGCATTACATCCCACATTTAAAGAAACTGGTTACAATAAAAGATAATATTCATTTTTCCCGTCAACAGAAATATATTTAAAATAAAACATGGATTCTTTATTGAGACTTCCTTGACACTATCATCATATCATGTACCCTTCCCTTGACCTGTGAAAACATTTCAAAAACATGGGATGAGTATAAAAAGCTCAGTAAAGGATATAAAAATATGGAAAGGAAACATGAGTTCATGTATACATAAGAATCAATGAAATCATACTATACCCATAAAACATAAGAACATTAACATACCTCATCAAATCATGAATAAATCAAAGAAATCATAAGACATAAAGGTAACTTGAGGCATTCATAACATTCTTACGTAGGGAGTAACCCTATTGGTTACATTTGGAATACCTATAACAGTATATTTTCTAAATCTATTCACAAAAACCGTAACGTTTAACTCCTTCGCGTTACCCAATGCATTGGAGAGCTATATCGAGCTCACCCACCCTTAGTTTATCACGGAACCACCCATCGTCATAATAATTCCCAAGAACCATAACATAATCGTATCACATAAAACATGCATAAAGGAAACATAACAGTTATAAATATCAATCACAAGATATCAACACAACACGTTGATATAATAAAAACATTATGAAAACAATTTTCAATACCAAAGTAAAATAAAATTAAAACATGGCATTTTTTTCATTTAAAAAAAAGTATGGCTTGTAGAGGAAGCCGAAACTCAAATAAAGATCACGGCGGTGGAGAAGTCGTTGTCTCCGCATACGTATGACAAAAAAACATTCCCTTTTGTCGTTTAGTAAATGCTTCATATAAAAAATAATCCTTTTGAATAAATTTAAAATTCAAAGGGGTTTAAACACCGTATAAAAGAATGTTTTGTATAAAACAAAATATACCTCAATGAATGGAGATTGAAACGAAGTCCCAAACCTCGTATCCGAATTGACTCGATCGTTCTTTAATCTCCTGAATAATAAACTTTATTTTATTTCTACTTTCTTAAGAACCTTTTTCAAGTTCATTATTCCTTTTATATCACTTATTACCATGTCATGAACACTGTGTAATTATTATAGTTAATAACGGTCATTTTAACGATCATTGGTACTTGAGTCAAAATATGCTCTTTATAATTACAATTTGTTCATGTATCCATTATATCCAGAGTTATACTCATGATGTATATATCATATATATCTTATATATCCAGTATATACATGAATTTATAATATTACACAATGTTTAAAGGTAAGAAATGAAAAGCACCATTCATGGAGACGGATAGTCGTACATACGAATGAACGCTACTTTCATTTCTATTTCGTATTTTATGGAATTAAAACATAATGATACATAATAGTATTTTAATTCCAGTATGATATCATATATAATATCATTAAATATATCCTTTATACATACCACATATGTTATTAACGAATCAAATCACTGTGAGGGGGAAGTAGTCTGTACTTCCTAAAATGAAGATGTCGCGTTTACTCATAATGGTAACCATAAAGATATGCCATAAATGAAAAATACAGAAGCTTAAGTAAAACATAAACATATTATATATAATATATAAATATAGTTCCATCTTAATGGCCACCTTTGAAGGTGATATATGAGTGTTGAACAATCATCATTTCGTGAGGCAGAAATTCCCCATCCACGGAAATATTATGTTCTTTAACCATTAAATGTAGGTGTGGTTAAATGTTGCTCGAGTCCTTCTTATAATAAAATCCTAGTATATGGAAGATACTATTTTTGTTTCAAAATAAATGAATAAAAATAGTTTATGGTGTTGGAGAATCAAAATAAAACATAAGAACAAAGAGAAGACACTACCTTTAAATCGAGTAACTCTTTTTGATTTGAGCACAATGGCTTCCATGGGAAGACTTATGACCAAAGTGAGGATTCTAGGAGTTAGATAAGGATGTGGAGAGACAAAATGGGAAGAAGTTGGCCGAGCAAAAGGCTTTGTAAGTGTGGGTAAGGAGGTAGATGTGGGGGCCTTTTATAAGAGGAGAGGAGGGGCACTCATGGAAAGTAAAGAAATGTTACTTTATTTTAAAATGAGTTTCGGATTTAAAAGGTCCCACATTGATATAATTCGAGGATATGGTGATAAGGGTCCGAAATACACCCATCCAATAGGTTTTGGACATGTGTAGGTCATAGATTTTACATTATCATTTCATTTTATTTAAATCGTTAAATAATGAGGTAATCACGGCATCATCATGGTGTCCTAAATAATTTAATTTATTTATTGTCCAAAAATTATAAAAAAATACTATGATGTAGAAAATGTTTTTATATTCCCAATGACTATTTATAGTAAAAAATCTGACTTGTATGACTCCATGTAAAAAATGTTTTAGTAAAACAATTCATGTTTGTGTCATTCTTATTTTAATAATAAATAAAAAGATATTAATGTCATTTTCCTATCAAAGTGGCTCCATGGGGTCCCCATGTTGACCCATTGATTTTCGTGGTCGGCCATGACACATAAAATAAGGTTAGAACATGTTTCACACTCATCTCATATTATTAATACATTATTCTTACCTTAAATTACACTAATTACCTCTAATCGCGATTAAAAACATAAAAGTTACAATTCACCAAAAATTTATTTTAATCCCATTGAAAAACATTTTACTTATTAATGACATCCATGTATGTCAGAGTTTTTAAATTCAAACCATAGAGGTGGTAAAATTACATTTAAAAGAAAAATCAGTTTTTATAAGTACCACTTAGTGGTTTCACTATTAATCAAAAATTGAAGTTTTCCAGAAAAAAAAACCAAAACATCACCCTAATATATATTTGATATTATGAATTCAAAAATGATTTATATTTTACAAAATTTAAAACATATAAGATTCATTAATTAATTTAATAATTAATTCTAATTGTCAGAGAAAATAGCGTGTTTTTATGAAATAATAAGTATCAAAAGATTGACACTAGTTTAAGTCCAATTTCAAGGTGAAATTAATTCCAACGACCACTATTGGATTAAATGGTAAAAATATATTCCAATTAAACTTTAAAACCAACTCAAATGATAATATAATCATATTAATAAATCAGATTAAAAAGATGTTTCGAATTAAAATACAACATTTTTCACTATTCATTAAAAAATGAACATTATCAGAAAAATACCAAAAATTTACACAAAGTAAATTTTAATGTCCCGATTCTAAAGAAGAATTTTATTTGGTCCAATAGAATGTATAAGAGTGACCAAAACTATATTTATATAGGGTTCTCCATGAAAAGGTGATAAGTCGACCTTTAGTGAATATTTGAGTATCTATGACTAAAATTGAATTCTTTTTTTATTTTAAGCCTTTATCTTTTATTGGAAAAATGTAAAACCATTTAACAAACATATATATTCAAATTTTAGTTGTTTCTATTCATTCCCGCCAATACAACAGCTATGTGCTAACTACCATTTAAAATAATATTTTTATATTACTAGTGTGCAACGTAAGATTTCAAAGAAACTATTTATTGCGTATCGGGTATGCTATCGAACATAGCAACCCCTTTGAAGAAAAATTAATATTTAATTCACAAATATTAATAAATATGAAAATGATTTATTCTTTTTTTACCTGGTATGTTACATCCTTCCCCCTTTTGGGAATTGCGTCCTCGCAATTTTATTCACTTATCAAAATAAGTGGGGGTATTTATTCCTCATAGCATTTTCAGATTCCCACGTTGCCTCTTCAAACATATTGTTTTTCCACAAAAACTTTACCTGGTGAATTACCTTATTTCACAACACTTGCTCCCTGTGGTCAAGATTCTGGATCAGTTGTTCCTCATAAGATAGGTTCTCTTCCAGCTTAACTACCTATGGACTCAAAACATGAGATCGATCTGGCATATACTTTCTCAACATAGAAACATGAAAAACATTGTGTACCTGAGATAAACTCGGAGGTAAAGCCACTCGGTATGCATCTGATCAAACTCTCTCCAGAATTTCATATGGTCCAATGAACCTTGGACTCAGCTTTCCTTTCTTACCAAATCGCATAACACTTTTCCATGGTGATACATTGAGAAAAACATGATCACCTACCTCAAAAGAGAGATCATTCCTCTTATTGTCCGCATAACTCTTCTGCCTGCTCTGAGCTGTTCTAATGTGTTTCTGTATCAGCTGAACATTTTTTTCCAACTCTTCTACCAATTCTGGTCCCATCAACTTCCTTTTACCCACTGCATCCAAGAAAGCTTGTGTTTGACACCGCTTCCTATATAATGCCTGAAATGGTGCCATCTGTATACTAGAATGAAAACTGTTATTATAAGAAAATTAATCCAAAGAAATATGTAGGTCCCAAATTCCATGATAATCAATCGAACAAGCACGTAGAACATCTTCCATTGTCTAAATTGTTATTTCTAATTTCCCATCTACTTGAGGATGAAAAGTTATACTAAAATTTAATTCAGTACCCAACGACTTCTGAAGGCCTTTCCAAAAGTTAGAAGTGAGCCTGGGATCACGTTCAGATATAATAGAGAGAGGAACTCCATGTAACCTTACTATCTCTTTAAGATAGAAACGGGAAAGTTGATCTAGGGAAAAAGGTATCCCGTATAGCAAGCGAATGAGCAGATTTAGTCAAGCGATCAATAATAACCCAGATTGCAGTATTAACTCGAGGTGTCTTCGGCAATCCCACAACGAAGTCCATTGATATATTTTACCATTTCCACTCTGGCACTGGTAAAGGCTGAAGCATCCCTTTCGGTAAAGGCCGCTCTTCTTTAACCCTTCTGAACCAGCTCTACGTATTTCTACAACTCACTTTCTTGCTTCTGTGCTTGTTTGATTCTGTATGATAGAGATGATCTCACAGATACCTGAAACAAAACAGAAGAACTTCCTTCACCAACAAATTCTATGCCAAAGTTGATCAAATCAAAAACCAAAGGATCTCATTCCAAACGTAGAATGGTTAATTAAGCATTTCTTTTCCGACTCAAAGCATCAGCCACTTTATTTGCTTTTCCTAGATGCTAATGAATTGTACAATCATAATCCTTGATTAATTCCAGCCATCTCCTCTATCTCATGTTCAACTCTTTCTGAGTGAATATATACTTTAAACTTTTGTGATTAGTATATATTTCACACTTTACTCCATACAAATGATGCTTCCAAATTTTAAAAGAGAAAACAACAACAGCTAATTCAAATAATGTGTAGGGTAATTTACCTCATGAGTTTTAAACTGTCGTGAAGCATAAGAAATTACCTGATCATTATGCATTAGGATGCAACCAAGTCCTTTCAATGAAGAATCACTTTATATAACAAAATCACCATTCCTGAAAGGTAGTGTCGAAACTGGAGCATTCACCAATCTTCTTTTCAGTTCCTGAAAACAATCATCACATTCTTTTGTCCATATAAACTTAACACCCTTCTGAGTTAGCTTCTTCATTGGACTAGATAACCATGAAAAATTTCTAAAAAACCTTCAGTAATAGCCTTCCAAACCAAGGAAGCTATGAATCTCAGTTACATTTGTGGGTCTTGTCCATTCTTCAAAAAAATTTGTTTTTACAAGATCAACAGTTATCCCATTTTAGAAACAATGTGACCAAGCAACGAAATTTGTTGCCACCAAAACTCACACTTTCTGAATTTCCCATAAAATTTCTTTTCTTTTAATGTTTTCCAAATATCCCTTAAATTTATTTAATGATCCTCTTTACTTTTAGAAAACACCAAAATATCATCAATAAACACAACCACCATTTCACCTGATTCAACTGAGCCATCACTGCATCAAACTGTTTAGTTTTGATTCTGACCATCTCAGGATACTGATTTGAAATGTTATTTCCCTCTATATGCCTTCCCAGAAAATCTGTTCTGTTTCCTCTATGAAAAAACCATTCTTAACATAGAAATATCTTAGGTGAAGCAACATGGTAATCTTCAAATGCTATATCATTTCAATTTGACTATAAAAAAATATTTTTGGATAACCATTTAATAAAATTCTAACTACTAATGTTATCTAAACCAGCCTCTGATACAAAATATAAGGCCCTAGACTTAAACCTTACTTAATCTCGAGTTATTACAAGATTACACATTGAGGATCTTTTCAGGTTTATATTTTTAGAGAATTAGATCATAAAACATGCATTACATCCCACATTTAAACAAAGTGGTAACAATAAAAGATAGTATTCATTTTTTCCCATCAACGAAAATATATTTAAAATAAAACATGGATTCTTTCTTGACACTTCCTTGACACTATCGTTATATCATGTACCCTTCCCTTGACCTGTAAAAACATTTCAAAAACATGGGGTGAGCATAAAAATCTCAGCAAGGGATATAAAAATATGGAAATGAAACATGAGTACATTTATACATAAGAATCAATGAAATCATACTCTACTCATGAAACATAAGCACTTTAACATACCTCATCAAATCATGAATAAATCATAGAAATCATAATACATAAAGTTAACTTGAGGCATTCATAACATTCTTAGGTAGGGAGTAACCCTCTTGGTTACGTTTGGAATACCCATCACAGTATATTCCCAAAATCTCTTCGGAGATACCTTAACGTTTAACTCCTTCACATTACCCAATGCATTGGAGAGCTATATCAGGCACACCCGCCCTTAGTTTATCACCGAACCACCCGTCTTCATAATATTTCCCAAGAACCATAACATAATCGTAGCGCATAAAACATGCACAAAGGAAACATAACATCTCCACATTTCAATCACAAGATATCAACACAACACATTGATATTATAAAAACATTATGAAAACCATTTTCAATACCAAAATAAAAGAAAAGTAAAACATGGTATTTTTTTCATTTAAAACAAAAGTATGTCTTGTAGAGGAAGTAGAAACTCAAATAATGGTCACGGCAGCGGAGAAGTCGTTGTCACCGCATACGTACAACAAAAAAAACATTCCCTTTTGTTGTTTAGTAATCAATTTGTATATAAAATATTACTTTAGAATAAACGTAAAAGTCAAAGGGTTTTATACACCGTATAAATGAAGGTTGTGTATATAACAAAATATGCCTCAATGAAAGGAGATTGAGACGAAGTCCCATACCTCATGTCCGACATGACTCGATCGTTCTTTAATCTCCTAAATAATAAACATGAGTTTATTTCTACTTTCTTAAGAACCTTTTTCAAGTTCATTATTCCTTTTATATCACTTATTACCATGTCATGAACACTATGTAATTATTATAGTTAATAACGGTCGTTTTAACGATCATTGGTACTTGGGTCAAAATATGCTCTTTATAATTACAAGTTTTTCATGTATCCATTATATCTAGAGTTATTCTCATGATTTATATATCATATATATCATATATATCTAGTATATACATGAATTTGTAATATTGCACAATGTTTAGAGGTAAGAAATGAAATGCACCGTTCATGGAGATGGTAGCCGTACGTACGCATGAACGCTACTTTCATTTCTATTTCGTATTTTATGGAATTAAAACATAATGATAAATAATAGTATTTTAATTATAGTATGGTATAATATATAATATCATTAAATATATCCTTTAAACATACCACATATGGTATTAACGAATCAAATCACTTTGAGGGGGCGGTAGTCTGGACTTCCTAAAATGAAGATATCGCGTTTACTCATAATGGTAACCATAAAGATATGGCATAAATGAAAAATACACAATCTTAAGTAAAACATAAACATAATATATATATAATATATAAAAATAGTGACATCTTAATGGCCACCTTTTAAGGTGATATATGAGTGTTGAACAATCATCATTTCGTGAGGCAGAAATTCACCATCCACAGAAACAGAATGTTCTTTAAACATTAGATGTAGGTGTGTGTAAGTTTATCTCGAATAAATCTTAAAATAACATACTAGTATATGGAAGATACTGGTTTTGTTACAAAAGAAATGAATAAAAAGAGTTTAGGGGGTTGGAGAAGCAAAATAAAACATAAGAACACAAGAGATGACACTACCTTTAAATCGGGTAACTCTTTTTGATTTGTGCTCAAAGGCTTCCTTGGGAAGAATTCTGCCCAATGTGTGGATTCTAGGAGTTATATAGGGATTTGGAGAGACAAAATGGGAAGATGTTGGACGATCCAAAGGCTTTGGATGTGTGGGTATGGAGGTAGAGGTGGGGGCCTTTTATAAGAGGAGACGAGGGGCACTCTTGGAATGTAATGAAATGTTACTTTATTTTAAAATGAGTTTCGGATTTAAAAGGTCCCACATTGATATAATTCTAGGATAAGGTGATACAGGTTCAAAAGACACCCATAAAATAGGTTTTGGACATGTGTATGTCATAGATGTTACATTATCTTTTTATTTTATTTAAATCGTTAAATAATGAGGTAATCGCTGCATCATTATGGTGTCATAAATAAGTTAATTTATTTAATGTCTAAAAATTATAAAAAAAATACTATGATTAGTTTCGGATTTAAAAGGTCCCACATTGATTTAATTTCAGGATAAGGTGATACGGGTTCGAATTCCACCCATCCAATAGGTTTTGGACATGTGTAGGTCATAGATTTTACATTATCTTTTCATTTTATTTAAATCGTTAAATAATGAGGTAATCGTTGCATCATCATGGTGTCATAAATAAGTTAATTTATTTAATGTCTAAAAACTATAAAAAAATAATATGATGTAGGAAATATTTTTCTCTTTCAAATGACTATTTATAGTCAAAAATCTGACTTGTATAACCCCATGTAAAAATTGTTTTAGTAAAACAACTCATGTTTGTGTCATTTTTATTTTAACATTAAATAAAAAGATATTAATGTCATTTTCCTACCAATGTGGCTACATGGGGTCCCCAAGTTGACCCATGGATTTTCTTGGTCGGCCATTACACATCCAATAAGGTTAGGACATCTGTCAAGCCCATCTCATATTATTAAAACATTATTCTTACCTTAAATTACACTAATTACCTCTAATCGCGATTAAAAACATAAAAGTTACTACTCACCAAAAAATTATTTTAATCACATTGAACAATATTTTACTTCTTAATGACAACCATGTATGTCATATTTTTGAAATTAAAACCAAAGAGGTGGTAAAATTTCATTTAAATGAAAAATCAGTTTTTATAAGTACCACTTAGTGGCTTCACTATTCATTAAAAATTGAAGTTTTCCAAAAAACCAAAACTTCACCCTAAGCAATATTTGATATTATGAATTCAAAAATGATGTCTATTTTACAAAATTCAAAAAATATAAGTTTCATTAATTAATTTAATAATTAATTCCCACTGTCAGAGCAAATAACGTGTTTTTATGAAATAATAAGTATCAAAAGATTGACATTAGTTTAAGTTCAATTTCAAGGCGAAATTAATTCCAACGACCACTATTAGATTAAATGGTAAAAATATATTCTAATTTAACTTTAAAACAAATTCAAAAGATAATATAATAATATAAATAAATCAGATTAAAATGTGTTTTTGAATTAAAATACAACATTTTCAACTATTCAGTAAAAAATGAACTTTATCTGAAAAATTCCAAAAATTTACAAAAAGTAAATTTTGATGTTCCAATTATAAAGAAGAATTTTATTTGGTCTAATAGAATTTATTAGAGTTACCAAATCTATATTTAAAGAGGGTTCTCCATGAAAAGTCGATAAGTAGACCTTTATTGAATATTAGAGTATCTATGCCTAAAATTGAATTCTTTTCTTATTTTAAGCGTTTTTCTTTTATTGGAAAAATATAAAACCATTTAACAAACATATATAATCATATTTTAGTTTTTTCTATTCATTCCCGCCAATACAACAGCTACGTGTTAACTACCATTTAAAATAATATTATTATATTACTAGTGTGCAACGTATGATTTCAAAGAAACTCTTTGTTGCGTATCGGGTACGCTATCGAACATATCAACCCCTTTGAAGTAAAATTAATATTTAATTCACAAATATTAATAAATATGATAATGATTTATTCTTTATTTACCTGGGAAGTTACAAATATTGTCCTGAGCAAGATATACCTCTCTACATGGTGAATTGATCCCCAATTCTGTACAAGTTCAAGGGGGAGGATGAATCTTCTTTATATCCATCATCTCAGGCATTGATATTACAAAACATTTAGCATGCATATCATTCTTTGATGATTGAGTCTAAGGAATCCAGAATCATTGAATACATGATTATTATGATGTAATTTTATGATGTGTTTCTCAAGGAATTTCCTTGTATTCCTCCTAGAATAGATGTCTAATTCTCAATTGATCTTATCCCTAGAGTATTTCTAATATCCAAGACTCCATATAGAATGGTTATTTTGTAGATCTAAGAGCTGAGGTATAAAAAATATGAGAATCTGGATAAAGTTATTATATTCCCATGTTCTTCACCACAGGGTGCACCTGTCCTCTTTTTCAATAAGGTGTATGGATCAATGTGCTTTCACATCGATTACCGTGAGATAAAAAATCATGATAAAGAACAAGTATCATCTACCACGAATTGATGGCTTATTCGATCATCTATGTAGAGAACAATACTTATCTAAGGTGGATCTGTGGTCAAGATATTATCAAGTAATGGTGAAGTAGGATATCCCAAAATTTCTTTTCGTACAGGATACGAGCACTATGAGTTCATAGAAATTCCTTTTGAACTCACTGATGATCTATAAATAATGACAGACATGATGAATAGATTTGAAGAGATTACCTCAATAGAGTTTTTCCATTATTTATATATGATATTCTAATATACTTCAAAACAAATTTAGAGTATGATGAAAATTTAAACATTGTACAAGAGACCTTGTGAATGGAGAAGCTCTATGATAAGTATAGAAACTTTGAGTTCAGGTTGAAGGAGGTATTATTCTTGGCTCATATCATCACAAGCAATGAGATATCTCTGTATCCCTCTAAGACAGTTGCAATTGAGGAATGGACGAGGCCAAAATTGATAACAGATATACATAGCTTCTTGGGGTAATATTGATATTATTGTGTATTTTTGAGAAATTTATCATGATTTTCCAACCCTCTTACAATGCTGACTTGGAAGGGATTAAAGTTTTCTCGGTGTGGAGAATGTAAAAAGATCTTCATGGATTTTAAATTGAGGCTTATTTCTGCACCTGTGCTTACACTACCCACAATTTGAGAACATTTAATGGAATTAGTGATACATAATAGAAGGTAATGGGATGTGTGTTGATGATAATATACAAATTCATTACCTTTGTTTTAATGTAATTCAATGTTCATGAGAAAAAATATCCAACACATGATCTGGAGTTGGATATAGTAAACATCACTTTAATTTTTTTTTGATATTACCTTTTTGGGGAGTAGTGTGAAATATAAATGGTTCAAAAAATCATCAAGTATATATTCACAATGAAAGAGTTTAATATGTTAAAATTATGATGGCTATAATTTATCAATGACTATAAATGATTAATCCATTATCACCGGAGGAACGAGAACAAGGTTTTGGATGATCTATACAGAAAGGACCCAAAAATTCTATCATTGTTGAGATATTAATAGGATCCAATCATCTTAGATGTGATGAATATTAACATGTGAATCATAAGGAAGGGAACATCATCAGTTATTTAAAAATTTATTTCTCACCCGTCTCTTTTGAAAATGATAACGAATTCTCAAAAGAATTATGTGGTAGTTCTGAAGAATGTGGAATCTATTAGTAAAGGGAAATCCTCGATGTTCATTTTAATGAAGAATGAATTGTGAAATTTGGGTCATGACTATGTGTTCCATAAAATCTAGAGTTAAATAACAAAATTTGGGATTATGAATATAGGTCAAATTTCCCAATTCACCTAGGAATCACAAAGATGTATCAAGATCTCCAAGTTCATTATTTGTGGTATTACATGATGTAGGATATCGCTGAGTATACATCAATGTGCCTGGTATGTCAGAATGTGAAGGATGTAAGTATTAATTACAATGGGATGATTCAACCATTAACCGTACCTGCATTGAAATGAGAGAACATAACCATGTTATTTTTAATCGGACATCTAAAGACATCCAAAGGAAACAATTCTATACGGGTTGTTGTGGATTTTCATAATAGACTGCACAATTCATTCCAATTTGAGAGGATTTCTCATTAGATCAACTAGAACATATATATGTTAGAGAATTTTTAAGGTTCCATGTATTACCACTATCAATTGTATCCTATAAAGATCCATGATTCACCAATATATTATGGAAGAGTCTTTAACATTCTCTAAATACAAAGCTGATCTTCTGTACGACTTATCATCTTCCAAATGATGGCCAATCTGAGCAGACAATCAGAAAAACTGAGAACATTTTTAGGGCATACTCAACATACTTTAAAGGAGGATTTTATCAACATCTTACTGTGGTTGAGTTCTCTTACAATAATAGTTTCCACTCAGACATCCAAATAGCTCCTTATGAAGCCCTATATGGGAAGAGGTGTAGAACACTGTCATGTTGGGATAAAGTTGTTAAGCGAAAATTGCTAGGTCAGAAAATATCAAAAAATGGTGGAGACAGTTCAGACCATTCATCACCGCATTAATGATGCTCAGAGTTGAAAATATAACTATGAAAATATCATTGATGACACTTAGATTTTGATGTTGGAGACATGATATTCCTCTTCATATCACCCTGGAGGATAATAATGAGATTTGGGAAGAAGGGGAAACTTAGTCCAATGTATATCAACCCTTTTGAGATCCTTGATCACATTAGATTAGTGACCTATCAAGTATCAGTCCCACCATACTAATCTAATGTACATGATTTATTCCATGTATCACTCTTGAGGAAGTACATACATTACCAATCACATGTAATCAATCTAGAAGTCGCACCATTGGAGAAAGACCTCTCCTATGAAGAGAATCTGGTGAAGATCATAGATCATAGAGAAAAACTTCTACGAAATAAGACAATGACCATCATGTTAATATTTTGTATAAACCAAAAGTTTGAAGAAGAAACATGGGAATCAGAGGAATTGATGAGGTGGAGTTACCCACATCTGTTTTAGTTCTGGCGGGGGGAATTTTGAGGGAGGGATTTTTTTGGGGGGGAGATTGTAACAACCCAAAATTTTATTAATAAAAATTCATCTTCATCTAATTAAATTTCATATTATGTAAAATGGTTATATAAAATATGAACATCCTTGGATTTATGTTTTTGGATTTAAATATAACTTTAATAATTTTTACTGTTGAATATATAGTCATTGAACAATGATCGCATGATTTATATAAATATAAAATTTTAAAAAATACAATTTACTCGAACAAAGAAACCGATGGGCTCATCTAATATAACTTATACCTACAAATACCATTTTTCAGAGTTCGAAAAGGAGGAAGAATCACTGGGCTTCACATAGGACCAATCCCAATCTGAGCTTCCACACGTTAAGCTTAAAGGGATCCTCCTATATGGGAAGTAGAAGTTATTAGGGATGACCTCCCAAGAAATTTTATATAAACATCCCCATGTGTATGTCACAATGACACCCCATAACCATAGGTCTTATGTAGGTGTTATAAGAGGTAATGTAACAAGAACCTTGAACTATGTCTTTGAGCATTATTTTTTAATAGAATAAATAATATACATTTATTTTATTTTTGTTACTTTGTAAATAATTTTTACATTACAAATAAATTTTTTTAGTGAATTTTATATTATGAAATATTTTCGGATAATTAATGTATATTTAAATTAAATAATATTTTAATAAAATATTATTACTAAATTACTTTTTTATTAAATATAAATATTTTATAATATTTATGTATATATTTGTAATTTTTATAAAGGATTCAAATCTGTTTTTATCAAAACCTAGGAATTTTAGATAAATATTAGTTTTTATTTTAAATCTAAAAATGCACATATTTAGAAAATTATTTAGAAAATTTGAATTTTATTTTTTTAATCAAGACATTGAAATAATCCCATGGACAATTTTTCAAAATTTTCAAAGATAGTCGAATTTTTGGGTAAAGATTAAATACCATTTAAATATATAATGTGTTTTATGACATCATAATCACTCAGTAGTGATATAATAAATTATAATAAACTTTTTTATCGACCAAATTTTTTTTATATTTAAAAAAATGTGATTTTAGATTTGTTTGATTACTTTTACGGTGCCTTCGTGGACCCTCCAATACATATACAACATTTTTAATATTTAAAATGATTTCCTTGAGAGTGTGACTCTTATCTATATAATCAAGAAAAATATTTTAATAAGATCTGCCATTGTCCTTACAAATTCAATTTTTTACTCCCCTTTGACAAAATCATTGGAAAGAACCATGGGTTGGATTTTGGTTTTGATTTGTTAAATGTGTACTGTCAAAAACCTAAATAATAATAAATTCTCAATCATATCTTATATAAACCCACCCAAGATCCCACTTAACATCACTAAAAAAAATTTGAGAACATACCTACCCTTCCCTCCCCTCTCTGAAATCCTCCCAAGCTGACCCAGGCTCCAAATAATCCCATCTGAATCCCCTCCCAAGCCTTTGGGATCAAATTTCCATCTAGTGGTTTCTTCTTCCATCATTTTTGTCCATGTTTCGTTCTCTTTCTATACATTAATCTTTTAAATTAAAAATGTTGGGGTATTATTCTCATCCTCCACTTTACTTCCATATTTATGTCTGAATGATGAGATACCACTTTAATTTTCCTTAATGCATCACATGTACACATGTTACCATGTTGAAATTCCATTAGAGATTTCTCTCTCTTCATTTTAATACAAGCAATTCTTTTATTTTATGAATCCAAATTCTATTACATAGGTTGTTACATGTATCTATATGACCTATTATTTTACATTTAATATACATATGATTATACACCCCTTTGTCACTCATCCAGCATTTTTTGGAATTCTTATGTCATGCCTTTATGCTATTGAAATTGCACTTCGATTTTTGTGTCAAAGTCATTGTATAGTGACTACCAAACTCATTTATCTATCAAGGGTATTCTCAATTTACTACAATTACATATTTATTATATATTTTCATGTATTAATTCCATATTATTTTTTCATAGAATAAATTATTATATTTATTGAATCTATGTTATATGATCCATGTGGCACAATTATGCATGAAATGAAATGATTATGAAGGGTGTGACATGATAGTTCTCAAATTCATAGAGTAAATACTAGTATCATGACATGTCAATTTCAATGAGGGTATAATCATTATAATTTTTATTAAATGCGAGTTTACTCTTTCTCCATGTGTAATAAGCCTTGGCTCATACTAATATCATGTTAATTGTGTTTTCCTCATTTCCATTTTATGATAATCATTCTATATTATTCCTTTATGTTCATGTTTCTCTTAGGATCCATTGATATTCCTATTCCCTTAAAAGTACTGTATTCATCATGTTATTCATTTTTTACACCCTTACTACAATTATTATCACACCATTTTATTATGCATGTCATTAGGTTATCCATGCAATGCTGAGTATGATGGAATGTGTGTGGTGATGTAAAAGAAGTTTTCAAGAAAGATGTGTATTTCATGTTATAGGTTGTTAGGTAATGTTTTTAGTCCTCAAAGACACCAAACAACTCTATCATGTATCCTGTATAAAGTGAATATTTTATGTAATAAATTATGATTATGTGTCAAAATAATATAAGGGTTGTTATATAATTAATCTATTTTATTTCACAGTATTTATATTTCCATTTTACTTTTTTAATTTCTTGGGATAGATTTCAAAAGATATCAATGTGGTATGAGATTTATGTCTCAATCACATTTAAATCGATAATGTTCATACATTAATTTCATTTGGAGGACATTATTTTATCGCAATTTAATAACCCCAGTTCATTATATCTTACTTTTTATATGCATGAATTTATATTTAATAGTTATATGTTCCCCACATTTGTAATTAAATGGTACTGGTAATGTATTCTTAATAAAATCTAACTTCATTTCTCTCGTCGATCAAAAATCATTTTTCATCCAAATATATGTTTTACAAAATGATTCCAAAAATGTTTGTGAAATTATTCCATTTATTTATTCAAGACATTTTTAAGCATTTTGTAATCTATACAAACAAATTTCCAAATATTTTTCATTTTAATTTATATACAATGATCATTTTTATTTTACCAAAATTTGGAAATGAATATTTAATTACATTATATCGAAATTATGTAATTTCTCACAGTAATGACCATTACTTTTTATAAATCATATTTCTCATTATTCAATTTTCATTTTTTAATGGAAACTACTTTAGAAGTATTATATAAACTATTTTTATTAAAATGTGATCCTAAAAGTTGAAAGTATATATACTTCAAGAATGTTTTCAATTGTATTTTCATTATATTTCTGTTAATAAATGAATATAACCATTATTTTAGTTATTCTGGAATGGGAATATGTATTAATCATTCAATACATATTATATATTGAGAATTTTTAATATTATTTCTACTGTGGAATTAAAATTTTGAAATCATTATATATATTACTCTGAATTGTATATGATTATGTTTATTTTTTGTGTGAAGTATACAGAAATTAATTTTCTAGTTTTTCAATTAGATTTTTTTAGTTGATTAAGTTTCATCCATTTTTGTTGAAAAATTAATTGGACAGAGTATGTGATAGGTAGGGCCCATAATATCCCCTCGATGCATTGGTAGGTTAAATGAGACAATCTATCCTTAGTTTTTGATCAAGGCCTCACCCATTAATGTATGATGTATTTGGAAGAGGGACTCATATTATAGTTATATTATCCATTATTACAGACTCTCTAATTACAATTATATTAATTGATGTAACACCCCAAGATTTAATATTACTTTATCACTTTTAAGTAATTTAAATGCTTATATGGCACGCAATACTGACTTGGCTTTCATTATACTCATGATTTTGTTTCTGTGAAACAACACATTTGTATTATATTTTTATTTATCAATTAAATATTGTAATATGGATATTAACAAATAAATTTTAAATGTTATATATAATTACATCAACAAAATAAAACATATTTATAATGAAAATTAAATGTTTTGTTAAAATAGTTATATATTTTGAAAAACTATTTTCTGAGAAAAACTAATTTTTAGGTACTATTGTGAACAAAAATAAAATTTATTTTAGTCACTCTTAAAAAGTATATACGGTAAAATTTCCACCATTTTTGAATTCAGAATATCAAAATTAACTTAGGGTGATTTTTTGGCATTTTTCTAAAATATTCAATTCTTAATCAATAGTGAAAAATATTTCATAGTACATAACGACCATCATTTCCATTTAATGAAATATTTTTAATTAAAATTTATCCTACAGTCAAAATAGATGTACAATACATATATTATTCCAATTAAAATATTTGAGTCATTTTAAAATAGTATTAGATATATAAAATCTCATTTAATTTTTTAACGTCTATTACCCACCTATAATATAGATTGAAAAATTTTCATAAAACATAATTTTACAACTTTAGTGAATTGATTTTCCAAAATTTACAAAACATAGTTTTCATTAGTACAATTTGATTCAATAGAATGAAAAGAATTTTTTTGTGAATAATAACTTCATAATTTTATTTACCATTGTTAAAAGTAAATAGATTAATTAAAGGTAATAATAATTTAATGAAAATATTAAATTACCCCAAAACATGTTGTAATTCATTTAGATAATTTTTTTTGGACCAGAATTATACAAATGAAAAAAATATGATCAATTATGATTCACATGGGTCTGATTAGAAAAATTATTATATTATATTTAAAGAAGAGACAAAAGTGATAAATTAAAATTTTAATAACTAAACCATTTTTAAGATTGGGTTATACAGAATATATATTATAATATAAATATTAATAAGAAATATAAAAATGATTCCTATATCGTGGTATTTTATTTATAATTTTTAGACATCAAATATATAAATTCATTTATAACACAATGATGATTCTGTAAATAACATATTAATTAAATATTAAAATAATCAATATTATAAATATTAAAATTAACATAAATTTAACATTTTGATTCCATCCAAAAAATTGATAGGGGAATATGACGTGTCAGGGTTGATTCAAAGTGTTTTTTTATTAATTAATCAAGTGGTCATTACATTCAGAAAAATCAAATACAAAATAGTGTAAAAATTTACATAATTGAGTTTTTAAAACAAAGAGAATTTTATTAAATTATATAATAGTATTAAAAATATGATATAAGGCCAATTTATTTTGATAATGTTATATATATCATTAATGAACCATTTAGGTTTTTCTTGGCATTTTATAGTAATTATATTAACCATGTAGAATAAAAACACAAGAAGACATTGTAAAAGTTAAACTATTTAACTAATGGATATGTCTAAAAGATAAGGTTAATATGGTGACCAAAAAAATAACTAAAAAATATTGGTTGATATTATATCGATCCATTATCACCGTAAACTAGAAATAAATCAATTTTTAGATATTAGAAATGGAAAATAATTTTATAATAAATTATTATTTCATGTTTTTATTAAAGGGCCCCTCACCTCTCTTATAAAATGGTACTTTACCTTCTCTTAAATTCACAAATAAAAATCCATTTTTCATAGCTGAACCCTACCCTAATATTCTCAGAACTTACCTTTATTCACTTATGTGGCTTTACATAGAGCATAAAAATTCATAGGGATATTTTTTGATCATATCAAAAAGATACACAAGAAAACAGGTAAGTATTTTATGACCTCGTTCAAAGTTCATTTCCTCTTCAACATCCACTATCATTGTTATTACAATAATAAAATAATAAATTAAGTACCTTATACAAGAATATGATTCATTATAAATATGGTACAACTATATTCATTATTCTTTCCATCTTATAAATGACAAAATCACCATGCATGCGTACATATGGCTTGCCTTCTCCACATCGTGGTGTAGTTTGTAATTCAACACTACATTTTATGTATGGATATAATAACGAGTATAATTAATATAAATAATTAATATAACATTGTAATTATTCTATATATGTAATATACCATCCAATTAAACAATGTTTCACCATCAATAGAATGATATTTTCGGTCGTGCATACGTTTGGCTTACCGTCTCCACGATGCGATGTGATTCATCATCAATGTTAACCCTCAATTTTATTATAGATATATATATTTGATTAATTATTAGGTATAATAAATAATATTTCTAATAGAATAATATATATTTAGGTAAGTAAATATATGTCGTTTACTTTCTTCTATACTATATAATAATAAAATGGAAAAAATGTTTATGCGTACGTACAGACAATTGTATACATTAATGGTGTTTCCATTTAATATATCTATCTATTATTCATATTTATATTCTGAAAATATATGATATATAAATCATGTTTTATATTATCAAAGTACATATATCGTGATCTATTTGATACAATGAATAATAACAAGTTAAAACATGTATGATAAAGAAAGAAATTATTACCCGAAAGATTACATAAACATTGAAATTACAATTAAAAGGGAAGTATAAATTAATATATGCAATCATAAATATTAAAATGGTTCTATTATAATTTAATAACATACTATGGTCATTATACAAGAGGATTAATGTACCCTTGACAAAAGGAAAGTTCATGGTAAGTGTTAATTTCTCAATCTCAATATTTTCTGAGATTCTTTATGTGTATCCATTTACTGGGACATATTTACCATCCATGTACATGTTTCATTAAATTAACATCAAAATGAATATTTTATGGTTTTATATAAGTTAATATTTAAATATATCATCATTTTATATTTTATAAATAGTTATTTTTCTCAAATGTTTCTATTAATGACTATGTTTTTAAAATAATTTTAAGGATTTATTGATTGGATAAGATTGTTTTAAATTTTTATTTTCATTCCAATGTTTCAAAGTTGTATGGGAAAATATGAAAAAAAAAATATTTTAAATGACTTCCTTTATAAGTTGTGTGGCTTTTGAATGATTTCATGAAAAAGGGAAATTTCTCTCAAAGAGTTTTACTGGTCATTTTTTACTATGTCAACATCATTTACTGGATATTATTCTTGATTATGGTTAGTTTATTATAATTAAACCCTCCATACTTTATCGAATGAGTCAGGATATATTGTACTGTGGATATGATATTTTTATACCATTCTTGGGTTATTGTTAAATTATTATCCTTTTTTGGGTTAGTTTGAATATGAATGATTATGTTATGCTTCACTATTTTCATAAGAGAAATTAATTGGACATTGTAAGTGATGGGAGAGGCCCTCTATATACCGTCAATGAATCGGTAGGTCTCATGAGAAAAACTAGTGTCTTTTCACACGACCATGACAGAATATTTGTGAATGGTATTGGGACAAGGCCTTGACATGGTATTTATTATTTATGGAATTATGCATTCCCTCACTATGAAATTCATTATTAAATGTGATTATTCAACTAGTAGAATATCCATGCCCATGTTTATATGGTAATGATTTATTGATTTATTTCATATTATGTTCATGTTTATGTTTTATAATTATTTTGTTTTTTTAAATATCATTCCAATACTATTTATTGATTCCACTAAATTATTTACTCTTACTGAGCATCTGAACACACCCTATTATTGTGTTTTATTTTACCAATATTCCAAGAAGAGTATTATTATTTATATGAAGGATTATTCAATGAGAATAATAAAATTTTCTAAGTATTGAATGTGCTTTATATTATGGTAGAACTTTTAATCTTATGACCAAGAATGTAACCTAATTTTCATGACTAATAAATAAATAAATCCTTTGAGAATTGATCTTTATAATCATGCTAATTTTATAAAATAATTCACTAGATTTTGGATTTTGGGGTTAGGGAATTACAACTAGTATCAAAGGAATATTAGAAACAATAATGGAATTATATTTACAAAAGGTAGACAAGGGGTCATTCCCCTAAGATAGACATTGAGGATATGTATAGAATAACCCCATGGTATATTTTCGCAATGTTGGGATTACATGGATATTCCAAGAATTAAATCCATGTCTGGATTCTATATGTGGATGTGGTTTTGGAATAGACGTACCATGGGGTGAAAACTCAAACATGGTGTTTCGGTCGTGACTCGGGGTAACTTGGTACATGATTATAGGCCATACTAGAGGCCTGGTTTGACACACCTAAGGGATATGCATAGGATATTTTATAATATCATTACAGCCAATAATAAAGGATTTATGATTAAATGTGTCCCCAATGGATCCATTTTAATGATTATGAGATTATATTTGTATAAAAATTTCAATTTATGTTAAGTATTTCACTAGTATAGAATCATGAATTATGATTCATAACCTACTATATTTTATGGATTTGATTAGAATTGGTTCCCAGTAGTAGGAAAGACTTCCCCACAAATGCACTTGTTCTGAATAGTTAGAAGGATCTTATCATTCAAGGTGTTAATACAACATTTCAAAGGAAATTTTCCTCCCATGTATTCTATTCATATAAAGAAATGATATCATGTGTTAATAAGATAAGTATAAAATTCTCTAAATCCTATGAATTTTAATGGAATCTTGAGAAGAAGAGGATTCCATAGAGAATGATAGATAAACATATGAGGAGAAATAAATATTTTCCCATATGAGATAAATGTGGAAGAATCTTTATATGAAGTGCTTGAATAGACTGGGTGTTTGTTATAAGTATGATGAAAAGGGTCATCAGGAGAAATAATTCAAAGGGAACTATGAAAAGTTTAATATTTAATGTTTCAATTTTAGTGAAATGTAGAATTATGAAAATAAATTTCCTAATAATAAAATAAATATATCTCAAAATTATAAAAGGGATCAATGTGAAGCATAAATTGTTGCTACAATCAACATGGAATAATTATAGTATTTATGTTTCTAGATTAACATATTTTTTCATTTGAGTGTTTTATCAATGGTGTAATAGTAATATAAATTATGGTAATAAATATGGATTGTAATTCATTACTATTTCATTGAGTATTTTAGATGATATTGTACATAGATAAGTTACTCAATAGTAAGTCAATGTTTTTGGAAAATACTTTTTTCGAGGAAAGATAAACCTTAATATGGTCCTAATACTTAGGTAGTGATTTTGGAAAATGATATGGTTGATTTAGATTATTATATTGAATATTCTAGGATACCCTAGAACAAATTAATTGTTTTTAAATTCCATCATTGTTGTAATTTACAATAGTTTTGTATTTAAGGCATATATACAGTATTTTATAAGGAATAAGGGATCATGAATGTATTCAATAAGTTTTAATGGAAATTAATGGTGTTACAATATTATAATATAATACATGATGAAGTTATTCACATGTTATTATGGGGAAATAAGAGATCTTTATTGTGTTTACCTCTTATATTTTTTTTTTATTTGTGAGTTTGGTTACAGGTATTTTTTATAACTCTAATGGATGGAATGGAATAAGTTGATTAGTTGATATTTACATAGGTTAAACTATAATTTTCCCATATTTTGACTATCCTTTTGTATATCAGTAAATAAAATAATGGATTAAAGAAATAATTTTAGACCTTATTAATTATCAAATACACTTCAGGCATAAAAAATACATTTTTAACATTCATTTTATAGTGTAATGGATGATGTAAAAAATATATTGATGCACTAAAAAATGATGATATTATGATTTTGACAGGTAATAGAATCATGTATGTTTTCCCGGGTATATATAGAGATTTTAGATTAATCAATCCTCTTCAAAAAGTGTCTACAAATAAATTGTGTTATCATAATACCAATTTTTTTTGAACTGATGATACTTTAAATCATTGTAGATTTATGGATTTGAGGCCCTCAATTTTGTCTCTTTATTGTTGACTTGTTTGTGATTGATGACCCCAATCCCTACCTATAAATATTTATGTATTTTCTCCAATTATGTGTCTCTAATTTCCACCAATGTTTTCCAATTCAAAATCCTACATTGGTGGTGAATTTTTCATTTACCATTACATAATATTAAGACTAAATTTTATTAACCCTATTTTATATATTGAGTTTCCATTAAAGTATTATCTATAATTCATCATTTATTTTTGGAGAACAATTTCAAATTTCAATGATGGAGTTTATTGATGGATGGGAGAATTTGACCCGTCATGATTTCATAGTACTTTATCCCGTTAATGTGATTTAATAGCTTATATTTCACACACCAATGACTGGGTCTGTGTTATATGCAAGACAGAGTTATAGCAAAAAAAACACATTAATTTTATAATAATTTAAACAATATTATATTTATAAGTTTAATATTGTAATAGGAATCATAAAAAATAAATTTTAAATTGTATTTATAATGTTTTCACATAAATTAATCATATTTAAAATTATGTGTATAAGTTTTGTTAATGTTGCTATATATTTAGAAAAACTATTTCCATAAAAGAACTAATTTTTATTTCCTTTTATGAACAACAATAAAATTAATGTTTAACTCTCTTAAAATTTTAATTTGGTAAAATAGATATCATTTTTTAATTCGGAATATTATAATTATCATAGGGTGATTTTTTATAAATAATTCTTCTTTTGATTAAGAGTGGAAATTAATACATAGTACATAAAAAATGGATTTTCCATTTAAATAAAAATTTTTAACTACAATATATCTTAATTTAAAAATATATATACAAGATATATATATTAGTCTAATTTTAGCCATTTTCAAATAACATTTGATTTATCTTTTTAATGTCTTTTACCCACCTTCTAGGAACATATACAAATTTTCTTATAACGTAATTTTATCACATCAGAGAATTGAATTTAAAAAATATAGAACACATGGTTGTCATGAGTATGTAAAATGTGGTTTAATAGGATGAAAATAATTTTTTGGTTAAATGAATGTTTTGAATTTTGTTTACCATAGTTAAAAGTATATATGGTAATTAATTGTAACAATAATATTATAATAATATAAAATTACCCCAACACATATCATAAATCTATTGTATAATTTTTTTCCAACCAAAATAAACCTTATGAATAAATTAGACTATAAATATTCATTAGAAATATGAATTTTTTCCCAGCATCATTATATTTTATTTATACACTTGAGGCATTAAATAATTATATTTATTTTTGAAACAACAATTATGAAGTAATTATGTTATTATTGTTTGATTAAAATAATTGATATTACAAATATCAAAATAAATGTAAATTGAAACTTTTTATGCAATAAACGAATTCTATAGGTAAATATAACCATTTAGGGTTGATTAAATGTATTATTTTCAACGTAATCATGTTGTGATGACTTTTATAAAACAAAATACTAAATAGTGTCAAAATTGACATTAATGAGCTTTTAAAACAAATAATATTCTATTAAATTATATAATAGTAATAAAAATATAAGGTTCACACAAATTATTTAGATAATGTTATATATGTCATTAATGAACAACTTGGGGTTCTCTTTTCATTTTATAGTAAATATATTAACCATGTTGTATAATAATACAAGAAGAAATAATAAATGAAATACTATTGAAGTATGTGTTATGTCTAAAGGATAAGGATAATATAGTGACATATACATCTCTAAAACATATTTTTTGAGAGTATTTCGAGCCATAATCACATTATACTTTAAAAAATAAAATTTTTATCTAATAGATTCCAAAAATAAATTCACAATAAATTAATATATCAATCATTTTTAAATGTTCCCCTCACCTCTCTTATAAAAGGGTACTTCCCCTTCTCTTAAATTCACAACACCAGTGCCATTTGGCTAGGCCAAAACCTACCCAAAGATCCTCCCAACATCCCTAACATCATTTTATAGGCCTTAGATTGAGAATAAATCCATACTATGGATCCCTTAATTTCAAATAAAAAAATGCGAAGAAGTGGTATTTATATTATCACCTATTTCAGAGTTCCTTTATTTTTCTACATCCTTATTCTAGGTTGTTTCCATACTAAAATAATAAATCTAGTAATTTATACATTATGATATGTTATTATAAATATTCTACAACAATATTAATTATTCTATAAATCCTATGATTGAAAAAGGCAACATGCGTGCCTATGTACGGCTAATCGTCTCAATGTTGTTGTGTAGTTTGTAATTAAACACTACATTAGTGGGATGGGTATAATAATGAGTATAATTAATCTAAATAATGAATCTAACAGGTTAATTATTATTTTTATGTAATATAACATCAAATAAAACACCGGTTCACCATCAATATAATGATATTGTTGCTCATGTGTGTGTATGACTTACTATCTCCACAATGCGATGATATTCCTCTTTAACAATCACCCATCAATAATTTTTATAAAAAAAAATATTGATTAACAATGAGTTATATGAAATAATATTTTAACTATAATAATATATATTTAATTACATATATATATATATGTTGTTTTCTTTATTTTCATAATATACGATAAGGAAACAGAAAAAACGTTCATGCCTATGCACGGACTACCGACTCCATCAATGGTGTTTCCATTTAATATATCTATATATTATAGATATTTATATTCTGAATATATAAGATATATAAATCATATTATATATTCATTAAGTATGTAAATCAGCATAAATGTGATTTGATCAAAAATAATAAGTTAAATCACATATGATAAAAAAGGTGATTGTAACCCGAAATGTTACATAAACATGGATGTTATTTTTTTGATTTGTAGTAGAAAGTCATAAATTAATCATATATGATATCTAAAATATTAATATGGTTCTTTTATAATTTAAGGTCATACTATTTTTATTATATAGGTGGTTAACTGTACCCTCGACTAAAGTAAATTACAAGTCAGGGGTTAATTCATCAATCACATTATTATCAGAGATTGTTTATGTTTTAGTATTTACATCGATATATTTATCATCCATATCCATTATTCATAAATATTTCTTCAAAAGGAATATATAATTGTTTTATATTAGGGACACTTTAAATAGATAATAATTTTAATTTTTTAAAATATTAAAATTTCATAATCATTTAAATTAATTTTCATGTTTTCAAAATGATTTAATGATTTATTTATATAGGAGTGATTGTTTTAAAATGTTTATTTCTATTAAAATCATCATATTGTTATTGGAATCATTTATTAAAAAACTATTTTAAATGGATTACAATATAAATTTTGTGACTTTTGAATGATTTCATGAAAAATTGATATTTCTCTCAAAGAGTTTTTTTGTCATTTTAAACTATGCCAATGTCCATTACATGATATTATTATTAATTGAGGTTGATTTATTATAATTAAATATTCTATATTGTACTAAATGATTTATGATATATATTGACTATGGATGTGCTATTTTTTACTATTAATGGTTTATGGTTAATGTATTAACATTTCATATGCTAGTTTTAACACGAATGATTATGTTATGTTTCACCATTGTTATATGAGGACTGAATTAGGAATAGTATGTGATGGGTGGGGCTCGTTATAGCCACTTGATGTATCACTAGGTATCATGAGACAAACAAGTGTCTTAGAACAAGGGCATGGCAGAATATTATTTAATGGTCTTGGCACAGGGGCATGACAAACTAGTTATTATGTTAGGAATTATACATTCCCTCGTTATGAAATTAGCTTTTACATGTGATTTTTCGACTAGTATAATATCCATTTGCTTGTTTTTATGGTAATATTTTATTTATTTTTTCCTTATTGTGTTCATTTTTATGTTTTATAAGGCTCCAGTTTTTGTTGTTCATCATTCCTTTAATGTTTATAGATTACGATGAAATATTTTCCCTTAGTGAGCATCTTATCTCACCGCTTTATTATGTTTTATTTTCTATGGATGCCCTGATGTGTATTATGATTGATAAGAAGGATTAATCTAATAGAATAATGGAATTATAAAATGATTGACTATGACTTATTTTATGATATAAATTGTAATGTTATGTTCTTGTATGTAATATACATTCCATTACTACTAAACTATTCATTTCTTCAAGACATGATTCCTTTTAATGATTCAAATTTATTAAAATAATGCACCATCTCTTTGATTTTTGTTTCCGGGAATTAAAATTGATTTCCGTGTGATCATTATATAAGTTATAATATTAATGGAAACATCAAGCACATGTGATAACATATATGAAATTTTCTAATCATTACATATTTATGTTATATTATGATCATGTTATTGATTAAATGTAATATGATTATGTTCTTAAGAATGATATAATTATTAGGATTTATTTATTCATATATTACATTGAAATAGTGCCTTTAATGATCATTTATGCTCATCCCTTTCTTTTGTATCATTACCCATGATTCCAAGATGAGTATTATAATTTATATAAAGGTTTATTGTAGATGATATAATGATGAAACCAATGAAAATGATGTTTTATTAAATTTTGATGTTTGAATCTAGTTTAAATATAGTTTCTTATATAGATACTCAATTTTCCATTAAATAATATTTAATATTTTTATATAGATTTTCAGAGCTTGGTACTGAGGCGGTGTCTAATTCTAGGTACATGTGTTCCCGTAATAATATTTAAAAAAAAATATTAAGTATATTTTATACTATACACATGATGGAAATGAAAAATATCTTATACAGTATCTCAGATCTAAAATTTGAGGCAGAAATTGAGTCCAGAATGTTTTATTTACCCTAGGTGGAGCATAACTATTGTGGGAGTTAAAAATTTGTGAGAAAAAACTATCCAGAGGAAGGTCATAAATAAAATAATTAAAATAAGTTGTTTTATCTTGAATTCCAATTTAAATATCATTTTATTGGGGTATAAGATGGGATATATGAGACTGTGTTGAGTTCAATTTGAGTACTTTTACCTAGTTGCGCTGTAAAATGATAGATCCCAAAAGATTTAGATTACACAATGAGCATGATGCCTATAAATAGAGATATATGTTTTCTCTAGAATTAGTGTAAGACCTAATTTTCTCTCCCTCTCTCTCTAAAAATATTCTCTCATCTCTCTATCCATTCATTATTTGGTGGATCGAGGATGAATCATTGATAAAAATTTATTGGATTGAGAATGAATCATAAAAAATATCATCAACAAAGAGCATATAAAATGTGATAGGATTTCTTCCACTTTTAAAATTATTTTTGATGTTCATGATTGAAAATTTGTTCCTTGACCATTTAATTTGATGTTTTCTTATCCATATTTGATGGAAGATATGACATGGACACTGATATATACACGAAATACATTTAAATTTTCCTGTTTCGTATATTTTTTTATTGATTCCATTTAAACATTGGAACATAAACCCACCGTCAAATCGTCCAACGGAGGCCGGTGCAATGATGCTCTTATCACGGGGATCACATATCTGTTCAAACATATGTGATTAGGAATGTGGGGGAGGTGTGATGGTTCAGGGAATTGTCCATCAGAGCACTATCTCTGGTAATAGTGCTTGGAAGTGTGGTAGACATGCGTCATGATAGTGGAGTGGTGTTGGTGGGATCCCGATCATAGCGTCCAAACAGTGGGACATCTTGGTTGTTTGGTGGGGGACTGAGGTGCGATAGGGGATAACTGATATGGGTATTCATGTTGAAGAGGAGAAATTAGGGGACTTGATGTGGATATTGTGTGTGGAGTAGGAAGCCCGAGTGGTTTCGGTGGAATGACTGTAGGACGAGGGTGGCAGACACTAGAACCAGGCAGGGCAGAAGACTACCGATGGTCGGTGTGGCGGCAGGGCATTTGGGTGTGGCTACCGATGTCAGTTTGGGCGGACATGTCCACCTAAGAGGCAGGTTGATGGCCCAAAGCGAAGGTGTATAAACACTTGTCGGATGGGGGGATATGAAAAAACGAAATTAAATAATAATAATAATAATAACAACAACTTTTTTAATAATACTAATAATTTTATTAACTCTTTTTAAAACCCCCATAACTCCCTCTTGGGGAGTCCAATAAATGCACTGTTAACGGCGTCATACACCCATTTACAATAAAATAATTCTAATACTTTTCATAGAATTTAACACATTTTGTGACTGAGGGACACAATACACTAATGAGGAATGAAATTTAATATTATTATTAAATCTTTGACCCACGCAAACTCATAGTTGTGACTACCATTTGACGTGACATCAGCAACGATGTGACCATGTCATTATGATGGTCGATTTGGGACATCCTTTTCCTAGTTTCGAGGCCTGGTTAAACTAAACACTTATGTTTAAATAATAATAATAAAATTATAAATATTTTGAAACCATGTAGTAGACCTATATCTTAAATGGAGTGCCAATTTTAAGTGCTAACTATGGGGACATAACCATACCTCTGATATGGGCCATTTTATGCCATTTTGATTTTTTAAGAATTTAGGATTGATATACAGTTAAAAGAAGCACACATGTTTAATAAATATAATAATAATAATAATAATATTACTATTATGTAAGATTTTTGTTTTGAATATGTAACATATGTATAGTTCATGAATAACTTGTTGTCAGTGGCAACACGGTCGTGGTCCTTAGGTGAACATTTTGGGATGTTTTTAAATTTTTTAAACTATGTTTGAGGTGTGGGTATAAGGCCTCGGCCTTAAACCTTACTTAATATTGAATTAAATGAATAATTCACATTGAGGATCTTTTCAGGTTTAGAGTTTTAGAGAATTAGAACATAACTATTGAATCTTAAAAGATTAAAAAGTAGACACCTCTACTAAGTCTTCATAAAATAAAAACTCTTAAAAAGAAAGATGTCTAAATTCCATGTTTTAGATAGCATGACATTCCCTTGATCCCTTCCATGACCCTATTCCACTTTAAGTCCTGTGAAAAACATTTCGAAAAACTTGGGGTGAGCATAAAAAGCTCAGTAAGGGATACACAAAGAATGAAAACTGTTAGTTTTTCAAACATCAAATAATCCATATATACTCTATCAATGTAATACCTTCACCTTCATGAAGTAGTAAAAACTTTTCACTGAATAAAGTATCATTACTTACCATTTTGTAACCAAAGGATTACCATAAAACCCATATAAAGAACACATAGAATATATAAAGGTAACTTGGGACATAAACATACTTAAGTGGAATAACCATACGGTTGACTTCCACACATATCACTTAATGGAATAGCCATACGGCCAATTTCCATACATACTTAATGGAATAGCCATACGGCCGACTTCCATACCCAATGCATTGGAGGTTATAACGTAACCACCCGTCTTGGTATTCACGGCACCACCCGTCATCTGGTTTATAACGTAACCACCCGTTAAAATGTCCATGTACCAATATAAAATCATAAAACATAAAACCAATATAAAGGAATGAAAACATTTCCACATTTCAATCACAATATATCATAAATATATTGACATAAGAGAATCTTTTTTCAAAACCATTTTCAATACCAAATTACATAAAAGAGTATATGGTATTTATTTTATTCTAAAAACATTACATCTTTTTGAGAAAGCCAAAGATCAAATAATACTCGCGGCGGCGGAAAAGGTCGTTGTCACCGCGTACGTTAAAAAAAACATTCCTTTTTGTCGTTTAGTAAAACGCTTCGAAGAAAAATATTAAATTTGTATAAAAGTAAAAGTCAATGGAGTTTATACACCGTATAAAAGAAAGTTGTGTATAAAACGAAATATGCCTCAATGAAAGGAGATTGAGACGAAGTCCCTTACCTTGGGTCCGACTTGACTCGATCGTTCTTTAACGTACTGAATAATAAACTTGAGTTAATTTATACTTGATTAAGAACCTTTTTAAAGTTCATTATTCTTTTTATATCACTTATTTCCATTTATAAACATTATGTAACCATTTATGTTAATAATTTTTGTTTTGTCAATATTTGGTTCTTAAGTCGAAAGTTGACTTCTTACAATTACATGTTGTTCGTGTGGTCAAAAGTTCTTTATATCCAGAATGAAATTCCCGATTGGGATATAATATGTATTATATATATCCATCATATACATGTATTTATAATATTACATAATCATTTAGAGGTAAGAAATGAAATGCACCGTTCATGGAGACGGTAAGCCGTACGTACGCATGAACGCTACTTTCATTTCTTTGTCATATTAGTGGAATTAAAACTAAATGAGAGGTATGTATATTTTAATTCCAGAATTATATTCATCATTTAGATATATCATTAATTATATATATACATTATATACATGTAATTTTAATAGTACATTACATTTGGGGATAAGAAATGAAATGCACCGTTCATGGAGACGGTAAGCCGTACGTACGCATAAATGCTACTTTCATTTCTATCTCCTACTTTAATGGAAAGAAATAATAATGATATAGAGGTATATTATAATTCCAGTATAACATCATATATAATAACTTTAAATCCATCCTTTACACGTCCCACATATGGCATTAACGAATCACATTACTTTTAGGGGGCGGTAGTCCGCACTTCCTTCAATGAAGATATCGTGTTTACCCATAATGGAAACCATAAAGGTATGAAAAAAATGAAAAATACAGAAGCTTAAAGAAAACATAAACATATTATATATCATATATAAAAATAGTGACATCATAATGTCCACCTTTGAAGGTGTTAAATGAGTATTGAACAATCATCGTTTCGGGAGGCAGAATTTTTCCATCCACAGAAACCGTATGTTCTTTAACCATTTGATGTAGTTGTGTGAGAGTGTAGCTCAAATAAATCTTATAACAACATCCTAGTATATTGAAGATACTGGTGTTGTTACAAAAGAATTAAATAAAAAGAGTTTAGAGGGTTGAAGAAGCAAAATAAAACAAACGAACAAGAGAGAATGAATTACCTTTAAAAGTGTAACTCCCTTTTTATTTGAGCCTAAAGGCTTCCTTTGAAAGGATTATGCCCAAAGGGAATCCTCTAGGATTAGGAGAGGGATGTGGAGAGAGTAATTGGGCAGGGTTTGGCCGAGACAAAGGCTTGAGAAGTGTGTGAAATGTGTTAGGGGTGGGGGCCTTTTATAAGAGGAGAGGAGGGGCACTTTTGGAAAGTAAAGAAATATTACTTTATTTGAAAATTTGTTTCGGTTTTAAAAGGTCCCACATTGATATAATTCGTGGATAAGGTGATAAGGGTTCGAAATACACTCATCCAATTGGTTTTTACCATGTTTAGGTTTTAGAGTTTTCATTATCTTTCCATTTTATTTAAATTGATAAATAATGATGTCATCGCTGCATCATTATTATGTCATATATAATTTAATTTATATAATGTCTAAAAATTATAAAAAAAATACTATGATGTAGGAAATCGTTTTATCTTTCCAATGACTATTTATAATCAAAATTTGGACTTTTATAACCCTACTTAAAAATTGTTTTAGTAAAACAATTTATGTTAGGGTCATTTTCAATTTAACATTAAATAAAAATATATTAATGTCCTTTTCCAACTAAAGTGGCTCCATGGGGTCCCAAAGTTGGCCCATGGCTTGTCTTGGTCGGCCATGACTCACCCAATAGGTGTAGGACAAGTTTCATGGTGTTTTCACATTCTTATAATACCATTTTTACCTTAAACTACACTAATTACCTCTAATCGCGATTAATGAAAAAAAGTTACTATTCACCAAAAAATTATTTTAATCTCATTGAACCACATTTTACTTCTTAATGACAACCATGTATGTCGGATTTTAAAAATTCAATACACATTAGTGGTAAACTTTCATTTAACTGAAAAATCAGTTTGCTTGATTAACACTTAGTGGTTTCACTATTCATCAAAAATTGATGTTTTTTAGAAAATTACCAAAAATTAACCCTAAGCTATATTTGATATTCCGAACTCAAAAATGAAGTCCATTTTACAAAATTCAAAACATATAAGTCAAATTAATTAATTTAATAATTAATTCCCGCTGTCATGAAAAATAGCGTGTTTTTGTGAAACAATAAGTATCAAAAGATTGACACCACTTTAAGTCCAATTTCAAAGTGAAATTGATTCAAATGACCACCATTGGATTAACTGGTAAAAATGTTTTCTAATTTCACTTTAAAACCAATTAAAATAATAATATAATCATATAAATAATTTAGATTAAAAAGAGGTTTTGAATTAAAATACAACATTTTACACTATTCAAAAAAATGAACTTTATCAGAAAGGTACCAAAAATTAACACAAAGTAAATTTTGATGTCCCGATTCTAAAGAAGAGTTATATTTGGTCCAAAATAAAGTATAAGAGTGATCAAAACTATATTTAATGACGGTTCACCATTAAAAGGTGATAAGTGAACCTTTAGTGAAAATTAAAGTATATATGCCTAAAATTGAACTCTTTCCGTATTTTAAGCCTTTATCTTTTATTGGGTAAATGTATAAACATTTAAAAACATATCTAATCATATTTTAGTTATTTCTATCCATTCCCGCCAGTACAACGGCTACTTGTTAACTAACATTTAAAATAATATTATTTTATTACTAGTGTGCAACGTAAGTTTCAAAGAAACTCATCGTTGCGTATCGGGTACGCTATCGAACATAGCAACCCCTTTAAAATAAAATTAATATTTAATTCGTAAATATTAATAATTATGAAAATTCTTTATTCTTTATTTACCTGGGATGTTATATCCTTCCCCCCTTTTAGGAATTGCGTCCTCGCAATTTTATTCACTTATCAAAATTAGTGGGGGTAGTTATCCCTCATAGCATTTTCAGATTCCCACGTTGCCTCTTCAATCACATGGTTTTCCAAAAAACCTTTACCTGATGAATCACCTTATTCCGTAACACCTGCTCCCTATGGTCAAGAATCTGGACCGGTTGTTCCTCATAAGATAGGTTCTCTTCCAGCAGAACTACCTCTGGACTCAAAACATGAGATGGATCTGGCATATACTTTCTCAACATTGAAACATGAAAAACATTGTGTACCTGAGATAAACTCGGAGGTAAAGCCACCCGGTATGCAACTGATCCAACTCTCCAGAATTTCATATGGTCCAATAAACCTTGGACTCAGCTTTCCTTTCTTACCAAATCTCATCACACTTTTCTAAGGAGAAACCTTGAGAAAAACATGATCACCTACCTCGAAGGACAGATCCTTCCTCCGGTTATCTGCATAACTCTTCTGCCTACTCTGAGCTGTTCTCATGTGCTTCTGAATCATCTGAACTTTTTCTGCAATCTCTTTTACCAATTCTGGTCCCATCAGCTTCCTTCCACCCACTTCATCCCAAAATGCTGGAGTTCGACACCGCTTCCCATATAATGCCTCAAATGGTGCCATCTGAATACTGGAATGAAAACTGTTATTATAAGAAAACTCAACCAAAGAAAGATGTTGGTCCCAACTTCCCTGATAATCCATAGAACAAGCTCGTAGCATATCCTCCAATGTCTGGATTGTTCGTTCTGACTGCCCATCTGATTGTGGATGAAAAGCTGTACTAAAATTTAATTCAGTACCCAATGACTTCTGAAGGCCTTTCCAAAAGTTAGATGTAAACCTGAGATCACGATCTGATACAATGGAGAGAGGAACTCCATGTAACCTGACTATCTCTTTAAGATACAAACGGGAAAGTTGATCAAGAGAGAAAGTATCTCGTATAGCAAGGAAATGAGCAGATTTGGTCAAGCGATCAACAATAACCCAGATTGCATTATTACCTCGATATGTCTTCGGTAATACAACAACAAAGTCCATGGATATATTCTCCCATTTCCACTCTGGCACTGGTAAAGGCTGAAGCATCCCTGCCGCTCTGCTTTAACCTGTTGACATGTCAAACACTTCACAGTAAAATCAGTAATGTCTCTTTTCATTCCATCCCACCAGTAATACTCCCGCAGATCTCTGTACATCTTAGTACTGCTAGGATGAACTGAAAACAGGGAACTATGAGCCTCACATAACAACTCATTCTTCAACTGTGAATCACTAGGCACACATAACCTCTTCACAAACCTCAAAACACAAACACAAACTTATCCAAGAACTCATGGAAAATTTTATTCATAAGGTCCATGAATACAGCAGGTGCATTGGTTAACCCAAAAGGCATAACTACAAATTCATAATGGCCATATCTAGTACGGAACGCAGTCTTCGGAACGTCTACTTATTTTACTTTCAACTGATGGTACCCCGGCCTCAAGTCAATCTTCGAAAAATACTGAGCTCCCTGGAGCTGATACCACTTCATTCGATGGCCCAACATCTGCTGAAGTTGTTGCAAAGGATTTTACCACCCCTTTCTGCTTGTAGTCTAACTGCTTTCTATCACTCAAGGTCCTTGTCGGACACTCATCTGCATAATGACCCATTTCATTACACTTAAAACATCTTACCGTTGGCTTTTCATTTCCTGCTTGATCATCTTCCTTACAGTTACAAGCAATATGACCAGACTTACCACACCGAAAGAACTTACCAGACTTGGATAAACATTCTCCAGGATGCATTTTACCACACTTCTCATAGGATGGATATTTTGTTTTCTTACCTCCTTGCTTCTTTGATGAATTCTTCCCCCTTTTCCTGCCAACTAGATCTCTTATTCTGTTGTTTGTCATTGAACACCTGATCATCGGCAAACTCCATTTCTACCTTCTCTGTACATCGAACAAGTTTTTCATAACTTTTGAACTCACGAGATGCTAAAGCCCTTCGATACATTGGCTTTAACCCTGAGTAAAAACAGTTTATTTTACTATCAAGATCTCGTATGAAGTTTGGAGCATACCTTGCCAATCGAGTGAACTTTTCTTCATAAGAAGCCACTGAATCATCCTCCTACCTCAATTCTAGGAACTATTTTTCCATCCTAAGACGAACCACCTTAGGAAAATATTTCTCAAGAAACATACCTTTGAATTCGTCCCAGTGAAGATCCTAAATCTCATCACTATCCCTTATATTTTTCACCATCGACCACCACTGATCAGCTTCACCTTCAAAACGGTAAACAGCAAGACTAACCTTTTGATGTTCTGAACATCCCATGACATCAAAAATCTTCTCCAGTGCTTTAATCCACCCTTCAGCTTGCATAGGGTCAGATGATCCTCTGAATGATGGGGGATGTTGCCTCATGAAATGTTCCACCACTGACATGTTCCTCTGCGGTTGATCTGGCTGATCTCGTGCATGGATACCACAACCATTTATAGCCTGAGTCAACTGTGCCATCACTGCAACAAACTGTTCAGTTCCAATTCCGACCATCTCAGGTTGCTGATTTGGAAGGTTATCTTCCTCCTGATGTCGTCCCAACATAGCTGCTTTGTTTCCTCTACGGAAAACCATTCTGAACACCGAAATATCTTAGGCCAAGCAACATGGTAATCCGTAAATGCTATATCATTTCAATCATATTATAATTTAACACTTTTAATACTCCTAAAGTTGTCTAAACCGACCTCTGATACCAACTATAAGGCCCCGGCCTTAAACCTTACTTAATATTGAATTAAATGAATAATTCACATTGAGGATCTTTTCAGGTTTAGAGTTTTAGAGAATTAGAACATAACTATTACATCTTAAAAGATTACAAAGTAGACACCTCTACTAAGTCTTCATAAAATAAAAACTCTTAAAAAGAAAGATGTCTAGATTCCATGTTTTAGATAGCATGACATTCCCTTGATCCCTTCCTTGACCTTATTCCACTTTAAGTCCTGTGAAAAACATTTCAAAAAACTTGGGGTGAGCATAAAAAGCTCAGTAAGGGATACACAAAGAATGAAAATTGTTAGTTTTTCAAACATCAAATAAACCATATATACTCTATCAAAGTAATACCTTCACCTTCATGAATTAGTAAAAACTTTTCACTGAATAAAGAATCATTACTTACCTTTTTGTAACCAAAGGATTACCATAAAACCCATATAAAGAACACATAGAATATATAAAGGTAACTTGGGACATAAACATACTTAAGTGGAATAACCATATGGTTGACTTCCACACATATCACTTAATGGAATAGCCATACGGCCAATTTTCATACATACTTAATGGAATAGCCATACGGCCGACTTCCATACCCAATGCATTGGAGGTTATAACGTAACCACCCGTCCTGGTATTCACGGCACCACCCGTCATATGGTTTATAACGTAACCACCCGTTAAAATGTCCATGTACCAATATAAAATCATAAAACATAAAACCAATATAAAGGAATGAAAACATTTCAACATTTCAATCACAATATATCATAAATATATTGACATAATAGAATCTTTTTTCAAAACCATTTTCAATAAAAAATTACATAAAAGAGTATATGGTATTTATTTTATTCTAAAAACATTACAGCTTGTTGAGAAAGCCAAAGATCAAATAATACTCACGGCGGCGGAAAAGGTCGTTGTCGCCGCGTACGTTAAAAAAAACATTCCTTTTTGTCGTTTAGTAAAATGCTTCGTAGAAAAAGATTACTTTTGTATAAAAGTAAAAGTCAAAGGAGTTTATACACCGTATAAAAGAAAGTTGTGTATAAAAAGAAATATGCCTCAATGAAAGGAGATTGAGACGAAGTCCCTTACCTTGGGTCCGACTTGACTCGATCGTTCTATAACGTCCTGAATAATAAACTTGAGTTAATTTATACTTGATTAAGAACCTTTTTAAAGTTAATTATTCTTTTTATATCACTTATTTCCATGTTATAAAAATTATGTAACCATTTAAGTTAATAATGTTTGTTTTGTCAATATTTGGTTCTTAAGTAGAAAGTTGACTTCTTACAATTACATGTTGTTCCTGTGGTCAAAAGTTCTTTATATCCAGAATGAAATTCCCGATTGGGATATAATATGTATTATATATATCCATCATATACATGTATTTATAATATTACATAATCATTTAGAGGTAGGAAATGAAATGCACCGTTCATGGAGACGGTAAGCCGTACGTACGCATGAACGCTACTTTCATTTCTTTGTCATATTAGTGGAATTAAAACTAAATGAGAGGTATGTATATTTTAATTCCAGAATTATATTAATCATTTATATATATCATTAATTATATATATACATTATATACATGTAATTTTAATAGTACATTACATTTGGGGATAAGAAATGAAATGCACCGTTCATGGAGACGGTAATCCGTACGTACGCATGAACGCTACTTTCATTTCTATCTCCTACATTAATGGAAAGAAATAATAATGATATAGAGGTATATTATAATTCCAGTATAACATCATATATAATAACTTTAAATCCATCCTTTACACGTCCCACATATGGCATTAATGAATCACATCACTTTTAGGGGGCGGTAGTCCGCACTTCCTTAAATGAAGATATCGTGTTTACCCATAATGGAAACCATAAAGGTATGCAAAAAATGAAAAATACAGAAGTTTAAAGAAAACATAAACAAATTATATATCATATATAAAAATAGTGACATCATAATGGCCACCTTTGAAGGTGTTAAATGAGTATTGAACAATCATCGTTTCGGGAGGCAGAATTTTTCCATCCACGGAAACCGTATGTTCTTTAACCATTTGATGTAGTTGTGTGAGAGTGTAGCTCAAATAAATATTATAACAACATCCTAGTATATTGAAGATACTGGTGTTGTTACAAAAGAAGTAAATAAAAAGAGTTTAAAGGGTTGGAGAAGAAAAATAAAACAAATGAACAAGAGAGAATGAATTACCTTTAAAAGTGTAACTCCCTTTTTATTTGAGCCTAATGGCTTCCTTTGAAAGGATTCTGCCCAAAGGTAATATTCTAGGATTAGGAGAGGGATGTGGAGAGAGTAATTGGGTAGGGGTTGGCCGAGCCAAAGGCTTGAGAAGTGTGTGAAATGGGGTAGAGGTGGGGGCCTTTTATAAGAGGAGAGGAGGGGCACTTTTGGAAAGTAATGAAATATTACTTTATTTGAAAATGTGTTTCGGTTTTAAAAGGTCCCACATTGATATAATTCGTGGATAAGGTGATAAGGGTTTGAAATCCACTCATCCAATTGGTTTTTGCCAGGTGTAGGTTTTAGATTTTTCATTATCTTTCCATTTTATTTAAATTGTCAAATAATGATGTCATCGCTGCATCATTATTATGTCATATATAATTTAAATTATATAATGTATAAAAATTATAAAAAAACTACTATGATGTAGGAAATCTTTTTATCTTTCCAATTAATATTTATAATCAAAATTTGGACTTGTATAACCCTAATTAAAAATTGTTATAGTAAAACAATTTATGTTAGTGTCATTTTCACTTAAACATTAAATAAAAATATATTAATGTCATTTTCCAACTAAAGTGGCTCCATGGGGTCCCCAAGTTGGCCCATGGCTTTTCTTGGTCGGCCATGACTCACCCAATAGGTGTAGGACAAGTGTCATGGTGTTTTCACATTCTTATAATACCATTTTTACCTTAAACTACACTAATTACCTCTAATCGCGATTAATGAAAAAAAGTTACTATTCACCAAAAAATTATTTTAATCTCATTGAACCACATTTTACTTCTTAATGACAACCATGTATGTCGGATTTTCAAAATTCATTACACATTAGTGGTAAACTTTCATTTAACTGAAAAATCAGTTTGCTTGATTAACACTTAGTGGTTTCAATATTCATCAAAAATTGATGTTTTTCAGAAAATTACCAAAAATTCACCCTAAGCTATATTTGATATTCAGAACTCAAAAATGAAGTCCATTTTAAAAAATTCAAAACATATAAGTCAAATTAATTAATTTAATAATTAATTCCCGCTGTCATGACAAATAGCGTGTTTTTGTGAAACAATAAGTATCAAAAGATTGACACCAGTTTAAGTCCAATTTCAAAGTGAAATTGATTCCAATGACCACCATTGGATTAACTGGTAAAAATATTTTCTAATTTCACTTTAAAACCAATTAAAATAATAATAAAATCATATAAATAATTTAGATTAAAAAGAGGTTTTGAATTAAAATACAACATTTTACACTATTCAAAAAAATTGAACTTTATCAGAAAGGTACCAAAAATTTACACAAAGTAAATTTTGATGTCCCGATTCTAAAGAAGAGTTATATTTGGTCGAAAATAAAGTATAAGAGTGATCAAAACTATATTTAATGACGGTTCACCATTAAAAGGTGATAAGTGAACCTTTAGTGAAAATTAAAGTATATATGCCTAAAATTGAACTCTTTCCGTATTTTAAGCCTTTATCTTTTATTGGGTAAATGTATAAACATTTAAAAACATATCTAATCATATTTTAGTTATTTCTATCCATTCCCGCCAGTACAACGGCTACTTGTTAACTAACATTTAAAATAATATTATTTTATTACTAGTGTGCTACGTAAGTTTCAAAGAAACTCATCGTTGCGTATCGGGTACGCTATCGAACATAGCAACCCCCTTAAAATAAAATTAATATTTAATTTGTAAATATTAATAATTATGAAAATTCTTTATTCTTTATTTACCTGGGATGTTACAGTGGGCCCCATGTGTACTTGTTTACATTCATTAGAATGATTTTAAATTTATCCACCATGTTTCTGTTTTGGATGATCTAGTAATCGATCTCCAGTGTTTTCCATTGTGGATCACAATGGCATGATCCATATAAATTATTTTAGAATCTAGCAATCGGCCCCACTTATTGTTTTTCATGTGAAATGTAGTGACATATAAATTTTCTATTATATGTCAGATTGGGCTAAATGAATAGTTAGTATTTGTTGTTTTTTTCAAAAATCACAGTGGTGCGATGAATTTGGATGTGAAGAGTATGTCTTATGATCTCATTAATGGTGGAAACTTTAACAAAACATTTATGGGATATCATTTGATTATGCTTGAAAATATCCCATGGATTTGGTCATTTTTGACTTTTATGAGTGTGGAATATTTCTATGAATAGTTGAGGTCAAATGTTTTGGAGCCATCTAAGGAGGAGTGTCAGTAATGATATGTTTTTGACCCTTTGGATTAATAACGTGTGTCATTCAATCGTCGACCTTTTTAATAGTTCTTACATGTACATTGGGAGTACACTAACATAGATTGGGGTACTGGTTCACAGTATAGTACCCGATAATGGATATGTATATGGCTAGGTGATGAGACTTGGCCACATGGAATGTCAGTCCTACACACACTGTGTACTACTTTATGAATTCTTCCCTATATATATATCATATTTTCTTCAATTGGACTAATATTTTGTCCAATGATTAGCCTTTACGAAGTATTTTCCCATGTGGGATGCAATTGTTTCCTCTATAGTGGCTCTTGAGGTATAGTGAGAGTTGTTTAGGGGATGATTCATATTCAGGGAATCACCTGATGACTACAACAAAATTCTCTGAGAGGTCCCATTTAGTAGGGATGGATAGAGTTCTATAATACTTTTCTAAGAGGTACTATCTATCAAGGAAGGCTATTACAATTATTTTTTCCATCCAATGGGGTTGGGAAGTACTCACGGGTGGAAATTTCAAGTGGAATCTCAGTTATGTGAAAGGGAGTGGGTCCTCAATAGAACTATGGTGGAATACCCCTAACACATCATATTGTGGCTCATCTATGACAATTATCAGAGTGTAATACTCCTAAAAAAATTTGTGGGTCCTCTATGATGACTATCAGAGTGTAATCCCCTAGACTCACTATAGTGTGGGTCCTCTACCATGATTTTTAGATCCCTTGTCTATGCATCACAAGGAAAAGGAATGACACGAAATGAATTAGGAATCTCGAGAAAGTGGGATGGTTTTCCCACCAAGATGCGTCCTTGTGATGCAACCTAAAATTGGTAGGGCGAGACAGTGTCGTCCAAAGTGGATAGTATCATGGTGTTGTGATTGAGATCTATTGACATGTATTTCAAAGTAGAATTGTGAGATGTTATGAATTGTCAGTGTTTACTTTAGGGATTTTTGGCTACTAACATTATTTAGCTGAGCTATGTCATGGAGATACCATTACTCCCTTTTTTGGGTTTATTTGTAATAGAATATATATATTTTATTCCTAAAAAAACTCCTTTAGTTTTCATTACTCTAATTCTAGGTGATGCGAATATGTGTGTGGTATGACATGTGGGTTCCATGTCAGTCTTCTCGTGGCTGGATGAGTCTACTATTTTAATACATGTAGTGAATAATCGATAAGAGGTTCATCTTTTCACCATTTATAACTCATTGTGATGGAAAGAGAATACATACACTCTTATTGGGTTGAGTTTCAACCCTTTTAATTTACCTTGTTCTATCTACTTCCCCCCTCATCATTACATCTTTTGATGCTCCATTGATCCATTAGGGTATCCTACAATGTATTTTTGTAAACTCCCCTACATGTGATTTTCTATCACATGGTGTACCCTTACAGGAGGTAGACATGTTGATAATGACATTAGAGGATCTTAGGGATACAGGGTTCTTAGACCACATATGGTGGTCGTAGCTTGGGATCCATGAGTGGAGATCTCTCATCTATTTTACATTTCCAATTGTTGTTGTGTTGTGGAACCATTTTGGTCGTTCATGAATTTTTTCCATTTTCACTTTAAATTAACTTTTCAACACTTGTAAAATTTAGGGGTTGATGCACATATGTTTGGTTTCCTTTTTGTTTCATTTTTATCTTGTTTTTCATCCCCACTACACTTTTTCATTGAGTAGGTTGTATGTGTTTACATGATCATGTTCAAGGACCTGCCCCCTGAGTTTTTCATCTGTGTTGTTTGTATCCAACACCTTTCGTATGTAGGCAGACATGAGCAGTTACTACTTTATTGCTGACATAGCTTGGGTCATGAAAAAGTGGAATCAATGGTTGTACAACCCGTGGTAAAGTGTTCGAATGTACCCTAAACAAGTCTTCAGAGGGTTTAGGGAAATAGTTTCGAAGGGTCTTGAGAGCGGTTCTCAATTTAGGGAGTCCATTGTCTGTATGGTTGGCTAATGTATCCATTCACTAGGACCCAAATTACCCTCTTGATAACCTAGAACGCTAAGTCACACATTATACTGAAAATATGATACATTTATCATAGTGGATTGATTCATTGACATACCTTATTGTGTCAGTTACCCGTTGTGTTTGTTGATATATATATATGTATATATATATATATATAAATTATTCTAATTGTGCCACTCCTTGTTAATATTCAGGATGTATCTGATATAGTAGCCGGCCAGAATACTAGCTTGGGTCCATGACGAAGACCACGTGACCTATAAGGACTCAATTCAGGACCCATCATGTGAAACTGTTCCTATGAGTGAGAAGGTACCATCATCTTCACTTATTTAGCAACATAAAACCCCAATAGGTTGGGGTGAGGATGTGCACAGGCTGAGCACACTTTGTGAAATCCATCACTAGAGACCCATATGGTTCTGTTGTGAGTCAGACCCACTGGTAGTAAAGGTATGGAAATATTCGATGGTCCACCTACTCTATCTTGTACGGAAACCTGAATATTAGATGGTGGCTTTCACATCTATCCTATTCCAAGGAGTAGTAAGGTGTTAGTGGATCTTGTTTACTCATATATTGGATGGGAGTTCACTCACGTGAGACTGCATCCAACATATTTTATGTGAGAAGTTCTACCCCTTCTATTTTCCCTCCATTTGACATCAGTAGCTTCTGCAATTTCAATAGGGATGGATGAAAGTGAATTATTATGAATGTTTGTTCACAAACCATGGATGCTACACTATGGACGTGAATCATGATGGCTTTATCCAAGAATGGATGTTTGATCCAGGACTCCATGGAGAGATTCATGCTATTATTGTTCCCTATTTCATCCCAACCTATGTTGGTGTGCTATAGCAGGCACTACTGATAGATTTCATTCTATCAGTGGAACTATAGTTATAAAGATTTTATTTTTAGTGAAATTTGGATTTGGCATGTGTCATGGATAGAAGTCACCAGATGATAATATCTCGACACCGGAGGCCTCCTGATAATAGGTTTGAGGCATAGAGTAAAATGGGGATGATGTTGAGCAGATCATAGAGACAAAATAGAGAGTGATAATGTTATTCTTTTGATAGGAGAGGAAACATGGAATGAAACTTCGTGAATATATGTGATTATATTCCAATGAATATTGCAATCAAAACACAATGGTAGAGATACTGTCATGATTAGAGTTCTCCCAGGTGAGGACATGGTGGTCCTCCAGAAGGCAGTGTTGACAAAGAATAACAACATAATATAGTTGGTGGACAATTCTATGAAGTCCTTACACCACCACCAGGCATCCCATGTCAGGCTAGTGGTGTTTGAGGTGGGAAACTTAGGCAACTACATGCTATGGATGTTTATGAGCCAGCAGCACATGAGATGATTAGTGGTACGCCATGTATATTTCTACTTTGCAATAGTTTATCATGTTCAAAATGATCCAAAGATCACTTTTCTCCATGATTTATTCTTTAAGAATTATCTGGGTGACGTGGGGTGTTGGTTCAATCTTGTGTCAGTATTGTTAGACGTAACTTTGAATGCACTAAGAAGAGGGGTCCTTGCCCAACTAAGACGTGTTTTAGTGGCATAACAAAAAATGGTGACTGTGATTTAGTTCCACCAAAGGAGGATAATATTAATAATTGGTGGATTTGTCCCTATAACTTGTGTGTTCAGGAAAAAGTTCTATGTTGGGGTGTCCTGTAGGTCCTCGCACTACTAGAAGATTTTTTCCTACTTGAATATTTTTTTTCTAGGGATACCAATAGTGGGATTGGAAAAGTGACTTTTCAAGGGATTACTCTCCTTCAAAAAGGGGATTTGATGTTTGGGATATGCCACATGTTTTCCATGACTATTCTATTATAGTTATATGAGTTTTCTCACCTACCATGTCCTTTCGTACCATGTTTTCTGAACATCATGTATTGGTATTATATTTATCATGTATACGTTGAGGGGAGGAGACCCCTTGAACTGAATGGTGCTGATCAATATCTAGTGATGGAAGCAGTAGTCAACTTTCTGGAAATGTTGATATTTTATCTCTCTAAGACAACACTTGGTGATTTATTCAGACAACCAGTTTCCTGGTTATGTCTTCAACCAGAGACACTTGAATTTGAGGTAGTGACATTGGTTGATGTGACTACATGACTATGACTTTGTGATTGTCTGTACTATGGGAAAGAGTGATGTTGTAGCATATGAGATTATTAGGATGTAACATGCTCACTTGGTACATGAGGTTTCAATTTAGTTTGTTTCCCTACTATAGAACCATGTAGAGTAAGTGAGTATTGTTTTCTTTAATCGACGGTGACGACTCATTTGCTTCCAAAGTGTGTAATAGAGACTTGGTTGTGATGTATGAACTGTGAAATCTATCATGATCATATATCCTCGATTGTTTCACCATATGTATATTCTATTGGAGGGAATCACTAAACCATGTTCTGGAGAGAAATAATGATTCCCAACGCGTTGTGGGCTGTAGTGGTTCGATCGGTGTGAAAAACTATCCCGAGAGTTTTGTCAGGTCATTCAGAATTGTGAAAAGGGTTGTTGAGGTTTCCTACCACCTTTCCCTATACCCAATAGCTAGAGTGGACACATGGTGTCCCACGTCTATTTCTTCTATTGGGATACGTTAATGTTTCTATGCACTTCATCATTAGGAACAAAACATGTAAGGGAATACCATCCATTTTTTTTGTGATGTGTGAGCTTGGAAACATAAGGATTTTCATGGTAGTGGGAGTGACAGGTTTGAGCTCAGTATCCCGAGTTGTTTACCCAGGGTTTATTTTTGGGAATGAAAATATTGAATGAGGGAATAATATAGATAATTTGTTTTCACCCTGTAATATATTTTAATATTTATATATATATATATATATATATATATATATTTGGACGTATGTATATAGACATCGTGTGATTTGGATGCCCCAGGTGCCCAAAATAAATAATGAAAAAATATTATATATATTTTATACTATAAACATGAAGGAAATAGTATAAATATATATATATATATAATAAATGATAGATCAAATCAGAAATCGTAGGCCACAGTTGAGTCTGGAACATGGATTTTACCCTAGGAGGGGCATAATGTTTTTCAGCTTTGGACTTATATCATAAATGTTACCTAGGGGAAAAATATAAAATAAAATAATTGAAAATAATTATTTTATATTGAATGTAAATTTAAATAACATCATATTGGGGTCTCATCATGGAAATTGATGACCTCCCATTAGTTTTTTAAGGGTTTTCAACTATGCATGATGTAAAATGGGAGGGCGTGAAGGATTCAAATTCTGTTCCGAGTATGAAACCTATAAATAGGGAGTTATGTTTCCATTAAAAGTAGGTTTGGAAATTATTTTAACTATATCTCTCTATAAATCTTTTATACTCTCTCTTTTGTCAGTTTATTGGTGGATCAAGGAGAAATAATTGATAGAAATATGAAGTATTCTAATGAATTAACAGTATAGTATGTCAATGTCAAACATATCTATCAATGTATAATTTCACCCACTTTTAAAATTTTGTTTGATGTTCTTGATTGAAAATTCATTCCTTATACATTTAATTTTTCATTTTAATACCCATACTTTATGGATAAAATAAGCCGACCACACATCTATTATTTATCCCCATTTAAACACACATTTTTCTTTTACTTTTTGTAATTGATTCCACATAATTTTTGGAACATCAACCCCCAGTCAGATCACCGAGTGGAAGCTGTCGCGGTGATGCTCTCCTCACCGTGAACACATATATGTTCACAGATCTGAGATCAGGAATGTAGATGAGGTATGTTGGTCCATTTATTAGACCACAAGAGCACTCTCACTTGTGTCGGTACATGGAGGTGTAGTGGGAATGCATCGGGATGGTGTAGTAGAGCCGACGAGGTTGCGATTGGAGATGCTAGATGGAAGGACACCATGGAGACCAGGCAGGTAAGCAGGGGGAGACATGGGACGGGTGTTATCTGTCCCCGTGTTGATGAGGGGATAATGAAGGACATGATGTGGTGACAGAGTGCCCAGCAGGCTGCCCCAGAAGGGTTGATAGAGCGTCAGTAGGCCGAGGCTCGCAGACAACATACCCTAGCAGGACAACAACCATGCAGTGGGCAGCAGGATGGTAGGACCGTGGGGTTCTTCTAATGGTGGCGATATGGGTGGAGGTAGCCTGTTTGGATGTAGGGAGGCCAATGACGAGGATGTGGGACATAACCTAGCATGATAGGGAAAAATAATAATAAATGTAAAAATAAAAAGAAATAATAATAATTATAATAATATCTATAATAATAGTAATAAGCCTTTTTGACCCCCATCACTCCCACTTGGGGAGTCCAATTATTAACGCGGCATTAATGGAAGCATTCTTCAGTTTTCAATACAACAATTCTAATACTTGTTATAGAATATACGATGACCTTTGACCTAGGCCAACAAAATGATGGTGATACATTATATTTAATATTACTATTAAGATTTTGACCTTCTATAACTCCTTTGTGTGACATCCCATTGAAATTACTTTAGCAACGATGAAACTCTATCTTTAATAAAGTCAATTTGGGACATTTACATCCTTATTTTGGGGATTGGTTAAACTATATAACCATGTTTAAATAATAATAATATAATTGTTATTATTCTGAAACTTTTTAATAGACCTATATTCTAAATGGAGCACTTGTTTTACATGATGTCTACTATTACGTAACTATAATTATAAGAAAATACATTTTAGATCGTTTTTGATGTGTAAGAATTCGAGATCCTTATTTTGTTAAACAATGTGGATATGTTTTGTAATAATAATTTGATTATTATTATTAAGGCTTCTTGTATTGGATGTGGCACCTACAGGCGGTGTCTGATTAACAGAACGTTAGTGGAAACACGACCCTCTTCCTTGGGAGAACATTTTAGGATGTCTCTAAAATTTTTACTCTATAGTCAATGAGTGGGACCCATGAGTCCCGATTCTCACTCTTTGTGGTTAAATAAATCTTCTAAACCATGTAGCTAATTTGGATGATCGATTATTGAATCCCATTTGTTTTTCATTAGGAACGTAATGAAGTGATTCATATAAATTATTGCAGGGTCACGGTGTGGTCCCCATGTGATGATATTCATGTGAAATGTTATGATATAGTTCATTTACATTGAATTCCCTATTTTTATGAATGAATTATTGATATAGCATGTTTTTGCACAAGGATCACAACAGTATGATCTATTTGGTTGGGAAGAGTCTTTTTGTGATCTCATTAAATGTGAAAACATGAAGTGAATATTAGTGCAGGTCCATTCTCTTATGTTTGAATAGAACCCATCACATAGTTTAGGTATGACTATTGTGAGAGTTCAGAAGATGTATAATGAGATTCTATCAAATATTTTGGGGCCACAAGGGGAGGCCTGTCAAAAAAGATTCATTTTTGACCCTATTTACTAACGACGTGTGTTGTGCACTCGCTAAAATTATCAATAGTTGTACCATATAGTATGGGAGTACACTAACACCCATTTGGGTACTGGTTCATATTTTAGTACCCATGAATGTATCGGTACCCTTCTAGGAAACTAGGTTGCGCCACACACACACTGGGTACTACATTTCATATTTTTTACTCTCTCATATCTTATTATTTTGGAATAAGATTTTGGCCTATGAGTATACTTTTCTGAGAGTTTTTCCATGTTGTACATGGTGGATCCCTCCCTAGTACATTAAATGTTACAATACGAGATGTTCTGGGAATTATTCCCATCGGGGGCCGCACCCGTTGACTGTAGTGATTTTCTCTAAGAGGTTACATCCAGTAAGGATGGGTAGAGATCCAACATGCTTTTCTAAGAGGTACCATCTAGCAAGTATGGCCATCACAGTTTTCGGATTACCTCTAAATTTTATGGGATTTCATATCTCATGGTATTTTCCAGTGGAGTACCTATGTCGTGAAGAGGAGTGGGTCCTCAATGAACTTGTGAGGAATCCACCATATGCATTATAGTTTTTGTTCTCTAAGATAACTGATAGAGTGTAATAACATTGACACAATAGGTTGTGGGTCCCCTATGATGAATATCAAAGTTGAATGCCCCAAATGAACTTGGGTTTAGGTCCTCTACGATGAGTTTGTGACCCCTCAGATGTGCGGCTCAATAAAGAGGTGTGGCCTAACATGAAATTTTCCTCTTGAGAAAGAGGTATTCCTTTACCACTAATTTACATCCCTATGATGTGACCAAAGACAACGCTGAAGAGACATTGACATCCAAATTGGATGGTATCAGGGTGTCTTGATTGATTCCCTTTGGATTACAGGTCAAAAAGACATGTGGAATGCTAAGCATTGTTGGTGGTTACATGTGGGACTATAGGCTACTCACATTCATAGGTAAAGATATGAGATGTAGATGCCCTTCCTCTCCCGTTTTTTTTTGTCTTTGGCTATGAATATATATATATATATATATTCTATTCCCAGTACCCACTCCTTGGGTTTATGTTACTCTCCTTCAAGGATATGCGAAGACATGTGGGGTATTACATGGGCTTGATGTGTCAAGATTATCCTTTTTGGAAGAGTCTACTCTACTTCTCTAGGTAGCGACGACTCGAAGAGACGTTAATATTCTCACCATTTCTAGCTCCTTATGATTGGATGAGATTATTTCACTCTCTTATTAGGTTGAGCTACACTTATTTTAGTGTACATTGTTCTATCTAATGATTCCCTCATCTGTATATATTTTTCTATTCCCACGAGCCATAAGGGAAACCAAGTTAGTATTTTTATATTCTCCCCCAATTGGGATTTTCCTCCACATAGAGTTACCTTGTAGGTGATAGACAGTTTGTTCATGGCATCAGAGTTGATTAGGGATACGAGGGGCATGTACCGCATAAGGTGGTCATATATTTGTATCCAACAGTGGGACTCTCTCAATTTTTTAACATTCCTTCTTTCGGTCAGGATGTGTCACTTTTCTAGTGGGATTTTTATTTCTCCCCTAATTCTTTTCAGTTAACTATTTTGTACTTGTATAGTTTATAGGTCAATGCATATATGTTTGTATTCTTTATTATAGCTGTTTTTATCTTGTATTCTTTTCCCTCTTCACTTTTTCATTGAGTGGGATTTGTGTGTTTGTGTGTAGTTTCATAAGAAAATGCTTCCTTATTTTTTTTTGTATTTAGTACTTGTCTCCACACCTGGCCTATGCGTGTAGGGTTGTGGTAGTTGCAGCTCTGTCCATGACGCGGTTGGGTTGTGACATACTAAGAATACAAAACTATACGTTTCTTTTATAGTTCATTCATTATATCTAATTACAATGTAATAATGTAACAACTAACTCTATGATACAAAGGATTGGACATTATTTTTGGAATCAAAGGAAGTTTAGTACAAATAATGGGAACAATATTTTGGATAACATAAATTAGAAAAGAATACGAGGTCATAGAAATTGATGAAAAGCGTAGAAGTACATCCTATGTTTTTAAAATTTTTATATTATGTATTTTATTATATAAATACATCCAAATAATTATATTATTATTTGATGTGGTTATGAAATATATGAAGATAGTGGTTATAGCATTGAAAAATTCAAATCATTATTGACTTGATAATTAACTGGTGCATGATATCATTCATTACTATGATCATTTTTTGACATGCCCAAGAGATATGGTTTTGATAATTCAAATTTTCATTATAAACCATAATTAAATAGTTCAAAATATTTTTATGATTTTAATGTATTCTTGATAAATGAATTTTTATGATAACCATATTATCCATGTATACATTTTTTAATTTATGATTAGTGCTTCATTAGTATTGCGATTATATATAATGTTTCAAAATTTTATAATATAATATATTTTATTCCAATTCTTATAAATGGGTCTTGAAAAAATGAATGGAAACCATGTTAATTTATGTTCCTCGTACTAAAATTTCTCACTTGGGAAAGACAATACATATGGTGTTGGAGCTATAAGTAGAACGTATCAAATTATTACCATACTGTGGAAATTGACTAATGTTATATGAAATGTAATTTTTAATATAGGGATGCCTATTAATCAACCAATGGGTGTAACAATATTATAACACATTATACCTCAAAACCCACTAACATTTAGTGGGACTAAAAAAATATTTATGTTGAGAAAAGGATGAGTTCTTTAGAGATGAAATTTTAGATATTTTAAAAAATTTTATGGAAAATGATTTCATAGATGTTTATCATCTTTATAAAGAGGTGGATAAATAATGGTCATTGTTTCAAAACAGAGAGGATTATTAAGAATCAAAAACATTAAATAAAATTATATTTTGATACAATTCATGGAAAAGTATTTTCATGTTGATAAATAAGTGGATATGAATATAAAATTATTGAATATATGAAAAAACGATAATGAATATGTTCCAATGTTTGGAGAATGATTTAAATGTACTGAAATGAATTATTTATACAACATACTAATTTAAACATGAAATATTTCACCTCCAATTGATAATCACAAGTCAATTTTCTTAATATAGCTTTTCTGATAGACATTTTCATCATACAAGGATATTGTATATTTTATAATTTTTTCCAATTATATTGGTTTTGTAAAATATTTAAAAATAGGTGGAAAAACATTTCAATATTTTATATATGTTATTTTCAGTTAAATGATAATTTTAATGCAACAAGAAAGAAAAAATAATTTTATATATTCATTTAATCGAGTAAGAAGTGATTTAATAATTGATTGATGAACAACCAAAATAGTAAATTTTTCATATAGAATATAATGATAATAAGTAAGTATATTTCATTATATTCATATATTGTAGAATAATTCTTCTATTTTAGGAAAAGGATAATGAAACAAAAATATTATCATATTATCATTATACCTGATGAATCAAATGCTTTTTAAATCATTACAGATTTATTAATTTGAGTTTATTAACATTACACTGACCATTAAAACTATTGTAATCAATTATATATATCACACACTATAACTATTTATGCTTTTATTCTTTTCCCATATATTAACTTCCGACAAATACTCTCTTACTTTAAATCCTATTTATGGGTCATTCTAGATGACCTTGGCACTTCTAAAAATATATTATCAAGACGATGTTTTATTTACCTAATTTACAATTTGGTCTTTAGAAAATGTATGTTTCAAATAAAAAACACATAATTTCCATGACCAGGATTAAATTTTGAGAACATAATTTATTTATAGAAGAAGGATTAAACCCCCCCCCCCAAGATTTTAAAACATGAAAATCATCTTCATTATTTTATATGATATGAATGAAATTATAAGGTAATGTAACACATTGCGACATAATGATATATTTCTTTTAAAATTAATTAAATTTAATTGATTTTATCCAATTAATTTGACACTAGGTTTTTATAAAACATGATATTGTATTAAAATAATATATTTTAAATTTGACCAATTATAAACTATACATTAAGTTGGAGGGTATGAATATAAATCAAAATATTATAAAAATTTAATGGCCTACACATATATTAAAAATTTAGTTGTTACACATTTATTACAAATAGTATAAAAATAATTTGATTGAGAAAAATGTTTTAAAGAGACTCTTTTTTATTGGCAGTTTTTTCACACTTTGCACAAATAACATAAAATTAATTTCATCCACTTTTAAAAAATTAAATTTCTAAAGTATAATTTTTTGTACATATAAATGTAAGTAAAATATTTCTATGAATTTTTTAACATTGTTTTTAAAAAGTATAATATTTTTTATGAATAGTGAAAATTTCTAATTTATTTTGAAAACCAAAATTTTATTTTAGTTATTTAGAAACTTATTTAAAATTTAAAAATTATTTTTAGTAAAAAGTAGTTAAATATATTACATTTTAACTAGTTTAGATCAATTTAATCAATATAATATTGAATTATAATATTATTTTATTATTATTAATATTTTTCTTTTGGAAGAATTTTATTTTGACGCCTCTCTATGTTTAATTTTAACATGAATATATCCACATATATTACCATAATATCGAAAAATTTATTTCATATTTAGATTCATATAAATTTATATTTATTAATATGTTCATCTTCATTTATTTCTATACTTAATACTATAAATTTTAAATTAACTTATCAAAGGAAAGATACAAATCGGTTTTAATGGTGTTAAAATAATAATATAACGGTTAAACAAAACTAAAAATTTCTTATCAACCATATAATTTCGTTATATTGAACATATAATCTATTCGGGATTATAATGTACAATTTTAGAGGCTAATTTCATGTGTAAAATGTGGGTATCATTTTAACTTTTCAAATTTTTGATGTGTGCCCTCTCCCCCATATAAAAATTGCCGCCACCTCTCCTCCACTCATCACAGTAGAAAAACCATTTGGTTCAGAAAATCCCAAAACAAATAAATTATTTAATTCTCTCTCATATATCCGATATTCATTATATTCATTCATTATCCTTCCTAATAAGGCTTTATATAAAATCATTAAAAGACTCTCCAAAGAAGATGTAAAATTATTACACATACTTATATGATTTATTTTTTCTTCCACCTTCTTATAGGCTATGAAATGTTAATATAATTACACCACTATATATTAAATTCCATTTTTTTAAATTTTTTATTCTAAATCATTGTCCACTTCTATTAAAAGAGAAATGAAACAGTCAATCATGTGTACAATAGACTACCACCTTGTGAACAGATATAATTCAAATTCCATCTCAATCTTTCATAGATGGAAATAATGATATTTTAAACATTTTTTATATTAATTACATAAATATACACATATAATTACCATATCACATATAAAATATTAAATAATAATCTATGTGTGATATCATAACATCGCTCGATGAAAACTATGATGTCGTGAAGAGATGCGATTCATTTTTCTTTTACGACTTACATGTTAATTAGTAATTTTAAATTTGACTAATATATGTAATATTTATGAAAAAAATAATAATTATATAAATATAATATCAGATATAAATTCTAACAATCATAATCCCTGGGAAAATAGTATCGTTACTCACGTATATGTGTCGACTACCACCGCGACATAGCGATGTGAAATGTTTTTCATTTTATTTTTACATGGAACATAATAAGGATATATTTAATAAATATAAATGTAACATAATACATAATTATGATATAATTTTTTTTAATAATTCTTAATTTCCTTTTGTTCCATTTTTTAGGTTTATTTTAAACAATGTTCATGTTTATTTATAGAACACCATCTCCATGAATGGGGTTATACATATTCAACACACAACCTTTATAGAATAATATTAATAAATATTTAATGAATATATATTATATATAAATCATGTATAACATTATATATAAATCATGTATAACATCATATGGAATATGTAACCATTAAAGAAGTAAAAGTATCAAAATAATCCGTAAAATGATATATGAAAAACGAAGCAATTATCACCTAAAACAATAATTTTTACAAATAACTATTGAAAATTATAATGAAAGACAATAAATTAATAATATATAATAAGAAATATCATATTTATTTCATTAAATATATTTACAAGAATATTGTATTTATTATATAGTATATTCAATCACATGTGAAACAATTCATACATGAGGTAAGGATTTATCGTCTCACTTTTACTTTCATAAGATGTATGAAATATTCATCACTTATTTATTTGTGTGCCTTATATTCTACACCATTTATTTTTTATATCATAAATCTATTTTAATTCATGGTATTTAAATTATCATTTAATGTAATTCCATTAATAGGGATTACGATACAAATATTTCCAAACAGGTAAGAGATTTATAATTTATTACCATTTTAATAGAGATTAATTATGATTGAATTTATAGAGAAGGAAATAATATCCTAATTTTATAGTAAACTCATTTTGTTTTCCTCTGTAATGGTTAAAAATTAATATTTTTTAATAGTTTCATATTCTTTTCTTTTGTATGTAAAATGATTAAGAAATTATTTTTTAAAAAATCAAACTATTTTATTTACTTTAGTGAAAAATGCATTTTATTCAAAATAAATCTTTTCTAAAAAAATTTTAAAAATTAATTTTATAATTACTCAAAAAAATTTAAATAATTTTTTTTCTCATGATTGACATTTTATAAAAATAAATTAATTGAATAATCCTATCATTTTACAAACATGGACCTTCTGAATTTTATCAATAAATTAAAAGAACTTTTTCATAACTTATAAGACCTATGTGGGATGTCATTAAATCATGACCACTCAATGTTTTTTAAAAAAATTAAATATTTCAAGTTTAATTCGAATGGATATTTATTATTAAAAAATTTACAGATCATTTAGTTTTGAAATTGTATTTTCAATATGAAAATGATATTTTCCTCAGGTATTTTTAATATATATTTTTCTATTATTATTCATCAACGATAAAAAATTTATTTTACATATGATACACTATGAATATATTTTTATGATGTCATATTAATTATTTATATGGATTGTTTATTTTGATTTTTATCAGGGATGTACAATTTCATTACCATTCTCCAAATTACATTTAATATTTTATTATTATGTTTATTGATTGGGAAAATTATTAACATTTTTTTCCTAGCATTTCTATAAAAAAAATTTGTTTATTATCTTTCACCCATAAAATATGAAGAATTTGTATGATGATGTATGGGAAGGGAGCAGCCTGGTATAGCCATGTGGTTCATCGCTAGGTCTCATGAGAAAAACCGAAATGGGTTTTTGGCTGAGGGCTTACCCATTTATATGTGATGTCTTAGCCTAATTCTTCAATGGTGAGGTAATGATATATATCATTGTGAATTAAATCATTAAGAGAATTTATATTGATTTATATGTGATTATTCAACAAGTTATAAATAAAAAAGATAAATTTTAGACCTCATGTACTTATGTTAATGGTATAATTTGACCATGTTTACCTTCCAAATTCCCACCAATTTATTGAGTAAATGGAATGTGTTTATGTTAATTAACATTCCATATTATTTACATTTGATCGAAGTGTAGATGAATATTTCTCAACTAGAAGAGGGGGGGATTTTTGTTTTAATAAAATTCATTATTATAATTAACAATAACAATATTTAACACATTAAAACAAGATTAATTCACATAACCTCTTTAATTTCTAATTAATAGTATAATATTCATAGGATCCGATAAGATGGATACGATAAAGAATCAAAAGAAAAGTTTCTTTAGTGAAAGATTCTACTTTAAAGCGTATAGAATATTATTTATCATAGTATACAAGTATAAGAATGTATAAGAATATTGTACTTACATTACTTAAAAAATTGTAATAGAATTAAAAACATATGAAAAATAAGAGTAAACATGTATATTAAATATTATATCATAATGTGAAGGGTATCCAACAACCTTGGATAATAGTCCCTTGATTTATGATTTAAATTTTTTTTGCCTTACCCACATTAGGGTAAGCCCTCGATATGATGATAGAAATTTGTCATGTTATACCTAAAAGACCTTAATCATTAAGATTGTCTGAAACTCTGTCTTCCTAACCCAGGATTCCCTCGATCGGCTAGAAATAATTCGATTCAGACAAGTTATTTGGAATATATTGATTATGTATGATTATGATAATCATATAATTCGCACAAGGTACATTTTAGTAGATCTCATGTAGCACAAATTCTCTCTAAATAATTCAGATCGATCGTTATACAGATCAAAATAACTCCATAAGAACATCAGTATCAACATGTACTTTGACCTCATACAAATGGTAGGGTATTTATTGGTGAAATTCCAAACATTTTTATCCTCCTCCAATAGTCATATTTTTTATTTAATTTTAGAGGGACCTGTAGATTTATCACTCAGCCATGGATAGTTAAAAACTGATTGTATATCAATATTTCATATATAAAAACATGGTAAACTTTATCATCTGTGAAAAATAATAATATCTAACAAAAAATTAGGTTTATGAATCATTAGTATAATGAGATTTGATATACAAGGAACAACATCTTGAGAAAGAAAAGTAACATTAATAAAAATTAATAATTGGATTATAGGAATATTATAAATATGTGACTAAAAATATAGATAAATGGATTCCAAAATAATAGAGAATCAAATTATGAATTATGATGAATTTAGAATATGATTTCCAAATAAATGAGGTTATGATTTCAGAAGAAATATGAGTATTATTTTAGAAAATATAATTGTTTTATTTCAGAACTAATCAATTTTTTCATTTTAATGAAACCAGAGTCATATTTTCAGAGAAATCAAAGTATGATTTTCAATGAAATCAGAGTCTGATTTTTAGAGAAATCAGGGTCGGATTTTAGAAGAAATCATAATCTGATTTCATAACTATTCACAGTCTTATTTCGTATTAAATTAGAATCTGATTTCAAAATAAATCATAGTTTTATTTCAGAAGAAATAATATTCTAATTCTCAAAGATATCTTCTTAGGATTCTTCAGGGAATTGGAGTCAAACATTCATTGAAATTGGAGTCAGATTTTCAATGAAATGGGGCTTGATTTTCATAGATATCAGAGTTACATTTAAGATGAAATTAGATTCACAATTCTGGGAGAATCATATTCTATGAAATTTTAATGTTTTGTATGATGTAGGTATCCAATTTTTTACATAAGAAATATATGGGAATACTTTTTTTATTAAAATATAAAATTAATCAATATAAACCATATGTATTTTTAGAAACTATTTTTATAGAATGAAATAAATCCTTAATAAAATGATCCTTGGATATTGATAAATTTCATTAAGAAAAATGTATATGTTATTTTCTAAACATTATGAAATGGAAAATTCGTAAGGATTCTTATTGAATTTACAGTCTCTCTCCTCTTGGAAAGCACTGAAAAAAAAATTCATAGAAGAATATAATGACTACAATTTTCATTTATTGATCTTTAAAAGACATACACATCTCCCATTATTATGACCCTTGATGAATATGACTAACTTCCCCATAGATTTTGAAATCCCTAAATATGATATTCATTTCTTTATTATAGATATTATTTACTTCTTAATTATTAATTTATTATTTAAATAATCTCCCCCTTACTTATGAAATATCATTCTTAATATTCTTTTTGATCATTCATTTCTCCCACATTGTGATTTTCAAAAACGAATGGAAGGAAGGAAAAAATATACCTGAAATGAAAGGAATATAATAAACAAAAATATGGTAAGATGCAAATTTTATTAAAATGAAAAATTATATAAAAAATAAAATACAAAAAAATATAATAGTTTAAAAGGAAATAATTCATCCATATTTTTATCATTTGGAATAATCTTTTTTAGAGTTTACTTTAGCTTCATTAGAACTTTATGATTATATTAAATCTTCTTGATAAATTATTCATGATTCTGATTTTTCTATTCAATTAATTTGATTAATTTTTCACTGGATTTCAGAATTTCATATTGAGATTTTATTACATCTTCTTTCCCTTTGAATTTTACATCCATTTCTTCCCTGAATTCCCATTCTCACATTATATTGAGAGAGAATAAATTTTTCATCCCATTCATATCATTATATTTTTAAATAAAAATATCCTACACTTCCATTATATTTCCTAAAAAACATGTTGAAAATTCTGGATCATGTCTTCTAATATATCAATGGTATCCTTTTCTGAATCCATGAAATCATCAAAAAAATCTAAGATCATCAATTAAAGAAATACGAAACACAGTTCTCTTCATGAAGGAATTCATGTGGGATTCAATGTTGATTACAAAAGATTTGAATTCAACATATACTTTTATTTTCTTATCCATCAAAAAAATATTAGATTCTGTTTTCTAATTAATTAACTATTGAATAAGCCTGAACTGTGATACATTTTTTGTGAAAAATGACACTGAATCTATTATATTTTTAAGATTTTTCAAGAAGATCATGACATGGAGAAGATGAATATTTCTTTTAGATTATTTTTTTGGTGAACAATATTCATCTTACTCATCGTTTTTCTTCTTAGATGTTCTATCAACATCCAACTTTGATTTTTAAACATGTTATTTTTTTGGTGTTTCAACAATGAATTCCTTCCCTTTATTTTCCATAGTAATTTTCCCCTCATGATTCAATGCCTCATTCTCTCCATCATAAACATATATAATTTTACAATCATCATGAACTTATTTATCAACACCTTGATCAAAAAATATTTTTGATGAAAAATATCATAATTACTACTCACATTATTTGAAGGTTTATCCAATTGATACTGAGAATCATAATTTTTTAGAAGTGACTATATTTATGAAATGATCATGGGGGATTGCGTATGGTAAGTTATGATTGAAAAAATCTCTGAAGGAATATCCTTATCTTAGTATACCTATACCATTATTATCACATCATAACATTCTTTTTCATCTTCTTGTTCTTCTTCTTGTTTTTGCAGAACTTCTTATTCATCAACAATTGGATCTAAAATTGAAAAAACATTATTTCTATTATCTACACATGGTTATTCAATTGAAACTAATTATTGTATGAAGTATTCAGGTATCAGAACGTGTTCATATTCTATATCTACATCTCTATGAAATGCATGAAAAATCTTTTCTTCTAACATCTTATTCATGAACTTATTATCTTTAGCTTTCATCTCAAGCTCATCAGCTTCTTGAATCATCAATGCATTAGCCTTAATAGGGTCTAACCAAAAGACCACATATCATTCCTTAGTTTTCTTATTTTTCTCTCTTTATTATTATAACACTTCATTAGAAAATTTGATTATCTTTTTTAGGTTGGGTAGATCATATACTGACTCAATAACTAGTGTCTTCTCATTCAGTTCTGATTATTTTTTTTCCATTCTTTTTATTGGGCATGAAACATTCTCCTACATAACCATTCATTCTAAAAAAATTATATGACTTATTACTAATTTTAAATAACTCACTTTTATTTACAATTAAACTAATTTTTATTCTTCTCTAGGTTTCATGACATAACAAAATTATCTTTTAATCATTTTCCTTTCTGATGCATGTGATTTTATGGGTTTCTAATAAAAACAAAAAATATCTTCAATTATAACATAAAACACATAATGATATGATACATGATAGTTCCAGACATAAAATTAATTATTTTCAAATAAATGTAATTTATGTGGTGTATCTTCCATATATTTACCAATTAATCCATCATTAAGATATCACATTTCTTAAGGGAATTTATTTATCCTTTTTTGGGAATTAGAAAACCAAGCATCCATAGAGCTAGTAATCTATGAACAGTTGAAATATTATAAATCATTGAAACTATTCCCCTTTCATACCAAGACACTCAACTACCTTAACAATCTCAAATGATCCTTCTTTTCTGGTAATTTGAGTATGCAAAATATTGATTCTCTATCATAAGGAATATCCAATATACTAGCAGACCTATTGAATGAAAATAATTAAGCCTTCCCCTAACTATTGAAGGAAAACATTTATATTCATACTTATTTATTAAAATGAACTATATTATTTAATTCTTTAAGAAGGTCAGGATAAACTAGATCATGATTATCGATTTGGAAATGCATAGACTTTCCAATCAATTTATTATAATTTTTTCTATCTGATAATCTTACTTCTCAATAAAATTGGGATCCAAAAACCATTTTCAAAGAATTATCCAATCATTGAATTCCTTGTTTGAGGCTATCCATGTTTTTATGACAACTTTGGAGACATTGGAATCATTATAAAAAAAATCTTAAAACTGAACAACAACATTGATGAGTAGCAGAAAATCTGTGCACAAAAACTGAGATAACTGATGTGGTATACGAATAGGGGGTCCATTATATATATTTCTCACCGGCAGTTCAAATTCCTGAAATAATTCAATGGTTGATATAACCTTAATCTAATCAGTCGGTATTTATTAATATAGAATTTGTATTTATAGGATCTGATCTTTTGTTTTTTAAGGATAAAATTGGATTAAAGGATCGTAAATCTGATAAAATTTCGTAAAATAAGATAGAAATACTAACAAGAAAAAATGGTATAACAAATAATTAATTAAGAAATCATACCTTCTAGACAACTCAGAAATAATTTTCAATATTGATAATGTTATTTTTAAAAAAAAATTTCTAGAAGTTTTTATGAAATAAGGAAATTTTTTTATCTTCTAAAAATTTTGGATTCAAATTATTTATTGAAAATAAAATATTAAAAATTAAGCATATTTACTCCCCCATATGAAAAGTAGCAGCTTAATGTTAGGATATGGTTTAATGTAATAGTTAATATTGACTCTTACCTTATAATTATCATCCATAAATTTTGTTTAATGTATTCAAATATATTAGAGGGTAATTATTTTTTTAAAATATTATCATGTTGATCTTGTGTTCTGATGAATTGAAGAATTATATATCCTTTAAGTTTGTGATCCTTAAAAAAGTGATGACTAAAATCTATGTGTTTTTATGAGAGTAATGTGATTTTTGTATTTTGAGGTTAATGAAACTATTATTATCACATATTATATGAGTTTTAGTAAGTCATATTACATAGTATATGTCTATGTGTTGCATCCACAACACTAGAGCATAATAACATTCACCATCTCTATATTCATCTTCAGCAGTAGAATGTGATACTGAGTGTTGTTTCTTGAATGACAAATAAACTAATGATTCTACCATAAAATGACATATTCGCGATGTACTTTTCCTATCCATTTTACATCCACTAATGTCAGAATTCGAAAATATTCTTAAAATAAAAATCATTTCTGGATGAATAGAAATGTCCTAAATCCAGGGTTCCCTTTGAATTGAGAAAATTTATTTTCCCACCATTTAAATGGGATTATTTTATATTAGATTGATTTCTTCCATATAATAATACAAATAATTTTATGTCTGGATGAAGATATATTATGTATAATAATCATCAAATCATATATAAACAAGATGTTAGGTATACATCTTTCTCATCTTCATTAAGATCAAGATTGATTTAGGTACCGATCAGAATACTTATACATTTTTTTTTTCATCACCATACTTCATAATAAAATTTTTAATATTGTTATTTTGTGATATATATTTTACTTCTAGTTTTTGAGAAATTTGAAACCATGGAAAAATGTTATCTCACCCATCATACTCTTTTCAAATTCTGATTTCATGAGATTCGTGGATGAATTAGTTATGGATTTCGGATATGATCTGAATATGATTTCATCAAAATAAATTTGAACAGTTGTAACATTTTTCCTATATTTATTTATAGAAAATTTGAGATCGGTTGTTCTCATAAAATAATATTTTTGTAACAAGAATAAAGCTATCCTATCATACATGTATCTAGGTGCATGTTCAAGTCCATATAATGATTTGGTATGTTTGTAAACATGTTCGTGATGTTCTATGTCTTCAATGCTAGGAGGTTGTTCAATATAAACATCCTATCGAAAAAATATGATATGTAAATAACACATGACTTCGATTTGAAAAATATTGAAATTGAAAATTTCTACAAAGGATAGTAGTATATTAATAGATTCAATACTAGATACTAGAGTGAAGGATCATTCATAGTCTATTACTTCTTATTGATTATATCCTTTAGAAACAATTTATTCTTTATTTCCTACTATGATTCAATTTTCATCAATCTTATTTCTGAAGACCCATTTTACACCAATTATAGTATTTTCCATAGTTCTTTTAACCATGGTCCATAATTTATTCCTTTCAAATTCATTTAGTTCATCTTCCATATCATTAATCAAATAATCATTACATAAAGCACCATTATTGATTTTAGGATCTAATTGGGAATGAAATACTAGATTTCATATATCATTTCCTAGAGAACTTCATTTCCTTACTAGTTGAATTATATCACCAATGATATAATCACAATGATGATTCTAAATAAACAACTCATTTGGGGTTTGTAATGTTGTTCATCAATATAAGGTAGAAAATATTCTAGGGTAAATATTTAAGAAACATTTTCTTATGTATACTTTTTATTATATGGATCTTCTATCAAATTTTGATAATATGTTTTTTAAAACACATATGAAGATATAGGATGGAGTTGTTTTAATGAAAAAGGATCAGTTTCATCAAATTTAACATGTACTATTTCATCAAAATTATACAAATATTTGTTAAAATCTATATAAGACTTATAAGTAGCGTTATAGATTATGAAAATTCCTTCATCAAATTTGGGAGTGTATTTATGTAATTTATCTATTGTATTTAGTGTGAATACTTGGAATAAAAATACATTGTAATAAGAAATATTTGGTTTGACTAGTCCATAATTCATTTGGTGTTTTATTATGAAATGTTTTAATTAAAACACGATTTATATTATAGAAAGTAGTACTTACATCTTCTGCCAAAAATGGTTTATCAATATAAAATCATTCATCATGGTTATAGTGATCTCTTATATAATTTTTTTTTCTTATTTTAGAAAAACCATATTGCTGAAGTGTTCTTAGAGGTGAGAAATTATTAATAATGCCTTTCTTACTACAAAAAAGTTTCAAAATATGAATTTTCAAATTCTCACCCATAATCACTTTGAATATTTATGAATGGATGGTTTTCTCATATTATAATTATCTAAAAAAGAATTAAAATTAGAAAAGGATTCATATTTATTTTCTATAAAATAGACCCACATAAATCTAGTGTAATAATTAACTAATACAAATACATTGTATTTTAATCTAATACTTCGAGTTTATGTTAGAACAATAAGATTTATATGCACTAGCCGTAATGCATCAAAAGTTGAGTCTTCACTACATAATTTTAATCTTGACTTATGTTTCCTTCTACATTAAGAGGGATGAAAATCTTGTGAACAATCTTATCTAAGCTCAGGTAGATCCTACCAAAACATTTATTTGAGTGTTTTCATAGGTTCATAAGGTTACAATGTCCAAGTCTACTATACCATAACCAAGAATGATATACCATTTCACTATGAATGTGTTGGTATTGGCTCTTAAGGTCCTCTAATTTATGTATATAAACATTCTCATGCCTATACGGTGAGTGAATAAACACTTCTGTAGAATTTTGTATTTGAAATTGATCATTCCTAAAATTAACATGGTATCCTTCATCACATAATTGTCTTGTTCATAAGGATTTCCTTACGAACATTAATAAATAAAACATTTGAAATTAAATATTTTCTATGAACTATATTACATATACTAACAATTTCCCCCTTAGTATTATCTCCAAATGACACTTTTCTTCCTTTCAACATGCAAGTATTTTAAATGAAGTTATTCATACCAGTCATGGTGTAGGAACATACACTATACACATACCATGTATTGATGTTTTCACGTCAATTTTATTCCTAAAAATAAAATAATTAGACATTCAAAATAGAACAATTTATGGATATAGAATTATTATAATTTAAAACCTTAGGTATCAAAATATTGATAGAAACATATTCTTAATCAAAACCAAAGGATTGGGTCTTATTCAAAGAAAAATTCTTCTCCAAATTTCCACCAAATTATCAATTAATGAAGAAATAAGAACTTTGATGTTCAAAAATATTAATGACTAAAAATAGAGTTTTTATGAGAATAACCAAATCCATCACTGGTTTTAAGTGTATGTTGTTGTGAATTAACTTTTTCAAACCCTTCCTTAACATGAGTAATGATTGAAAAATTCTTCTATAAGTAAAATATATCAAATTTTATCTAATGACTAAATTTTAGTTTTCATAGTCACGAGTCATAGAATTTAAGTTAGTTTGCAAAAGCAATTTCTTGGAAATTTATTTATGAAGATCCTTTGATAGTTTATGCTTCTCAAAATTAATTTCATTATGGATTTTAGATGTATCTTGAAAATCAATAATTTTTTAACCCTGATCTTTTAAACTATCTAATAATTCTTTTGTTAAAATATAAATTGTATAAATTTATTTATCTATATTTTTTTTCATTCATTTCTCATTCTTAAGTAACATAGAAAATCTAGAGACTTCTTCAAACCATGTAAATGTATTATCTTCTGAGGAGGAAGATTTCTCATCGAAAGATTCATAATATTATTCAATTAAACAATTTACAGTTAGATAGATATTGTTTAAATAATAAGCATTGTGTACCTTAGCCACAATCCAATTATTTCTAATAGGTAATATAGCTATAATACCAATATTCTACCCACTAGAAGATTCATATTCTGAGGATTCATATCACGATTCACCACCATGGTAACTCCAGGTGTTATTTGCCTTTAGTACATCATTCATATTTTATTTTTAGTTATTAGTTTTTTTCATTTCATAATTCTTATCCTTTATGTATTTTCTCTTGAGAATAGGACAATTAGGTCTAATATGTGATGCCCATATGCATTCATAACAAGTTACTTCTGAATATTTCTTGTCATTTATTTCCTTCATCTTATATCTATACTAAAAATAATTTTTTCCATAATGTTGTTTATCTTTTGAGCATGATTTGAATGTCCTTTCTCATAATGATCACTATAAGTTTATTCAGATATTACAATAGCTCTCTTAGCTTTGTAACTAGTTACTCACTCTAGAGTATTGCATTCATACGACGTTTTGAACAAAATAATTCCATTTCAATTATTATTCATATTAATTTTCAAATATCTCTTCACACTTATTTCACAGTGAATAAGAGATCAAAATAACTCATCAAGAGGGATGTTAGATACTTTCCTATTTTTAATAGTATTTTTCCTTTTAGATACACACTCATTAGTAATGATATAAATTTTCTTTTCGATAAGTATTTCATTATCATGTCCTTTATCACCCATATATTTAAGGTTATTGTGAATATTAGTAAACCTCCATTGATCATTGCATATTGGCTCTCCATAAGAAAACATAAATCCATGAGATTTACCACTAAGAATAGATCTTCTTATTTATACAACTATTGCAACTCTAAAGTGTATAATGTCATTTTTTAAAGATACTCTTGGATGCATCACAAAACGATATTTGGATATATATATATATTCTTTGACAAGGATAATAATAGGGTATTTCATAACTTGTAGTTTAGTTTATATTCATGTTTTTTATGACCTGTTATTTTCCTTATTTCATTGATAAGAAGCTTGTATTCTCCGATCAACATAACAAAGTTATCAACACTCGAATTGATGTTAAAATTCTTCACCCTATCTCACTAGTATTCATTGTCATTACCATCAAATATTGGTGGTCATGTATGATTTAAATAGTACATAGAACCAATTTTTATTCCTACCATTCTATATGGAATTAGAAAATCACTTTTCCACCAAATGGACTAGTAGTACAAGTTTATAAGAAATGATAATATTTATAAAAAATGATAACAAGTAATTTTATGTATGAAAAGTTGAGCAAGAAAACATATATGCAAGTATAATTATTTTAGAAAGATTATATAATATCAATTGTAGGATCAAAATGTATATGTATATTGTACAATTATATGAGTGGGATGAATTATAGGTTTAAAAACATTCATTTTTATCCTTAATAAAAAATATGTTTAACAATTTTTAACAAGATGGATTAATACACACTCTTAGGTTAATTACTATGAAACAAATTTTATTACGATCAAATAATATGGATCAAATAATGAAAAGTAAGAAAATTTTAACTACAGAATGATTCTACCTTAATTTATATACATTCTTATTTATCAGAGTATTAATGAATAAAAAATTATAAAAAAGTTAAACATTCATTTGTCAAAAAAAATCATAGGAATTAAAAATATATATAAAATACAAGTAAACATGTATAATAAATAATGTAACCCAATGATAAGGGTATCAAAAAATCTTAAATAAAGGTTCCTTGATTTATAAATTCTAGAAAGTCTCTCCAACCCACCACTGGATAAGTCCTCAAAATAGAGATCAAAATATGTCTTTCTACCCACCAAATTCCTCGATCTCAAAGGTGATCATAACCTCTGTCTCCCTATCCATGGAATCCTTTGATTGATCATAAGCAAACGGATTTGTAGTAGGCAGTTTGAAAATGTTTTTCAGGACTAATCTAGGTGTTTACAAATTTCACAAAGGATGATTTGAAAAGATATCTTATAGCAAAAATTCACTCTCAATAATTCATCAAGATCATTGTACAGATCAATAAATCAATGAAAACACTAGCACAAACAATTAAATAGATATCATTCAAATTTTTATGTATTTAAAGGTGAAAATCATAATGGTCTTCTCCACCTCCAACTGTCATATTTTTCGTGAAATTTTAGAGGGAAAAATACACATTTCACTTAGCCAATGGTTAGTTAAAAATAGATTTTATATAATCTTTTCATGTATGAAAACATAGAAAACATTATCATGTGTGAGAAATAATTATATAATATTAAAATATTTTTAATTTTAATAGACTTATGTATAATAGGATAGGCTAAACATGGACCAATATGTTATGAATAAAATGTATCTTTAACAAAAATGAATAATCATATTCTTGGAATATTAATAATCAATGTCTAATAATATAGACAAATAGAGTCTTGAAATAATAGAGAAGTGGAGTGTGAATTTTTCTGAATTCAGAATATGATTTTTAAATAAATTATAGTATGATTTTAGAGGAAGTCCGAGTTTTATTTTAGGTGAAATAGGAGTCTAATTATCTGATAAATCAGAGTATGGTTTTCAAAGAAATCAGAGTCGAATTTTCATTTAAATTAGAGTCTAATTTGAAATTAAATTAACGTCTATGTTTCATGGAAAATAGAGTCTGATTTCATAAAGAATAAAAATATTATTTTAGAAGAAATATGAGTCTTATTTTCTGAGAATTTGGAGCATGATTTCAAAAGAAATCGGAATTACAATTTCAGGAGAATCTTATTTTTCGAAACTGCAGGGTTCTGAGTTAGGAATGGATCAAATATTTGACATAAGAAAATAATGCTTAGACATTGATTAATAAATAATTAGATATTTAAATGTAGACCATGATTATTGTCAGAAACAATTTTTAGAGGAAATAAAAAAATCCTTTAGAAAATGTTTCTTAGGGATAAATATTTTTCCTATTGAAAAACATATTTGTGATTTTCAAATCATAATGGAATGTAAAATTTATATGGACAATTATTGGCTAAAAAATTTATTCACATACACTTAATGAGCATTCTATCTCACAAATTTCATATTTTGTATTCCATGGGATGAAAACATGAGCCTTATGATTGATAATACGGGTTATTCTTCAAGAAATAAGGATGCACTCAAAGAAAATACAATGTTTTATGTTATGATTTCTATTTAAATACGTGTTTATAGTGTGTGTGTGTGTGTGTGTGTGTGTGTATTTCCTAGACTAATTAAATGTACATACCCTTAATATGTGATTCCATATATCTTATTCAAATTCCAAAATGTTACCATCGAATCAAGGATACATTGATCAGAGTATTAATTGATATATCATTTGAAAAGTGATAAAAAAGGATAATAATAATCCAATCATTTTTTGTGGGAATAATAATGTCAATTCTAATATAGAAAAAAGATTTCATCAACTCTAGACAGAAATATTTTATTGTCCAAGGGATAAACACAAATTTTATACCAACAAGAAAAGTAGGTTTTTAAAATATGACTGTATATACCAAATCCTATTACATTTTCACTCAAACTAGTCCCATTAACTATTCACTAAACCTGAATGGATATATTCACCCCAAACATATTTTTTAATGCTATGCTTAATGGTCCATGAGATCATGAAATTACTATGAACAAAACCCAACCTTGTTTTTAGGTGGTTGGAGATTTTTTTATAGAATCCTTAGGATAATATAAATGATATTTAAAACTCCACTAATCCTCCAAAAAATCATATCTAAATATTGAAATTTACACAAGTCAAAGATGAATATATCTATCAAACCCTAAGATATAAAAATATTCATAGGACATAAAAGGTCATTTTAAAAAAAAAATTATTTATTAATATTAATGTGAAATACGTTTTGTTTATATTTATGTCAAACTATAATTATTTATAAAAAATAAATTTCATTTATTTTAAACTAAATGATCACTCCATATAACATATTAATTTTATAATTAGTGAATTTCATCTTTTATAGTGACATGTGAGAAAATTACATTTTTTTAAATAAATATTATATTTAAATGATAATAAAATATTACTTTTGGCGCATTAAAATTTACTAACTCATCTCAAAATATTTTATTAAACAATTTTCTAAAAACTAATTATTTTTTATTAATAAAAATTCCAATATCCTTTGAGAAAAATTTATATCACATACTATATTCAATAATTTAGCGAAAAAAATTAATTCTATAAATTTTGATTTAAATATATTATGACTGTGATTTTGTGATGGATATTACTTGTAAAAATATCATTACATATACCATGATACAATTTATACATTCAAATTAATGTAACAAAAATATTTTGAGACTGTGGATACACTTATTTTGTATCCCTGATATATCATTCTTATTTGTATATGTTTCAACCTATAAACAAATCTTGGTGTCTAAAAAACATAATAGTCAACATATAGAAAATGATAAATTATATTAACACTTATGAAAATCATTATATGAATTATGTATTTTAAAAGCCCATTTTCAATTGGTGTCTCGTCGTGAATAGTAAATATATGTGTTATCATTATTCCTATTTGATTTATTATTCATTGAATTACTGTGGGAAACATTTCAACAAACAATCATGATCTTGAATTTATTTTGATTCTTCTATATCAATTGAAAACAATTATATAAATTCATCAATAACCTTGAAGGAAATTTTTTTATCGTGTCCACTCATTCAATGCCATGCTATTACAGACACAATTGACACATGTTACTCTTATAAGAGTATATAAAATTTATTTTTCAACCTGAATTAATTTAATGGAATTGTGATAGGTAATGATAATTATATCAATTCAATTGATTCATGAAAATTTATCGAAGATATAACCATCTAATAGTATATACACTATAAGGTGATTAAAATTAAATGTATATCCTTGAGATCATTCTTTTAGATAATTACCATATGGGAACATAATGAGTAGAAGTTTCAATGATTATGAGCTTCTACTAAGTTGTAGTGAAATAAAAATATTATCATATTAAATATATATATCCTGGCAATAAAAAATAATTTTGGTAATTTTTTCCTTCAATTCAAATGTACACATTATAGTAATAAAAAAGTTGAACAACATTTATGTGATAAATAATCTAAGTATGTTAACACGTAAAACATTACCAATAAAAGATAATATGTGTTAAATAAATGAAAAATTTAAAAATATTTCTCTGTTTGGTATTCCAATCTGTTACATAAATCCTACATCAACATTTATTAACCAATTTAGTACTTTATATACATATTTCAATAAAAATCATCAATCATTTAATAATTACTGAAAACATAACAAACACGGTACAAATATATTCTTTTAAAACAAAAATAATAAAAAAAATTAAATATAATTGTTAAATGATATCAATAATTAATTCTAGAACATATGAATTTACTTACAATGTAGTAAATTTCATTTTTAGATCATCACTTTTAAATTATATTTTATTAATTAGGAATTATAATCTGGTAAAAAATAAGATTCATCAATACTATACACATAACCATTTATCTCTTGGTGAATATTATTAACAATTTTTAAGGAAATGATATATCTATCATCATATATTCATTAAAAAGCTTAAAAAATGTGAATATAATTTTATCATCCACCCACATTTACTAGAATTCCATAATTAATTAATTTACCTAAATCATATCATCACACATATTCATTTCCCTCAAATTATTATTTTTATTAATTACCCATCATCAACCTAGCATGAAAGTGAATTATCACTTGTAATAAAAAAATAATTTATTTTAATGTTTTCATTAATTATAAGTTGTAATTTCTTTTATAGGCTTGGTATGTTTTTAATTTATCGATTATTGAATTAAAAGGTTCAACAGAACTTAATTTATTAGTTACAGATTATTTTTTAGAGCTTTAGATGTATCAATGTTGGCCTCTTTACTATTAATGTGTTATATAATGTATCCATGAAAATGTATCTCTTCTCAAGGGATGTCCACATTATAAAATCCCTAACCCTAAATATATAGGGGGTTGACACTAAAAAGATATATTAAAAAAACCTGAAATTTTCTCTTCCATGTCGATGCTTTAGATGGACTAATGTTGTTCCCCACTCCATAGAACTAGTAATATAAATTATATAGGACTTGTCACCACTACTATAAGGCTTTCTCCCCCACTTCAAAGAATTTATATCCTAGTAAATGGGTTGAGTGACCCTAATATTTACAGTCTTAACTCACCCAAAAAAGGTGTTTCAGAAATCAATAACATAATGAATCTATTATGAATATTTTTGTTTATGGCATGCGATCATGCATGAATTAAGATGAGAAATATTTTTTATGGTTTTTTTAATAAATATTTCCAATAATCCAAAATCACCCATTTGAATAAAAATGCAGTATGGGGTGATTTTATAAGATCAATTTATGTGTATATACATGTAGTTGATATCTAGGATAATAATTTTTTATCAAAGAGTCAATTTTGAGTGGTCGACCAAACGATTATCAATTGGGAAGTGTGAATTTTTTATAAAGAAGTTCACTAGGAGATTTTAAAAATCAATGCATGATTAAATGATGGGAATATTATCCCATTAAAAACATAAGCTAAATAAGAAATTAATTGTATGATTTAGATTATTTATATCTCAAATAGTTTCACACCCCAATTATAAAATGAGTTTTAATTTATATATTAGCAATAAAAATATCATATTTTACAAAAAATTTAAATATTACTCCATAATAATTATTTTATAAAACATATTCTATATGTAAAAAATTACATTAACTTAATTATATCCTAGATAATAGAATAAAATGATTGGTGTAACCTCAGATGGTTATTATAAGGAAGACATTTGACAACGTATTAGATCATAAACATCAAGGAGAACTTGAATATGGGATTGATATCTTACTAAAATATCATACAAAACAAATAATAATAATTAAATATTATAGAAAACCTGAAAACCCAAAATATGATTTAGGAAAAATAAATTTTATTTAATGGAAAAAAATACGTCTCAATATTAATAAAAAATGTTACCATTACATTAAAGTGTAATATATTATGAAAATATTTTGTAATATAAAACCATGTAATATCAATAATGTTAAAAATCAATAAAAAATAAAAAAATAACATGATAATAAATTTTTTGTGATCAACTACCAAAATCACATGAAAACCATTGTGAGAAAACTCACTTTACCAACAGCTATATGAAAAACTCATTATGGAAATGCATTAAAATGTGATAAAACTAATTAATCCCATTTAAATGTTAATAAAATAATTATATCAATTACTAACTATACAATTATATATAATGATACTATAATTTATTGGATGTTGATATATGGTCTCTTTCATAATAATCAATACATTTGTGCTCCACAAAAAAATAAAACATAATAAAATAATAGAGAACTTATAAACAAAAATTTATATCATTACCATTTCAAAAACATAATATATCATTCAAAATATATATAATTGGACATAAAATAAATAATTTTCCCAAATAAATTATATCATAATAAAATATAAAGGGTAGTAAAAACATCACTTATAGTGGGATAAATCTTAAAGGAAAAATAGATTTGAATGTATAAATTATTTCATAATATAATATAAAAATTTGTATAATATGTGAAGTATAAATTGCATTCAAAAACATATTTGTGATATTAAATTGATGAAATTTTGGAAAAATATTTTATATAGTTCCTAAAAAATTAAACGTCCAATAAAAAAATCTAGATAATAAACTCATAGTGGTAAATAATAAAAATTATACCATAATTATGAATTTTAGGACCTCTAAAAGAAATCACACAGTGCATTAATATAAAAATAAATAAAATTAATCTTGTATTTTTAGGATGATATAAATATAAAAAAAGTTACAACATACATGGAAAATAATTTTGACAGGGAAATAGATAATATGAAAGAGATGAGTAATTTGTATGATTGATATTTAATCTTACCAACAACATAACTTTATTTTTGAATAATTTATATCAAACATGTTTTTAATAATAATAACAATTAATTTAATTATATATCATGTTTAGATACCATACATAATAAGAAAATAGTAGTTGAAAAAGGGATTAATAATTATATTTGTGTAACACACTGAATTGGAAATTTGGTCGCTGAAATCCTTATAGGATTTGTAGGGTAATATTTGAGGGATCATGAGATGAACAACATGGCATGGAATTTATATTCAAATATGAAGAAAACATGTTATTCAATACACTATATAATAATAGATGTTTCTCAATAACATACATGACCCATTGAGTAGAGATTATAATAAAGAAACACTTACCTTGAATTCCATCATACTTTATCAAACTCGACCCACTTTTATAAAACCCCTAATTATCATAATAAAATAATTTAGAACCATATTTTTATCCATATAATTTTAGAAAAATAATTTTTACATTTTATATACATTTACGTTATATGGTTATTAACTATTTTCAATATTGGGTTTGAGTAATCTATTTTTTGAACAAGTTTCATAACATTGATGTTGTTATTCATTAATGTCCCAAAGATCATCATTGACATATTATAAAAGGTATAATTATTTATTTTTTATGAAATCATAAAATATTATATTTTATTTCTAAGTGGTTACTAGATATAGTTTTTCAAGAAAAAATTAGAGACAAGCATGTTTTAGTGATTTTTAAAAAAATTAATGATTGTATCTTAATTATAGTGTTTAGTATTATTGATACAATTCAAAAAAAAATTATTATAATATACTAATTTATTGTTTTTGTAATTTTTAATTATATAATCATTATCATCTACAATATTATTTTAAGTAGTTTTCATGTTGGTGCTTTAACCCTCCCAAACATAGACATTCTATAATTTAGGTATTTTTATGGTTATGAAAGTGGTTTATTTCTAGAATAATATAATTTTACTCAGAAATAATTATATTATTTCCATATATTTATGGATTTTAATATTATATTATGTGATATTATTAAATAAGAATTAAACTGGATGAAAATTTTAATAAATTACTTCATGTTTATGGTAATCCTCATAACACATAGATAACATTATCATTTCTCGAATAATTAGTGGGAATGAAGATGGATTATATTTTCCATATTCATAATGAAAAATGTATTGTATATTTGTAATTTTTACTAAAATATTTCCCTAATATTAATTGAAATGATTTGGTGGTGAAATAAATGAGTAACATCACTTCATGGAGGTTGTGGTCTTCACAAGTCATGAATGATGATTTTTTAATTCTTAAAAAATGGGTTTTTTGTAATATTTAATCCCTCGTAATTATTAAATTATGTAAAATAAATATTATTTTAATTACTAGGAAATCATTAAATTATATACTTATGGAATGAATTATTTTAAATTATGTTTTGCACAAAACTAGTCTTGTTGAGATTGTAAGATTTCCCTCAGAAGACTACTTGGATACGTATTATATATACCAATATACCTTGACTAGATACTCTTTGAATATTAATAATTATAAAAAGAGTGATAATAGTCAGTTTTATTAGTGGAAATCAATTTCATTATGTGTTCATAAATGGATAATTAGTTGCCACATTAATAAAGGGTGAGGAATGATTTTTAAAAAAAAATTCAAATTAATAACAACAGAGCACATGATTTACAATTAATGAAGGCTAATAATATACAATAATAGAGTGTAGAAATGATATTTGGTAAATCATACTTAAACCATTAATTTCCACATTAGGTTTAAACAATTTGTTATGTTCTATACTCTTAAAAAATTTTCTTTTATCATTTTCAGTTTTACAATGATAACTAATTTTTTCCTGATGTAATTTACATTAAATGAATAAAAAAAGAAATAAAATATTAAATAATTTATACCTACTAAGTAAAACTATAAATTAAAACTTATCAGATAATAGTTCTATGTATAAGTGAAATTAATTTTATCATTAGTGCACGTAACATGTAAAAAGATGTTTGTATAAATAATGTATTTTTAATGTGAAAATATATTTGTATGATAAATTTATCAATTAATTTTACATTAATGATATAATTGAATTATTATAATATAAATTTATTGATATTTAAATGAAATTCAATACCATATTTCACAAAAAAAATATATTTTATATAACAAAACGACAAGAAAAATTTTCATTTTTTTAATATTACATAAAATAATAATTTTTTAGACGTAGTGTTTCTAAATTAATAGTATAATTTATAAATTGTTCATTTAAATTAAATTAATACACATGAAATTTGTTTTTTATTTTACACATATTTGTTTATATATTCTTGAATGATACATTTTTAGAGAACAATATATTTTTAACAATTATCCTAAAAACAATTATTTTTTATATTTATTAAAATTTAACCATAATAAAATTATAATCTGAATAATTCAAAATAAAATTATTTTTCAAAATTTAAATTATAAAATTTATATTTTTTAATCTTATATAAAATTATAATATATAGTGAATATTATTTTTATAGAAGAATTATCATTTATATAATTTACTATTTTTAATATTTTTTACTATACATTTAAAATTTAAAGTCATATCATATATTTGTTAAAATATTTTGAAATCATATATTTTCATAATAATTATGTAAAATTATTAAATTTTATTTATTAACATATTAAATATTTATTTGAAAAAAATTTAAAAATTAAATAATATTATTTATTAATCCTTTGAATGTATTGAAATACAATTGATTAAAATATTTTTATACAATAAAGGATTTATGCATATTATAACATCTGAGAAATTCATATTATATTACATGGTTTTCAATTGTTATCAGTTGTATGGTAATCCATGTATTTAATGAAATTTGTAATCAAATAAATATGTTTGAAAATCATGAGTAGTTAAAATGGAGGATTCATAATTGACAAAAAAATCAGGTAACTCTTTGACATTTTCATATAAAAAAAATAGAAGGACTAATACCCCCTGAAAAAATAAATATAATTTCAATATATATATTATAATTGAATAAGTAAAGAAAAATTCTCAAGAATCAGTCATTAAAAGCCAACAAAACAGATAATATTAAGAGAATTCATAAGAAAATTGAAAAAGGGTCATCATTTACAAAATTTACCAATTTTTAATTATTAAACATCCAACAACATGATCATGATCAGTTCCTTCGGGAATGGATGTATAGGTAATCCATTATAGTGATATTTTTCAATGAAATTTGTTAATATTTCTATATAAATTCATCAAAAAATAATCAATCTCTATTTAATTCTGTAACTATTATTTACCTTATCGTTTTTACTTCCCCTAGTAAATCAATTACACTAAAAATAATGATAAAGTATATGTTCGTTAACCTATAAAATTCCCTCATCAACAACCATATGAGATTTATGTTCTGGACATATTTTTTTCCCTATTTAATATTTTTTCTAATTAATTAATAACGGTTAATAATTTATTAGTCTATTTGGGCCCTTATCTCATAAATGTGAGCAATCAAGATTCCATTTCATTAAATCAACTATAATTAATCTATTTAGGATCTCTTTTTTTAAAATGGAATAGTCGAGGACAATATACATGGTCATAAATTGAACTTTCTTCATCCCACCTGGTACTGAAAAATATTTAATAACACTATTATCATGGGTAAATATTATTATATATCCCTTAAATATACCTCAATGGATATAATATATATTCAATGTATTATTTCATTAGATATTTCCAAATCTTCATTACGTAGTAATTTAATATCATTTATATTTTCATAGATTCCAAATTATTTTTGGAGGGGTTGAATAATAGTCAAATAAAAAAAATTATCAATATATTTGATGAATATAAAATAAAATAATGATGAAAATTATTTATAAATATATGATATCAACGATTATTGTTAATTCCAAATATAAAATAATGAAAAAATAATCAAAGGCCTTTTGATGGGGTTCAATCAATAATAAGTGAATATTTTATTAGAATGTAATAGTTAGAAATCCATAGAAAATCATTCAAGGAAGATTCTAATAAATAACAATAAATATTTAATAATATATTCTGTATGTTATTATTACCAAAAATTAATAATATGTTTTTGGGGTTTTAAAATTAAACTAAATTAATGTAATGAAACTCAATTATATGTAATATATCAGTAATGATCAATATGTTATTCCATTGATTATTCCATTATAGTTCTTCATTTTTATTAATTAAAGTATTCTTAAAATTTAATGACTACTCCAATATCATTCATACAATTATCCCTCGCTATTTCACATTTCATGGGTGTCATGAACTATTATCCTTGCGTAAATGGACATTATATCCACATGCACATACAACTATTGGTCATCTAACAACTGTTGAGTGATCGAGTGACACCTTAATTTCCACTATTTGAAGTATAGTTTATCAATGTATTCGATCATCATATAGTCTAGTCAATGTATATTACCCCAGAAAACATGGTCACAACTAAGAAAAAAAATTTCCCTTAGAAACATTAATTATACTATATATTAAATATACATTGAATTGGATGCATTTCAATATAAATATTGAATAAATAATATTGTAAAATGACCTTAAAAATTAACAATTATTTTTTGGGACTCAAAGATCATATTGATCAAATACTTGATTTAAATAAAATAAGAATATAATTATATATGATGATATTGGAAAATATGGGACCTATTGTCACCATTATATCAATAAAAATGGCCATCTATACTAAAAAGAGTTTAAATAGATAATAAATATTGAAAATAATATTCGAGTATGTAAATATAATCTATCTACAAGTATCTAAAATATGATAATGTTATTGAAAATGAATTATTATTAATTTATTATGCATTATCATGTGCTTTGGATCATCTATTATCAATCCATTTGTAGTTTAATCATGATGGCAATGTGTCTATATAGACAGTGAATTGTAATCATCTATTTTGGATTTATTTCTCAACTCCCTTTGCCTTATAAATTTTTTTGTCCCAATTATCATCCTCTTAATTTCAACTTATTTTTATGCATTCCATACATACTATCCAAATGAGTGTTACATAATATTGTATAGTAAATCATATAATAATATTCATTTTGGATAGTGTCATTGTACTTGTCGGTCCCTTTTTATTTCATCTAAATAAAATTTAATTTATCACCAAAGACTACTATTTTCATGTATCGTCCTTGTAATCTTATTTTATATTCTATAATCATCATGGATAAAAGTTATATTTGGTTTCATTGGTTATGAATGGCTTCATTTTTTAAATTATAATCTATGAGGTTTATAATATTCAGATACTATAATAGTGAGAATGCCTAGTTATAATATAACATACTTATCATAGAGATTGGTACTATGATATCATATATAGTGTTGTACACCTCTTCAGTATCATTGTAATTGATATGGTGTTATAATCTCAAAATATTGAATTTTAAATAGGGATATGTGATTTTCATTAGGTGTGAAATCTGTTTTATTGCTTTCACATCCTCTAAAATTAATTTCTTGTACTTCCAATAAAAATATTATAATATGTGACATACTTTTACATATGTTTTCTCTTCAGTTTAGGACCTGATATAGGAAATAAAAAATACCTGGATTCTGGTCCTTTAAAATATTGGATTGTGAATTTTTTATCAAATATCCTAATTTAATCATTACAGAATACTTTATAATCTATGAAATATCCAACCGTAAATGGTCTTATTATATATATCTCTGGTTTACATCTTTCACACATTCATATTGAGTTATGAAATAAAAAGTGATATTAGTCACATCCTCTATTATCTATGTACATTAGAAATTAATGGAATAATAATCATTAAAAATGGTGTATTGTAACATAAATATCATTTAATTTAGGCTAGAGGAGTCTCAATGATAATAATGTCCTCTAATCATCCTCTAATATATGGTGATTTTTTCCAGATCATTATGTTTTTGGTATGGACATCCTATTATGGATTTATATAATGTGAAAAAAACTATATGAAATAATATAATATTTTTTATCCATTAAAAATCTATTTATTTTTAAATTATAAAAACATATAAATATTAAAAATATTGTTTTAATGGATCACTCTAATTTTAGGATATAAATAAATTGATAAATTTCTGCTATTAACTAACATTCGTTATTAATATCAATACACAACAATTTATCTAAAATGAAATAAATTCCATTTTTTAAATATAATATTATATAATGTGAATTATACATTATAATTAGTTTTAAATATATATTCAATAATAAACTAGAATAAAATATACATATTCATGGTTTAATAAGATACATATCATTCATTACAACACCATTCATCCTCTCGATTAATCAACATCAACTATATTATGTTTATTATAAATTAACCCTTAACAAATCATCCATGCATACATTCCAACACAAATAATTATTTCATTCAGTTCTACTTGAGTGTATGAGAAAATATTTGGATTACCTCTTCCTCCAGTGGCTTACCCCCATGATCCATTAGGCCACATATTATACATTGGTGAAAAATATTGTGAATGATACTATGTTTAATTGGGATTCACACCAAACATGAAATCATGCTCAAGTCCACAATAAATACTATGATATAAAGGAAATATAAAATTCAAAATTCAAATAAAAATATAAAAAATAACATATCATAACAATAAATAGATCTATGGGACATAAAAAATAAGATCTATAAAATTATGAAAAAGGATTCCCCCACTAATGACAGAACTATTCAAAGATGAATGGTATCTTATATATTGTCCCATTATTCTTCAATATTAGTCACACATCATCACAAATAATATTATTCTTTTCTAGGGTCCTCTTATTAACCTCATCTTTCCACAATAACTCTGTACATGTTTTAATAATATATCAAATAATATAATACAAATCCCCATGATATAGATTCCTAATAAAATAGAGATATCTCTATTACTCATATGTTGTGATTTCACGAATTTATTAAAATACACAAATGTACAATAATTTTACACAATAGTACTATAAATACCACAAATCATAAACAATATATCTATTTTACACTCCAATTTATTGGTAATAATCATGAAAACACTTCTAAATTGTTATAAAAGCTAAATCCGCATGATAATAGATAACTTATTATCTAAAAGATTCAACATCCTCCACATTCATGAATCCAGATGAAAAAACACACTCATAGTGGAATCGAATACACATTCTGTTGATATATAAATGAAAAAAATTTATTGAGATATTTTATCCACCAACTCTTGGAATTTTTAAAAATAGACAAAATAAAAATCAATATATTTTACCCTTAAAAGTTTTATAATATTTTTATTTATACCATCATAACTATTGGATCAACGCGATAATGAACAATAATTACTGACTATTTTTCTATATCATCCTATAAATTTCTATATTATAACACTCTAGGTGTAACATCCCAAGTAAGTAATGAATAATAGATATTTTTATCTATGTTTATTAATGATTAATATAGTGTTATAGAGGCTTAAAATGAAAATAAATACAATCTTATGCATGGAATACACTAATATTCTTAAAAGATTGTTTTACTGCCTTTTGATGGCAAACCATTTTTGAATCTATATTTTGACAATTTTATAAACTATTTTTGTCAAAATAAACTTATCCTTTATGATTGGGATATCAAAATTTACCTTCTCTGAATTTTTGGTATTTTTCTGACAATGTTCATTTTTTAATGAATAGTGAAAAATACTGCATTTTACATCAATACTACTTTTTAATCTAATTTATTTATATGATTATATTATCTTTTGAATTGGTATTAATGTGTAATATTAATATATTTTTACCATTTAATCCAATGGTGGTCATTGGAATCAATTTCACTTTGAAATTGGACTTAAACTAGTATCAATCTTTTGATACTTATTGTTTTGAAAAAACACACTATTTGCTCTGGCAGCGGGAATTAATTATTAAATTAATTAATGTGGCTTATATGATTTGAATTTTTTAAAAGAGACTTCATTTTTGAATTCGGAATATAAAATATAGCTTAGGGTTAATTTTTGGTAATTTTCTGAAAAACTTCAATTTTTGATGAATAGTGAAACCACTAAGTGGTAATCAAGAAAACTGATTTTTCAGTTAAATGAAAGTTTACCACTAATGTGTATTGAATTTTGAAAATCCGACATACATGTTTGTCATTAAGAAGTAAAATGTGGTTCAATGAGATTAAAATAATTTTTTTGGTGAATAGTAACTTATTATGTTTTTAATCGCGATTAGTGGTAATTAGTGTAGTTTAAGGTATAAATAATGATTTAATAATATGAAATGACCTAGACACATGTCCCAACCTTATTGGTTGTGTCATGGCCGACCAAGACAAGACATGGGTCAACTTGGGGACCCCATGGAGATACTTTGGTTTGGAAATGACATAAATAACTTTTTAATAAATGTTAAAATAAAAATGACACAAACAAGAGATGTTTTACCAAAAGAATTTTTACATGGGGTTATAAAGATCAGATTTTTGATTATAAATGATCATTGAAAAGCTAAAAAGATTTCCTACATCATAGTATTTTTTTTGGTTTTTAGACATTAAATAAATTAACTTATTTATGACATAATAATGATGCAGCGATGACATCATTATTTGACGATTTAAATAAAATGGAAAGATAATGTAAAATCTATGAACTACACATGGCCAAAACCAATTGGATGAGTGTATTTCGAACCCTTATCACCTTATACACGAATTATATCAATGTGGGACCTTTTGAAACCGAAACACATTTTCAAATAAAGTAATATTTCTTTACTTTCCAAAAGTGCCCCTCCTCTCCTCTTATAAAAGGCCCCCACCTCTACCTCATTTCACACACTCCTCAAGCCTTTGGTTCGGACAAACCCTGCCCATTTACTCTCTCCACATCCCTCTCCACATCCTAGAGGATTCCCTTTGGGCATAATCCTTTCAAAGGAAGCCTTTAGACTCAAATCAAAAGGAGATACACTTTTAAAGGTAATTCATTCTCTCATGTTCATTTGTTTTATTTTGCTTCTCCAACCCCCTAAACTCTTTTTATTTACTTATTTTGTAACAAAACCAGTATCTTTAATATACAAGGATGTTGTTATAATATTTATTTGAGGTACACTCTCACACAACTACATCAAATGGTTAAAGAACATACAGTTTCCGTGGATGGCGAAATTCTGCCTCCCGAAACGATGATTGTTCAACACTCATTTAACACCTTCAAAGGTGGCCATTATGATGTCACTATTTTTATATATGATATATAATATGTTTATGTTTTCCTTAAGCTTCTTTTTATTTCATTTTGTGCATAACTTTATGGTTTCCATTATGGGTAAACACGATATCTTCATTTTAGGAAGTGCGGACTACCGCCCCCTCAAAGTGATTTGATTCGTTAAATACCATATGTGGGACATATAAAGGATGGAACTATGATATTATATATGATATTATACTGGAATTATAATATACCTTTATATCATTATGATTCCATTCTATAAAATACGAAATAGAAATGAAAGTAGCGTTCATGCGTACGTACGGCTTACCGTCTCCATGAACGGTGCATTTCATTTCGTACCTCTAAATGATTATGTAATATTATAAATGCAAGTATGTACTGGATATATATGACATATATGATATCTACATCATGAATACAATTCTGGATATAATGAACCTTTGACCAAATTAACAACATGTAAGTGTAAGAAGTCTATTTTTGACTTAAGAACCAAATACCGACAAAATGAACATTATTAACTTAACTGATTACATGATGTTCATAACATGGTATAAAAGGAATAATGAACTTGAAAAAGATTCATAAGAAATTAGAGATTAACTCAAGTTTATTATTCAGGAGATTAAAGAACGGTCGGGTCAAGTCGGATACGAGGTATGGGACTTCGTCTCAATCTCCTTTCATTGAGGCATATTTAATTTTATACACAACATTCTTTTATACTGTGTATAAACCCCTTTGACTTTTACGTTTATTCAAAAGGAATCTTTTTTATACGAAGCGTTTACTAAACGACAAAAGGGAATGTTTTTGTCGTACGTATGCGGCGACAACGACTTCTCTGCCGTCGTGACCGTTATTTGAGTTTCGGCTTCCTCTACAAGCCATACCTTCTTTTTAAAAGAAAAATAAATACCATGTTTTACTTTTCTTTTATTTTGGTATTGAAAATGGTTTTCATAGTGTTTTTATATCAATGTGTTGTATTGATATCTCGTGATTGAAATGTGGAAATTTTATGTTTCCTTTATGCATGTTTTATGTGATATGATTAAGTTATGGTTCTTGGGCATTATTATGAAGACGGGTGGTTCCGTGATAAACTAAGGGCGGGTGAGCCCGTTATAGCTCTCCAATGCATTGGGTAACGTGAAGGAGTGAAACATTAAGGTTTCTCCAAAGAGATTTTAGGGAATATACTGTGATGGGTATTCCAAACGTATCCAAGAGGGTTACTCCCTACGTAAGAATGTTATGAATCCCTCAAGTTACCTTTATGTCTTATGATTTCTATGATTTATCCATGATTTTATGAGGTATGTTAAAGTGCCTATGTTTTATGGGTAAAGTATGATTTCTTTCTTATGTATATATGAACTCATGTTTCCTTTCCATGTTTTTTTTATAACCCATACTGAGTTTTTATGCTCATCCCAAGTTTTTGAAATGTTTTTCACAGGTCAAGGGAAAGGTACATGATATGATGATAGGGTCAAGGATGTGTTAAGAAATAATCCATGTTTTATTTTAAATGTGTTTCCATTGATGGGAATGAAGAATACTATCTTTATGTACCACTTTGATTATATGTGGAATGTAATGCAAGTTTTATGATCTAATTCTCTAAAACTCTAAACCCGAAAAGATCCTCAATGTGTAATCTTGTAATAACTCAATATTAAGTAAGGTTTAAGGCTGGTCCTAATAGTTGGTATCAGAGGTCGGTTTAGATAACTTTAGGAGTTAGAATTCTATTAAATGATTATCCAAAAATATTTTTTTTGAAATGATATAGCATTTAAAGATTACCATGTTGCTTCATCTAAGACATGTTTGTTCAGAATGGTTTTCCGCAGAGGAAACAGGGAAGCAGTGCTAGGAAGGCATACAGAAGGAAATAACCTTTCGAATCAGCATCCCGAAATGGTCGGAATTGGAACTGAACAGTTTGTTGCAGTAATGGCGTAGTTGACTCAAGCGATAAATGGTGGTGGTATCCATGCACGAGATCATCCAGAATAACCACAGAGGAACATGTCAGTGGTGGAACATTTCATGAGGCAACATCCACCATCATTCAGAGGATCATCTGACCCTGTGCTAGCTGAAGGGTGGATTAAAGCACTGGAGAAGATTTTTGATGTCATGGGGTGTTCAGAAAATCAAAAGGTTAGTCTTTCTATTTACCATTTGGAGGGTGAAGCAGATCAGTGGTGGTCTATGGTTAAAAATATCAGGGACGCCGATGAGATTGATGCTCTTGACTGGGATGAATTCAAAGGTATTTTTCTTGAGAAGTATTTTCCTAAGGCTGTTCGACTTAGGATGGAAAAGCAATTCTTGGAATTGAGGCAAGAGGAAGAATCAGTGGCTGCCTATGAAGAATGGTTCACTCGATTGGCAAGGTATGCTCCATATTTTATCCGGGACCTTGATAGTAAAATCAATCGTTTTTACTCAGGATTAAAGCCAAAGTATCGAAGGGAATTATCTTCTCGTGAGTTTAAAAGTTATGAAAAGCTTGTTCGATGTGCTGGGAAGGTGGAAATGGAGTTTTCCGATGAACAAGTTTTCTATAACAACCAGCAGAAGAAGAGACCGAGGTGGCAGGAGAAAGGTAAGAATTCTTCAAAAAAGTCTGATGGTAAGAGAACTAAGTTTCCAGTTTTGATAAATGTGGCAAAAGGCATGCTGGGGAATGTCTTCTGAATTCTGGAAAGTTCTACTGATGTGGTAAGATGGGACATATGGCTCGTGATTGCACTGAAAAGGATCAAGGTGAAGGTAAGAACAAATTTGATTTACAGTTAGTGAAATGTTATAAGTGCAATGAGATGGGTCACTATGAAAACGAGTGTCTGACAAGGAGCTTGAGTGATGGGAAGCAGTTAGATTACAAGCAGAAAGGGGTGGTGAAATCCTTTGCAACTACTTCAGCAGATGTCGGGCCATCAAATGAAGTTGTATCAGGTACTTTGTTTGTTTTTTCTGATTATGCCAGTGTGTTGTTTGATTCGGGGTCTACACATTCTTTCATCTCTGAAACCTTTTCTAGTAAAATGGGAATACCATCTCATGAAATGACTCCTGAACTTTTGGTAAAAACACCTGTGGGAAGTGTCGAGGCAAAAAGAATTTATAATAATCTTCCTATCCTTATCTGTGGAAAGAACCTACTTGAAAACCTTATTGTTCTACCTCTAGTAGAGTTTGATGTTATCCTGGGTATGGATTGGCTCTCTATTTACCATGCTAAGATTGACTGTAGAGATAAAGAAGCTTCTTTTCAGAAAGACTTTCAGTTTGTTTACAAGAATGAACCCTTACTTTTGATAACATATCAAGAGGCCGAGAAACTTGTAAAAGATGGAAATGAATGTTACCTTGCACACGTCGTTGAAAATAAAGGAACTATTCAGATTAATGATGTGCCAGTGGTAAATGAGTAACCTGATGTTTTTCCTGATGATTTTCCTAGAATAATACCAGATCGGGAAGTTGAGTTTACTGTTGACTTAGTTCCTGATGCTAATCCAATTTCAAAACCCCCTTATCGAATGGCACAAATTGAACTTTTAGAGTTGAAGGAGCAATTGCAAGATTTATTAGAGAAAGGTTTCATTAGACCTAGCACATCACCATGGGGTGCTCCTGTTTTATTTGTTAAAAATAAAGATGGTTCTATGAGACTTTGCATTGATTATAGAGCCTTGAATAATATCACTGTTAAGAACAAATATCCTTTGCCTCATATCGATGATTTGTTTGATCAGCTCTAGGGAGCTCAGTTTTTTTCAAAGATTGACTTGAGATCGGGGTACCATCAGCTGAAGGTAAAGGAGGAAGATATTCCGAAGACCGCGTTCCGTACGAGATATGGCCATTATGAATTTGTAGTAATGCCTTTTGGGCAAACCAATGCACCTGCTGTATTCATGGACATAATGAATAGAATTTTCCATGAGTTCTTGGATAAGTTTGTGGTGGTTTTCATTGATGATATTTTGGTGTTTTCTAAAAGTAAAGAGGAGCATGAAAAACATTTAAGGGTTATCTTGCAAACCTTAAAAGAAAAGAAACTGTATGGGAAATTCAGCAAGTGTGAGTTTTGGTTGCAACAAATTTCTTTCCTTGGTCACATTGTTTCTAAAGATGGAATAACTGTTGATCCTGCAAAAACAAAAGTTGTGGAAGAATGGACAAGACCCACAAATGTAACAGAGATTCGTAGCTTCCATGGTTTGGCGGGCTATTACCGAAGGTTTGTTAGAAATTTTTCACAGTTATCTAGTCCAATGACTAAGCTAACTCGGAAGGGTGTTATGTTTATCTGGAAAAAAGAATGTGATGATTGTTTTCAGGAATTGAAAAGAAGATTGGTGAATGCTCCAGTTTTGGCACTACCTTCCAGGAATGGTGAGTTTGTTATATACAGGGATGCTTCATTGAAAGGACTTGGTTGCGTCCTAATGCAGAATGATCAGGTAATTGCTTATGCTTCACGACAGTTGAAAACTCATGAGGTAAATTACCCTACACATGATTTGGAACTAGCTACTGTTGTTTTTGTTTAAAAAATTTGGAGGCATCATTTGTATGGAGTAAAGTGTGAAATATATACCGATCACAAATGTTTAAGGTATATATTCACTCAGAAAGAGTTAAACATGAGACAAAGGAGATGGCTGGAATTAATCAAGGATTATGATTGTACAATTCATTACCATCCGGGAAAAGCAAATAAAGTTGCTGATGCTTTGAGTCGAAAAAGTAATGCTTCATTAACAATGTTGCGTTTGGAACGTGATCCTTTGGTTAAGGATTTGATGAACTTTGGCATAGATGTTGTTGGTGCAGGAAGTCCTTCTGTTTTGTTTCAGGTATCAGTGAAATCATCTCTACCAGATAGAATCAAGCAAGCACAGAAGCGAGATAGTGAGTTGCAGAAAAAGGTAGAGCGTTCAGAAAGGTAAGTTGCATGAATTCAACATTGATACTGATTGTGTTTTGAGATTTGGGAGGAGATTGTGTGTGCCTTGTGATTCACAGTTGAAGAGAGAGTCGTTATGTGAAGCTCATAGTTCTCTGTTTTTAGTTCATCCGGGCAGTACTAAGATGTATAGAGATCTGCGGGAGTATTACTGGGGGGATGGAATGAAAAGAGATATTGCTGATTTTACTGTGAAGTGTTTGACTTGTCAGCAGGTTAAAGCAGAGCGGCAGTTACCGAAAGGGATGCTTCATCCTTTACCAGTGCCAGATTGGAAATGGGAGAATATATCCATGGACTTTGTTGTTGGATTACCGAAGAAATCTCGAGGTAATAATGCAATCTGGGTTATTGTTGATCGCTTGACCAAATCTGCTCATTTACTTGCTATACGAGATACTTTCTCTCTTGATCAACTTTCCCATTTGTATCTTAAAGAGATAGTCAGGTTACATGGAGTTCCTCTCTCCATTGTATCGGATCATGATCCCAGGTTTACTTCTAACTTTTGGAAAGGCCTTCAGAAGTCGTTGGGTACTGAATTAAATTTTAGTACAGCTTTCCATCCTCAATCAGATGGGCAGTCAGAACGAACAATTCAGACATTGGAGGATATGATACGAGCTTGTTCTATGGATTATCAGGGAAGTTGGGACCAACATCTTTCTTTGGTTGAGTTTTCTTATAATAACAGTTTTCATTCCAGTATACAGATGGCACCATTTCAGGCATTATATGGGAAGCGGTGTCGAACTCCAGCTTTCTGGGATGAAGTGGGTGAAAGGAAGTTGATGGGACCAGAATTGGTAGAAGATATGGCAGAAAAAGTTCAGCTGATTTAGAGGCACATGAGAACAGCTCAGAGTAGGCAGAAGAGTTATGCGGATAACCGGAGGAAGCATCTATCTTTCGAGGTAGGTGATCATGTTTTTCTCAAGGTTTCTCCTTGGAAAAGTGTGATAAGATTTGGTAAGAAAGGAAAGCTAAGTCCAAGGTTCATTGGACCATACGAAATTCTGGAGAGAGTTGGATCAGTTGCATACCGAGTGGCTTTACCTCCGAGTTTATCTCAGGTACACAATTGTTTTCACGTTTCGATGTTGAGAAAGTATATGCCAGTTCCATCTCATGTATTGAGTCCAGAGGTAGTTCAGCTGGAAGAGAACCTATCTTATGAGGAACAACCGGTCCAGATTATTGACCACAGGGAGCAAGTGTTACGGAATAAGGTGATTAAGCAAGTAAAGGTTTTGTGGAAAAACCACATGATTGAAGAGGCAACATGGGAATCTGAAAATGCAATGAGGGATAAGTACCCCCATTTATTCGATAAGTAAATAAATTGCGGGAACACAATTTTCTAAAGGGGGGAAGGATGTAACATGCCATGTAAGTAATGAATAATAGATATTTTTATCTATGTTTATTAATGATTAAGATAGTGTTATAGAGGCTTAAAATGAAAATAAATACAATCTTATGCATGGAATACACTAATATTCTTAAAAGATTGTTTTACTGCCTTCTGATGGCAAACCATTTTTGAATCTATATTTTGACAATTTTATAAACTATGTTTGTCAAAATAAACTTATCCTTTATGATTGGGACATCAAAATTTACCTTGTGTGAATTTTTGGTATTTTTCTGGCAATGTTCATTTTTTAATGAATAGTGAAAAATACTGCATTTTACATCAAAACTGTTTTTTAATCTAATTTATTTATATGATTAGATTATCTTTTGAATTTGTATTAATATCTAATATGAATATATTTTTACCATTTAATCCAATGGTGGTCATTGGAATCAATTTCACTTTGAAATTGGACTTAAACTAGTATCAATCTTTTGATACTTATTGTTTTGTAAAAACACGCTATTTGCTCTGGCAGCGGGAATTAATTATTAATTTAATTAATGTGACTTATATGATTTGAATTTTGTAAAATAGACTTCATTTTTGAATTCGGAACATCAAATATAGCTTAGGGTGAATTTTTGGTAATTTTCTGAAAAACATCAATTTTTGATGAATAGTGAAACCACTAAGTGGTAATCAAGCAAACTGATTTTTCAGTTAAATGAAAGTTTACCACAAATGTGTATTGAATTTTGAAAATACGACATACATGGTTGTCATTAAGAAGTAAAATGTGGTTCAATGAGATTAAAATAATTTTTTGTTGAATAGTAACTTATTAAGTTTTTAATCGCGATTAGTGGTAATTAGTGTAGTTTAAGGTATAAATAATGCTTTAATAATATGAAATGACCTAGACACATGTCCCAACCTTATTTCTTGTGTCATGGCCGACCAAGACAAGCCATGGGTCAACTTGGGGACCCCATGGAGACACTTTGGTTTGGAAATGACATAAATAACTTTTTATTAAATGTTAAAATAAAAATGACACAAACAAGAGATGTTTTACGAAAACAATTTTTACATGGGGTTATAAAGATCCTATTTTTGATTATAAATATTCATTGGAAATCTAAAACGATTTCCTACATCATAGTATTTTTTTATGATTTTTAGACATTAAATAAATTAAATTATTTATGACATCATAATGATGCAGCGATGACATCATTATTTGACGATTTAAATAAAATGGAAATATAATGTAAAATCTATGAACTACACATGGCCAAAACCAATTGGATGAGTGGATTTCGAACCCGTATCACCTTATCCACGAATTATATCAACGTGGGACCTTTTGAAACCGAAACACATTTTCAAATAAAGTAATATTTCTTTACTTTCCAAAAGTGCCCCTCCTCTCCTCTTATAAAAGGCCCCCACCTCTACCTCATTTCACACACTCATCAAGCCTTTGGCTCAGCCAAACCCTGCCCATTTACTCTCTCCACATCCATCTCCTCATCCTAGAGGATTCCCTTTCGGCAGAATCCTTTCAAAGGAAGCCTTTAGACTCAAATCAAAAGTAGATACACTTTTAAAGGTAATTCATTCTCTCATGTTCATTTGTTTTATTTTTATTCTCCAACCCCCTAAACTCTTTTTATTTACTTATTTTGTAACAACACCAGTATCTTAAATATACAAGGATGTTGTTATAATATTTATTTGAGCTACACTCTCACACAACTACATCAAATGGTTATAGAACATACAGTTTCCGTGGATGGCGAAATTCTGCCTCCCGAAACGATGATTGTTCAACACTCATTTAACATCTTCAAAGGTGGACATTATTATGTCACTATTTTTATATATGATATATAATATGTTTATGTTTTCCTTAAGCTTCTGTTTTTTCATTTTGGGCATACCTTTATGGTTTCCATTATGGGTAAACACGATATCTTCATTTTAGTAAGTGCGGACTACTGCCCCCTCAAAGTGATTTGATTCGTTAAATACCATATGTGGGACATATAAATGATGTACCTATGATATTATATATGATATTATACTGGAATTATAATATAACTTTATATCATTATGATTACATTCTATAAAATACGAAATAGAAATGAAAGTAGCGTTCATGCGTACGTACAGCTTACCGTCTCCATGAACGGTGCATTTCATTTCATACCTCTAAATGATTATGTAATATTATAAATGCAAGTATTTACTGGATATATATGACATATATGATATATACATCATGAATACCATTCTGGATATAATGAACCTTTGACCAAATTAACAACATGTAAGTGTAAGAAGTCTATTTTTGACGTAAGAACCAAATATCGACAAAATGAACATTATTAACTTAACTGATTACATGATGTTCATAACATGGTATAAAAGGAATAATGAACTTGAAAAAGATTCATAAGAAAGTAGAGATTAACTCAAGTTTATTATTCAGGAGATTAAAGAACGGTCGGGTCAAGTCAGATACAAGGTATGGGACTTCGTCTCAATCTCCTTTCATTGAGGCATATTGAATTTTATACATAACTTTATTTTATATGGTGTATAAACCCCTTTGACTTTTACATTTATTCAAAAGGAATCTTTTTTATACGAAGCGTTTACTAAACGACAAAAGGGAATGTTTTTGTCGTACGTATGCAGCGACAACGACTTCTCCGCCGTCGTGACCGTTATTTGAGTTTCAGCTTCCTCTACCAGCCATACCTTCTTTTTAAAAGAAAAATAAATACCATGTTTTACTTTTCTTTTATTTTGGTATTGAAAATGGTTTTCATAATGTTTTTATATCAATGTGTTGTATTGATATCTCGTGATTGAAATGTGGAAATTTTATGTTTCCTTTATGCATGTTTTATGTGATATGATTAAGTTATGGTTCTTGGGCATTATTATGAAGACGGGTGGTTCCGTGATAAACTAAGGGTGGGTGAGCCCGTTGTAGCTCTCCAATGCATTGGGTAACGTGAAGGAGTGAAACATTAAGGTTTCTCCGAAGAGATTTTAGGGAATATACTGTGATGGGTATTCCAAACGTAACCAAGTGGGTTACTCCCTACGTAAGAATGTTATGAATGCCTCAAGTTACCTTTATGTCTTATGATTTCTATGATTTATCCATGATTTTATGAGGTATGTTAAAGTGCCTATGTTTTATGGGTAAAGTATGATTTCATTCTTATGTATATATGAACTCATGTTTCCTTTCCATGTTTTTTTTATAACCCATACTGAGTTTTTATGCTCATCCCATGTTTTTGAAATGTTTTTCACAGGTCAAGGGAAAGGTACATGATAAGATGATAGGGTCAAGGATGTGTCAATAAATAATCCATGTTTTATTTTAAATGTGTTTCCATTGATGGGAATGAAGAATACTATCTTTATGTAACCACTTTGTTTATATGTGGAATGTAATGCAATTTTTACGATCTAATTCTCTAAAACTCTAAACCCGAAAAGATCCTCAATGTGTAATATTGTAATAACTCAAGATTAAGTAAGGTTTAAGGCTGGGGCCTTATACTAGGTATAAGTTAATTTAAAAACATATCAAACATATTATTATATTGACATATTGAGTTTAGCTTATTGATGATCAACTTGTATAAAATAATTGATGAACCACACACACAACAATTATGATCATATAATATATGATACAGTAATATCATACCTCTATAAGCACCCTAAAAATAGTATTCAATTACTATTGTAATGATCCATAGGTAATCAAACAATATACATAGAATCACTAGATCGATTTATAAACATGGATGGTTTTATTAACCCTTTTCACATAATATATTCAAATAATATTGTATATTTCCTAATGCATGAAATCACCACTAGTTCACCTCTAAACGTCATTCTTGAATAATCCTTTACACAAATTTTTCATATATCTTCCCTATAAGACACATTTGGATATAACAATTTGATCAAGAGTAACCCCGTTTAATCACCATATACTGTTCGTAGGGTGGTGACTGAGACAAAAAGTATAATATCAAAATATGGGATTCCTTACACTAATTTTATAAAGAATAAAACACGTACTGAATAAGAGAAAATGCCTCATTCCATACCTTAAGTTAATATATGATTATCATGCCATAAAAACAACCAAATAACACTACCTAATAGAAATTTAAATGAAAAACCCATCTTAATCCCAACAGAAATCACCACATCATAGAAAAGACATCTATTTGAACTATCCAATAAATGATATTATAATTATGAAAATATGAGAAAATAGTATTGTGATTATAAAAGTATAAATATTAGGTTTCTCATTAAAACTACATTGTTATATGTGAATATGAATAAAAATCCTTGAAGAATAATAGAGAGAGGTATTTATCAAATATAAAGAATTAGAATGAGAATTTTCAAAAAAATAAAACCCCCATAATGGGTCATACACCATAGTATTTACATTACCATATATTCAAAATCAATGCCACGTCATTGTATCTGCATCACCATTGTAGTTACACCTCAACCACTACTTCAAAAGATTCACACATATAATTATGGAATAATAATGACCAAAATAACTCCCATCACTAATGTTAGGATAGTAATATCAACATATGAAGATCATAGAAAAATAATATAAACAATTATATAGTTACAAAACAATAAAAACCTAATAGATTCTGCATATTTTTTAAATACAACATACCTACACTATATATTCCTTATATTGGACCAATAATAAAATAGCACATAAACATCGGGAATTACACAACCCTCAGTTAAATATTTTATCAGATAATACCATATATATCAAATATTGACATTATCTTCCAGTCAGAAAATTCTAGCACAATTTAATTCAAAAACATTTATAAAATATATATTATTTCACATATTAAATAATAACATGAACAATTATATATAATAATAATTAAAAATTATAATATTCACAAAACCTCAATAAATAATACTTTATTATTTTCATCCAATATATCTCACCATCTACACACATGTCTATATATAATTGTGAAATATACGTCAAATATATATAGTTTGTATATTGGATTCCTCTAACTCCCTTTCTCTACTTATCAATATAACCATCATGAATTCGTAACCACTCCATTCATCCTGACTAAATATTTTATATTGTTATTTCATCTCATATATAATTGTAAATAAAAATGATTCTCCACAAAACATGTTATATATGTAATCACAACTAGTAATAAATTCCATTTTTTCTTATTAAATCCAGAAATTATATATATTCTAATATAATCAATTATTCTATACAAATTATATTGTTTTTATTACTATACTTTCTCATTAATTATGTATTCCAAATAATTAAAATTTTCATATTCCCCATATATGATAAAATAATTTATTCTGTTAATTATTCATAAAATATGAACTACATAATTTATCAACAATTATATCAACAATATTATCAAAAATAATTATAAATGTAAATTAAGGTTACTTGAATCCATTTCATTATCAAAGTAAAAATATTTCATGGAAATTTAATTGATGAAAATATATAAATAAAATATTTAATATCAGAAATTACTAATCATATAATTTAGTCATCAGTATTTTTTTTACTAAAATGAAATATAGAAATATAATGATTAATTGTGAATTTATAAAAATGGATTAGAATTATACTAACCAATAATTCTAGAATAAATTTCACCACACTAAAAATATATTATTAAATATATTTTGATGATATTTATAAATATCTTCTATGGAATAAAAAAACTCATTATATGTTATGAGTTTTAATTCATTATAAAATATACAGGTCTTAGGTGCGTTTCAAAAAATGTAACCTGACTTCAAAAAATGCAATGTCAGTCTATATAAAACAAAAAATGTCTTCATTGGTCAATTCTGAATCTAAAAGTACTGTTTCATTTTGAAACCACTATATGAAATATTTAATATTTACAAAATTATATTGAAAATTGTTAATATTCAAACATGTTGTATTTACATAAAATAGAATATTTTTTATAATTTCCTTAATAAACTAAGGCATAAAATTGATGAATGTTTCAATTTAGGTGTCATCCAACCAATCACCATAAAATAACTTCAAAACTGAAAAAAAAATTAATTATATTACACTTTTCCTAATCCGATTTTACTTGTAAAACTATGAAAATGATTTTTAATCCACAACCAATAATGAAAAACTCTAAAACTAGGCCATGGAGTGTTCCAAATAAACATAACATGTCCTAAATCATGAAAAATTGTTATAAATGGAATTTCATACAAAAAATATTTCAATATTAATTTCCTTAGACCCATAAATTCATTCTAATTATCTTTTATGGAACTAACCATTAAATTATACCTTCTAAAAAGAATCTTTCTGGTTGATTTAATTTCCATAAAACTAGTATTTATTATCTTCCCTATCCAATTTTGACTCAATAAAACCACATAAATGAAATGTTATAATTTAATCACCATTTTATGTTATTTTGATTGTTGTAATTCAAAAAGTTTTTCATTTCCGCACATAATGAAAAAGAATTGTTAGATAGTTATTTGTACATCTTAGAAATAAAATTACTAATTATCTTTATATATTTTAATTAATCATTATTAAATTATATTGTTATTAATTTATATTTATTTAATTATAATTACTATTTAACCCTAAAAATTATTTTTTGATAAATATTTTATGTGAAGAATTTATTTTCATGAATGATAATGTGGGGATTTATGATTGGTTTTTCCAATTTTAACAATTTTCAATGAAACAAAAAATGTTATTTATAAAAAATATGGATTAATTTGGGAATTGTTTTAACTAATATTCATCACTACTAATCCACTGTAATTTTTTTATGAACCAACAATATTAGTTTTTGATAATTTAATTTAATTGCTATAATTCTATTAAAAAACCAATCTCAAAACCCAACAATTGTATTTTCATGGATATTTAGATTACCATTATATTTAGAAAAAATTTAATTTCATAAGCTTTTAAATTTTTTTTAATATGTTTTACGAATGATGAATTACAAAATTTATGCCCAATTAACTATAATGAAATATTAAATTGTAGTTTGGAACCGTCATTAATTATAACTTCTCATTATTACGTGAAATTTCCAAAAATATGCAAAACATCATTGATTAATTGTTGATTATAAAATAAATAATAATTTTTCATGTAATTTTGTTTTATTGTAAATTTAATTTAATTAACCCAAATAATAAAAACCATAGATAATATGTTACTTTATCATATCTATTTAAATATATAGAAACATATTCTCTACAATTTAAAAAAATTTGATGACTGCCATTTATCATAAACTATTCATAAACATGTTAGGTTAATAAATGTGGAGCTCAACAAAAACATGAAATAATATTTCAAATAATATCTACATGGAATTGAATGATGATTTATTCATAATACTCATCTTGTTTCTTATAATCTATGATAAAAAAATATGTAAAACACAATTTCAAATCAACTGACATCTCACATTCCCCCAACATCTTTTGTAACTAAGATATCCAAATTCTGATATTGATCAATATTTCTTATATATAAACATCTATGTTTAAATAATTCAATCTCTATAAATAACACTATATAAGAAACCTAATATAATAATTTATATCATTTTTCAATGTACAAATATGATATCAATAAGATAAATGAGTGTAAGAAACTATAAGGCATCATGAATATTTTTTGACCAGAAGATGTTTCAGACTCATATAAGTTATTAAAATATTTCTTTTGGGGAAGTAGTTTTCTATAATACTAACATTTTAATCATTTTAGAGAATCAATTAAAAATATAAAATTAATTGTTCATATTATTTTCATTTCATATGAATATCAAATCCATGAATTAAACATGTGTTATCAATTGAAATCACATAGATTCAGTAACTAAAAAAGTGAAACAAAGAAACAGTAAATGAATAGATACAGAAATGTGTACTAGAGAGACCCAAATTATTCATACATAGATATTACATATTAATACATGAATATAATTAAAAAACATTTAACTAAAAAAATATTCATTTATGTATAATATAATTAAAAAAATTCATCTTAAATTATTTGATCAAAAAATATATATATTGTCTCTCATTTACTTCCACATTGTAATCACCCTACATAGTCATGTCATCTTTAATACAATTATTCATAACATGGGTAAAGAAAACATATTAAAATTGCTATATCATATGTTTAGTAAGGGTAATAAAGGGAGATTGAATGATCATATAATCATTATATTAGCATAATTTTATAAGAACATGGTCATAATATTTCAAAAAAGTACGCAACTTATCATGGATCATAATATAAATAGGTTTCATAAATAGTGATTGTTCGTAAGACATAAATCATTAAAGAATAAAATAACATGATAAATTATATTATAACATTGACAAAAGACAAGAAATTATCAAATAAAAAAATAATAGAAAATAATTTTCATAGTAGTAAAAGATAATTTACAGGTCTATCATAGTGGAATGGGATCACTCAATGAACCATCAGGTTAGTCAAGGTTCAAACCAAATACTATCAGAGTAGATTAATTCTACTGTCGGATTGGTTTCACTCAACATTCCATTCCTATTTATATTTGATATATCTATATTTTCTCAATGCATTGTAGGGAGTTATTGGTCCTACGAATCATATAACTAAAATAATACATATTTCCTCCACAATGAAATTAAATATTCGTCATATGGGAACCCATGAATATATATCTCTTAAAAAACATTTCATCATAACCAAATCTATGGAAAAGAAATGGGTTTTATAAAAGTCATGTTTTTATAAAAACCCATAAAGATAGACAATAATTATGCTATACATAGATCATATATGTAGTAATTAATTACTTATATCAACGGTAGTTGACTTGGATGAATAGAAACAATATTAAAAGATCTCTAAAACATTCATAAGGAAAATAGCATTTCCATTTTAAAACCACTTTTTAAAAATATTGTTATTAAAAAATGGAAAAATCCGAGAAAATAACCATTAAAATAAATTATGGAATATTAAATTAAAAAATATTCATGATGAAATGAATATCTTCTTATTTCATATAACTTATAAAAACATTCCTTTACTACTTTTGTTGTAAATGTCACATAGTAACTTCTTTTGAAAATAACAGATAAATTCATTTCTATTTTTTTGTAAAATTTTATAAATGGTATAAAATAACTGTATAAATTATATATTAAATTTTAAAAAATTCATACATTTTTTAAAACACAGATATTTAGGAAAATGTTTTATAATGGAATTGACAAAAAATTTGATTTTCAATTAAAACATATTTTTTTCCACATGAGTACATAAGGTGTGAAAAATGAAAGGAAAATATATATTTTAATGAAATATTAATAGGTTAAGTATGATTATGAATTAATTGTGGGATTTTTTAAATTTTTTCATTACTAGAACAAAATAAAAATCATTCTTAATAAATTTTGAGATTATAAGATAAAACCCCTAATATTGAGTTCCCATTCATTTGAAGGAACATTAACCTCATGGTTAATAAATTTTAATTTTCTATAATACTATAATAGTTATATTTTATAACTAATCATATCATCTATGTTAAATTTTTTAAAATTTTACAACCTTATTTTTTCTATAATTCATTAATTAAATAATCATTTTGGGTGTTAATTATTTTGTTTAACATTAATACTTCTGATCAGTAGCTCTTCTCATTGTATATTTTTCTTTATTAACTCACCTATATAATATTAATCATGATATATATATCATATATATTTATTTTTTATATTCAAATTCATCTGTAAATTATTGTAATGGAATAATGAATTACGCCATTCATGGAGTTGGTTGGTTGTGCGTGCGCATAGACAATATTTTATTTATTTGATGGTTACAATCAAAGATTGGTAAATATTAATTCACTATTTTAGGATCATTATTACATAATATATATCAAATATATCCATAAATTTTTTCTTCATTACCATCCTTGTAAAATATAAATGAAAAAAAAAACGAATCTGGTCTCTTCGTGGAGGGGGTAGTCCAAATATACGCATGATTAACGTTATCATCTCCCATAGGAATTTATGGTATGTAGTTAAATTAAATAGTATAACTAAAGAAGTATACTAATTTCATAAATATGATATAAATTCATTAAAATTGTTATTGTACTAATCCATAAATTATGGTGATGAAAATGAAGTGTATTTTTATGTGGAGACGGTATGTTATACACATGCACAATCGATAATTTCACATCAAATTTTGATGAAATGAAGGATGTGTAATATTGTATTAATAATAATATTAAAATTTACAAATATTTAGGATACAATATATTTTTTATTATAATTACCATATCATTAGATTATGTAATGTGAGAATAAATGAATGTTATCAGTTCATGAAATTTCCACTTCTTTGAAATTACTCACTTAGAACTCCTCTAATGGGATCTAGATTTGGAATTATAGGAAGACCAGAATCTCTAGAATGCATATACAATATTTAGGAATACAATTTTCTATATAGTTTATGATATACTATGACCTTTGTATTGAAATAAGTGATGGAGGAGGTTTCATTTTATAATTGTGGTTTGGTTTACTATTTAAATTTATCAAAAAATTAAATTATATTAATTTGATTCAGAATCCAAATTCCCACAAATTACTATTGATATAAATGTATGCTATTATATGGTTTTAGGAAAATCATCAAATGATATTTATAAATGTTTTTAGGACATTATAATCATTATCATTTTTATTTACCCATAGTTATCCAATATAAATTTTAAATATGACAAAATATTTTTTAATAATAAAGGGAATATATTTTTTAATATATGGAGAAAATTAGTCCATAAATTCCCATATGGTCCTATTTAATACCATTTGATCAAAAAATTATCTTATATATATGTTTTGCATTTTAAAATAATTTAATAAAATTTCATCAATGTCAATGTTGACACAATTTAATTAATTTGACTTAAATGACACAAAAAAACTAATTCGAATATAATCTTATAACACAACAAAAATAAATCATATTATAATTATAAATTCATGTAAAACTATTTATTAATAAAATTATATCACATTTATTATTGTTAAAATAGTTTGTTTTGTTAATTCATTAATTGAAATAATATTGTTTTGTCTTGTATGGGAATTTAAGGTAATTATATAGTCACTAAAAATTAGAAATAAATTATCATAAATAATATAATTTCATTTTTTAAAAAATAAATATTAATAATCCATTTAAACTACTTTTCATCTCTATGTGAACACATAATGGGTACCTGAAACATAGAGAGTGTCATTTTGTTGTGTTCTTTAATTTAAATAATATATAAGTCATTTTAATGGAAGTGTTTTCATTAATGAATCAATATTGATTCTATGGTGGTAATGGTTGAAAAACATTAATAATATAATAATTATTAGGAAAATTGTAGGCCTTTATCAATTGGTTTGGATATATTTTTACCAAAATTAGTTTTTATCAATGGGATATATTTTACCACGTTTAATATTTATATTGAACAAACAAATGGACTATTTATGAAACTAGAACATGTTGATTATATATATATATATCTTCTTTATTTTAACTCAATAACAATAAATGGTTTATAATTATTTAACATAACTGTGAAAAATGTGAAGAAAAACAACCTTTTGTAAAAATAAATTTTTATCCATAAAACAATATCCATTATTATCCTTTGCTTCAAAAAATATTTTTTGAATGATTAAAACATCAGATAAATTAAGTAATATATTATTTTTAGATACTTACTTCACCAATAGAGATTAAATTTTTTTATCAGTACAAATACATTACCCACATATGAACTATTTATCATTAACATATATCACTTTTATTTATATATTATTTTTTATTCTAATTTTAATTATTTAATAAATAGTAAATTATATTTACAAATGTGAAGGCCATATAGTTTTCATTATTTACATATTATTTTTCATTCCCACAAGTCCAATAGATATGCTATATTGGACACATAATATTTTAATTGAGTTATATAATATGTTTAAACTCAAATTTTAATTTAACATTGACAATCAAAGAAATAAAAAATTTATAGAGGAATATTTCATAAAAAATATTTAGGGGTTAAATAAAAAATATATATAACATATATAATAGTTAAAAAATTATTTTTAATTAAAAACTAATCTTTATTTTACATCTTTAAATGAAAATCACTATCAATAAATGAATTTTTTGGATATATCAATGATTTATATTTATTATTCTAACACAAAAAACCAATGACTATAAATTATAGACAAATATTTTCATATAGTGAACAGACATACCATTATAATATATTTATAGAGAGTATTTCAATTTAAATATAAATATTGAAAAACATAATCATGGTTAATAAAATTGTATTTATTTCCCAGGTGTCCAAGGTTGATCCATATGGATCCACCTATAGCCACAGGCAGTGACCATTGTAATAGAATTAGAGAAATATCCATTGGTGGAATGTAAACACATATCAACTTTCTGTATACCCTATTATATTATTAATCAACTAATAAATAACTTATGAACATATATAAAACACACACACACATATAATTATATATGTAAAAATTAATTTTTTATTATAATAATATTAAATATTAATAATAATAGTAATTGGATGCCACCCAAATTCAACAATTATACTTGATAATGTCAATAAGAGTACTTATAACATTTTTTTTTAAAAACATGGATACGGTTTGGTGAATGTGTACATTATTACAATTTTTAAGAATACTCATTAATATATGCATACCTATAGCAACATTCCAACCCTGATAATGCATATAGAGGCTTATTATTCCCAACATGGGAAAATAATTTACACTTAGTGATTCCATTATAGCAATAGAAATGATTTAACAGAAATCCTAACTATATGACACTCACTAGTTATGAATTCAATAAAACAAATATATTATACTTTATTGTAATGGTTTAGAATAATTTTAAAATATTTTACATATATAGGTTGAATGTCTAGTGGTGTATGTCAGTACAAAATCAAATATAGAAAATAATGTCTATGTAAGGTGGTTCCCTCCCATAACTATCTTATCACTCCAATCTCCCTTGAAAGTGTAATACCATGACTCTTACTATCTATTTGGTAAAAATACAATATTAAAAATATTTCTAATGTGAAATAACATTCTCATGAAGAGAAAATATAACATTTTGGTTGTGAATGTAACATGCTAAATAAGATATCCTGATATGGGCCCGTGTTTTTATGATAATAAGAATTTCAAGAATGATTATGATTTTTACAAAAATATGTACTAAAAAAGTATAAATTATGGTGTAAATATTTATTACTCATATCATAATATATAAATATTAATGGTGAAATAATGAAAATTATATATAAAATGATAGTAGATTATTTTAACAAATAGTTAGATTACTCACCTGCAGACCCCTATATTGAAAATAAATTATGAATTACATCTTCATGGTATAATAGAGGAAAAACATAATAGATAACTATATAATTAAAATATTTAGACCGTAAAGAGTAAAATTTAAAAACACAAACCCTAACCTTAAATCATCTCTTAGTGATAAAAAAAATTCAAATCCACTATTTGAGACATTGAGTATAAAAATCGTACAGAAATAACATTGTAGAACTTCCTTCAATTTCCTAAATAATTATTTTTTATCACACAAAAACCACCATTTTGACCCTACTCTATCCAACATTTATTGAAAAAATCCCATTTATATAAATAGTATTCTTTTTTTAAAATAAAAAACAAAGAAAATATTAAAAACACATAATTTAATAAAAACCCATAAATACTAGAGAAAAAAACTCCAAATAACTAGATATAGAATATTGAAAAAATATATACACAAAATAAACACCATTTAAACATGAATTAAATATTATATAACAAATTAAAATCATTATAAATTAATTTTTCAATTATAATGGTTTTCCCAAAAATTTTATCAATAAAAGAATATTTTTTCATATATAGGAAATAAAAAAATATCCAACTTCCTCATGTAATTATTTGTAGAATTTTACTACTATATTCAAGAATATCTTACACATCTTGATGATTTAATTATCATGAATCCAAAATTAATAAATTTAATTATTAGACCAGTAATGGGATCTTTATACATCTTTAATATGTTTTGTAAAATCCGATATAAATAATTGTATCATAGAATTGTGTATATCTAATAGTTTATATATTAAATCAAATTATAATATTGGTAGAGTACATTGAATGTGAATCCCCCGAAGTAGAAATTTGGTATAGTGGTCCTAGGGTTCCCCCATGGGTCACATAAATGAGTTGATAGGGAGGTAAGCATGATCCATTTTTATTATTATTCATATTATTATTATTTTTATTATTACTTTTAATGGTTTCATATAAATGAATCTCAAAATAATATTAAATATATTTGTTTATCATTTTTAATAATATTATAATAATTATTCCAAGTATATATTGCATTTCATAAATTAAAGGCTCCTTGTATTCTTGCATCAGAACCAGGTTCAAATTCTTGTGGGAGAAATCTACCATTGGAAAATTTTCAATACTATTATTGATGATGATGCAAGCATATTTTGATGCTATCATTATGCATGACATGGGTAGGTGGTGATGCAAGCATGAGGCAAACCAAGTGACCCAAGAAATATGATGGAGACATGATGCTACTGTAGGGCTTTAGAATAGTTAGTTTGACATGGGGGTATGTAATGGGCTTTATGCCCACTAGGTCTTTAGGCCATATAGTGAATAAATAAGGCTAGAATGTGGGTTATCCCTTTGAGTGGCTATAACCTCCCATTATAGCCAGTGTGTGGTGTGACCGTGCTCAATGTAATTTTACCCACAAGAACCTAAAATATTATATAAAATAATAATTTATTATTATAATTAATGATTGTGTCTCATCATTATCATAATATTATAATCTATAATATATACAATGTTATAATTCATGATTTGTTTCATACTTTCTATAACTATTTTTAATAATCAAGATCATGTTAAATAATTCATGAATATTATTTCAAACATAAATATTAATAAATTAGTTTTTTATTTAGTATTTTAAAATATGATCTTATACTCAACATCTAATCATTATAACCAAATCATCTAATTTTATATGTATAATTTCTTTCAATATATGTTAGATTAAAATTTAAATTGTGTGGAATAATCAATAATGAAAATCATGAATGTGTGTCTGATCATGATTAAAATTTGTTAACCAATTGAAAAATATGGAAAGAATTTATATAATTTAATATATTATTGGAAATAATATTTTAACTAAATTCAAAAGCTGTATCAAGGAACAATTATTAACTAATACTAAAAATAATCCCTACAAAATAGCGTTCTATTTCATATATAGCTTAAATAATATTAGTGATTTAAATTTTTTATTCAAATAAACTATAATTTTTTTTAAATATAGATTATTTATGAAAATAATCATCATGTAATTGTTTTGATAACTGTAATATAACAAGATTTATAAACCCAAGAAATATATTTCATAGATAATTTTTTTTTCTAACATAAAACATTAATTAATTATGGTATAAATATCATGAATTGATTATAAGAATGAGAATAATTAATCCAGGGATTCTATTATAGATGATTATATTCATTAAATAGAAAAAATGATGATGGAATATTAATATTTAATATTTTTCATTTCAAATATATTAACATGTAGTGACCCATAAACCATTTTATTTTTCGTACTAGTCAGGTTTATTATGACATAAAATACATGCATTAGATGGGCCATTATATATTTTTAATCAAGATAATTTTCATTTATGTTTTGACATGATGTTACATAAAAAATCACTATCCAAATAACTGTGTTCCCCAAAATAATTTTCTGGAATAATTTTACTTGATATTATTACGTTATTAAATTTGTAAATATATCTTTCTATATTATTTAATGATTATATATTTTGAGTCTATATAAAATTAATGAATACCAAATTTTCATTACAAATATTTATGTAACATCATAATCCCATATCTCTCCATCATGGTCAAAACTAATGAACTACATTTATTAAGAACACCACACCATATACCAATGAATATAGACCATTAACGAGAATTTGGCATATCTAATGGCTAAACAATACCCCTTTGTGTCATAATAATAACAATAATATGTCAACAAATAAAATAAATAAAATTAAATAAAACACCATTGTTTAAAGATATTCTTCGGTAAAAAGGAATTCCAAAATTATGATATATCATAAATTACCAAAATAATGAACATGTTTCTTATCTAGTGACATAATAGTGAAGGATCTCCCAATTGGAGGATCATTCAAAACACATGATATTGTCAAAAAAGATTCAAAAGGTGAGCAAAACCTTATCTATAGAATAACAATTAATTATTATCCAAATACATATTTATCATGTTCATATTAACCACCCATAGTTTCCAATTATAGTATTCCAACCATAATATCTACACAAGAACCCAAATTCCCATACATGGTGTTTGTATAAAACAGAGTTGGCCAAAACAAAATCTGTCCCTATTAAAAAAAATTCACATTTTATTTCATGTACTGAATGAAATGGAAGCTATTACATAACATTAATACAGATATTAAAACCTTGGTAATTAATAGAAAACCAAAATAATAAACTCATAGCTTATTTTTCTAGTTCTATATTGTTGATTACAAACATAATTTTAAACAGAAATGGGTATACATAACAGACAATCATTTATATAATCCACTATTGGTTGATAATGACATCACATCTGTTACATTATCATAGGGAGTGGTCATACCCGCTAAATCATTTGAAAATATCACAATAAAAATGTTCAGGTTATCAAGTCTCCTAACAATGATAAATTAAATTTTCATATTTTCGCATAACTCGGACAACATTTTGCTGAATTGGGAATTAAATCTTATACCTATGAACATAATGTAAAAAAATGTTGTATATCATTCCATGACATGGTATTATAATTTGAGGGGACACAATATCCCCTTTCTTAATCAACATCTACATAAATGGAAATACTACGTGATTCCATAAAAATATCCTCAATATGTATATCATTTCCAATATTAATAAAAATAAAAATAATTTTCATACTTGCCTATATAAGGGATATATCTATTCTTTGTATAACATCCACTGTTGAATTAAATATCATGTTTTAGGTGAGTTTCATCCCATAACAGGGGAATATTAAAAAAAATGAGCATAACAAACCATTACATGTGTAATATCATGGTATTTACGAATAATAAACCATATGAATATAAAAATAAAAAGTCATAGAACCCATTCCATGGGAATAATCAATGTTATGGGAATCACATCCAAGTAAACATAATAATTATCAAAAAATGGGAATAATTTCTCACCATGAAAACATAGTCAATATCATGGGAAATCCTAAACATGATAGTAAAAAATATAATCTTATGGGTTAGAATAACCAAATTTTCATAATAACTTTTGAAACACTATTATGTAATTAATGAATCACTCTATCAAATTTATGAAACAAATTTTTATGATACATATTATATTTTTATAATACAAAAGAATACAATGAAGAATAAATTTGAGATATAACAAGGAATAACGAGTGATATATAATATATTATGGTTCATATATAGTATTTTTCATTTTTGATAAAAAATAAGACAATTAATTTGCAATTTATTAGTTGGTCAAATAAATGTTTTTAGGAAAAAAAAAATTATATCTTGATCTCTATTATGATGTGTTAGGTATTTCATACAAATTATTTTTAAAATTAATTTTATCAGATGACTCTAGTGGATTAAATGTGATTATAATAAAAAATTATTAAAGTCATACATCGCACAATGGTGATGTATTAATTCATTATTTATGAAATAGGATATGATGATGCGGAATTTTCAAGATGTGTTATATAAGAAACATGAATTGTAAAATATAACCACAATGCGATAAAAGAATTTTTTGAAGATTTTTTTTTAAAATCATGATATTTTTATTTCATAAGAAGAAGGCCATAAAATTATATTTGATAAAGTGAGTTTTTCAGGTGGGATTAATTTCAAATTAATTTTACTATATTTTATCGTGCTAAAATAGAAATATTGAATTATGGTTATTCTGAATGTTTTAGGGACTATAACAATGAAAATTTGGTTAGATCATGAGGTATAAAATGATCATATTATTGAGATGTTAAATTGGTAAATTGGATAATTTTTTTATGTCACTTAATATATATTGTGGAATATTTAAATCCAAAATATCTAGGTTGTATGTTTGGGTTCATGAGAACCGCTAATCCATGAACTAAATATTGAAAACAATAATTTACTAAATTAACATTGAATTATAAATGTTTTAATAAGTTGTTATGGTTTTGTCATTTGTGGAATATTTATAAATTTGAAAATGTAAATAGTAATAATGTGTTTCTATGAATATATAAAAATAGAAGAGTATGAAAAGGAAGAAATATAGAATTAATGCGGAGACTATAGAGAAAAATAATAATATTATGTTCTCCTAAATATATTCACATCCAGAAAATAGATTTTTTAAGTTAACTAAATTAGTAAAATTTTAAAGTTTACTATTATTGAATAAATATAGAAGGGATAACATGTTATGACCATAGAAATTTATTTAATTAAATTAAAAACATGTCTCAATACATTTATGTGAAAGTGATGATCATTGTGAGTTAATGTAGAAGAATAAGGGATGAAAAATAATTATATCATGATTCATTAAAATTTATATAGAATTAAATATGGGTGAGACTATAATAATGTAATTATGTTATATCATATGGTACATAAAATAGTTATACATACATTAGGATTGTCTTAAAATGAAGACACTATGTGAGTGTTGTATTGTATAAAGGGTTATTAGATTCATACTTTCTAGGATAGACAAATGTTTGAAATATTAATCATACATTAAGGATGAGGCAGTAGAAATGGGGTTTCAAGAGGGTGTCATGTTAGGATTCTAATTTAAAATACCTCAATTTTTTCTTCCATGTGTATTTGGTTGTTTATTTGGATTTCAAAATTGAATGGGAATAATCATGGTATGAAAATTTCATGAAAATAAAATATAATTTGTTTGTTAATGGGATACCAATCACTATAATAATGGGATGTATCCATTTTTCTTATATTTTTATGATCTTAACATATTCATTCTTGTATATACATTATATCAGAAAATTACCACTTTCCTGAAAACAAATGGTGAAGAAATAATGAACGACCCCATCACATAATATTTTTATAAGTAGATAATGGAAAATACTATAATTGTTAAAAATGGTACCTGAAAAGATTCAACCATTTTTCAGTGTGTTAAGATCAATCCAAGTAGATTAGGAAATTGGGAAAATTATATAAATCTATCCATGATTGGATTATCAATTCGATAAAAGTCTTGAAATGATGATTTCTTAACTTTATCATTTTTAATATTCATGATGTGTTAAATTATACAAGAAGTCTAATATTCTAATAACAAAAATACCTTCCAAGGCTCTGAAGAATTATCATAATAAATATTTAAAAAGATAAATTAACATAGCCCTACTGTGTAAAGAAGAAGAAGAATAATATTTAATATGTTACAATAATTGAGAAATTAAACCAACCATGATTGGATAATATTGAGTGAAAATACATTGTATTGAAATATATAACATAAAAAAATAAAAATATTCATCATATTTTCATGAGGGAGATTTAACTAACATTTTCTATCAAACATGTAATTTTGATGATAATTTTATACGTGGGGAAAATATTATTTCTAATTAATCCCAAGATTAATAAATTTAACTTTTAAAAGATATAATTTAAAATTCTTCCCTATAAATAGTAACTTTTTTCCTATGATATAATTATGATAGAGGAGATCGACTATCCTAATTAACAATTATAAAATTTCTTGAATAGCTTTGTACATAGGGTGTATATTTTTGTAAGTATCTCTCAACAAGTTACAATAATAAATATTATGAATGTTGACGTTGAATTAAGGTTATTATGATTTACGAATGAGTGGCTCAAAATAGTATAGGAGAATAATGATTCTATGAATTTTCCTAAATAAAATATCCTTCCATTAGAAAAGTTAATTCCAATCAAAAAACAAAAAATAGTGGTCAATCAACACAAGATTAAGGAGAATATTATTTATATTAAAGGGATTAGAAAAACATATTATGTTAATGAGTAAATTATAAAAATAAACTCGGATGAATGAACAAAGCATAATATGTTTAGAAGAACACACTTAATTTGATGTTTTTGAGCTAAAAGAGAAATTCGAAATTAAAAAATCATATATTGTTGAGTCTTTACAAATGAAAGGGAGAGATGTATCTTCCAAAAACATCTCAAATGGGCATATTTTTCACCTCTGTGAAATTATTTGATGTTATTTTTCTCATTTATTTTTTCAATTTATTTATGTATTTGTGTTCACAATTTTTATTTGAAATGGTAGTGTTGTATAGTAGTTGGTGGGGAATGATTGGTTCATACTTAGTAGAATCTATGCACCATCCCTTAAGAGACAGTGTGCCCTAGATTGTGGAATTCTGAAGGTCATATGGATTACTGTACATGCATGTGAGTAATTGTGCACTTGATTAGTGTGTCTGTCTAAGGTGAATAATCGACTTCATGGGTGTGTGCCCTCCCCTAGAAAACCATGAGATCTCATTTATCCATGATAGATGTTCCAAATAGTTTTCACATGGTTTTGTAAACAATGTTTCCAATCATTCTAGTCATCCCATACATTAAAAATATTTAATTTTTCTTTTCACATATTTGAATTTAACTCCAAATACACACTTACACCAATTAGGATTTTCATCCATAAGAGTTCCTCATATTCCCCTCTTCCCCCCTTAGTATTCAATAATTTGATGGATTTAGAGTGTTTTATTCAAGGAAACCCATGCACGATCCAATATTATTCATGTTCTTATTCTAATTGGTTTTATTCTTTATTATTATTTGGGTTCTTTATCCTCCAGTGAATTAGTGTAATTTTGTCTACTTGAAATCCACTAAACAGTTCCTCGAGATGAGTTTCTATGTGACCTTAAGTGTGCATCCCCTTATGCCATCAGATGTTGACTAGTAGAGAGGGTCTAACAATTCATGTGGGGAGGCAATACCCACTATAACATAGTAAGACTATGTATATATATAAAAGAATCAACAAAAAGGAACACGTATTAACTAACAACCATTCATAACTAACATGTTCCAAAAATAGGAACAATCCATAGTGAATAGTAAAGTATGCCATGTCATGGTTGACAATACTAATTGAGTAGAACCCAAAAATAATGACAACAAACAAAATCCACAAAATTTCCTGACTCCAAGTCCAAAAAATAATCCATGTACATCCCTATCTTGACTCAACTCTCAATCACGGGGCTCTTTCCATTATCTTGACCTGCAATCAATAATTATACTTGGGTACCCGATTATGGTCTCTGTAGGGTATGAGCATAACTCACTAGATCACCAAAAATGGTGTCTATAAAATATGCAGTCAAAATAAGTAGTTCATGAGATAATTTAATAAATTAAAATTAAATAATTAAGATTTATGGGGCCAATAGTTAACTATCATTACATTATCCATTTCTTACTAAAATACTAATTTCCCTTATTATCATTTTCTTCAATACATTATTCATTATCAAAATGTTTCCCATTGGTTAAGAATTTACATAACTATTCATAAAGAATCATGTCAATTACTTATCTCATTTGGGATAAAAGTTTCACAATTAATAAATCTCACTTACCCTAGAGCCTTAGTCGCGGTATTTACATCAAATTCATCCATCGAGGGAATAGAGCATTAGTCAGACCAAAAAACTCGTACATTCTTATGAGTAGTCTGACCACCAGCCCAACATGACCCATGAGATGATCCTCATTACATGATTCCACCACCAAGCCATGTGAACTTGTTTATTTATCCATTCACCACACGAATATCACAGCACAAATAACCATATACCAAATTAATAGCAAATTCACTATACATAACAATCAATATTTTAATTAATAGTATGTCACAATCCATTAACATATTTACAATTTATATCACATATCCATTTAGCACAATTATCATTTATTATTCCTAAATCACTAATCACATTAACTAGTTTCACTATAATAACCAATTCAAAATATTCAACAATACCATAAGTTAATTCTCTAAACACATTTATCATCTCTCATTTATTAACCCATTTATGATTGTCATGTACAATTAAAAATTCACTAGGTACGCCCCCTTAATCCCAATAAACCCAATTTCTATATCATGTAAAATAATCCCATATCTAAATCCATATATTGAATCAACTATCCATATTTCCTTTTTACTCATCACAATAACCTATTATCATGTTCATCACAGGCTCTACATATTCACATGTCAATTTAAAACTTAACGTTTATGTTAACCGTGATCTTGAAAATCAACAATGCCCTAGGGTGGCCCTAAATTGGACACTTAATCCTATAATAATACCATGGGAATCATTTGGGGTTAAATTGGTCATTTGGAAACCAATTATTCAAAATATCACTAAAATAACCATGAACTAGACATGGAAAAAAATATGAACACAACCCCATGTAAACGAATCCATAAAAAACTAAGGGATATAAGTTGTAGATCACCTACCTCAAATCCATTGGAAATCAAAATCTTAATTGTATAATTATATACTTATCCAAACACCATTTAAATCCAAAACCAAGATTCCATTGGAAAAACATGGTTTTGGGGTGATGTAGAAGATCACTCAAGATACAAACCATAGTCCAGATAAGGGAAGAAAATATAAGATTAAACATACTCAAATCATCAATTCACAACCAATGATACTCCAAATGTCCTAGAAATGATGGATATAAATCCATTACATATCCTTAGGGTTCGTTTTTTTCACTAGGGTTTCAAGAGAGTAAATGGGGGAGAATATCTTCTAAGTCATTATAATCTCATAGTGGAAAAACTATAAATTTTCTTATATTTATTTAGGTGCATAGGTTACCTACACAGTTTTATAAACTATATGAAAACTATAAAAAATCCATTGTCTAAGGGAATATGGGTGACATGTTTTCCTAGGTATCCCTGGATGGTTTGGAAATAATTTGACAACAATTCTATATGACCCTGTCTGAAATTGCATGTATTTTCCTCCCACCTTTTATGGTTTAATTAACTATGCACCAGCTATGTGAAAGCTATGTTCCTTGCATATGTTGGAATGATTTTACTTTAGTTCTTATCCAAAACCTTTAAAAAACCGTCAATACCCCTCAAACTCCTGGAAAACGAATCATTCACGAAAAAAAGATACTGAAACCAAATTTTAAACATGTACATTCCTCCATGAAGTCCGGGATCATACAACCTCCACCCCTTATAACATCTAGTCCTAGAGATGAAATCCAAAGAAACACTATGCATATGAACTGACTAGACTCTAACACTAGTCTCATTAATTAAACAACCTTTCACATGTTTTATTCATCACATCTCGTTTCAATGATAGATCCCAAACAAAAAGCAAAACCTCAACCTTCATGAATTCTCTCTATAATAAATAATATGAACTAGATGCTTTAAAAGGATTCATATAACATAATAATAGAATTATTGACATTAATAAAAGAATATAGATCATGGTGATACTTCTAAATCAATTAATCATTAAAGCTATCATGCATACCACAATAAAGATTTGGATGATCTAATTGGTTCTCCACCAGCCCGATCCTTTCCATGATCTCAAATGGACCCATGTACCTGGGAGCCTTGTGGGCCAACATCTGAATTTGATGGGGACCCAACCATGGTGACAGCCAAAGAAAAACACTATCACCAACCATATTATCATCATCTTGATGACACAAAATTATGTATGACTTCTTCATACTCTAATACATTTCCACACATTTCTGAACAAATTTACCATTCTTCGAAATCTCCAGCATGAGACTTAGTCCCAAAATCTCATTATATCTGGACAATATTCAATACTAAGAATATCAAAATGGTATTCCATATACAACCTCAAATGGATCCATCTAAATCATAGCATGGAATCTATTATCGTAGGAATACTCCATAAACGACAAGTGTTTCTCCCATGAACCACCAAAATCTATTACAAAATTCCTCAACATTCCCTCTAACAACTTAATCAAGTGATTCAACATTCCATTTGTTTTTGGACGAAAATTAATACAACAAAACACCTGGGTACCCAATTCCATCTATAGTCCCTGCTAAAAGTGGGAACTGAAACATGGATCGTAATTTGACACTATAGTCTGTGGCACTCTATGTGACTGCACTATCTACTAAACATACATATCACCCAACTGCTCAAAAGTAAAAGTTTCATAGATCAAAAAAAATAACCAACTTTGAAAACTGATTGACAACTTCCAAAAATGCATCATTATTTTGTGGTTACCTCGGAAGTCCCATTAACAAATTCGTTATTGAATCTTCCCACATCCCTTTTAGAATAGGAATTTTATGTAACAACCCACCTAGGAATTTATGTAGATTCTTCACCTATGAATAGGTAAGGTATCACTACAAATAACCTATAACCTTCTTCCTCATTCCCATCTACTAATATATTTTATGAATGCCACACTACATCTTCATAAAACTAGGGTGCACCGCCCACTTTCATGAATAAAACATTCGAATCAACTCTTCTCACATACACCCTAGCATTAACATGTGAGCAAGAACACAAAGAATCCCATCATCACCAACAATACAACCAAAATGGTACTCCCCACATTTCATACATTCCATTATAACTATGCACTTTTTATCCTAAAGTTGACTCTCCTTAACCCAGTTCACATGTGTTTACTAAACTACTAAGGAAACAAGGGTCATCTCCCTCTACCCATCCTAAACCTCCAGATGCATTTCAGGAAAAAAGAACATCATTCTATACAGTGAGTTGAATTCCTTAAACACATGATTCTTATGTCTTCTAAATAAGATATTCCACAATACTATTCACTTTTCATGGTATGTAAACCAACTCGAAATCAAAGGACTGTATGTTTTTTACCCGTATTCATTTTGAGAATTCAAATAATGATGATAAAATATATAATTAAGGCCTTTATAGATGGTGAACATCATGAATTTATCTCCCAACATTTAATGCCTCCAATAATTTATGTTATAAACCACAACACCCAACTTAAGATCCCTAGTAGGGTAATTTCATTCATGGGGAATCAAATCGCATGAACCATATGTGACAAACTAATCATCATGCCTCAAGAAATCCCCATGTACAACAACAGATGCATAAAAAAATGTTACTCTTACCATGATTGATTAATATCACAAACAGTGTGGTCATCGACTACTTTCCATAACTCTTTAAAGGCATCCCTACATGACTTGGTCCACTCAAACATAACTCATTTAATGGTTAATATTGAATGGGGTGTTGCGAAATGGGAGGAATATTTAATATACCTTAGATAGTAACTAGCCATCTCTAGTAATATTCAAATATCAGATACATTATTTGGCTACCCCTAAGACCCAATATCATAGACTTTTACCGAATCCACTAACACACCTCAAAATTAGATAACATGATCCATGAATTTTACCCTATCTATCTAGAAATGACACATATATAGCTTGGCGTATATACAATGCTATATTATTGTACTGAAGATGCAGTCATGATGATTGGAATGATCTTCATGATCTTCAGATAATAAAAAGATGACATCAAGAAAGACAACTATGAACTAGTCTAGGTAGGGGGAAAATATTAAGTTCTATAAAGTCATAAACATTGTCAAGGAATTTTCCTACCCAAACGACATCACCATATACTCATACAACATGTACCTACTCCTAAAAGACGCTTGTGGTATGTCTCAAGGTCTCACCCTCAACTAATGGTACCTTGAAATAAAATCAATATTGGTGTACAATAATGCACCTTTTAACTGGTCCAAAAAAATCAATTTTTAAAAGAGTGTATAATTACCTAAATATATTGTAATTTAACTTTTTATAATCAACAAATAACCTCAAATATCTATCATCTTTCTTCATAAACTGCATAGAATAACCCCAGGGTGACATCCAATAATGAAGAAACCCTTTGTTATCTAATTACTCTAATTATGCAGTAATCACTTATATTTCTTCCAGTTTCATTATATATAGTGCAATATTAACATTCTCTACCCCCAATTGAAAATATATAATGAAATAAACATCATTATAGGTTTTCAAACCCGATAAATACTTATGGAAAACACATTGAAACATATCCACCTGAGGAGGAATGTGGGTTTTCTTTACTCCATCATCTAGCTGATGATAGGCCACGTGGGCTATGAGTTCACCCAACTCCTATCAGACATTCCCTACATGGCATCCCCATAAATCCCACTCACCGTGATGGAAAGATGTGTCTCTCTAAAGAGTCATGAATGATATCTAATGGCAATAACAGTTAATATGGGATGGCTATAACACTATTTGATCCATACCCATAATCATGTCAAAACATGACATCTAGAGGAAAAACAGGTTCCCAAAAACATGATACCCACAAAGCTACAATGAAAAAACCATACACCAATGTATTTATTTTGTTCACATCCTTAATTGTGTTTCAATCCACATCTTCCTACATAAACATTCCACTTCTAAAATAAATGGTAGCAAGATGGAAAAAATAAAATAATGAAAGGCCTCTGTAATGAACAAACTATAAGAATTCACAAAAGAAAACTTAATTGAAACTCTAATAATTGATGGTCCATCCTCACCCCCTCCTATTGTATACTAGAAAACATTAATAGGACATTTTCATCTACAATGGACCCCAGCTTGAATTCCTAGTCTTTTACTACCCTAATAATTTTGAAAATTTTACAAAGGAGTAAAACATCCAGCAAATATATCAGTATAGTCATTCAATCTCAAAATACCTTCTAGGTATGGGGTAACTGACCCCCTGCATGTATTGTGTAATAGTCTCTGTCCTCGATCATTTTTTTACTATCATTAGTTCCTATATAATCTCTCAATATTTCTCTATCTACCTCACACTCAACCCACAATTGTTTGTCTAGAAATCTAAATACACACATGTCTATACCTGGAAGTCTGATAAAAGAAAACTCAGACACTGACATGAGTTTCTAGTTCCTTTGACTGGAACCCTTTTCCACCACTTTCCTAGTAAAGGTTCTTGATGTGGTGGTTTATACTATTGAATGACACACCACTGGTTCACTAAACTAGACTTGCATGTATTTTCTTTGAATACTCTTTAAGGTATATTTCTAATATAAGGGCATTATCCATCACATCGATCAACATTTTCAAGATAAAGGTATTCACCAGGGATATGATATCATACCTTTGTCCATCAAGAAGACATCTCTACTTGGCTGCCTCATCCACCTCCAAATTTTTAACAAACCATTAAATGTTGGAGAAGGAGCTTGCATATTCCTTGACCATCACAGATCATAGAAACAATATCATAAAAATAGCATTTTTTTCTTTCCTTGAAGATTCATGATATAATAGTTCAATAATCTTGTCCTAAAAATCCTCATGACCCATACTATGAGCTTTCTAGGTCTAAACTAGATCATCCCACAGACATCTCACATGTCCTCACAAAATATATATTTCTAGAATGATTATATTCATTACAAGAGTCTCCATGTGATCCAATGTTGCCTGAATTGATTCTAACTAGAATTATTCAACATTAGGTCCACCCTCTCCAGAAAATTTAAAAGGTTGTGGCATCTAATATTCTATGGCCAACTCAGACATACATAGTGCAACCTACCCTTGGTCTAATTCCATCATCTGTATGAAATGAGAAATGTTCTCAAAGAACTAATCTTATCCCTTATTACTCTAAATCTGTAGGTTTTCTTTTTTCACTTTTGGAGGGGAATTCTCAACCACATCCTCTTATTGCTCAAATAGAACATGCTGTTGTGGTTTTATTTATCTTGAATACCAGAGAATAGCTTCACAAAAAATTCCATAAAGTCTTCATAGATTGTATAAAACAAAGCTCTCTACTAGCCACTAAACAACCAATTCACATAAACTATCCTAAAGGTCATCATTAAATTCCAAACATGACCATCGACCATCACAACAATGGGTCATGGTTGACATATGTAAACCAACTCAACTATTATAATTTATACATTAGACACATTTTTAATACCATTTACATACATATAATGATAACTCTTCCTCCTAGAAAAATTTTATAATTTTAAATTCATTAATTGAAATATTTTCACTTACTTACAAATCGTCATTAGTTATAATTCAATGACCATTACTCAAAAAATCCCCTTTATCACATTTTCATCATTTTATTAGACAGCATTTTTTCCTTTTCATGTACTCAAATGAATTCTATGCATTATGTCTCACAATCCCATCCCATGTGTGCTCTTATAATAATGAATGTAACCTATATATTATGGTGAGAAAAATGCTACATTAATTCACAAAATCATTCCTTTCCATCAATGATGAAAATATCAAAAAACTATTATATCTTATGACATGTGAAAAAACCAATGGCGAATCATCAATGAATGAAAAAACATAAAACATGAAAAAAAAAGTTTCCCACCTAGGGTGACATGGATTTTCCATCATAAATTGGTCAACTACAATCAAGCATGACCTCATTTCCATGGAATGACACATATTATTCTCCCTTATACCATGACTAATAATATTAACATATAATATAACCTATTATGATAAAAATCTGTAAAATCGCCAAACCCCAAGCCACTAAATGGTGTCCTGAGCTATCTCAAGAATTGAACTCAAGCATTCCTCCTCCTACACCTGCGGTTTCTGACTAGCATCAAGGGATTTATAATTCACATGGGGATACTATAATCTCTTTACCATCATAAGTCATATCATAAAAATAAAATAAATAGAAAAAAACAACATGTAATATCTAATAATTGTATATAACCAACATGTAATAACTAAAAACCATGAATATGAAATATGTACCAATAGTAGGGAAAAATTTGAAAATATTATAATATTCTAGGTAGTAGTAGAAATTTTTATGTGATTTGAGTGTAAAATTATGACAACAAGTTGAATCCAAAAAATGCTCATAACTCCAATGCTAGAACCCTTTCATGTACATCCCTATCCTGACCCAACTACCAATAATGACAAAATTCCCTCATCCCGACCAACAATCATGATGTTTTTGTGGGTTCACCATGGAATTCTGAGTAGGGTATGTGTATATCTCAGTAGGCCACCACCAATGGTGTCTACAAAATATCTAGTCCAAACTGATAGTGCAAGAAATTATTAAATAAATGAAAATTAATGAAATTGTAGTTTGGGTGAAATTGTTTAACCATATTTACAATAAAATTTTATATCCTTCGTAGTTTTTCCATCATTTTTGCCTTCATCATTACTTAATTCATTGTCACCATCTTTTTTATGGGTTAGAAATTTACATCACTACGCATAAGGGATCAAGTCAATCTGAATCTTAGTAGGGACAATATTTTCACAATAAATAGATCTGAATTTCCATGGAGCCTCAGACTAGTTACTTTCAATGAATGCAACAATTGGGGCATAAATAATCATTCCAACTACAAAACCCTTGAATTTATTGGAAGGGTAAAAGAATATGTCCAACCTGACTCGTGAGACGAGCCTCATTCCTTGATCTGACCACCTTGCCTTTTGATAAAGATTATTTATCAATTCACCACAACAATTTCACATAACAACCAACCATATCCAATAATAATATAATTATCACAATCAATGACAAAAAATATGGAATTAACATTATTCCACAATCCATTTTTTACAATTACCATTTATATCAAAAAACATTTTATTTTAATTCCCATTTTTTGACTATCTCACTAACCATTTTCACTCATTCCCCTATATTAAACCATTAAAATTTTCAACCAACCCATATTTTAATTAACATAACACATTTATCAGGTCCTGTGTATTAACCCATCAATAGTTTTCATTTAAAATTCACAATTCATAAGAAACATTCGCACAATCCCATTAAACCCATCTTCTATTCCAACCCTAGAAACCCCTTACCAATATCCAAATATTCTACACAAGTATACATATTTTATTCATAATGATCACATTAACTAATTAACATCTTAACCATGGAGTTTTGTTATACACATTTCAATTTCACATTTAATGATTCAGTTATCCTTATTGGGGAAAGATGGCCCACATCATTGGTGGCCAAAAATTGGTCAAGTCATCCTCCGTGCATCCCACAGGGATCATGATGGGTTCAATGAGTCATTAAGAAACCCATTATATCTAGTCATTCAAATGTAACAAAGATCCCATCAAGGGGAAAACTATAACACAACCTCATATACATGAATCTGCATAAAAAATATGTGATATAAGTTATAGACCAAAAAACTCAAATATATTATTGAACATACTCTTATTAGAAGCCATAGATCATGGTTAAACACTCTATGAGGGCCTAGACTAGATTCCCATAGAAAAAAAGAGTTCTAGGTATTTAGAATTTGAACACCATATATACAAACATTAATACAAAAATGAGAAGAAATTAGGGGATTATACTTACCTGATTCCTCAATTCCCAACCAACGACACTCCAAAAATATTATAAATAAGGGGGATCTATCCTTGAGAGATTATGAGGGTTCATGTTTGTCTCATTTATTTCAAGAAACGAAATGGTTTATATAATTGTTTGAGGCATTAAAATCCCATAATGGATAAACATCAAATTTTATGACTTTTAATGGGGTGAATGGTTTACCCTCCTATGTTTCCAATACATGCATAAACCCTTTGAAAGCCACTATCTAAGGTTATTTGGGACACATAGTTACCTAGGTTTCTCTGAATGATTTGGAAACTATGCATCATATTGGTAATATTCAACTATGCAAATTTTAATTACATGACCTTCATCCATTCATAGATGACTCAACAATGTGCTAGTCATGGACCAACCATGCTCCTTACATAAGGTGGCCAAATATTCCTTTCCTTCATGTCACAAACCCCAAGAACACCCTCGAGGCCCCTCAAAATCCCCAGAAATATATGATTTTACAAAAACATGATATCGAAACGAAAATTTAATCATGTGAACACATATAAAAATATAGGGGTCTTACATTTGGTCCTATAATGTTGGTTTATACTTGATTAAACAAGTTTAATATTGAGGGGTTATTTTGTGTTATTTCCTTTTTCTGGCCTACACATTTTGTGTTTTTTGTTCTAATCTATATTCTAGAAGTTTTAAATCAAAAGTGAGGAATTTCCATGATTTATCATTTTATGTTTATTTTAGTATTCCGTATAATATTTCTAAATGAGTTCTATGAATTATGTGAGTGGGGTGAAACATGTTTTTCACATGTTATTGGAGTTGGTATTGTTTTAACTGGTTTTACGCCAATTTAAAATTGTTTTTCCCATGGGTGTTCCTAATATTATACATGATTATATGTATTTGTTTGTTCATATCAAACAGGGAATGATATTTTTCACTAAATAATCCAAGGTATCTATGTGGGAAGACAATTTCTACAATGCTACGAGGTTCAGCAGGGCCACGTCCCAATCCCCCTAGAAGGATTGATGTTGCAATTGTAATAAATAATATGATGATTATGGGATACCATTATACATTACGACATGATTCTCTTATAGTGGGTCATGCACCAGGATATTGAGGGTTTTGGTTTGTACTTATCAATATGTTATGTTGATACTAGGAACCCACTATCACTTGTATCATAGTTATTAGCTATTTTTCTCATGATAATTTTTCTCATCTTTTGTCTTATTTTGATATTTACATTCATACCTTTATTTCCATGAATGTATCCATTAAAATGTATTCTTAATTTTTGAAAAATATGGAATATTTATATTTTTTATAATTTTATATCATGTAATCTCTATTGGTGGTAAAATACTAGGTACATTATCACACCATACATACACCCTCATGTGTATTTATTCCATGTTTTATATGACTGAGGTAAAGGAATTTTTGTTCTATAGTGGTGACAAATGGATATGGTCTATACGAGACCTCCACATTTAGGTGTTGATGCATGTGGGATTAGGGTGTTATGTCCCCTGTCTCAAAGAGACATAGTTCTGTATTGTGCTCCCCTCTCCATTTTAGTGATTTTTTTAGTTATAAATGGAAAATGTTTATCTTGTGAAAACTATATTTTTGTCTATGGATAGAATTTCTGTGATAAAAAATTTAATCTTTTAATTGATTTATGAATCATTATCATGGTTAAACTATTCCAAAATGTAATTTGGTAATCCAAAGAAATATTTTACAACTCGTTTGAATAATGGAATCTCATAGGTCATTGTAACGAACCTGGTCGACTATATTATTGGGTAGAATCCCAACATTTCTTATAAAAAATGGTATTAGAGTAGGTTTTTCCATATATTTAGTTTTTTTAGGTAGTGTATATATAAAAATGATCAATGACTTCTAGGGAGAGAATTATTGGTTTCATGTGGGTATTCAAGAAATCCGACCTTGTGATTGGTGTTGAGTTACCGTGTGGTTCATGGGATTTGGTTTGAATTCTCCTCCATGTGTGATGTACTTGTTGTTAACTATTCATGGACACCAATAAGGTTAATGTGGTTTGAATTGTGATTGTTTTTTCTATGGTTATGGTTTAATTTTATAAAGTTTTTATAATTTTTTTTATTCATAAAATTTTCAGAATGGTGTATTGATGGATCTCAATGTTTTTTATTATTGAATAATTATTCCTATTGGTTGAACTATTCGGAAACTATAGGAAGATTCCCAAGAGAGTTTATCCCCACTAGTTCATTACAGACTTCTAGTAGAAGTGTTTTGGAATGTAGGTGCATTTGATTAGGGAGTGGGATCTAGTTCATGCAATACAGTGGAAGCCGGACTAGGACCTGGAATGGACAAGGCTCATGGATCCCTCATTAACAAGACTCATTCCTTCGGGGGTATCAAAATCCCCAATTTAGTATAATATTGGATTTAGAAGATCTAGATTATTTTTTCCCTAGATACTCTTGAGGTGTTAAATTTGAGATGTGATTTTTTCTTGTTGGAAGGTCACATTCAGAGGTGGTGGGATTCAGTTGTTCCAGATGGGTAGATGGGTTGGAATGAATTAGAGTTTTTCTTTTATGAGTAATATTTTGTAGAATTATTGGAATTTTCTAATACCCTTGAGTGCATGCACTTCATACAAGGGGATTAGACCATGTTGCAGTATTCTAATCTCTTTACATTGTTGGATCGATTCACACCCTTGTAGTTCATAATGAGCATCTAAATTACCAACTATTTGAAATGTGGTTGTGGCTAGATATTATGACCAAGGTATTCCTATTCAAAATGAAGACTTATTCTAAGTTGGTTGATCGTTATCTGATGGAGGAGATTGCTCAATGTGGAAATCATGGTTTTTATAGAGTTGTTAATGTAGTGGGAATGGATGTCGTGGTTAATCTAAAAGACAAGGAAGCATGATGGTTAGGAGAATAAGGGAGAGGTTAGATTAGATCATCCTTCTGGAATAGCTTTCATTGCATATTTTTATGTTGAATCAATCATATTACATAACTATTGATAGTAGGGGGTATTTAGTTAGCATGCTCAACACCGACCAAGCCTACCATCACTGTGGACATATGGTAAAATTTCAGTGGTTTTGAAAAGTGGAATGCCCATATCTTGGTGGTGTGGGTTCTGAAAAATCTAGGGTATTGAAAACCATGTTAGAGGAATATAATTAATAAAATTAATATTTTTTTTGTTATAGAAGTCAGGATGGATATATAACTTGAAAGAGTGAGCTTAAGGTGGTGCTATATTATAGTAGTAGTCTGAGGCCCAAGAAATGATGAGGAACCTCCATGATCTGGATCAGGAATCAACTGAATAAGATGCATGACATGTGATATTTTTATGTACTATTTTTATTTCACCTTCCATAGTATTTTCTTGGTTTGAAATATGTTCTTCTAACCCATCATTTTGGTTCATCATTGTGTACTCATTGGAAATACCTACCAAGCTCTTGTTATATGACATGGAGTTGGTTACACCAATCAATTGGAAGAGAAACAAATATATTACGCATTGATCATGCACTCTCACTCTTTCAAGAGTCTAATTGGAGTGGGACATACTAGATCTCGATATGGACCTCAATGATGGGATTTTTGGCATCAATTGGATGATATGTTTCATGGAACACATCAATTATTATTATTGGGGAGTGATATTTCTGGCACGTGAGGGGAATTATCAGGTTGTTCATGGTGTGTTGGATCCTTATTTAGGACGGACTAGGCCTCAACTTCTATAGTAACGAATTAATGTTTTCCATGTCCCAATGCTAATGTAAGAATATGATGATATAGTTTTTAGTTTGTATTACCTCTGGTGGTGCATGATTTTCTGTAGATATTCCCAGATGACCACTTAGGCGAACCTATGGAGTGGGATGTGGAACTCACCATCAATTTGGTTCAATGAACACAAATTATATCTCTTCCCTCATATCATATGTCCCTCAAAATATTGAGGGAATAAAGGATACCACTTGATGTTATGGAAACCAAATTATCTATTTGGAAAATTGTCTCCCCTTTTCCAGAACAATTCAATTTCCATAGAAGGATTAAGGTATTCTCTAATTGTGTATTATTGAATATAAGATGAATAAGGTAATAATAATGAAAAAATAATTTCCCCCATATCGATGACCTATTTGACTAGATTAATGTAGTGAAGTAGGTGTATAAGATTGACCAAAATTCAAGGTATCATAAGTACATATTCAAAGAGTCGGGTGTCCTAAAGACAACATTATAAAGCATGTATGACCACTTTTGTCATGACCCCCTCCCACCAAAGATGCCCCTCCTGAGCTGGAAACGGTGAAAGGGAGATAATGACACCGGAGTCCAACCTCCAGTAGGCCTCGGGGTGGCGACTAGCACCAAGGGTATGAGTTTTCACAAATATGGGAGGCATTACCCTTTTTATTATTAAAGATCGGGAAATATGACAAGTCAGCCACCAAAAATAAAAAGAAAAAGTGTATATAAATAAACCAAAACCAATCCCATATGCATGTTTAAATAGTTTTGAAACAAGGTTTATGTACAATAAATCTCAAAAGTACAATACCAAAAGAAACAAGAGTGCAAAAACTGCAACAACTCCCACTTCCCCGACTTGTAGGGTCTCGCATGGCCCTGGTAGTCCCCCTGAAAACCTGAAATTAAGCGTAGGGTGAGTATACAAGTATACTCAATAGGGAAACCTGAAGCACTCGTGCACAAGTGGGGATACATCCTAATGTCCCGTGAGAACAACAAAATAATCCTAGAAAGGAATTCTATCCCCAAAACCTCACCATCCACACTCACCAAAAACACAATCACAACAGGTAGTAGTATATAAGAACAAGAGTATTGGGTACCCCGCACCATTTCCAACTAGTTAGATTCTCTTCCTAATGGAGAACATCCTGAGGCTTCCAGACTCTTCTCGCCCGCACACACCTAGGAGTCATCCCAAAGGTCTTGGGAAAATACTAAAACCTGCCTGAAGAGACTTGGGCTAAAACCACCCCAATCGAAACCTACCTGAAGAGTCTTGGGGGTAAGGTCGCCATAAGCCATCACAGTCTAGGGAAGAAAGAGTAAGAAGGAGCTAGTAACTAAGGAGAAAACACCCTCTCCCGTGAAATGGGCCTGTTCGGAACTAAGTGCTAAACATGGGTGAGGTGTGACAAAACACAAAGATAAAGATATATATATATATATATATATATACAAAACACTCCGCCAAATTATGGCTTCTAAGCAGAGAACTGAGCACATGCCTCGACACTGCCACTATGAAGCATGCATTCCACAAACAACCCCAACCCCATTTAGGTTTTCCTATTTCAACAAAATTATTTTATTAGATCCTTAACTACTGGGAAACTATCCACAACCAACCACAATAATCATTCATAAATAATATCCCTACCATCCAAAGATCAAGTTAGGAAAACACAAGAAACACAACCAAGCCCTTCTTATTAACCATCCTACCCCATTAATTATTATTCTCATTCCATTACCATGCCCCACCATTTATTAACTCTTCTAATTTTTAATTATTATTCACAACCCATAGTTCGTTCACATTCAAACCCAACCCTGAAGCCCTACTACCAACCACTATAACCACAACCACACCATACATCATCACCACTTTAATACCATTCATCATATCCCCGCTGCCCATTATCAAAATAGTATTCACACGAACCCACAACCAAGAGAACCACAGCCCCGCTACTCACCTGATCCACAACAACCCACAATACACCTCCATCACATGCCACGTATCAAAGCTAACACCACATGTTCATTATTCCATTTTGTTCAACCGGGGTGATCACACAAGGGTTTAAGATTTTAAATCATCCAACTTTACATGATTAACCAAATTCCACATTACATAAAGTCTCCATCCATAAATGGTCTAGAAAGATAGGGCATCAATTAATTGTGCAAGCAAAGGCCCCCAACGACCATGATTTTTAGTAGGCATAAGCCTATTCAATACACAACATAATATCACAGGATATAAATAATGTAACATTATTAAAAAACTTCCCATCCCCGTTATATAAGACAGTTATTATATTTATTAAACCGGTTCAGATGTGTTTCACATAAAAAAGAGGACACCCTCCCCGCATGATGCACAAATTTAGAGAGGAGAAGGTAAAATCCCTACCTCAACAGGTTCTGATCACAATGCTCCCCATAGATCAACGTTAGAAGACGTCCATCGGAGTCCGTCACTTCTGTCAAATACTAGAAAAACCTCATCAGTTGGAAGTTGGAAATGAAAGGCCAAATTAAAGACAACAGATCCTAGCTCAGAAGTTTTGCTCGTCGTTACAATCTTGTGACCGCTGACAGATCGTAAATTGGAGCTCAGAAGAAGGATTTATGGAAGAAAAAGAGCCTTCGAGTCTCTTGGGAGAGCTCTACTCAGAGGAATGGGGAGGATATGGGAGACATGAAAAGGAGGAGAGGACCCCTCCTTTTATATGCGTGAAAAACAAAAGTACACGGAGTGTACTTTATGGTATATGGTGTGTACTTGGCCATTTCACACGGTCACCATGTAGCTTCCAACATGGCCTTCAATGCGGAACACGGCCGTTGACTGGTCAACACACGGTTTGAGGGTAACACATACATGGGGAGGGACTACATGGAATGTAGTATTGGATACATGACATGAACTCATGTTTTTCACACGGCAAGGACACGACTCCAACATGGCACACAACCATTGACTGGTCAACAGATGGTTTGAGGGTAATGCATATGAGGGGATGGACTACACGACATGTAGTATTGGATACACGACGCGTACTCATTTATTTCACATGGAAAGGACACAGCACCAACACGGGGTACACCTGGCTGTGGGATAGATAGTGTGTACTCACACTACATGGCGTGTAGTTTCAAAATTCTGAAAAGTGGGGGAAAAGTCCATTTTACCCTCCAGAACACTTCGTGGCCTTCTTTTTGAAAAAGGAATGGGCCGGAGAGGTACGGGCCATTACATCAGATACCTCTTAAAACATTATCGTCCCCTAGAATTCAAAAACCAACCCAGAGGATCCCAACAAGATACCTCTTAGGGTTATTGTTATAACAGGAACCCAACCAAAAACCCAAATCATAAGTTTTATTAATTCTCTCTCCTATGTCGAGATATTATCCGCTTTTGGCGGCACTGACTCGCTTTCACAGCTTTAATCACATCCATATTAATGCGTCTCGAGTAAGTATTGGGTCTTCCCACTTCCATATATTAGGATTTTCCAACTCGTACTTCCCCCAACACCACACAACCCAAACACTGCCTAAACACGTGGTTTGGGGAAAATTATTTTTTCCATGTCGAGATATTATCCGCTTTTGGCGGCACTGACTCGCCCACACGGGTTCAATCTCATTCGCATTAATGCATCTCGATTAAGGATCAGGTTTTCCCCTTTTTCCCACACATCCAGACATGCTACACACTTCTAGAGAACAAGGAAACAAAAGGTTTCACCACTGAAAAGACAAGCATTCCATATATCAAAGGTACATAGTATAACAACAAAACAAATCCCAGAAGAACAAATAAAACACAAGTAAAAACACCTCCGGGTACTGAGCCTGCATCTTAGCCTCTCACTCACAAGTTCTCTCCCCGAGGCCGCTATGCCTCCACAACACACGAACCAAGGGAATGGTTCATCCATTGAGAAACTTCTCTTTACAATCCTCGATTCTGACTGGCCATTCTTTGAAGTTCACGTCATCTCCCCTATCTAACTCTCCCCAGTCGATTACGTGAGAGTCATCGTGTACGTACCGATGAAGCTGGGAGATGTGGAAGACGTAGTGAATCTTCTCCAACTGAGGTGGCAAGGATAGTTGATATGCCACCTCGCTGACTCACCTCAGCACCTCGAATGGTCCGATGAACCTAGGGGAGAGCATGCTCCCCTTCCCAAACCTCCGATGCCCCCGTCGAAGGGAAACCATCAAGAACACATGGTCTCCCACCTCGAACTCCAAAGGCCTCCTCCGACGATTATCATATGAATTTTGTCAGTCCTAATCTTCTTTCATCCTCTCACATACAAGCTTGACTTTCTCTGTGGTGCTCTGCACTACCTCTGGCCCAAGAGCACCTGTCTCACCAACCTCTACCCATCAAATGGGTGAACGACATGGTCTTCCATACAAAGCCTCAAACAGTGACATGCCAATAGTAGAGTAGAAGCTATTGTTATAGTCAAACTCAACTAAGGCAAGTGTCATACCCATGATCCTCTGAAATCCAGAACACATGATCGCAGCATGTCCTCCAACGTCTGGATAGTCCGCTCTGTCTGCCCATCGGTCTGGGGGTGGAATGCAGTACTAAGGCATAGTTGGGTGCCAAAATCATGTTGTAACCCCCTCCAAACTTGTGAGGAAAACCGATTATCCCGATCTGAGACGATATTCGTCGGAACTCCATGAAAACGCACCACCTCGTCTATGTACCTCTATGCTATGGTACTCAATGGGCCTGACTCCTTAATTACTATGAAGTGCGCTAATTTAGTCAGACGATCCACCACCACCTAGATAGCATCATAACCTCCCTATGCTCTGGTTAGTCCTGTGATGAAGTCCCTCGAGATGTCATCCCACTTCAACTCAGGTACATCTAATGGATGCAACAAACCACTTGGAACATGGTGTTCAACATGTACTTGCTGACACACTAGGAACTTAGCCACAAACTCCTCCACTGCCCATTTCACCCCAGGCCACCAAAACTGTTCCCTCAAGCCTAGGTACATTTTTTAAACTCCCGGATGTACCACCAAGTCTGATCTATGGAACTCACTGAGAACTCCCTCACGCATTGCCTCCGGAACAAAAAAATTTCCATGGAAAAGAATCCAATGTCGGCTGTCCTCTAACCATCCTTCTGGAGCATTTCCCTGATCGACATGATCTCGCATTACATCCGCCTCAGAGTCCCCCCACTGAGACTCTTCCACCAGCTGCAACAATGAGGACTGCACTGTCATCTGAAACAAACAGCCTCTAACACCTTCTACCCTGGCATCCAAGTGCAAGGCAGCCAATTCTCCCATCGCTTTCCAAGCATCAATGGATTCCCTAACCACTTCCTTATGTGACTTCCAGCTTAGGGAATCAGCCAAAATGTTTCCCTTACCTTCAGTTTAGGAGATCTCTAAGTCCTAGTCTTGGAGAAAATCGACCCATCTCCGCTGCTGCATGTTCAGGTCACGCTGAGAGAAGATATAACATAAGCTCTTATGATCTGAGAAGACCATAATGCACTCCCCAAAGAGGTAATGTCGCCACAACTTCATTGTGAACACTTCTGTAGAAAGCTCTAGGTCATGGGTGGCATAGTTAAGCTCATGAGGGCATAACTACCTAGACCCATAATAGATCACTCCTTTATTCTGCATCATCATGCACCCCAGAACAAGGCCAGAATCATCACAAAACACCTCAAACAACAACCCTTCCTCTAGAAACCTGAGTACGGGAGCACTGACAAACTTTTCCTTCAGGTAGTCGAAATATTTCTGGCAATTCTCGCTCCATAGGAAGACATGGTTCTTCCTAGTCAAAGCTTTTAATGGAGCAGCAACTCGAGAGAAGTCTGAAACAAACCTACGATATAACCTGCCAACCCCAGGAAAGTATGAACATCAGCCATGCACTTGGGTGCTGCCTAAGAAACAACTACCTCCACCTTCGACGGGTCTACTGACACTCCATGCTGAGACACTATGTGCCCAAGGAAGTGTACTTCTTGTGTCAAGAACATACACTTCGACAATTTCCCATAAAGATGGTGGTGACGAATGAATTACAAGACTTCCATAAGATACTCAACGTGCTCCTCCTCTGATCTTGAGTAGATCAGGATTTCATCGATAAACACAACGACGAACCGGTCCAGCAACTCTCAGATGATAATGTTCATAAGTCCCGTGAACACAGTTGGAGCATTAGTAACTCCAAACGGCATCACTAGAAACTCGAAGTGCCCATAACTACACCTGAAATCCTTCATTGAGATGTCACTTTTCTTCACACTCAACTGATGATATCCAGATCATAGATAAATCTTAGAAAACCAACCTTCTCCACTCAACTGGTCGAAGAGATCATCTATCCTTCAAAGGGGGTAATGGTTCTTGACCGTTAACTGATTCAACAATTGGTAGTCTATGCATAACCTGAGACCGCCATATGCCTTCTTCATGAAAAAAACTGGAGCACCCCATGGAGACATGCTGGGCTAAACAAAACCCTTCTCCATCAGATCATCAATCTAAATCTGCAACTCACACAACTCTGAAGGTGCCATCCGATAAGGGCCATCGAAATCGGACGGGAACCAGGCTGTATGTCTATCCCGAACTCAACGTCACGTCGGGGGTTGGGGGGGGGGGTAGAGTCACAACCTCCTCAGGAAAAACATCGAGGAATTCCCTAACAACCTCTAGGACATCCATCATCTCTGCATCAGCTGAAACCACTGATAACCCGCCTAACAAGGAAAGGAGTGGCTTCACATGCCGACTTCCCACTTGATAGATCCTCTGGCCAACAATAGATACACACTGCACATTCACAACGGAGAACACGACTCTTCTTCAGAAGTAGTCGATAACGGCACTAACAAAAAACAACCAGTTGATGCCTTGGATGACATTGTACGAGTGCATTTATAGAAAAAGAAGATCCACATTAGATTGATGTGGTCCTAACGTTATCCCACATCACCGGAAACACAATATATGCTTGTCTGGCCTCCAACTAGTGTACTCAGTACCAGGGGTACAGAAAGTATCTCTACGTCTAGTCCTAAAGCATGGGCCAGACCAGGTGTAACAAAGGAGTGAGAAGCTCCTGAATTGAACAAATCTAAAACGAGAGTGTTGAACAAACAAATCGTACCTCGCACCACCTATGGTCCTGTCGGAGCTGTCAACTCTGCTGCGTTCAACAATCCATGCCCAGCTCCTCTGCCTCTCTGATGTCGACCACCTCCCTGACCACGTTCTGGTCAAGGTCCCTGAGGAGTATCCTGAGGCTGGCCTCCTACTACTATGTCTGCCCTCGGAGGAGCAGGGTCCCGCTACTGCTTGAAGGGCCTTGCCGGCAACTTGTGATGCTGAGGTGGGTGCTAAACCTGCCCACCTCCACCATTCTATGCTTGGGTCGGGCACCGACTCTAAACGTGTCTGAAACCTCCACAAGAAAAACACATTGGTCCGGGGCTCGTGAAAAAGGGACGAGGACCCGATGATCTGAACTGGAACTATTAGGGCCTGCTCCCCACCGGCCTGAACCTAGAAGGTCCTGTCACAGGAGACCTACTACTGAATGCCTTCCCCATTTATGTGCCCAGCTGGATCCCCTCACGTGGTGCACCTCCCAATGAGTGCATCCTCTCTACAACATCTACCTTCTTCTGTACTTCCAATTACGTCGGAAGGGTGAAAGGGGTGACATCATACTGGAGCGAAGGACGAAGTGCCTCCTCCAATCATCTCACCCAAGACAGCTCATCTGGAAAGAGATCCGGAGCAAAGTGTAGGAGATTTTTGAACTTGATCACCAACTCTCATGCTGAAATATTCTCCTGCTGAAGGGAGAGTAACTCCTGTCGCTTCTCCGCCTTGATCATGGAAGAAAGGAATTCCTCTCAGAATTCCTTCTCAAAGTCAGCCCACAGAACCTTTGCCTCTATCCTCTCTCCGAGGTAGAGTTTCCACCACTGTCGTGCCGCACCTCTCAGCTAACTGACTTCTAGGGGAACTCAGTACTCTCTCAGAGCACGGATCAAGGTAAAAGCGATCCCTAGATCTTCAAGCCACCCCTCCATCTCCGTATCCGAAGTAATACCCTCGTACCTTATGAGGGTTTTCCGCTGGAAGGAATAGAGAGTCTTCTACCACTAGTTATCTTCCTCCTCTCGGTCAATCCTCAACTGGTTGACCACCTGATCTATTGGGCCTCATCCGTCTGAGCCACCCGGGGACGACGTCTATGTGCCATAGCTATAGGGTAATCAAAGATCGCCCAAGCCCAAGTAGTAAGGAAATTCCTCAGGGTTTCATTTTATCATTAATTTCAATTTCTTTCCCAAAACACCCAAATCAAGTAAAACACAATCATGATGATGCATGTAAGTTCCCTAGGGTCTCTACCCTGCAATCAATGTAGTCTCACTTGGTCGTTCTGTAGGCTCAGAGTCCTTGCATCGGATCCTGGGGGCCCTAATATCTCGTGTCCTAGCCGGTCTTCTCTGGCCTATGTCATGCACCAAGATTAACCAACACTGTTTCCCTACCATCCCATGAAATCATCACTGTTCCTAACTCCAAACTCCATCATATCTCTAAACCACCGGCTCTGATACTATTCTGTCACGACCCCCTCCCACCAAAGATGCCCCTCCAGAGCTAGAAATGGTTAAAGGGAGATAATGACTGCAGAGTCCCGCCTCCAGTAGGCCCCGGGGTGGCGAATAGCACCAAGGGTATGAGTTTTCACAAATATGGGAGGCATTACCCTTTATATTATTTAAGATTAAGAAATAGGACAGGTCAACCACCAAAAATAAAAAGAACATGTGTATATAAATAAACCAAAACCAATCCCACATGCATGTTTAAATAGTTTTGAAACAAGGTACAAGAACAAGAAAGCTCAAAAGTACAATACCAAAAGAAACAAGAGTGCAGAAACTGCAACAAGTCCAACTGTCCTGACTAGTAGGGTTTTGCACAGCCATGGTAGTCCTCCTGGAAACCTGAAAGTAATCTTAGGGTGATTATACAAGTATACACAGTAAGGAAACCTAAAGCTCTCGTGCACAAGTGGGGGGACATCTTAAGGTCCTATGAGAACAACAAAAGAAACCTTGCAAGGAATTCTACCCACGCAACCTCACCCGCCACACTCACCAAAAATGAAATCACAATAGTTAGTAGTATATAAGAACAATAGTATTGGGTACCCCGCACAATTTCCCTCTAGTAAGCTGCTCTTCCTAATGGAAAAAGTCCTAACGCTAGCACAATCTTCCAGCCCGCACACACATGGGCCTTAGAACCACGTATCCCTCCCGCACACACCTAGGATTTATAACCACGTATCCTGCCCGCACACACCTGGGCCCATCCCAAAGGTTCATGGGAAAATAGAAAAACCTATCCGAGGAGACTTAGGACAAAACCACCCCCAATCGAAACCTACCCAAAGAGTCTTGGGTGTAAGGTTGCCTCAAGCCATAATAGCCTAGGGAAGAAGGAGTATGAAGGAGCTAGTAACTAAGGGGAAGACACCCTCTCCCATGAAATGGGAGTGTTCGGTACTATGTTATCAACATGGGTGAGGTGCGACAAAACACAAAGATACAGATATATATATACAAAACACTCAGCCCAAGTTATGGCATCTAATCAAGGAACTAATCACGTGCCTCGGTACTGCAACTACGAAGCTTGCATACCACAAACAACCCCAACCCCATTTAGGTTTTCATGTTTCAACAGAATTAGTTTATTAGTTCCTTACCTAATGGGAAACTATCCACAACCAACCACAACAATCGTTCGTAAAGCATATCCCTGCCATCCAAAAATCAAGTTAGGAAAACACAAGCAACAAAACCAAGTCCTTCTTATTAACAATCCAACCCCATAAATTATTATTCCCATTCAATTACCATGCCCCACCATTTATTAATTCTTCCACTTTTTATATATTATTCACAACCCATAGTTCGTTCACATTCAAACACAACCCTGCAGCCCTGCTGCCAACCACCATATCCACAACCACACCGTACATCATCACCCCTTTAATACCATTCATCGCAGCCCCTCTACCCATCACCAACATAGTATTCACACCAACCCACAAACAATCCAATCGTAGCCCCGCTACTCGCCCGATCCACAACAACCCACAAAACACCCCCATCACATGCCACATATCTATGACAACACCCACATGTTCATTATTCCATTTTGTTCAACCGAGGTGATCACACAAGAGTTCTAGATTTTAAATCAGCCAACTTTACGTGGTTAACCAAATTCCACATTACATAAAGTTTCCATCCATAAATGGTCTAGATATATAGGGAAGCATTTAATTGCACAAGAAAAGGCCCCCAATGACCGTGATATTCAGTAGGCATAAGCCTATTCAATTCAGAACATAATATCATAGGATATAAATAATGTAACTTTATTCACAAGCTTCCCATCCCCGTTATATAAGCCAGTTATTATCTTTATTAAACCGGTTCAAATGTATTTCACGTAAACATGAGGAAACCCACCCCGCATGATGCAAAAATTTAGAGAGACAAAGGTAAGATCCCTACATCAACAGGTTCTGATCACAACACTCCCCCGGATCATCTTTAGAAGATATCAGTAGGCGTCCGACACATATGTCAAATCCTGGAAAAACCTCCTTGGGTGGACGTTGGAAAGTAAAGGCCGAAGGAAAGACAACAGATCCAAGCCCAGAAGTTCTGCCGTGTCGTTACGATCCAGTATCCATTGACGGATCGTAAATCGGAGCTCGGACGAAGAAGTTATGGAAGAAAAGGAGCCTTCAAGTCTCTTGGGATAGCTCTTCTCAGAGGAATGGGGAGGAGAGGGGTGGGTTGAAAAGGAGGAGAGGAGCCCTCCTTGTATATGGGTGAAAAAAACAAGTACACGACATATACATTATGGTACACGGCGTGTACTTGGCCATTTCACATGGTCACCACGCGACTTCCAACACGGCCTTCAACGCAGAATGTGGCTGCTGACTGGTCAACATACAGTTTCAGGGTAACGCGTACACAGAGAGGGAATACATGGCGTGTATTATTGGATACAGGGCATGTACTAATTTATTTCACATGGCAGGGACACGGCTCTCACACGGCATACGGTCATTGACTGGTCAACACATAGTTTGAGGGTAACACATACGCGGGGAGGTACTACACGGCGTGTAGTATTGGATACACGGTGTGCACTCATTTATTTCACATGGCAAGGACACAGCTCCAACACGGGGTATACCCAGTGAGGGGGTACATAGTGTGTACTCACACTACACTACATTTTCATTTTTTTAGATGATATCTCGATCTATTATTGAATTCATAATGAACATGAAATAACCCTAGTGATCATGGTATATAGTATTCAAGGGCACACTCTATATGCCAATTCATCCTAATTTAACATAAAGATTAGGGAGGTGATGTTTCTTGGCAATGTTATTTTAGAATGTGTTGTTTCTGTGGACTTGGAGAAGATCCAAGTAGTGATTTTATGGGAACAAACCAAGAATGTATTTGATATCATGATCATTTTAGACCATGTAGATAATTACATGTAGTATTTTTAGGGAATATCTTCTATTTAGTACCCCATGAAAACAATTAACCTTAAAAGGTAAATGATTGAGTTTATCCTAAAATGTCTGTAATCCTTCGAATATCTTAATAGATGACTAAAAAATATCATGTTTTGATATTTTTAGAATCTTGAAAGGGGAACATGATCATTTATGATGCCATAGTTATGGTTCATGGGTGTGTATTGATATAGGATGACCATGTGGTGTTTTTTGGATCCTAACTACATAAAACACATGAAAATAACCAAATAACACATGAAATTGAGTTAGTGGTAGTGATGTATTCTTTTAATGCCTGGTCTCAATATATCTTTTGGGATAAAATTATAGTCTACTTTTACCAAAAGAGAATTACATAAATTTTGTAATAAAAAATTTTGAATTTAAGGAAGCGTTGTCAGATCTCGTTCCTCCTGGAGTTCGATTATGATATCATGTTTACAATAAGAAAATGTATTTTTGTAGCATAACGTTTCAGTAGAAAAATGTTTTTGAAATATTTCTAGGAGTCCATAGATGATAGAACATTGATGGGGATATTAAATAAGTAGAATCTTGAATACATGTAGCTTACTGGTGGTATGTTTTGTCCAATTTTAAGACGATTCTTTCCCTCATTGAGCTAATCAGATAGGAAAAACCCAGTGAATAGATTTTATAGCATTATGTGTAGCCTCTAAATGGTGTGGAGGTTCACAGAATTTTTTTTAAATCTCGATGGTGTAATCTAATTCAATGATCTTTGTGTGGTTTCATTTTCATCAAATAAGGTGTTGATGCATTTTTCCATGACCATTAGTGGTTCAATAATTCTGAGTCATCCAATATGTTCTATGATTTATTTTATTATTTTCCATAACCAGGTATGAATTTTATATAGCTAAAAATGTATCCAAAAGTTATACATACCTGAAGGTTACATCCAGCAACCATAAAACTTAAATATTTCTTTACCAAAACCCATTTCTTCCTAAATGTTGGATGAATTCTCCATTGATTTTATCATAGGGTTAGCAAGTTTACCCTATAGAAATAATGAAATTTGGGTTGTGATTAACTTTATGACCAAATCATACCATTTATTTCCAATCATAGACTCAACCAAAGTGTATGAATTAGTTTTGTAATATGTTTATTCTATAGAGAGGATTCGTGGTGTTACATGAGGTATTTTTTAGGTAAGGACCCAGTTATACCTCTTTGTCATGGGAAGGTCATTACTAGGTAATGGTTTTCACAGGTAAAGATCAGTATAACATACTATCATCAAAAATATGGTCAGAGGGAGTAGGTAAACCATAACATGGATGAAATTCCATTGGAATGGGTGTTATATTTTTCATGCTCATGGGATAATCATTTTGTTTCATTTAAGAACATTTACTAATAATCATTTATAATGGCCCACATTGAGTAACATCATTGATTTTATTGTGATCCCCTAATATACTGGAAAGAATTAGCTGAGACTTCCATTGTGCATATGAGTGTAACTTAAGATACATATGTCATGATAAATATTATCAGGTAAATTTTTTTGATATCACCAATTCACTAAAAGTGTTATGTTGATCATCAATTTTATGACATGGAATTCCCAATTGGTGATTGAGTTTTTATAATGGTGGCCCCTTGAATGTGTCATCAACATCTTAGTAAGCAGGTAAAGGTAACATAGAAGTATTTGTGTTATTTTGTTGTCACCTAGAGGAAATGTATGTTGGAAAACATGTCAAATTCTTCATCCTAGTTATTTTCAAATCACAATGTCGTCCATGTCTCATATTTTATGATTTATAGTCCAGAATGATCGCACATGTAGAATTGGGATGAATTGGAGCTGGAATATGTTTTTTCTATGTTTTAGAGAGAAATCATCATTTTTTATTCCTTATAAAATGTTATTTGGGGGAAGCACAAACCATTGGATGAAGTTCATTTCCAACACATGAATGATGAGTTTGAGACAAGGGTGCAATGACTCTAGGTGGAATAGTAGTACCCATTTTTTTCTCTGATCAAACACTGAGTTTAATATTTGGGGGACAAAATGTTTTTATGGTTGATATAATTATGAAATATTTGGCTTTATGTCATTGTATTTTTAGCATTTATTTTATATTTTTAATTATATCATGATGTTCCAAATTGTTTTTATGAAAAATTTTGTTTCAAAACAAACAACATGTGTTCATGGTTAGTACAATCATTGTTCCATCCAATTCGAGAATGTGTGCCAAGAATAGTGGAACTGTTCAGGCAACATTTCCAACTTCACGTGCATGCATCTAACTATTCAACTTGATCATTGGGTCTATCTAAGACGCACAGTCAACCAAACAAGAATTCCTCCTCCCCTATAATGATGTCTGGCCTTTTCTCTCTATAGATATTGGTGATAAACAATTGACCACATGTGCATGCACCACCCCTAGATTTTCCATTTTTCCCTCATCAAATTAAACCCCAAATTCACCCTTACTCAACCCCTTTAGGATTATCATCCTTAATCACACCTCCCTATTCATATTGTCTCCACTCTACTTCAATCCATGGGTTTATTTGGTGTGGATCCTTCAAGAAACTACAATTTGGCTCATATATTCTACCTTTTCTTCAACCTTATAATTTACACATTATTTTCTAGGTTATCTTATTATATAATATTTTATCTATGCCAAAATTGGGTTCAGCTGCAATTATTTTAAATGAATATTAATATTGGTGTTGTTTTATTTTATTTATAGAGTCTCTATTCTATTCCTTTTTGGTTTCAACCTATTTTCTGGATGATTCTATGAAAAGGGTAGGTGGTTCCATTATTTATAACTATTGGATAATTTTAGTGTTCGAACTATGGTTTCTAAATTCGTTATATAAGTTTTTTGAGTCTTATGAAACAAGTGATAAAATGGATTTGGTCTAAATAAGGGATTGAAATGGATTTCGTATATAAGAAATTGTCCCAATATTGAACATGTGTTTGTATTAAGGAGGATTTTAATGTGACATAGGGAATGAATTTGAGAACATTAGAATACTATGTCTATGAGTGGGATGATTATGTATATTAGTATATGTAGTCAAAATGGGACAAGGCCTAGCTCCACATGAATGATTGAAGATAAAACACAAATAAAATATTTTATGATGCTTGAAGAACAATACACCTTGGGATGCGATTAACCTCTACTGGCTTGTTCATGAGGTTGATATCAGTTTTGGATTGTACTTTTCACCAATGTATGAGGATCATTGGACCCCGCTAACCCTTGTAACTTATGGATTACTTTTGGATATCATAATATGATAATATTTTCATTTGGCGGGTTGTGATATTTATATTCATCCATTAATTTCTATAAAGGGTTCCATTAAATTTTTTTATTCTTTTTATAAATAAATGAATATTCATTTGTCTAATAATTTCATATCATGTAATATCTCTTGGTGATATACTAATAGGAAAAGGATTAAACTAATATACACCCATGAGTATATGAAGACCTTGGTATGTTTGATCCATTTAGAGGCGTGATGCTCTGTGGTGGTGATCTAGGATTCAATTGTTATATTTCCTATACATTTATTTGTTAGTGGAGGTGTAAATAGTGTCTTGGAAATATAGTTTCACGGATATTATGTTATGTATTTTGTTCCCATCCCCCTTTTTGTCATTTTGGATTTTCATAAGAAATTAAACAATCTTATCTTGTGATAGTTGTAATTTTGGGTTTGCATTGTGTTTCAGTTATGAGATATTATTCATGTTGATGATTTATAATTTATTGAAATGGGAGAAATTTCTACAAATATATTTTTGGATCTCTAGGAAATAGTTTACATCCCATATAGAAAGCATATGATTTTCCTCCCTTTTCATGGGCTGAATCAAGTGTCGGGTTGGATGGAATCCCTAAATGAATTGTGCTAGTTTTCATTTAAATATATTTTTATCTATTTGAGATAAGATATCGAGGCACCCTCATGATAAGCTAATTTATATAATGTATTATAAGGTGCCATTTGTTCTAGAAATGTTCGCTTGAACTAATTATTTTGAAATTGGTATTTATTATTTTAATTACTTATATGGAATCCAATTGATGAAAATGGTAATATACCAATCACTATATCTATAATGGGCATTAGAATGTATAAGATAAGTGTTTACCCAATTTTTATTAAAAATAATGGTGATTACATACAAATAGGAAAAAGTACATGTGTTATCCTAATTAGAATTTCATGTAAATTATAATTATTTGTTATTTATTTCTAGTGAAATTCTTTTCTTGGGATTAGTTTCTTTGATTATTTTCATAAAATTTCAACTCATTGATGAATAATACATAGAATATATCATGTGAGATAATAGTTTATTTGATATAAATTTCATAAAATATAGTGATGATTATCTCTATAATAAATAGATTTTATAGTCTAGGGAATCTCTTTGATATTGGAAATCAATACGGCCAATGTTAAGATGTATAATGTTATTAAACAACCACGAATATTCCAATAACATAATAATATAAATACAATTCATGTGGAAGAAGGGGGAATTTAATGAGGAATTTGAATCACTATTTAAATAAAAGTAAAATAATATTTTAGAGAAAAAGAAATCCATGATTTCAAAGAAGGAATATACACTATGAAGAACATGGTATTTTATTTTCAATGGAAAATAAAACACCATGGTACTAATTACTAAAGTAATTTATGTTAACATTTTTATTTATAAGATACTAAAAAATAAAATATTCAATCATTTTGAAAAACTGAATGATTTATTTTTTTTAAATAATTTCTGAGGTACAACATGAATGTTCAAAGAATGATAATGATTCTCCAAATAATATCTTGATCATTTGGATACTGTAATTTAATATTTCATTAAATATATAAAAAATAGAAAAATATATGTGGTAAGTGGAATAAAAAAATATCAAATAATGAATGTGAATTTCATTATAGTTTTTCCAAAATTGATAAACTAAATGAACATGAGAAACTATATTAGGTTGTCCAAAAAAGATGACCCAATAGAATATAGGGATTTGTGTTGAAGGTGGATATATGATGATGGGATTTAATGGGATTTTTAAATCATTCTTCCAACATAAGGGGTGTTTAAAAATAACATGAAGTGAATAGTAAGTGATAAATGCATCTCTATAATTAATGGAATATAATTGAATATATATAAAAGAATATCTTAAAAATGAATCAAGAATGTGTAAAAAAGAGAAATACAATATTTAAATTAAAGACTACATGTTTGAAGAGTTCACTTAAATTTAAAGATGTTTAGAAATGTTTGTCATGGTTGACAATATAATATAAAAAATAGATCACTATAATTAAAATTACATCCAGCAGATTAATATATATAGTTCTATTTTATTTATATACTTGGACATGAAGGATATTTAGGATTACACATGGATCTAAAAATTGAGAAACAAATAAAAAATATTCCATATTTGGGGAAGTCCACATCCTAGATTGATCTCAAAATATCATATCATTACTCTAATATATTTATGTGATTTTCTTTAATAACATTGTATGGGAGTGTATCCCTTGACGCAAATAAATTCTAGAATCATATATAATGATAAATTATAATAAAATCTCGAATAAAAAATAAATTCCTAGAATTTTCATTGAAAAATAATGATTCATATTATCTTATCCTTATTTTTCATTTAAAAATTATGATTTTAAGAGGGAGAATTAGGATTGATATATAACAAGAATAAAATTATATTTTAAAATAAATATGTGTTTATTTATAAATATAATCATATAAGTTATGTTCAATGATTTTGATGTTTGTATTGAGATGAATATAGGAATTGACTTCCTAAATTTTAATATAGTATATTATCAAATTTTATTGTAACTCCCTAGGATTTTGTGAATTTTGTTTTCTAAAATAAATTGAATATTTTTCATATTTTGGAGTCACACATTACATTATCATTGTCTTTTTCTTATGAATAATACCAAATATATAATGTATTAAAAAATCACTTAGTTTAAATAAAATGTTCCATATACCGTGAATGTTTAGAATCTGATAATACTCCATCCCAAAAATTTATTAAGGAAAATAAACCATAAACAGTGACACATGCATGTTGCACAAGTGCCACTAAAAACAAGATGGCATACCAAAGCCACCCACAAACCATAAATAAAGAAAAAACAGTATGAATATTAAAATCCCAAAGTCCTATCAGTAAGAACCTTGAAGTCCCACATTGTATGTTGCAAGGCCTATAGTAAAAAAAGTCCCAACACTTCCATCCATGCATTCGGTTAGCCTTATCGCCGCATCAATATTCATATAATCTAAAAAACTCTAGCATGTGCCATAAATTATCCACAAATCAAGGTCTTAAAATATCATGATCAGCTTCAATGTTGCCTGCAAATATCTCTATTGGGATCCCACCAACTACCATGCCATCATGATGCCAATCGTGTGATCGGAATCTCGAGGCACAACTAAATTCTCTCCCCACATCGCAGTCACCATCACCAGTAAACTAGTATCATGCGCCAAACTAAACTACCTCTCATCGGGATCTGACCTTCCTATTTCTAGACTTGAGAATCTTAATTTTCACCCTGTGAGCATCCAAAAAATTAAAGTTTTCCACCAACCTTATTGTCGGTATTTCATCATTCGCTGGCCATCGACAAAATGTTTTATCCAAGTCCTCACACCTGAACATGTTTTCATAGAAACACACCTTGTTCATTGTGTCTCCGACCATCTGCTCAACTCCAGTCGGAATCCCCCACACAACGCCCCTTCAAATTTCATTCTCATCACCAACTCGCTGGCCACACATATTCATCATCAGCTTTCAAAACAAGAGAGGTCAGGTCTTACATGTTTATCATCTTCCATCCTTGTTGTCAATCGGTCCATTGAAGAAAGATTCTATCACCTATGACCAAATATTTCATCCCCACTCCCTCACTATGGTCACACAATTGTTGCGACACACCACCACCAATGTTCACAATGACTTCACCATCCGTCAGCCACCACCAGGATCATACACATGAAACCAAATATCTATTTCCAGTATAAAAATCATATCACTATCCCTGGAATAAAAGAAATGGTCCACCGCCATCACCCATGGCCAGCATCTCTATATCAGCATAAATAGACCTCCATCACCATAGATCTCAAAGGATCTTCCCAAACATTCTTCTGTACAAACCATTCTCATGGGGACATTCCTGGGCCCATTAAGGGCTTTTTCATGCATGTGTGCAATGAACGTTACCCAACATAAACATGTCTTTTAATCACCCTATGCATAATATGTATTTTTTCCAAGTCTGGCAGGACTCGAGCTTATGCCAATTTCCACAGACAATATGGTGACCCACCTGGTGAACCACGTGACATACGCAATTAGGGGAAATGTGAGAAAGGGTAACAAGCATGAGACTATTGGGGGATCCTCCATGACAGTGTGATCCGCACATTCCCCATATATTAAATGGATTTGAATCACCCAATTAAAAATATTCACAATGTCAGAGTCTGAGAGGACTCGATCTTGAGCCAGTTCCCCCATATAACGAGATGACCAGACTAGTGAACCATTCGACGAACACAGTGGGAGAGATAAAAAAAATGTTCCATATCATTAACATGATTTATTGATAGTTATATCTTTGTCATGGGAATTTTAGATATGCATAATATTAACTAAATTATAAAATTAGGGTTTTCAAAAGTATATAAGATTAATTAATTGGTGACCAGATATTTAGAAATGAAAGTCATAACCATTTTCAAAGAACAAAACATATTTTTGGAAAGACTATTTTTTAAACAAACATGTTTCCCTCAATAAAATAAAATAACATTTCTAGTCAATGACTATAATTAAATTTATATACTATATATATTCAATAAAATGTTACACATTCTTCTTTTGTGTTTTCGAAAAATAAAATAAGAATAAATCCAATTTTAAACATAATGAATAATTTTTCTGAAAATATTTTTTTTCATTTATATCAGACACTTATTTTGAAAAACAAAATCAAACTGTTATAAAATATATTTGAGAAAATAACCATAATTTTAAAAATTGGAAAATTAAAATTGGTTTATGGTTAATTTTTGGGGGTTTTTGTGAAATGTTTAATTTTTTCTGAATACTGAAAAATATTGAATATTAATTGAAAAAAATTCATTAATTTATTTATAATTTGAAATTATATTTTAAATTTGTTTTACATTATTATTATTATAATTATTAATCTTTTAATCCAATCACGATCAATGTTATCAATTTCCTATTGAAATTGTAAGTAAAAATGTTATAAACAATAGATCATTTGTAAAATAAAAACTCTCTTTATGGTCACATCATGGGGATTAAATTTACGTTACTATTTTACACTTATGGTAATGTTGTTTTAAAAATGGATTCAATTTTTGGAATCACCATAATTGTTAAATTATAATAATCACAACATAATTTTTGACCTAAATGAATAGTGAAAACAATTCAAATTATTTATCACGATTAAAGTAAAAAACATTAAATCACTAGGATGGGTGAAACTATAATTATATGAGTGATACATGAAATCAAATAATATTAAAAAAAATTATGAGATCATTTTTTCTATTAATAATTCTGCAAAATAGAAATTTTTTCCCCATTCCATATAATATAACACTTATAATAATATAAGCAAAGAAACAAATAAAAGTATTCTTTTCCTATTTTTAATATCTATAATTTAATGTGTTATGTAAAAAAACATTTGGTAGGTTATTTAATTTTTTTTGAAATATTGTTTTTTTATAATAAAATTTTAACATTAATTTTTTGTGAAGAAATGGTAATAAGAAATTCATACAAAATACAGACACATTATTTAATTAGTTAATAAAAATGAATGAATTAATAATAAAAATAATAAAACTATAGTAAATTTCATAATTTATAACAATCATTTTTTATTATATGATTAAAATAAATTATTATAAGGGGGTGAAATAATATATTCCAATTCATTTTTAAAAATTATATTTTTTATTATCAAATTATAGTAATAGTGTAAAAATTGACATTACTATTATTTTATGATAAAAGAAATTTTATTAAATGGATTATAAGTACTAAGAAACATATAATTTAAGAACTAATTTTTAAATGTTAATAAATACCCGATATAACACATTCATGGACCAATGTTTCTTTTAAAATTTATATATTGACCCCTAAATAGTAAGAAATACATAGGTCAAGATAAAATATTATGGTCCTTTGGAATGTCATTTTGTAATGTTTTGAATATTAATTTGAAAAGATTTGGTATCCATGTTTGAGAATCTTGGGTCACTATAGATGTTATCAAAGGAATGGTTTTGTCAACCTTTAGATAATATGATGAGAAAAAATTAGTGATATACCTAGAGGTATTTATGAGGATATGTCTAGTGGTGTCTCCCAAGATAAGTATATGAATGAGTCAAGGAATATGAAAACTTCCTATAAATTTGGTAATAGATAGAGAATGTGGTTTCCACGAAATAGCATCCCTATATGAATAGAAAAATTGGATTTTTATTTGGAATATATTGTACTTTTGGTAACAACCATGAAACACATTATTGAACTAGTCGTGATTTAGATCCAGTGCATGACAATAGGCCTTACTGCACTGTGGGTAGGACAGTCACATGGCATATTCCATGGAAATTCACAATATAATTATGAACCATCTTGAATTATTTATAAATATTATTAATATGAATGACCTAGGATAATCATTATGTTCCAAATATTAAAAATAAATTGTCATGATTTTGACCACCTAAATGGGTTTTTAGACTATGGGATTTTCCATTATTTTTAGAATCGATCAAACTATTATTTATGGTAATATTAAGTGTATAGAACCAGAATGATCTAGGTTAACACTAAATTAGACAGATAATTTTTTTTATGAGAATCCAAACAGGATGATGACCAGAGTTAGTGATTTTATTAAAAAAATAGTTTTTCCATAACATCATTAATAACATGTGCTGTGAACGATTATCAGGCTCAAAAATAAATAGAATTAAAGAGTATAATAAGTGATAAAATGATTGTAATGATGGAGAAATTAAGATATTGTTTATTATATGTTTGGAATGTGAAAAAATAACCAATGGGAATGTCTTATAGGACTAGGAATATGTTTCGACAATAAAAAGGAGTAAATAAGTAAATTAACAAAAAAGTGGAAATGGAAAGATTAGTTAATGAAATGAATGGTAATATTGGAATCCCAAAGTTATCATCAATTACATAATTCATTAATTGAGGATTTTATGTGAATTAGGAAAATTTATTTCATGGGAGAAATATTATGAAGGAAATCATATAGGATATATGAGAAATGATTATATTACTAATGATGAGGGACTATAGATAAAATAAAAAATGGGTATTAATGAATAAATATAATGAATAATAGTTAATTTTTTCAAAAGTTGTAGGTAGATATTAATTATTTATATATTTGATTTTATATATTACTAACAATGAAATATATGAGTATTGTTTAGAATAAGTTTTTTATTAATTTTTTGAATGAATATTTTGATTGATGCTGATTTTCTAGATGAGAGACTCAATGGAAAGGTAATATTTTTATTATTGGAAGGTATCCTTATATATATTATTGATGATGATAAAATGACGATTAGTGTCGTCAAATATAATATTAATATGGATTATGTAATTTGGATATAATTTATTACCACAAAACTGATAAAGGGTGTGTTGTATGAGTGGAATATGTTATCATTGATTGATTTTGAAACATCATTGGATCTATGAAATGTATTCAATAATTAGTTCTCTAATACAAGGAATGGGAATTAATTCACTTTTTCATTGAGGTTCTATAGTAATTCGAGTTTCAAGGTTATACATGATGATGATATTCACTAGTATGGTATGTAAAATTAAAGAATAATTTCATATTGTTTGAAGGATTATTGATATAATATTTTTGTAAATTTAGTGACCTTATTCTAAAGCTGTGAACATTTATTTATCCTAATATTAAAAAGGATAACAATTTATTAAATGGATTATGATTTACATTGATCATTGTTTTGGATGTTAGTGTATAATTTCTATATATGATGTTTTTTCATATTTGATAAGATGTCCAAAGCAATTTTTTGTGACGGTAACAAAAGATATATGGAATGAATTATCATTAATTTTATGGATATTTTTTAGCAATTAGTACTTCACTAATAACAAGTTCACCATCATTTCATTGCATTTCAGGTGATGTGTAAGTTGATAAAGGCACAACCAAAGAGGGCGATTTTAGTTATGAAATGGAATGAAATATAGTAAGTGTATCTTCTCATGAAAATTCTTAAACATTAGGTAAATGATCCTGGAATAAAATTTTGTCTTGTTATAATTATTTTTTTATTATATCATTGATCTTTTAGACAAATTTTTGGTTTATGGGTTTTTATGTTAAATTTTCCTTGATCATTATCTTTATTTTGATCAATGATCTTTATCACTATTTAAAAAAATTTAGGTTTTTAATTGATTTATAAATATTCATTTGTCACCTTTTTTCATCCATGTAGAAACAAAGCTTAAAGTTAAATTTGAATACAATTATTTCAAAAATATTCTACACTTAGTTAAAGTTTTATTATTCATTTCTATGATGTTGGATTATATTATGGAATTTTCAAATGGTAATTATTGGATGATCGGTATGAATTTGAAGGGTGAAATTAATTTTAATGGGATTTAAGATACCATTACCAAATTGGCAGGTATTTCTTTAGAAAGTACATGATATTTAATTTTCATTGATTGGGTACGGTTGGGAATTAATTAGTAGGATACCATTAATGGGGAATCTATATATTTATTAGAATATCATTTTTTACAATCATTTTTAGGCTACTATAGGGTTACATTATGAAAATTAATGTATGGATAAAAGTCATGAAAAGTTTCATGTTGTGATGGTTATATATTATGAAGAGCCTTTACACATAATGAATACATTAAAGATCATTTATAAACATGAATTGTTAGTTTTTTCTTCATGGGGACATATTTAAATGACAGTTACATTACTATAGTATTTCATGACCTGAAATGGTATAACATGCCATGTAATACAATGAATGTGGTTTCTACAAATGCATTGAAGATAATAATATCATTTCTACACCCCTATATTTTCATATCTTTCAACCCAAAGGCTTCCCCAAATGATCTTGATGTTATTCAACACTTCCAGATCCTTTATTTTGTTGTTTTATCATCATTTTACTTGTGGTCTGATTGTTGGTTAAGTGTTCTCATTCGTTCTTTATATTTATCCTTTTCTCCTACTTTAGGATATCAATTCATCATCCTAATATTTGTTGATCCATGACTTATGTAATTGGATATAATATCTTTTTGTGTATTTGGGTCTTCTTTACCTTATCTCTTGTTGATTACTGTCGTTACGAGTGTCATTTTTCTAGAAAAGGTAGGTGATTCCTTCAAATTTAACCAAAATAATTAACATTGATTTTTTTGATATATGAAAACTGTTGATTTAAATTCAACTACTCAAATATTCTTTCATTTGATGTAATATATTCCAATTCCAATTAATTAATACATTTGTAATGGTTTTGGACTACGAATTAGGAAAACCACAATATCTATGAGTTTCAAGAGAATATAAATAAAATTATTATTTAAATTGTTTAATTTATATTTAATTATTGGTTGAAATGAATTTCAAAAAAATTATTGCATTTAGTTTCTTAAATAAATTGTTAAATTGATGTAATTGGTTTTGAATATATTTAAAAATTGTCAAAATGGATTAAAATATTTTGATAAAAATCGAGTAGTCTTACATTGTTAATGTGTGTTGATTTTTATTAAAACCTATTTTTATTTTAAATGGATGATAGGAATTCAAATTGAATAATGTGATTTAATTATTATTAATATGTCTTAAAATCAATTTCTCATCTTTTATGATTTATGATCACATGAAATCCTTAGGTAGTATGTATGTTATTTATATTCAATCTATGTTATTACAACATTCTAAAACATACATGCAGTTGGTCACATCCTCTATGGGATGGTTATGAGTCACATTCTGCTAGTTCTAGTGGGACGTGTGTATACACATAATTTTGAAGTTAATTTTAGTGTTTGGTGTTGTATTGATTGGAACATAAATTTTTGTTTGTAAGATTTAATGTTTCCCAATAATTTTATATTTGAGATATAAATGTATTCCAATGTTTCTTCAACTAAATTACCTGTATTTAGAATTTATAAATAATATTTTATAAATATTTTTATTTAAACAAATTTTATAGAAATATTCCCTGACATATAAAGAGTTTTCTTAAAGTGATTTTCTATCATTTAGACTATATGGCTTGATTTTTTAAAAAAAATTAGAAATTTTCAAACCAATTTATTTCTAAAATTTAATGCATTGAACTGGTTAATCAAATTTTTGAATATATTATGGAATCTTTAGGGAGAACCTATTATGGTTTTAGATTACAGCCTACATGTTCCTTTTGGGGATTACAAATTATCTCGTGCCGTGTTTATGCAAGGGGATGAGGTCTTTTTTAGGTGGATCCTACTATTGAACCTTGTAAGTGGTTAGTTGTGTCCTTTAGGACATGGGTTATTATTCCCAAGTTCGGTATGTTGGATATTGTACATTGGGTTTGTTTTTTGCTTATTATATTCTAGTATATTTCTCTCACTGGAGTTTCATTTATTAAGTATACTGAATTTTGTCATTTTACTTCAACAGTGATTTTGAAAAAACTATTACCTCATTCAATTTTACGATGACATGTGCAATTTTCAAACCAATGGGGCTTGGATATTACCTTCGGGCATTGTTAGGGTGGCCATGGTTATTGGGTTACTTTGGTACCTAGTAATTTTCATGATAAAATGGTATCAAAGGGGTGTTGTATACATTTTTTCTTATAGTTAGTATGTAGATAAAAATCCTTCTTGACATAGGAAGTAGTAGCGATTGAGTTACTTGCCATGTCTCATGATAATGAACCTTAAGTATTTAATGTTTGTAAGTGAAGGATTTATTATTTATTAGTTAAATTTTATACCCCATTTTTATTTGGATGTTTCAAAAATACAAGTCCCATTGTCCCATATGTTGGGAGTAATTTCCCTTGTTTCTTTGTTTGTGTGTTTGTATGATGTCATACATGTTGTCTTCGGATGTTGGGTAGCTTCATGACTCCAAGAAGATGATAAAATCAGATCATGGGGGAAGTTTCTTCTAGACCACAATGAACAAATCATCCAACAGATCCTAATCTAGTTGAGGTGATTGTCGGAATAGTCATTCTCTAGGAAAGACACCACCTCCAGTTTTCATTTACGCTCCAACTATGGATCCTCAATGGGATGTTTTTTAAATTTGTTCTCAAAATTTATGATTTAGTAAGCCACCATTTTTCAATGGATCCACTGATCCTGATAATTATGAGGAGTGGATGGGAATGATATATCAATTTTTTTGTTGTTGGAGACATTGAATGAGATCAAGTAAAAAAGTTCCAAATTTGTGATGGAATGACTTAGTAGAATATGGTGTCATAGGATAGTGATGGCGAAGAGAAATGAGGTATTTGAGAGAAAAGACATAAAGGATCTATTAAACGACCCATTATATCCAAATTCTATGGTATTGGCAAAGGATATAATGTTTTTCAATATTTAAGAGGCCAACGAAACTGTGACTGTGTATTCAAATCACTTTACTATGATGCTATAGTTCATACCTCGGATTTTATCTAATGATAGGATTAAGGCTCAAAGATTCAAGTTATAAAATAGATTAAATATAAATTCCCTGGTTTTATTTATAAATCTACCCACTTATTCTTATGTACTATATATGGTGATGATGTTTTATTTGGACCTAGGTAGATAGTTGTGTTTATCAAGAGTTTTTATCTCTACCATTGGTAGCATGAGTTCATTTAGTGGAAAATAGATGCCTAATAATATGCAACATATTTCTCAATAGCAGAGTCATTATAGACCTCAAATAGTACCAGGTGTAAATCATATGACTTTCTATAAGTGTGGTATGTTTAGTAATTCAAAGAGGGTTTCATCTATTGAACCCAAGAACTGTAGTTCATGTGGATATTCAGGACACTAATAGAGAATATTTCATAACTTTTATACTCCTTGTAGTGGAACGATATCATCAAATCCCCATAAAACAATGGTGTAATAAGCCTCTTCACATAGGAAATGCATCTATCCAAAGGAATCCTAAAAGAAGCTACATTTCACATTGGATGAGTCACCAGAGGAAGTAGACATTTTTCCAACAACTATAAGAGGAAATGTTACTATAACATCATCATTATTTACAGATCTATTTGATACTAGTGCATCTCACTAAATTAATGGAACCCATTTTTTTAATCTACAAAATATTCTTATAAATATTTTATCCAGTGCAATAGATATTACATCATCCCATGATAAACTGAGAGGGTAGGGAATCTGCAGACTTGTATGTGCCTTAAATCTATCCAATACCGAACTAGATTTGAGTCTTCAAGTCCTCATTAAGAAATATATTGATGTTATATTCATGATGGATTAGCACATTTCCAATAATTCTAGAATTTTTTTCTTCTTCTGTGAGTCTACATTACGACACCTAGTGTTGTGTCTCTTATCATTTAATGAGATTGGGACCCAAGGACGAGTAAGGATAGGCCTTTTTACCCAAATTTAAGATATGTAATATACGTGTTTGATTTAGATATGGGGATGGAATATTTGATTTGAATTCTACCTCTAGTTTTAATTGAGTTTTTTGATGTATTTCCTTCTCACATACCTAGTTTTCTATAGGTTTAGGAGGATCTGTTTTCCATTGAATTGATGTTTGGATCACAACCAGTTTTTATTCCATCATATCAAATGGAACCATATGATATCAATGTGTTGATGTCGGAATGGGATGAACTTCTTTAGAATGTATTTAAACGCATGAGTTTGTCACTTTGGGTTGTGCTGGTTCGCTTCTCTAAGAAATCCAATTGCTACCTTTCTCTTATGTGTTGACTACTAGAATCTCAATCATGTTACCATGTAGAAAAAGTATTGGTGGAAACTAATTGATTATATGTTTGGACAGTTTAAAGGGGAGAAGTGGTTTTCAATGTTCAAATTCTTACATCGTGACCATTTTTTGATGATAAATGAATATAACATTCAAAAAATCATCTATTAGAGTATGTATGGACATTATGAGTACCTTCTAATGCCATTTTTTCTAAAAAAGATCTTTCAGTTTTCCAGGATCTAATGAAAAATAATTTCCACATGCATCTTGAAACTTTTTTGGTATCTTTTTCTGTGGAAATCACCATTTAATGCAGGCCTTACGAACATCATGATTGTAATACCATGAGAATCCATGTTTTTTTAAATAAATGTTATTTTTTTTAGAGAAGATTTAAAACAACATGTAATTTGGAGGCATGGAGTTGCCAAATTGTATTTTTAACCCATTTTAAGGTTCATTAAATAAACATGTGGGCATGATTTTCTTAAATTTATACGGGTGTCCATATCAATAATCTATGTGCAATATTGAACTCCATGATCCGTGATTTTTCTAGAAAGGGATGGACATTGTTCAGTGCGAGATAATAATGGAATGTAGTTTTTGTCCTTAAATAAAATAATTATGTAATAATTATATTATTTATAATTCCATATAATCCCTAAAATGTATCTCAAAAGAAAAATTTCATTGTACTATTGAGCTCATGAGTGTGTTTGTCTCATAGGTAGAGCCTAACCTCAGCTGGCGCGGGTTGAGGGTGAATATTAATTTTTTAATTTTTTGTAAGAAAAATAAAATAACTTATAATGTTATTTTATTAGTTTTCTTAATAGTTGTGAAGTGATGCATTAGCACTGCGGTATAGTTACATAGAGAAGATAAATTTCTTGAATTAACAACATTAACTAGTCATCATAATGACACTTCAACATGGTGTAAATGAAAATCTGATTTCTGTTTCATGAAGTGACTACCTATCAAGCAATGCAGGATTGATCGAAAAATCCTATGATTTCTCTGAGAATTTGGTCAGTGGAGAAGATGAATGAACAACTCGAATTCTTCCACACATCAAATAATCGATTTTCGTCTTGGTTAGTTGATCAAGAATGATGAATAGATGAGTGTGACAATGTTCTTCCTTGACAAATAATCCTATCTTCGGTATGGGGATGATGCTTTTCTCTGTGAATTTCTTTTCCTTATTATATATTTTAAATGAAAAATGTGGGTTAACACATGAACAAGTAATCCCACAGATCGATCATTTATTTTTCATGGTTAATGATGTGGGATAAAGGGGATATTTATCTTACACATTATTCTGCCCAATTTTTTGTTCTTCATTACCAAACTAACAAGAAAGTGTTCTTGTTAACATAAACAAAGACCAGGATCATTATTTGTGTGTTCTTATGCACAACTACTTTCCCTCTCCTCTTATTTCATTATTTCCATTCGTCGTGGAACTTCTATCGGTTTCACATATGCCTGTGTTTCCAGGAGAGAATGGCCACCGCCTGGCAGAATGTGACATCAGTGAGTGTCTGCGGGGGTGGCACAAGGTTACGGCGACATACCTAGGTGGAGGCAGAAGTCCGAAGTGACGACACCAAGGCCATAGATGTAGAAAGATCAGTAGTCACTAAGGATGGTAGTAGGTAGGGGGCAGTGCACCCCAGCTGCACACCGAGGAAACATTGGCCATTTCCAATGAGGCTAGCAGTGGTGCAGTGGAGCAGCACTAGTCAGGCGCCTTGTACGAAGGGGATCATCTCACATGTTGGGCCGAAATGTGCTTCAAAACATGGTCTATCATAGGACCACATGAAAAGAGTGGTGTCTATCCTTGTTCGGCCATGTGTCGATTGAACAAGATGCCAATGCGGCGTTTCGTATGGACACTGGATGGCTAATGTAGGACGAGCTAGTGTGGTAAATCTGGCCACCGACTGGCCCAAGCTAAAGAATAGTCAGTGTGCCATGCAGTCCTGATATGAAACTGTGGTGTTGTGAGGCCCAGCTAGAAATAAATGGTTTCGACCAAGTCCGACTAGGCCTGAAAATGTGGACCAGGTCCCAGGGTGACCCGCACAGGCGGGACCCACTGTTGGACTGGGCCAGGTCTAACAAAGACTAATGGTCCATTCCAGATGGGGTCTGTCCAGCCCGAATTGGTTCTTCCCAACCCCAATAGTGTCAAGTTCAGGTAAATCAAACCGGTTTGGGCCAAACAGAATCCCTGGACATGGTAGCTTGGGTCGGTCCAACCATGTCGGACTGGGCCCAGATGCAACCAACTTCCATTTACTAAAAAACCAATATATTTCAAACTATGAATTCTATTGACATTCAGTTTTTGGGGTTAGGACCCCTTGAATGATTCATTACGTTGGAAGTAATCTACGTGAGATTAAATGATAGTCGATATATGAATAATGTCTTGAGGAGTAGATTCTCCAAGAATCAAGCGCTCTAGTGATCCGAAATCCTATGGATGGATGTGACATAATGGATATGTCAATCTGGCCTCAGTGGTCAAGAACACGAGTATTTCTTAGTAGATCAGTAGGAAAGGGTACCAAAATGGTTCACCATAATAGAGTACCTTAGTGGTTTAGCATATGAGCATACCTCAGGGGTTCAGCAGATAAGGGTACCTAAGTGGTACAATAGAGAAGCATACCTCCATTGTTTAGTGGATGAGAATACCTCTATGGGGCTGTAGACGAGCATACCTCAACTGTCCAGAAGTAGATAATACATTAGTGGTTTGGCAGTCAAACATATGTCATTGGTTCAGTAGATGAGTATACCTTAGTTGTTCAGCAGACAAGAAAACCTCAGTGGTCCAGTAGACGAGAGGACCTTACTGGTCCAGCAGATGAGCAGACCTCAGTGGTCCAGCAGCCGAGTAGACCACAGTGGCTCATACAGATGAGTTCCTTAGCATTACAATATGATTCTACTTTACGAATAATAAATATTACTTTCTATACATTGATTTATAGCCAATGTGGACTAACTTTTATCTATGGTCTTGCTATGTGATATTAATATATGGTCCTAATTTCATTTTTTTTCTTTGTGGATTGGGCCGCCTAGTGAGTATTGTGTTACTCACCGCTAAATTAGCTTCACTAAAAAGTTTCATGTCTCGTGTAGGTGACCAACGCTTTGATGGGTACCTCAATGGTCTGGGACCAGGTGGTCCCTAGTGAGATAGGATGGAAGGAACGTACATCTATTGTTACAACCAACTACCCATCTTCTATAATTCAGGTAGGTTTTGAGAAAACAGACCTTGGTCGTTTTACATTACTATTTGGTTTTGGGCATGTATTATGGCCCTTTTTTGTTTTTAGTTTGTATTGTACATCTAGTAGTTGTCTCAGTTATAGTTATGGTTTATGTAGAGTTTACCTTTATGAAGGTTGATATTTGTGCATGTGTATAGGTTTTATGGAAATTACCTTCACTTTTTTTGATATTCCTATTCAGTGTTATTTGGTAGGACCTATTCTATAAAAGGTGGGCTTAGTGTAGTCACTGCATGGGCCCCATGGAAATGGTTGAGGAAAATTAGTATCAGAGGGAGGTTGGTTCTATCAGTAGAACTATCATCCTCTAAATTATGAAATGGAAATAGTTTTATGTGATTCTTGTTTAGCTTTCAGGCTATGAATTCTAGTATTGGTATGACACCTGACATATCCAAACACCAGGACCCTCAATTATATTTACCGACCTGGTACATGAAAACCCTGGTTCCATGCATATTTTTGTTAGATTCACCTCACCAGGAATAATAAATTGATGATGGTTCATCTGGCTCACTTTTAGGATGCCTCTACACATACTGCCATCTAGGATTCTTGTGTGTGAGCACTATGATTGTCCACAGAGTGATAAGGCTTCGGTACAAGGGGTATGGTCTTAGATGTAACCTTCAGACAACATCCCAGTGATATCATCGCTTTTTGGTCTGTAGATACTACTGGCGATACATGTAGTGGATTCACAATGTCCATGTGCCTTATAAATTCTCTTGTGATGGAGTCATCCATGGTTTATGGGAGAGGCAGATCCTTAGGTTACTAAGGATTGGCTGGTGGTGGTGACAAGAGTCATCTATTTATTCAGGATGCCCATTTACCAGATCAACATTATAGAAGCGAGCCTTATGATGTGTTCGGTAGTGAGATGGTGGAGTTTTCATGAGGAGGCGACCCTCACCAGGTCTGAATTCGAGGTACTTTTCATGGGGGAGTTCATCCACAAGAATTTTCTCTCAGTGGTCATACCAGTGCTAATTAATATACAATAGGGATACCTGAAAGGGAATGAGTACACTACAATGATAACATACCTCCCATGTTACTCTATGAAAATTGTGTGTGACATGTTCCTCAGGATCCAAACATTTGGGTAGGGTCTCTGATAAAAGATTATGGAATCAATTATATCTCACATCATCCCTATGGAAGCTGGTGTGATTGACCAGACTCCAGTAGTAGATAAATTACCCATTGAGTTGACAAAAATGGAGGGATCTTCCACCAGTTGACTAATTACCATGTAATCTGTGGTGGGAAACTGACATACGACACAAATACCCAAGTGGGATAGATCATTCAGAGGATGAAACCAGGACTCATGGTCAGTGTTTCATGACCCCCATGGTAGATGGAGTCATTAGGGGAACATAGCGTGCTATTCATGATGTGGGTAGGGTCATATGGCTCCATATTTCTTGACTCACCACGCAGAGTAACATAAAATTTCCAGGGGACTCCCGAGGCAGGAGTAGAGACAGGAAAATGGCGGTCTGCTAGGAAGCGGATATTGAAGTGGAGCGGGAGAAGTTGCAGAAGGTGGGAATATGTATGAGGTACTAACCCCACCACCCTTTAGTGTTCATTCATGGGCTCCAGGAGTAGGTTGACAGGGGCAGGCTTTACTTCAGGCAGTTGTGTCCTTTGGTTCTGACATCCCAGAGATGATACAAATTTTTATTTTTGTATTCTCTACATTAGCAGAAATTCTTATAAACATAATTCTAGTAACTCAATCCTTTCAATGGACCCTATTATGAGCTTTGATATTCTGATAAATCTTTTGGATAGATCCTTATGATTTTATATTCTTATGGGATATGATTTAATAATAACACATTGGTTTCAACAGTGTGATATTACTCATGGTAGAGAGAGATTTGGTTTGGACCTCATAGTCGCGGAATAAAGGCCATACAACATCATTATGAGCATGAAATAGATATGAGTAGTCAATGCCTAGAAATACAATTTTAGATGCATAATGTGATGTATCCATAGATATGGGACCCCTTTTTCCTTTATCAGTCTAAATAAAACTAGATTAGCGTAGAATGGACTAGAAAGTCGGAAGGTTCATCCAATCACTCATCAGTTGGATAGAATGACACTCAGTGTAATGAATTAGATGGGTCCATAGTTTCTTACTATGATGGATGAGTACGAGGACATATATTAGAATATTCTATATGACGACTTTCTCATAGAGAGGTATAATTCTATAATGATTTGTACCCCATTATGACATCGATATCTAAACAATATTATGAAATGGATCCTACAGAGCTCCAATAGCCGATAGGAGAGTTGAAGGACCTATAGAGTAAGGTGATTGTAAGGCCTGACATTTTTCTATAGGCAACCCCAATGTTGTTTTCTATGAAGGATGATAAATGTTTGAGGTTATGCATGGTCTTCTGCCACCTGAAGTAGGTGATCTTGAAGAATGTGTATCCTCTACATAGGATTGATGACCACTTTGATTAGTTAAAGGGAGATAGATTGTTCTCAAAGATAGCACTCAGATCATTCAATATCCATATTCGAGTTTGAGATGGGGACATCTCGAAGATATATTTCATATGTTTCTACAACCCCTACATGTTCTTATTGATTTCATTTGAAATGATAAATTCCTGAGTAGTGTTCATGGGATTCATGAACATGATCTTCCAGCTATATTTAGGCAATTATTTAGTGATCATCATTGATAAAATCGTAGTGTAATCAGTTTCTGAAAATGATCATTTGATACATCTGAGGATGGTTATAGACAAACTATGATACCACCAGATTTATGAAATGCTCTAGAAGTTTGAGTTCAAGATTTGAAATGTCAGCATCATGAGATGTGTCATCTCCGAGGCTAGAGTTGCAGAATATCCAACACAAATCGAGGTGGTGCTCTGTATGGGATCTACCCAAGTGTGTTAATGAGGTGTGTATTTTCCTTGGGTGGGTGGTATACAATAATAGGTCTGTAACCAACTTCTCTAGAGAAATAACACCCATGATGAAATTGACAAAGAATAGAAAACCCTTAATGTGAGAAGAAAGATTTCAGCAATGCTTTTAGCAACTGTGGTAGAGCATGATGAGTTCTCCTAGCTGGAGGCTTCTAGATTAGGGCACCAACTATGTGGTGTACTGCGATGCATTAAAAACAAGGCATGGTTGTCTTTGGATGAAGGGGAATATAGTGATTTTTATGACTCAAAAAATTTGAGACATCATGAGAAGAACTAATTGACACATTACATTGACAAGGAAACAGTTTTATTTGCGCTAATGACGTGGAAAAAATGCCATATGATATAATGATTCATCATATACTCTGACAAAAATAATCTAATGTATATATTTTCAGATAATTATTTTAATTTGAGACAAAGAAGGTGGAGAGTGTTCCTCCAGGACAATGATTTTGTGATAGTCTATACTCTTAGGGAGGATAATATGGTGGAATATTCACTCTAAAAGAGATGTAGTTCACAGATACAGAATAAGGCCTTAGAGTAGATGGTCTTGCTTAGATATCATTTGTGGATAAAGATGAGGTAGTTTATCATCATCCTTTGGTATTTTCCCCTTCACGCATACAATGAGACAAGGAGGCAAACCTCAGAGATTCAATCTGAAAGACTGTACATGCCCATTTGTACACAGGGCAATCCCTGATGGATATTGTAAAGGTGGGAGGCATGTCATCCCTTTCAGAGGACGCACCAAACTACCAGTGGCATTTCGGGAGGAGGTTATGAGGGAGTTCCATACAACCCCTTTGGAAGAATATCCAGGTTTAGTGAAGATGTACCACAACCTCTAACAATAGTACTTATGGTCAGGGATGAAGAATTATGTGGAATATTTTTCCTTGTGATGCCTCATTGGGAAGTAAGAGAAGGATAATCACCAAGTTCTAATAGGATTGACACAACCCCTTGAGGTACCTGATTGGAAGTGGGATGGGATATCATTGGACATCAAGTTGATATTACCACATACATCTAGAAGGCATGATACCATCATGGTGATCATATACCAAGTCACCATGTTCTCCCAATTCCAACACATTTGATAGATGTGTATAGTAGAGATCATGAGATGCTTATACATGTAAGAGCTAGTGTGACTCCATGGATGCAATCTATGACAGACTCAGATCATGATGCACAATTTACATTGTAGTTGTGGAAGGGATTACAGGAGGTGTATGGGTCTCAGCTATTCAAGAGATAAATCGTTCACTCATAGATGGAAGATCAGAAGTAGAAAACCATGCAGATGTTGGAGGACATGGGTCATTATTGCATTCTTGAATTTGGTTGCAGTTGAGATTACCCCTACAACTAGTGGATTTTTTTAAAACAACAAGTACCACTCCAACATGACAATGGAACTGTTTGATTCACTATATGAACAACATGTTTATCACCATTATGCTGGACAAACCCATGGAGTCAATAGTCATGGGTCCATTGATGGTACATGCTACCACTGAGAAGGTGAAAGTCATCAGAGAGCAGATGAAGAAAACATAGAACCCACAAAAGTACAATGATTAGACACAATGAAGACCCATGGAGTTCAAAGAAGGGCACCATGTATTCCTATGTGTCTCCCCAATGTGAGTGCTACATAGATTTGGCTTGGAAGGTGCATTATCTCTAAGGTTCATCAGACCATTCCAGATAATGCGTATAGTAGGATATGTGTCATACCACTATGATCTACCACCGCATTTAGAGAGGGTTCACAACTACTACCATGTATCCTAGTTGAGGAGATACAGGAATGATCCTTCTCACGTCATCGACCATATAGAGATAAAGAAAGAGCATGGGGGGGGGGGGCATTCGTGGAGTATTTGGTAAAGTTAGAGGACTGGTCGAAGAGGATAAATTATTGATGGTGGATCCCTCTAGGGTGTGTTTGTCATATGAATTATTATATCCTAGATTGAACATTGGAGGAGGAGGCTCAGATTCATGCCCAGTACCCCCATTTGGTCGATTATCCCTAGTTTTGGCATATAAGGAAAAAAATCCATAATGGGGGGAGTAATGTAATACCTTTTAATTTAAAGTAATTTTTAAATAAAATTGGATTATTTTAAGAACCGAAAATAATATGTCATGTTATTCTAAGGCCTAGTGTGGTCGAACTGTATTTTTGAACAATTTTTAGGTTTAATTAAATAAACATGTTAGTGTTTTTTTTCTATCATTTAATCCAGTGTCCGTATCAAAAATAAGATGGAACCATTGATCTCGGAGCATTGAAATTATCCTAGAATGTTCCTAACATTGGACTGTGTGGGCCAATAGAGGAAATTAGTTTTTGGTCAAAAATAGAATAATAATGTAACATTGTGTTTATTTTCAAGTTTTTATAGCTCTTATATGGTAACTCGGATTTGGAATCAGAGAGTATTGTTGATCAATTGAGGGTGTGCATACCTTTAGAAGATCCTAACTTAAATTTGCATGGGTTGATAGTGAATGCTAATATTCATACTATTCATAATATAAATAAAAAACATAAAAATTTATTTTCTTTATTTTCTTTATCAATGAGTAGTGGCACGTCAGCACTGCGGTGCAGTGACAAGGCGATGATAAATATCATCAATGAATCTTATTAATGAATCGGAATTACAACACTACAACACAACGTAACATAAATGATGATTCGTGTTTCATAAATTAATATCATAACAATAAATGAATTATTATTGGAATAATATTAGGATTCCTCAACGGATATGGTGGGTGGTGACGATGAATTAAGAATGTTGAACTCACCTTATTCTACCCTTTGATGAATCTATATCAACGGTAGGATATGTGTCAAGAATGAAGATCGGAAGTGCATGATCATATTATTCCTCAACCAAAAATCCTATCATAGGCTGGGGTTTGATTCCTTTATGTTTGAATTCCTTTTCCCTATTCTATATTTTAAAAAACTATCATGGGTTATCACAGAAATAAATTAACCAATGGATCGACTGTTCTTGTTTGCTGGTTAATTGTGTGAGATAAATGGGATATTTATCTATGTTATTATTCTACACTTTTTTTGTTGATTATGACCCTGCTAATAAGAACACATCTAATTCAACAAGAATAATAACCTGGATCATTCCTTGGGTTTTCTTAAATGTGACCCATTTCCCTCTCATCTTCTTGTGTTATTCCCATTATTCAAGGAACAAGGTCAGTAGCGAATCATCGAGAGGTTGTGGCAGTGGCATAAGGCTATAGTGGTAGCACTAGGACACATAACCTAGGCTGCAGTGGCAGCAAGATAATCCTACACCAAGGACGACTACAAATGAGAGGTGGTACACCTCGATGGTGTGCTGATGTAGTGGAGGCTGTGACAGTGCAATGTAATAGTGCATGTAGGGAACCACGTGTAGAGGAGAGAGGCCATGTGGCAGGACCCATTGTGCGGTAGTAGGAGGTCTAGCAAGGAGAGTGTGTGGAGGGAGTTTTCCGGCCTCAGCCAGCCGTGTGTTGCGTGAACTGGATGCAAGCGTGTTTTCTTCTCTAGACCCCAACTAGACTACCAATGGGGGCTGGGCCTATAAGAAACCAGATCTTATTCTTGAGGAACAACTTTCTTCTTTTCCTTTTTCTTTATAGGTTTTTGAGAAAATATGTAAAATGGGGGAAACCCCATATTTTTTGGGTAAACGCCATGTACTTTTCCCCACGTTGTGTAATTTGGTTGTGTGGGATTAGTACACAGGGCGTGTTGCCCAAATAGTGATGGAAGGTGTAAAAACCAACTCCAAGCCGTGTAGTGAGTATTTACTTGCCGTATATTCAGTCAGCAGGAGAATAGTGAGGTGGTGGAGGAAGCCACCAGCGGAGCAATAGTACACGCTGTGTAATCACTATGACACGTCATGTACTCATGTCGATGGATGAATAGTGCCACACTAGCGGGAAGCCACCAGAGGAACAGTTTAAAAAATGTGAAGTAAGGGGCATGTACATGAGAGTATATGCCGTGTATTTTTTTTGGCTTAATATGGGAAGTAGCCTCCTATGTTTACATAGGAATATTAAAATACCAGAGGGGAGCTCGAAAAGACGACCAAAGATATGAAGATCACTTGATCGTGCATCGCGAACCTGATTCTTTCATCGTCAATCTCATTGGGACTAATCGGGTGATCCATCTCTACTCCAAGAACTGTTCTTTCTAATTCCTTCCCAAGGGAGAGTTATTTACGTTTGAACCGTAATTCTATTATCTCAGATCTACTCCCTTCTCGTGTGTTTCGGGAGGCGACGTTCACATATACCAATCAAGGGTGATCGATGTAGGTGGTATGATGTTTTTTTTCAACTATGGAGTTGTAATTGTCTACCATTGTGCTAAGAACCCATGTTCAGGGTGTCTTATTGCTGAGGCCCTGACTTTTTTAAATACTTAGAATTGTATAGTTAATTGAACGTAATTATGATCAGATTTTTCGGTTCACTTCTTGGATCCAGGACCACCCTGGGCTGTGTTCCACTATTTAGCCATTCGGCCAAGGTACCCGAGGGTATACTGTAATATTTATCATGATTTAAATTTCCTTGAGGGAAATTTTTATAATTTCTTGATTATCTATTGGGCTCAGCCCAGTTACATTCGCCTGAGGGATGTGTTCTATTTAGCCAAAGGGTAGTGTTCTATTTAGCTGTAGGGCAGTGTTCTAATTAGCCTAAGGCCAACTCTGTCTATGCCTGTGGGTAGTATATTCTGTGCATGAGGGAGACACTTCATATGCCTGAGGGAAATATCTGTTATGACTGTGGGAATTTACCTATGGGTTGTGACTCTGATTACCTGAGGGTAATATTGTACGTCTGAGGATAGTGGTATCATGCATATTAATAGGGGTGATTATCATATGTTATACCTTCCAAGTAAATCATGGTCTTGGCATGGTAAACTAAATATAAAATTGCAATATAACTGGTAGAGTTAGTTACTTTTGTGTACTGCTTAGTTTATTGAATTTTATTACTTTACACTGTTGTTGAACATTTTTACTAACCGTTGGGCACAAGTCTTTTGTGGGTGCGTACTGGGATTTATTTCTCACACCATGTTTGGGTCATGTCTTCAGGCCAAACATACTATATTGGTGGAGGTGTTGACAAGGGTAAGGTTCCCTATACAGGTACTTGATTGTTGTAAATGATTTGGAGTGAATGGGACCGAGCATAGGCTTGCGATGCTGTTGATATCCTATTTCACTGTTTTGTTGTGTTTTTTGTGGTACCATGTACTTGAGTTGTATTGTATTGTACTGTATTCTTGTGTATACTATTCTTTCTATTTTCATAGAATAGTGACATGCTGCATCGTGATATATATATATATATATATATATATATATATATATATATATGACTTCTGGTTCTCTTTACTTCATTTGTCATTTTCAGTTGTATATTGTCTACTACTTCCGTTGTTTTATGATAGTTATCATTTCCATTGCGATACACTTTAAAAAATGAGGGTATAGTTTTCCCACTATCAGACCTAGGCCCTCACTACAAGTCGGCATCCTCTGATGTTAGTGGAAATGCGCTTAAGGGCATGTGACCAACCAGGTTCAAGGATTCCATTTAGTGGCACCCGGATCCGAGACGTTACAAAGTGGTATCAGAGGAGGGTTTTTTCTTTGACATACTGTTTAGAGCCTTGGTATGGGATAGGATGGACATGGTAGTTGGTAATAAGTTGTTCCCGAGAGTAGTTATCTCGTGTACAGGGAAAATCCCAATTACCTCGTTATTGAAATTATTACTGTTTTTCCAATTTTTCAGTTGATTTGATTTTCACCGTTGGGTGACACACATGTGATTGTACTATTTATATGTTATACATATGTTTTATTTAGTTGCAACTCGATGAGATGAGGGTATGCCATCTTATGCCCCATTAAGGCACAAGTAAGAATCACATGCCATGCATAATTTCCCTGCCATGTAGGTGCATTAGAAATTTCATGTTGTTGTTCTAGAAAAGCATCCTATTATGATAGATTCTTTGATAATTACATGATATTTGATAGGATAGTTATGTGTGATTTTTTTGATAGAAATGATTCCAAACTTTTTGTTTTTGGGGAGTATGATCCCTCAATAACCCAAATTTGGTGGGTAATTAATGTGTTTCTTGGTTATAACGTGTATAAGATTCTAAGATTTGATTCATAGGGAGTATGGGGCTTCACGGATTGGAATTTGTCACTTCGGTGTTGTTTCAATTTTTTTTGGGTTTTGGAGTAGTTTCTGGGGCATACTCTCTGGAAAACCCATGATACACATCGTGTGGTTCATTGGACACACACCATGTATTCTTCTGTTCGGGAAGAATGAAAAATTTTTAAGTAGACACCGTCTACCCTCAGTACACACCGTGTATTCTCCTCACATGTCATAGACCATGAGGGCGGGGACACGGGGTATGGAATAGTTTGTGGGAACACATCGTATACCGGTAGTACACGCCGTGTAGTGTTGACCTGGAGACCGCCCGTGTAACAAACAACACGTACGAAGGAAACATTAAGACATACACGCCATGTCTACCTTGAACACGCCGTGTAGTCTTGTTTTAGGAGAGTCATGTAGTCTTGTTTTAGGATAGTCGTGTGTCCTCTCTATGTAGAAGGACCCAGGTAGGAAATTGGGATTCATGTACCCACCATGTAGTCTGAGAACACACCATGTGTTTGGGGTGTTACACGACCATTTTTAGCGGGATTGCGTGCCCATGTGAATGGCTTGCGAGAACACGCCATGTAGTTTTTATACACGCCGTGTAGTCATATTTTGTAAATATTGAATGCTTTATTTCTCATGTTCCCTTCTTGGTCTCCTTGTTTTCAGTCTAGGATACTCTTGATCTATGGTGTGCATTTGACCTTGTAGAGTCATTCCACCGAGATGACCACTTGTTGTTCGCCAAGAGAGCGATGACTATTATACTGTTGAGATGGTGGTTCATGGGATTCCTGAGGATCCTCCAGCAGTGCCAGATGCAGCACCAACCATTATACCAAATACAAGAACTGAGGCGATGTTCTGTGAAGGCTTTATTCGGTTCATGCAGACCATTCAGGGAGCACCATAGGCCACCACATCTATGGAAGAGCTGATGTGTATATTCCAGCAGCATCATCCGCCTAAATTTTTAGTGGATGGAAGACCACATGATGCAGAATCTTGGTTGGGTTCTATGCAGACTATTTTCAAGCATCTTGAGAGGCCTCCATGGCGGAGTGACAAGCTCACTACTTACATGATCCGTGATTCCACCAAGAGGTGGTTGGATGTTACCACCCAGACTGAGCATCACTGAGACATGGCATGGGAATATTTTTAGGCAGCCTTTTATGACTTCTTCTTCATGGAGACGCTGAGGGCAGATCGAGCTCAAGATTTCATGAATCTGCAGTAGGGCGCCATATCAGTGATGGATTATTCTACTCGCTTCACCGATCTACAGTGCATTGCACTTATTCTAGTGGGTGATGAGACATTTAGGGCCAGATGCTTTGATTATGGTCTTCAATATGACATCTGAGCTCTGGTGAATGTTTTTAGGTTGTCAATAATGAATTCTATTTTGAACCAGAGAGTAATTATTGAGAGGAACCTACAGAAAGCTACTGGTGTGGGCCAGGGCGGTTTGACACTAGTTTCAGGTATGATCTCTACCGGTATGAGGAAGAGGAAAATGTATTTCTCTCATGGTGGTAGTACATGCCAGAAAAATACATCCGGGGGCCAGGATATTTTCTACCTGTGTGGTAGAGATGAGAGCAAGAGAACTCAGTGTCCTTGAGACCGAATGGAGTGCCGAGCTTGTGGCAAGATGGGTCATCTGCAATCTTTTTGCAGGGAATTTCTACCAGTGGCTAGTGAGAGGCATTCTGTGCAGACTTTTTATGTGGGAGCAGGACCAAAAACTTCTTACTAGTCATGAAATTGGAGTATTCCAGGACATGCCAGTAGAGATGGTGGTCATGCCCCTGGTTTCCAGACACAATGATCTCAATGGCAGCAGGGCGGGACAACTCAGGGTAGCCTGGCTATGTCGCAGGGCCACGACACTAGGCATTGATATGCGGTGCAACAGACCCAACGTGAGCAAGATCCCGAAACTTATACTGTTAGAGGTACAATTTTAGTAGCTTATATTTTATCTTCTATACTTTTATATATGATTTATACACATAGCTTTATATATATTCCCATTGTTGAAAGCCTCAATCTCTCTATTACTTATTCTTATGGTGTTATGATGCTAGACACTCTCTTTGGAACTAGAACGAATGGTGTGCTTCAGTGCAAGGAGTGCCCATAGAGGTTGGTGGGTGACACATCGAATGGGACATCTATGTCTAGGAGATGAAAAGTTATGATGTCATTCTAGGGATGGACTGCTTGGTACCCTTCCGAGACTTTTTGGATTGATATCAACACAGGATGAGTTTTACATCACCAGAGGGAGGAGAGATTCTATACAAGGGTGAATGGGATGTTCAGGAATGTCGAGTTGGACCAGTGCATCTTGGTCAAGGTGGAGTGACAGTCCAGACTGCGAGTTTATATCTGGATGATAGGGGACTTGTCAGAATGATTTTCCTCTAGTAGTTGATCATTTCAATAATGTGTTCCTAGATGACTTTTTAGGTCTACCTCATGAGAGAGTGGTGGATTTCTCTATTGAACTTGTTCTAGGAGCAGCACCAGTATCCATTTCACTTTATAGGATAGCTACACCTGAGTTGTAGGAGATTAAGAGATAGTTGGAGGAGTTACAGTCAAAGAGTTTCATGCGACCCAGCACTTCTCTTTGGGGTTCTCAGGACATTTTTTTGAAGAAGGTGGACGGTACCCTCAGAATCTGTGTATATTATCGGAAGCTGAACCAGTTGACAGTCAAGAACCAATATCCCCTAACTAGAAATTATGATCTTTTTTTATCAACTTTTAGGAGAATGAATGTTCTCTAAGATTGACTTGAGATCTGGATTTCATCAGTTACGAGTTAGACCATAAGAAATCCCTCTCACAAACTTCACGAGTAGGTATGGTCTATATCTGTACTTGGTGATGCTGTTCAGACTGACAAATGCACCAATAGGTTTCATGGAACCGATGAATCATGTGTTTCAATCCTATCTAGCCTGGTAGTTTTTGTGGATGACATCTTCGTGTACTCTCACACTCGACATGACCATGCCACCAATCTTGACATCGTATTGAGTACACTGACAGAGCAGTGGATATATGCTATGATCTTGAAGTGACACTTTTGGATGGACGGAATACACTTCCATGGTCATATTATCTCAGAGGTATATTTTCAATAGACCAAGAGAAGGTGAGAGTAGTACTTTCCTGGGAGATTCCTAAGAACGTGTTTGATATATGGAGTTTCTTGGGGTTGGCTGTTTACTACTTGAATTTTATTCAGTGCTTCTCCAGCTTAGCAGTGCCATTGACAGGTTTGACTAAGATGACTATGAAGTTTTTTTTGGTTAGAATCTTGTGAGAAAACCTTTTAGGAGTTGAAGGGAAGGTTGACATCAACACCAATCCTGGTACTTCTATAGATATGTTAGAGCTTTACAGTCTTCTCTGATGCATCAGATATTGGGCTGGGAGCAGTAATGATGTCAGGAAATCGAGTTGTTGCATACGGGTCATGGAAGTAGAGTCCACATGAGAGGAATTAGCCGACTCATGACCTAGATTTGGCTACATTTTTTCATTCATTGTGCTAATGGAGACATTATCTCTTGGGAGAGGATTTTGTGGTTTCCACAGACCACAAAAGTTTCAATTACATGTTTACTCAGTGTAACCTGAATCTGAGATAATGAAGGTGGGTTGAATACCTTCATTCCTTAGACATGGAGCTTACCTATACACCTACTAATGGTAATGTAGTAGCTAATGCACTGAGCAAGAATACTCAGACATAGTCAGTAAATGAGGTGAGTGGTGAGTTTCAGTTTATGGCTTTTCTCTCTAAGATGCATTTGGAGGTGCATGATAGTTAGGGGGAAAACTATCTTTCTTCCTTAACTGTGACTTCTACCCGTCTAGATAGAGTGAGGATGAGACAACTATCGAATTTAGTAGGCTTATTTCTACGGGATTCGGTGGAAAGCGAGGAACCTCCTCCTGGTTGGGCGATAAGCGATGATGTGGTACTATATTTCCATGGAAAAGTGTGGGTTCTACGGGATATAAAAGAGGATCTATTGCGGGAGATACAGGCTTCAGCCTGGGTGGTACATCCTGGAGTTACCAAGATGTACCGTGACTTGAAGCATCAGTACTAGTGGCCAGGTATGAAGAAAGAAGTTGCTGGTTTTGATTCAAGATGATCCACCTGTCTGTAGGTGAAGGCGGAGAATCAGAGGCTAGCTGGACTATTACATTAGCTACCCATTCCATAATGTAAATGGGATGATGCCGCGATGGATTTCGTGATGGGATTGCCGAGGTCACATCGAGTTAATGATGTCATGTTGGTTATTGTGGACAGACTTACAAAGGTATCTCACTTTTTGCGGATCAAGGAGACCTTCGATGTTGATGAGCTCGGGAAGCTGTATATACGAGAGGTTGTACGTCTTTATGGGGTCCCTCATTCTATCATTTCAGATTGGGTGCCTATTTTACGTCTCTTTTTTGGAAGAGTATTTAGAGGGCACTAGGTACACAGGTGCTTCTGAGCACAGCTTACCACCCACAGAACGCTGGCCAGTCAGAGCGTACGATACAGGTGCTTGAGGACATGCTGTGTGAATGTGTCCTAGACATTGGGGGCTCTTGGAAGAATCATATACCCCTGGTTGAGTTTTCCTATAATAATAGTTTCCATGAAACAATTGAGATAGAACTATACAAGGCCTTATATGGTTGGCCATGCTGATCACCCTTGTGTTGGATAGAGGCTGGTGAGGAAGCTTTATTGGGACCATGTCTCATGCATGAGACATCAGATAAGGTCTATTTGATTCAGAAGGGGATGGCTACTACACAGTCTTCTCAGAAATCTTATGTTTATCGCCGTAGATGCCCCTTAGAATTCGTGTTTGGTGATCAGGATTTTTGCTTGTTTCCCCGAGGTTGGGAGACTGGCGAATCATGAGACAGGGTAAACATTCACCAAGCTATGTGGGGCCGTTTGAGATTTTGGAGAGATTCAGGTCGGTTGCCTATTGGTTTCAATTACCATATAGGTAATGGGCCATGCACGTCATCTTCCATGTATCTCAGCTGCGCTATTATCACTTAGACCCATCTCACATTTTTCAGCCCAATTAGGTTGAGATTCTGTTCACTTCATCCTTTGAGGAGCATCCGATTCGTGTTGTTATTAGGAGCTCGAAGGTTCTACGAGGACGGTCAGTTCCTCTTGTACGGGTGCTATGACTGCATGGCCGAGTCCAAGACAAAACATGGGAGCGGGATACTGATGTATGTGATCAGTGGCCAGATTTTTTAACAACATTATCTTCACCACCCTTGGATGGGAAATTCGGGGATGAATTTATTTAAGGGGGAAGTTTGTAAGAATCTGGATCTTATTTATGAGGTACTAGTTTCTTATTTTCCTTTTTCTTTAACTGTTTTTAAGAAAATTAGGAAAATGGAGGAAAATCCAAAATTTCTTGTGTATACGCCATGTACTTGTGCCGTGTGGGATGAGTACACAAGGCGTGTAGCTCTGCCGGTGATGGAAGGTGTAAAAACTGACTCCACACTGTGTAGTGGGTATTTACACGCGGAGTAGTCATTCAGCAGGTGAATATTAAGGTGATGAAGGCAGTCTCCTGTGGAGTGACAGTACACATCATGTGATCACGAAGACAAGCTCTGTACTCATGTCGACAGATGAACAATGCCACACTGACAAGAAGCCACCAGATGATCAGTTTAAAAAATGGAATGTACACGCTGTGTACTTGAGATTACATGCCGTGTCTTTTGTTTTATTCACATAAAACATGAATTAGCCTCATTTTTTCATATAGGAATCTCATAATTCCTAAGGGGAGCTCAGATGGCCTGCTGGAGCTTTGGAGATCACCCGATCGTGCACTGGGAACCCGATTTCTTTGTCGTCAATCTCATTGGGACTAATCGGGTCAGCCCTCTCTTCTTCTAGCACGATTCTTGCCAATTCATTCTTGAGGGAGAGTTATTAATGTTTTAACGAGGATTCTCTTATCTAAGTTCTACACCCTTCTTGTTCGTTTCTAGAGGCGACGTCCACGTATACCGATCAGGGGTGATCGATGTAGGTGGTCTGATGTTTTTTTTCAACTATGGAGTTGAAATTGTGTATCGTTGTGCTACGAAACCATGTTTTGGGTGTCGTATGTAGGACACATTGGCTATTTTAAATAACTTGAATTTTATAGGGTTTTGAACATAATTATGATCTGTTGTTTGGGATCACAGCATGGATCCTGGACTACCCCGGGGGGTGCGTTCCTCTGTTTAAGTGTTTGGACAGGGTACTCGAGGGTATACCGTAAAATGTAGATTGCTGTAAATTATCTTGAGATGGATTTTATATAATTTCTTGCCTATCTGTTGGGCTTGGACCAGTTACTTGCGCCTGTGGGATGTGTTCTATTTAGCCTGAGGGCAGTGTTCTATTTAGCCTGAGGGAAATGTTCTGTTTAGCCTGAGGGAAACTCCCTCCGTGCCTGTGGGTTGAAGATTCTGTGCCTGAGGGCGACACTTCATATGCCTGAGGGAAATATCTATTATTCTTGTGGGAGATTACCTGCTGGGTTGTGACTCTTATTACCTGAGGGTAAGGTTGTACGTTTGACGATAGTGGTATCCTGTATATTCACCGGGGTGATTATCATATGTTATACCTGCCAAGTTAAAGCACATGATTGGCATGCTAAAATGAATATAAAATGTCAATATTACTAGTAGAGTATATTACATTTGAGTACTGCTTATTTTATTTCATTTTAAAAAATCACACTCTTCTTGCACATTTTCACTAACAGTTGGGCATTGGCCTTTTGTGGGTGCCTAATGGGATTTACTTCTAACACCCTATTTGGGACATGTCTTTGTCCAAAATAGCATATATTGCTACGTGTGTCGACAGGGGAAGGAGTCCCATATAGGTACTTGACTGTTGCAGAGGAGTAGGAGTGCATGGGACCGAGCTTTGGATTGCTATGCTGATGAGCTCATGTTGCAGTGTTTTGTTTTGTTTTTGCTAAACCTTATAATTGAGATGTATTGTATTGTATTGTATTTTATTGTATTGTATTGAAGTGTATTCTATTCAGTCTATTTTCATAGAATAGTGACATGCTGCATCTTGATATATATATATATATATATATATATAACTGCCGGTTCTCTTTACTTTTGTTGTCCTTTACATTTGTATACTATATATTGCTTCCGCTTTTGTATGTTATTTATCCTTTACACTATGATACACTTTGAAAAATGAGGGTATAGTTTCCCCACTATAAAACCTAGTCCCTCTCTACTAGTCAACAGCCACTGGCGTTTGGAGAAATGCGCTTGAGGTCACGTGACCAACCGGGTTTGGGGCACCCGTTGAGTGGCACCCGGATTAGGGACGTTATAGGGCCGGTACAGTAAAATAGGATACCAGGTAGTTTAGTTTGGAGAGTTGATGGCTCACCAACGTGGGTTGGGCCATATATGAAACTAGGACACTTTGCCTCCCTAATGGAAAAAAACAAGTTTGACCAAGTGGGATCGGGCTGGAAAATATTGACTGGGTCGCAGGGCGACTCGACTGGCTAGACACACGGCTTGTTCGTGCCAGGTCCAACAACCCCCAATGGGTCTGGAAACTTGGCCAGGCCAGACCGGGTCATTTCAGGTCACATAAAATGGGTTGGGCAATGCGGGACTCCCAGACATAGTTGGTCTGGTTGGATTGGGCCTAAATGGAAAAGACCAATGTTTACTAAAAACCTAATATCCTTTTGACCGAACAAATGATTTATGCACCGTCTAATGAGTTGGGACACTGGCGATAAGAAGGAACATTGAGAATACTCTACCTGAGATTCCATGATAGTCGAGATACAACCGATTGAATGACAGTAAGATTATATAGGAATTATGCGTGCTAGAGTGTGGGAATCCTATGGGTAGTTGTGAAATGAATTTTATGATAATAAAACAACATTGGTCAAGTAGATGAGTGTAACTACATGGTTTAGAATACGAATGTACCTTAGTGGTTCAACAAACGAGTGTAACTCAATGTTTCAACAAACGAGCATAACTTAGTGGTTCAACAGAGGAGCGTACCATTGTGGTTCAATAGACAAGCGTACCTGATTGGTTCTACTAACGAGCGTACCACAATGGTTCAGCTGACGAGTGTACCTCAGTGGTTCAGTAGTTGAGTGTACTTCAGTTGTTCAATAGATTATTGTACCTTAGAGTTGCAGCAGACGAGCGAATATCAGCAGTCCAACAGAAGAGCATACCTCAGTGGTCCCACTATTTAGTGGAAAACAATGGTCTAGTATCCAAGCAGACCACATTAGCTCATAGGGGATGAGTTCCTCAGTAGTACGAGATGTTTCATACATACAAATGATAAATCTTACATTCTAAACATTATGTTATACCTAATGTGATCTTTCTTTTCTTTGTGGTCTTGTAGTGTGATCATAATTTGTGGTCTTACTTTGTGGATTTTCTATTTTGGTTTGGGGTCACTACTGAGTATTTTTTTTACTGAAAATTGAATAGGATTCACGCACATGTGTCATGTCTGATGTAGGTGATTAACGCTTCGATGAAGATCATGGTGGTCTAGGACCAGGTTGTGCTCAGTGAGAGGGTATGGATGGTACAAAATGCTATGTCTATAGACATCGGCCCCACACCTACCATTCAATTTGGGTTTGAGAAGACTAAACATGGCAAGTTTACATTCCATTATCGTTTTGGTCATGTATTCTAGAACCTTTTTACTTTTTAGTTTGTAATGTACATACATTTTCGGTCTCAATGATAGTTGTGGTTTACTTAGTGTATACCTTTCAATAATTTGACCTCTATTCATACATACATGTTTTAAAAAAAATCATCCCTTTTTGGGATATTCCAATTTGGTGATATTCCCCATCCCCTGGTCTATAGAAGGTGGTCTTTGTGGTGTCATGACAAGGGCCTCAGGGGACGGGTCAGGATAATGTGCATCATTTGAGAGTAGTTCTGGGCCTACTGAGAAATTACCGACTTTACTCCATTCTTTCAAATTGTGATTTTTGAATTTTGGAATTGAAATTCATGGGACATTTGGTGTCATAAAAAGGTATAATATTTTATCAAAAAATTGTGATTGCTACTCTGACCTTGAAGCAATAAGGAAATGTATTTGATATTAGATGCTTCTTGACCCTGGATTGATATTATATTTGGTTCTTGAAGAAATTTACAAATTTGGATTCTTAAATGACTTCACATACTCAAAAGGGGATGAAATTTTGTTTGAATGAAATGTGTTAGAGTTATTTTGTATAGATAATATGTCTTTTGATGGCTACCCTGGAGTTGACTCTTCAAGAAGCTGGGTAGGGCTATGTGGTCTATTTGTAAGCATTAGGTTTTGTATTGGTTTGAGTAATTATACAAGTCAATCATGTAGTAGCTTATGGATCTTGTTAGCTTATGCCACATGAGATGAATTATCTGACCATGACTATTAACATGAAGCTATTTTGAAAGCGCGTATGAGTTTTCGACACTTCCTTTTATGAGAAAATTTTAATGTGTTCCCACCGACGCCGAGGGTATAAAATCTCTTGAAATGGTATACACTACCCTTTATATATCAAAACAATATAGGGAAAAAAGATAGACCATCCCGATACAACTCCATGCACTCTATAAAAGGAAATCCAAAATCCTTACCACATGTAAGTTTGAAGTAAAACTTATACAAATAAAATGAAATAACAAATGGAAATACCAAAACGAAGAGATATGTATTGATGAAGAAGCTCTGCTAATGTCTGAGATAGTAATGGCCAACGCGATCTTCACAATCCCCGTAGAAACCAGAACGAAGTTTTTATAATGTTGGGTGAGCATAATATTATACTCCATAGGATAACCCTTGTCTCCCGTGTATAAGTGGAAGAATAATACAAATGATCTAGTGAGAAAATTGAAGAACCAATAGCACCTAACATGGAATCCAAGCCATCTCGGACTCTCCAAGGCATGCTCACAGTGTAACACTAGTCAATTACAGTAATATTGTAAACACATTGTGACTAGGTACCCTGAACCACATTCCCACTGATTAGCCACTCTCACACCCTAAAAAAAATATAATTGTGCTCCATCAATTTCCAAATGTACCACATCACAACCCTCCCGCATACACCTAAGAATAAGAGATAGTTTTGTAAAATGGGGTAAATAAGTTCATTACATCTCGCATGTACACACCTGGGCCCCAAATAAATATCCATTCCATAGAAACCTAGGAAACATTCCACATCACATCCAAAATACACCTTGGAAATAAAAACTCATATCATCCCAATGACACCTGGTAAAACACAACTCATTTGCACACACCTTGTCCTAAAAAACCACTACCCTTCCAAAGGATCTTGGGTTACCACTGCCTAGAATAAGGAGAAATTAATAGAAGCTAATCATACATCCATCCTCTAACAGAGATGTTTGGAAAACACACCTTCCCTCATGATAATGTGGGTGTTCATCATATAGTTCTCAACTTTGGTCGGGTGCGTATAAAAAACACAATTAAACTAATGATGTGTATATATAGTATAAAATATTCAATACTGAAAAATGGTTTCTAAATCAAATAATCTACCACCCTATCATATTGCCAACCCTACGAATAACTCTAAAAACACCAACAATAGTGAATTTAGATATTGATAAATGAAATCCATCCACTACTTCCCACAACCCATACATACCCTCACCCATCACATTTAACCATTTATTATGGAAACCATTTATTCATTCTAACCCTACACGTGAAACTACCAACAATAGTATGAAATTAACTACACAACATAAACCATGTAGAGGAAAAAGAACCATAGTAATGAATCTTACTTCATATTTACACTCCATATAACACCCACACCAACCAAAACCATAATCACTATTAGAAGTCATTCCAAACAATCAATTCTCTGAATAAGAACACTCCCAATACATATCGAAACATAGAAATAAATCTCATCACTAACAAACCTAATATCCCAAAAGTATAACAACACCACAACCATTAGACCTAATAACATATACATATAATAACCTGAATGAGGATCCCCTCTTCTCAGGAACTGCCCATCCATTCCACAAATATTCAATCTCTCAACATTAAATTCTACTACACAACCTATACCACCCTAGTAATAGCCATCTTCTCTTCCCTAGAACCACACAGCCACACATGGTTGATTATAGAACAAAACCAATAAAAAAAATAAGCCACACCAAAAAAGTTAGGGTGTATTTAGACACATTAAAAAATCATTAATTAATTCCACTTTGTTAATTTAGGGGTTATCACGAAACAGGTTCTACTTCAAGCATCTATTTATTTCACCAAATATATGATGTTAATTAATTTAATAAATATAACCACGACACACATGAATAAAAAACACATCACATGTTTTCTTAAGTTCACAAAAAAGACCACAAAGGACCATGATTTTCAATATGCATATAGCCCATATAAGACACAATACTAATAATCAATGAAACGAAATCATGCATCCCTATCCCTCATCCCATATTTACTAGTATAAATATGATTCTATTTACTTTAATAAATTTGGTTTCAAATTCCGTTACATATGAAACATTCATACACCTACCCCACATGATACACAAATAAGTGGGATGATGTGATCCCCACCTCGAGAAATAGAAAATCATCACCTCTTTCTTACATCAATCTGGGGTGAACATGGAACTAGGGAAACATGATCCATGGTTTTAGGATAGATGTAAAACTCCTTAGGTATGAAATGTTCTGGTATACTAGGGTATCAAGAGAAACGAGAAAGAATGAACTATGGAAAGGTGTCTGGTTTTGAAGAACATGATACAAGTCTTTGGGGATATTAAACTATTTTGAACTCCATTTTAAATGTGGATCATGAAAAAACATTTTAACTAAATTAACACCTCCTGAGTATTAGAATATTAAAGATATTATTTATGTCCATTAAAAACACATAAAACATACTTAAACATGATATTAAATCAAATTTAAGTAAATAAAAACATTAAATGGAATGAATATTGGAAAAAGTAGCATAACAACAAACCCTTGACAATTTTTTTGGAAGTGAATCGTCGTTGGGTGACTCACTGTTACAATTCAGCAATGGGTTAGTCACCGATGCATGACTCAGTACTAGAAGTGTAACCACTTCAAGCTACTAGTGATGAGATATAGATTGAGAGTCACCATTCATTGAGTCACTATTCAGAGAGTCACAATTCTGTGATCATTCTTCACGACCCAACATTAGCAAGTCACTATTATGAGTAACCGGTTCTACTCACTGTTGGGATTACTTAACATCACCACCAACTGTGAGTGACTCATAATAACGAGTGTCTGGAGTGAATCAACATTTAGAATCACCAATCTTGACACACCATTTCAACCTTACAGTGAATGAATCACCATCTGAAAAACTATTCTTGTCAACTTAGTGTTGTGACTCACTGTTTGGAAAACTGGATTTTTGGAAAACTCATGAAACGAGTTGTCTTTTCCTCCCAGAAAACATGAAACTCCATATTTTTACGCTGTAATGGACCATGGAGGTCTAGGAAATTAAATCAGATACCTATCAATCTATTATCCTATTATATAGACATAACGAACCCATAATAAAAATAGGGTTCCAAAAACCAACCCTTGAGACACCTCTTACGGTTCCCCCTTTTCTTGAAACACAAATATAGAGTAATAACACCATAGTTCATAAATAAAACAATTGGTGTTGTTTGAAACCTGGATTGGAACATAAAAATACATTAGAAACCCCTCCAGTAACTACTACCCTAAATGACCATAAGACAGAACACAAAAGTACCAGAATCCAAACTGTTCAGACAAATGAATCCGGGAATTGCTTCATCTATGTCAAGATACTATCAACTCTTGGTGGAAATGACTCAACCAGATGGGTTTAATCACATCTCCATTAATTTTTATCGATAAGGAATCTGGTCTCACCCTTTTATTATACTAGTACATTGTCATACATCATGAAAAAACATCTTTCCACGTAACATTGATTATATTATGATGTCACCGATGAACATGAAATATAATCAGTCTTGGAACACATAAAAAACAAATTTCATGATCCCAATGTATATGGCTACTGCGTTTTTAACACAGAAAGTCATAAATATGAAATCTAGTTGTCTATACATAAACCCGAATCTAGTCATTGGGTTATCACCATCCATCACCTTCAAATGGTGATACAAAGTGCACAAATAAATCATATAGACCAAACATTCTCCTCTCAATTGGTAAAAAAGATCATCTATCCTTGATAGAGGGTAATAGTTCATGGCCATTACCCAATTCAACCTCTGGTAGTCTATATAAAAACTCAGAATACCATACACCTTTTTCAAAAAAATACGACTAGGGCACCCCACATTGACGGAATTGGTCAAATAAATCCATTCCACATTACATCATATATTCGAATCTTCAATTCTCACATATCTAATGGTGACATTCGATATGGATTCTTTAATATTATATAAGCATAGGGTAGTAAGTCTATCCCAAACTCAATATCATGTAAAGGTGTAGAGTCACAACCTTCTTAGAAAAAAAATCGAGGAAATACCAAAAACCATTAGGGATATCAGAATCTTTTACATCCAATAACAACATAGAAAATAAGGAAAGAAGAGTATCCACAGGCCGACTACCACCAGATAGCTCCGCTCAATGACGAAGGCCACATGTTGACCATCTATGATTAAAAACCTAAATCTCCCATAAAAACAGTAAATGATATAATTAAAATATTACAACCAATTTATTCAAAGGAAGAAATCATGTGGTTCCATATATAATAGAAAAATATCTCCATGGGATTAATGTGGTCCCATCATCAGCCTACATCCCTGGTATACAAGAAATAAGATGGTCTGAACTTTTACTAGCATACTCAACACTAGGGGAATGACAAGAATCACCAAATATATTCCTATAGAATAACCAGGACTGTGTGAAACAAAGTAGTATGAATCACGTGAGTCAAACAAATCACAAGCAAATGTAACGAACAAACTGATCATACCTCAAATAATCATCAACCCTGCTGGAATAATTGCCTATATAGCATGGAACTAACCATTCCTATCTCAACATCCACTTTTTTGGTGACCACATCTTCGAAAATTCTTGGGAATAGGTCCCCAAAGAACATATTATGGTCATCCTCTTATTTATCTTTGTCCCTTGGGGGAGTACGAGGTTGATGTCCATGCTGGGGAAACATCCTTACGAGCAACTATAGAAGAGGTATGCACTGAACCAACCCAACTCCAACATACTAATCTCAAAAGGATGTTGAGAACTATGTATGGAGATTCCCATGAAATCCCAAGAAAAACCCAATGAACCCAAGAACCCATGATAAGAATGACGACCATATGATAGAAACAAAAAACAACTGAGTTTGCCTCACTCATAGTCTAAACTTTAATGGTCCTGGAACCTGATACATTGTAATGATAACCTTTTCCATTGAAGAACTAGGATGAATTCCATATCATGATAGATCACATCATGATTGAATCCACTAAACAACATCCACCTTCTTCTATTACTCTGAGTATGTCAGTATGGTAATGGGAGTAACCTCGTACTTCAGGGAAGGATGAAGTGCATACTCTAAGTGCCTCAAATGAAACTCCTCATCAGAAAAGTGGTCCATAGAAAAATGAAGGATATCCTTGAATTGGATCCCCATATCTCATACTGACATACTCACCCACTAGACGGAGATTAACTACATCCTCTTATCATCAATCTTGGCCGAAGAAAATGTATTGTTATCATAACTCTTTCTCAAAATTGTCCCAAATAACATACTCCTCCTTTATCACTCCTAGGTAAAGCATCCACCGCTGATGTGTAGCTCCCCACATCAAGATTACCTCAAATTGTTCCTTGGACTTCATAAAATCATTAATTAAATGATGGTGATCCCTATATCCTCAAGCTACCTCTTTTTCTCCGTGTTTGAAGAGAAACCCTCGTACATCCCTAGAGTTTATCGCTGGAAAGAACATAACATTTTCTTCCAATGCCCATCCCCCTCCACTAGGTTAACCATCCATTGATCAACCACGTTGGCCTACTAAGCCACCACTACCTATACTAAATGCGTATAATGAAATTGGACCACAACCAAAAGGTAATGAAAGAATTATTATGCACAAATAGTATTGTTCTTTATTGAAGATTAATTTTAACTATTTTCCCTCATAAATCCCTATTAAACTAAGAACAAAAGACAATATGATGCATGTAACATATTTAGGGTATTTACCCTGAAATTTTTTTAGCATTACGTGGACATTTAGTAGGCTCATAGTCCTTGAATGAGATCATGGGGGCCCCTAAAACCTTCAGTCCTAATCGGTATTCCTTAGACTATGTCACACACCAAGATCACCTGACACAGTTTCCATACAACCCCATTAAATCTCCACTATTCCTAACTGCAATATGTATCCTATATCTCAACCACCAAATTTGATAACATTCTTTCACGAACCCCTTCCTTCAAAGATACCCCTCTTGATTTGCAAATTACTAAAGAGGGTTAATGTACCTTGAGTCATACCCCCAATAGTCCCCTAGATGGTGACCAACACCAAGTGTATAGAATCAAGTGAAATGGGAGGGATTGCACTTTTTGAAAGACAACAGTATCGAGAGATAAGATGGTTCACGCCAAAACAAATTGATTCACTATATACATGATTAACCAATATCCATATCACATGCATGTTTAATGTATAACTTCTAAAAATACATAGAAAATCTCAATTTTAAATACAAAAAAGTAAATCTATGTAGAGATGAAGAAACTATCCCAATGTACAATATTGTAATGACTATCACATTCTAAATAATATTCTTTGAAATTTGAATGATGTTTTTATAATATAATGTGAGTATACAAGAACACTAAATTGGAATAAAAATGTCTCTAATGAAAAATTGGGAGAAGAATACTAATGCTGCCATTAGAAAACAGAAGAACCAACAACACCTAACAAGGTATCCTAGCCATCCCCACTCACCAAGTCACTCTAACCAAGTAACTCAAGTCATGTTAAGTAATATAGTAAGAAAATCGTTTATCCTACAGGTTTCAAAAAAATTAACATAAATTATTTATATATTAACTTATAAGCTAAATAAATATCTTTTTATATTGATAACTGTTTTTTTTAAATGTAGTTATCCCAACATGATGAAAATTTGATAATCCATTGTGTATATTGTGTAACCAAACATCCAAAATGGTTAAATATTATAATGCATATGTGGTGAATGGTTTTTTATTTCATACACATGAATATGGTGGAAGAATATAGTGGTATTTTTTAGAGGATCTAATTATAGAGAAATTGAATTTCACTTTTAACGCATGCTGGAAAAAAATTTATAACTACGTTATCAAGGATATAATTAAATAAAAATGTATAAATGTTAGTGGTTGGATACTAAGAAAGGTTTTCATGCTCATCTGAGCCATGGAATCATTAATATTAAATTTTATATACATATTATAATAATTGAAATATTTTTATTATCTAATCCTAAAAATGATATTTGTTATTCAAAATAATATTCTACATCAAGAGAGTTTGTTGATTTGTAGAAAATGATAAAAAATAATATATAAGGAAAATCAGTTTATTCAATGTGAATGTGGTTCCATTGAAGTGAAAGGAATCGAAATTTTTCAAGAGGCTACTTTGTATCCATATTTTTCTTCAAGAGACCTAAATAAAACTCCAGACACCCTAAAATTATGTTTCGATGGTGAAAATGATGTTAATTATATAAATAATTAATTTTTCATGACAATCAATGATGAAACTGAATCTAATTTAGAAATTTAGGATGAAGAGGATAAACATGAATTTATTAACCCCATCGTATATATAGATTATTATGAATATGAATATTGACATAGTAAAATACTTATTATAATCATATTAATATATATAAATATATAATAGTTGTTTACAACTATTTTATTAAAAAGTCATTTTATTTTTTAGATGGACTCAGATATGTTATTTGAGATTGGGGATGGTGGTCTACGTGATAATGAGCTAGATGTTGGATCATATGACCCTCAAACTGCTCATAGTTTATGTCCATCTCTAAGGGGTCATGGTTTTACCAAAATATGATTTCCTAACCCTATCCCAAAATGATATCGAAAACATGACTTAGATCCATGCATAAAGATGTATGTTTACCGTTGTGTTTTAGTTAGTTTAAATTATTTATAATTATTTTAGATATAAAATAAATATTTGAAAATTTGTTTTTTCTCAAAGATTTTTTCATATTGATATTGGATATGGGAGTTATGTATTGCTAAAAAACTCGGGTGGATGGGTTATATGGGATCAGATTCACCTAGATGTTCAACACCGCATGTTCTATAATTGGATCATACCTAAAAATGTAATATATATTTTTAAATATAGTTTATTAATAACATTATATTATTATATTTTTTAGTTTTTATGATATCCCATCTATGAGAACATGTGTAACTCTATCTGGAAAACAAGAGAGGACAGTTCGTGTGATCTTTGTTATCATTTTTTGACAATTTGAGCCAGATATTAATGAGGGAAGTATGATTCATATGGTTTGACTAGTATTGACATTCCCACCGACCCGATTACATTTCATATTAGGTTTGAGATGGATTATGTTACAATATGATGGGTGGTCATTTTTTATAGAAGATCATTAATTGGTTGGTAGAATCGAGGGAGATATGATGTGACACATCAAGCTGCTAGTCGTACGTTCAGTACACATATGGAACATGTGGTAAGTATATTTTTTAATTAATTTATAAAACATTAAATGTAAAATATTTATTTTATGTTCCTATAAACAGTTTAATAGATCTATATTATAGAGTTTTCATTTATATGAGTTTCTACGGTGATCCAGTCACTAGAGAGATTATAGGTGATCACCAGGGTCATATTGTGGTTTGTATAATTTTTTTTTCAATTTTAAAATTAAACAGAAAAAATATTATAAATATTTATATCTTAAATTTTAATTGAAGGATTCATATGATGTAGCAACATCACAAACACATATTGAGATTCATGTGGATATCGATGATTAAACCAGTGCACCAAGATTTTATGAGGCAGCATAGAAGAATGTAACCTAATATGCCTTTGAGAATGGACGAGTTATTGGTATCTGCTCTTTATTGTCACTTGGGAGTTATTATGGTATAGTTTTAGTGGTGGCGTGTAGGTTAAGAGGATCTCATGGAGGGTCATCGTCATCAGATGTACAGTATTAGGAGTAGCTAGAAGTAAATGGTGATCTTATAGAGATTATCAGTAGGGAGTGGGAAAATCTCATTTGATAACAGTTGCAACCACAAGATGATATGTTATAAGAACCCGTCCTTAAACATTAAATAATAATGAATTAAATGAATAATTCACATTTATTATCTTTTCAGGTTTAGAGTTTTAGAGAATTGGGACATAATTATTACATCTCAAAAGATTGCAAGGTAGAAATATCTACACTGTTTCCATTTTTTTTATATAATAAAAACTCTTAATAAAAAGTTTCATGTCTAGTTCCATGTTTTAGATAGCATGACTTTTCCTTAATCCCATCCTTGACCTTATTCATCTTTATGTCCTATGAAGAAATTTCAAAACATGGGATGAGCATAAAAAGCCCAGTAAGGGTTATAAAACAAAGAATGAATTTTTTTTTCATAAATACATAAAAAACATGAAATAATTTACTTTCCTCATGAAATCATAAAATTTATGAAAGACACATAGAAATCATTAATCATAAAGGTAACTTGTGTTATTTATATCATACTTACATTGTAGCTATCATAGCTACATATGGAGTTACATTAGAATACCCATCATAGTATATTACCTAAATATATTAGGAGAAACATTCACGTTTACCTCCATCACATTACCCGATGCATTGGAGATCTATCTCGGGCTCACCCGCCCTAGGTTTATCATGGAACCCCCCGTATACGTAAATAGTGACCAAGAACCATAACATGATCATAACACATTACATAATCATAAAGGAATGATAAAATTTCCACATTACAATAATAAAATATCATTTCAAGATATTGTAATAACAAATTCATTGTCAAAATCATTTTCAATACCAAAATACATAAAAATAGTATATGGTATTTATTTTTCCTTTTAAAAACATTCCGGCTTGTTAAGGAAGCCAATGATCAAATAATAATCGCAGTGGCGGAAAGGTCATTGTCACCGCTTATGTTAATAAAATTCCATTTTTTCATTTTGAAAAATGCTTCATATAAAAATATTCCCTTTGAATAAAATGAAAAGTCAAAAGGGGTTTATACACCGTATAATATAAAGTCATGTATAAAACTAAAAATGCCTCAATGAAAAGAGATTGAGACGAAGTCCCTTACATCGTGTCTAACTTGACTCGATCATTCTTTAATCTCATGAATAATTAACTAAAGTTAATTTATACTTTCTTAAGAACCTTTTTCATGTTTATTATTCCTTTGATATCACTTATTACCATGTTATAAGCATTATGAAATCATTTATGTTAATAACGTTCATTTTGTCGATATTTGGTACTTGAGTAAAAATGAACACCTTATATTTACAAGTTGTCCATGTAGTCAAAGGAACATTATATCCAGAATGATATTCAGGATTTGGATATCATATATATCATATATATCCTGTATATACATGTTTTTATAATAGTACATAACATTTATAGGTAAGAAATGAAATTTACCGTTCATGGAAACGGTAATCAGTACGTAGGCATGAACGCTACTTTGATTTCTATTTATTATTTTAATGGAAGTAAAACATAATTATATGTAGGTATATTAAAAATCTAGTATAATATCATATATGATATCATTAACTCCATCCTTTATACATCTCACATACGACATTAACGAATCAAATCACTTTGAGGGGGTGGTAGTCCGCACTTTCTCAAATGAGATTATCGTATTTACCCACTATGGAAACCATAAAGGCGTGCTATAAATGGGAAGTAAAAAAGAATAAGGAAATCATAGAAATAATATATTATATATAAATACAGTTCCATCAAAATGGCCACCATGAGACACGGTAAGATATAAATGAACAATCATCATTTCATGAGGCCTTAGTTTTCCATCCACAGAAACATTATGTTCTTCATCCATTAGATAATGGTGTGTGTATGTTTAGTTAGAATACTTCTCATAATAACATTCATGTATATTGATCATACTGGTGTTGCTACAAAAGAACGGAATAAAAATAGGTTAGTGATAGGATAAGTAAACTAAAAGAAAACAATTTAAGAGAAACTGTTAGCTTTAATTTGGGTAACTCGCTTTGGTTTCAAACAAAAGACTTATTGAAGTTCCTTCTGCATAAGGAAAGGCTTTTAAGATGAGGAGAGGGATGTTGAGAGCGTAATTCTTCATAGTTTGGACGAGAAAAATGGCATGAGAGGTGTGTGGATTTGGATAGAAGTGGTCTCCTTTTATAAGGGAGAGGAGGGGGTCTTTAGGTAAGTGTGAAAACATTATTGTGTTATATTATGATATTCAGTTTATAAAGGTCCAAAAATCATTATATTTGAAGATAAGATGACTCTTGGTCGAAAAAAAAATCATCCATTCATAATTGGAAAAGTTTTGCATAATATTTTAATCATTATAATCTTATTTATTTAAATCATTTATTAATGAGGGAAATAATACATCATTATTGTGTTATAAATAATTTAATTTATTCGATGACTAAAAATTATAAAAAAATTAATATCATGTAGGAAATATTTTTACCTTTCCAATTAATAATTATATTCGAAAATATGACTTATATAACACCATATAAAAAATAATTTACCAAAAGATTTTTGTAATTGTCAATTTTGACTTTACATTAAATTAATTAATCTACATTGTCATTACCACTCCCAAGTTTCTCAATGGGGACCCAAAATCGACCCAAAGATGACCATGGTCGTTAATGACTCATAAAATAATGTTTTGACAAATTTGAAGGTAATTTTGAATTATTATAATATTCTCTTTACCTTCAATTAACCTATTTACCTTTAACCGCAGTAAATAAAACTCAAAAGTTACTATTCACCAAAAATTATTTTCATCTTAATGAACCAAATTTTACTTCCTAATAACAACAATATAATTATTATTTTTGAAATTCAATTCACAGAAGTGGTAAAATTTCATTTAAATGGAAAAGTCATTTTTTTAACTACCACTAAGTGGTGTCACTATTCATAAAAATTTGTAGTTTTTCAGAAAAATACCAAAAATTTAGCCTAAGATATATTTGATATTCCGAATTCAAAAATGATGTCCATTTTTCCAAATTCAAAACATAGAATTGGAATTTATTAATTTTAAAATTAATTCCTATAATAAAAAAAAGCGTGTTTTTAAGAAACAATAACTATCAACAGATTGATACTTGTTTATGTCGAATTTCAAAGTGAAATTAATTCTAATGACCAACATTGGATTAAATGGTAAAAATATTTTTCAATTTCCCTTTAAAATCAACTAAAATGATAATCTAACCATATAAATATATTATATTTAAAGGCACTTTTGAATTTAAATACAGTATTTTCATTATCCATTAAAAATTAACTTTATTAGAAAAATACCAAAAAATTTACCCAAAGTGAAATTTGATGTCCCTATTCTAATGAAGTATTATATTTGGTCAATTAGAATGTATTAATGTGACCAAAAATATATTTAAATAGGGTTCTCCATTAAAATGCGGTAAATCAGCGTGTAAATTATGCTTAAAATTTGATTCATTCATATTTTAAGCCTCTAACATTTTATTGGATAAATGTAAATACATTTAACAATCATGTATAATCATATTGTAGTTAGTTTCATTCATTCCCACCAATACAATGGCTAATAGTTAACAACATTTTAAAATAATAATATTATATTATTAGTGTGCAGTGTAAGATTCCAAAGAAACTGGTTATTGCGTATTGGGTACGCTATCAAACATAGCAACCCCTTTAAAGACAAATTAATATATAATTCACAAATATTAATAAATATGAAATATGTCTTACTATTCATTTACCTAGGATGTTACAACCTTCCCCCCTTTTGGGAATTTTGTCCTCACAATTTTAATTCACTTATAAAATTAAGTGGGGGGTATTTATCCCTCATAGGAATTTCATATTCCCACGTTGACTCTTCAACTATACGGTTTTTCCCAAAACCTTTGCCTGGTGAATCACCTTATTCCGCAACACTTGCTCTCTACGGTCAAGAATCTGAACTGGTTGTTCTTCATTAGAGAGATTCTCTTTCAACTAAACTTCCTTTGGGCTCAAAACATTAGATGGATTCGGTATATACTTTTTCAACATCAAAACATGAAAAACATTGAGTACCTTGGATAAACATGGTGGTAAAGCCACTCTATATGCAACTGATCCAAATATCATAAGAATATCATAAGGTCCAATGAACGTCAGACTCAATTTTCCCTTCATACCAAAACGCATCACACTGTTCCATGGTGAAACATTGAGAAAGACATGATCACCTACCTCAAAGGAATGGTACTTCCTCTAGTTATCTGCATAAATTTTTTGTCTGCTATGTACTGTTCTCATGTTCTTCTGAATCAACTAAACTTTCACTCCCATAACTTCTACCAATTCTTGTCCCATCAGCATCATTTCACCAACATCATCCCAGAATGTAGGAGTTCAACAATTCTTTCCATATAATGCCTCAAATTGAGCCATCTGTATACTGGAATGAAAGCTGTTATTATATGAAAATTCAACCAAACAAAGATGTTTGTCCCAAATTCCCTGGTAGTCCATACAGAAAGCACATAACATATCCTCCAAGGTCTGAATTGTTCATTCTGACTGCCCATCTTCTTGGGGATGAAAAGCTATAATAAAATTTTATTCAGTACCGAATGACTTCTGAAGGCCTTTCCAAAAGTTAGAAGTTAACCTAAGATCACGATCAGATACAATGGAGAGGGGAAAACCATGAAACCTGACTATCCCTTTAACATACAACCAAGAAAGCTGATCTAGAGACAAAGTATCTTTAATAGGAAGGAAATGAGCAGATTTAGTTAATCAGCCAACTTTAACCTAGATTTCATTATTACCTCGAGATGTCATTGGTAATATCACAACAATTTCCATGGATATATTTTTCCATTTCTACTCTGGAACCAGTAGAGGGTGAATAATTACTTTCGGTAACTGTCACTCTGCTTTAACCTATTGACAATTCAAACACTTCACAGTAAAATCAGCAATATCTCTTTTCATTCCATCCCACCAGTAATACTCCCGAAGAACTCTATACGTCTTAGTACTGCCAGGATGAACTGAAAATGGAGAACTATGAGCTTCACATAACTACTCATTCTTCAACTGTGAATCACAAGGCACACAAAATATCTTTCCACATCTCATAACACAATCATTATCAATGTTAAAATCAGGTAACATACCCTTCTAAACCAACACAAGCTTTTTCTGTAACTCACTATCTTCCTTCCGCGCTTGCATAATTATTTCTGAAAGAGATGATTTCACTGACACATGAAACAAAAAGAAAGAATTTCCTACAACAACAACTTCTACACTAAAGTTAATCAAATCATAAACCAAAGGATCTTGTTCCAAACATAACATGGTTAATGAAGTATTACCTTTTCGACTCAGAGCATCAGCCACTTTATTTGCTTTCCCTGGATGATAATGGATCGTGAAATCACAATCCTTGATTAATTCCAACCATCTCCTCTGTCTCATGATCAATTATTTATGAGTTAATATGTACATCAAATTTTTGTGATTAGTATATATTTCACACTTCACTCAAAAAACATGATGCCTGCAAATTTTTAAAGAAAAAACAACAACAGATAATTCCAATATCATGTGTAGTGTAATTTAACTCATGTGGTTTCAACTGACGTGAAGCATAAGCAATTACCTGATAATTTATTATTAGGTTAAAACCCAATCCTTTCAGTGAATCATCACTGTAGATAACATAATCACCACTTTAAGAAGGCAGTTCCAAAACTAGAGCATTCACCAATCATGTTTTCAATTCATGAAAACATTCATCACATTCTTCTGTCCTGATGAACTTAACACATTTTCGAGTTAACTTATTAATTAGACTAGATAGCTGTGCAAAATTTTCAACAATCCTTCGTTAATATCCAATCAAATAAAGAAAACTATGAATCACTGTTATATTTGTGGGTCATTGAAATTCTTCAACACCTTTATTTTTAGTAGGATCAACAGTTATGCCATTTTTTCAAACAATGTGTCCAAGGAAAGAAATTTTTGCAACCAAAACTCACACTTTCAGAATTTCCCAAATAGTTTCTTTTCATTTAAGGTTTTAAAGGCAACCCTTAAATGACATTCATGTTTCTATTTACTTTTGGAATATACCAAAATATCATTAATGAACACAACCACAAACTTATCCAAGAACTCAGGGAAAATTCAATTCATAAGATCCATGAATACATCAGATTCATTGGTTAACCCAAATGGCATTACTAAAAATTCATAATGGCCATATCTTGTACGAAAAGCGGTCTTTGGAACGTCTGCTTCCTTTACTTTCAACTGATGGTACCCCGACCTCATGTCAATCTTCAAAAAATACTGATCTCGCTAGAGATGATTAAACAAATCATTAATATGAGGAAAATGATACTTATTATTAACAATGATGTTATTCAATGATCTATAATAAAGGCAATGTATCATTGAACCATATTTCTTTATTAAAAATAAAAAAGTTGCACACCATGGTCACCTATTAGGTCGAATGAAACTCTTATATAATAACTCTTTCAATTGCTTATTTAACTCTAAAAGTTAAATTTGAGCCATTTTATAAGGGGGTTTTTAAATTGCCATAGCATTAGGAACTAAGTCAACAGTAAATTCTACTTCCCGATCAGGTATAATACCAGACAAATGATCAGGGAAAACATCAAGGTACTCGTTTACCACTGGCACATCATTAATCTAAACAGTTTCTTTATTTTCAACAATATGTGCAAGGTAATATTATATTCCATCTTTTACTAGTTTCTTAGCTTCTTGATATGTTATCAACATCAAGGGTTCATTTTTGTATACAAACTGAAAATCATTCTGAAAAGAAACCACTTTAGTTCTGCAATCAATCTAAGAAAGATAAACAGAAATCTAATCCATGCATAAAGTAACATAAAACTATACTATAGGAAAAACAATAAGGTTTGTAGGTAGATTCTTTCTGCACTGAAGGACATGAATGTGATTATGTTTTCTTTTTGTCTCAACATTTTTCCAGGTGTTTTTACCGTAAGTTCTATATTCATATCTTGAGTTGGAATTCCCAATTTAAATGAAAACTTCGCAGAAATGAAAGAGTTTGTAGACCCTGAACCAAAAAACACATTGGCATAATCTGAAAAAACAAACAATGTACTTGATAAAACTTCATTTGATGGCCCGACATCTGCTGAAGTAGTTGCAAAGGATTTTTCCACTCCTTTCTACATGTAGTCTGGATGCTTTCCTTCAGTTTAGTTCTTTGTGGGACACTCATTTTCATAATGACCCATTTCATTTCACTTAAAACATTTTGCTGACTATAAATCAAATTTTTTCTTACCATTACCCTCATTGTTTACAGTGCAATTACGGGCCTTATGTCCCATTTTACCACATCAGTAGCACTTAACAGAATTCAAAAGACATTCCCCAGCATGCTTTTTACCACAATTTTCACAAACTATAAGCTTAAGTTTCTTACCATCATTATTTTTTGAATAATTATTCCCTTTCGCCTGCCACCTCATCCTCTAATTCTGTTGTTTGTCAAAGAATACCTGATCATCAACAAACTCCATTTCCACCTTGTCCGCTTAATGAACACATTTTTCATAAATTTTGAACTCACATAAAGCAAAATCCATTTGAATACTTTTGCATTTATCCTGAGTAAAATTTTTTGATTTTACTATCATGACCTCATATGAAATTTGGAGCATACCTTGCCAGTCGAGTGAATTTTACTTCATAAGCAGCCACTGAGTCATCCTCCTACCTCAATTCTAGGAATTTTTTTTCTATCATAAGATGAACCACCTTAGGAAAATATTTTTCAAGAAACATAGCCTTGAATTCATTCCAATCGAGAGCATCAATCTCCTCACTATCCCCGATATTTTTCACCATCGACCACCAATGTTCAGCTTCACCTTAAAAATGGTAAACAACAAGACTGACCATTTGATGTTCTGAACAACCCATGGCATCAAAAATATTCTCCAATGCATTAATCCACCCATCACCTAGCACATGTTTTGATGATCCTCTGAATGATGGGGGATGTTGCATCATGAAATGATCCACTACCGACATGTTCCTATATGGTTGATCCGTCTGATCTCTTACATGGATACCACCACCATTTATAGCCTGAGTAAACTATGCCATCACTACAATAAACTATTTAGTTCCGATTACGACCATCTCAGGTTGCTGATTTGGATGGTTGTCTTCCTCATGATGTCTTCCCTACATAACTGCCATGTTTCCTTTGTGGAAAACCATTCTGAACACATAAATATCTTAGGCGAACAAACATGGTAATCTATAAATGCTATATGATATGAATATGAACATAAATTACTTTATGGATATTAATTTAACAATACCCTAACTCCTAAAGTTATCTAATCCGACCTCTGATACCAACTATAAGAACCCGACCTTAAACATTACATAATATTTAATTAAATATATAATTCACTTTGAGGATCTTTTCAGGTTTAGAGTTTTAGAGAATTAGGACATTACTATTATATCTCAAAAGATTAAAAGGTATACATATCTACACAGTTTCCATTTTTTCCATAAATTAAAAACACATAAAAAAGATTCATGTCTAGTTCCATATTTTAGATAGCCTGACTTTTCCATAATCCCATCCTTGACCTTATTCATCTTTAATTCCGATGAAAACATTTTAAAACATGGGATGAGCATAAAAAGCTCAGTAAGGGTTATAAAACAAAGAATGAAAAAAAATTCATAAATACATAATAAACATGTAATCATTTACATTCCTCATAAAATCATAATATTTATGAATGACACATAAAAATCATTAATCATAAAGGTAACTTGTGGAATCCATATCATACTTACATTGTAGCTATCACAACTACATAGGGAGTCACATTGGAATACCCATGACATTATATTCCTTAAATCACTTAGGAGAAACATTCATGTTTACCTCCATCATGTTACCCAGTGAATTGGAGAGCTATCTCAGGCTCACCCACACTATGTTTGTCACGGAACCCCCCGTATATGTAATTAATGGCCAAGAATCATAACATGATCATGACACATAACACAAGCATAAAGGAATGATAAAATTTCCACATTGAAATAATAAAATATCATTTCAAAATATTGAAATAATAAATCCATTTTCAAAATCATTTTCAATTCCAAAATTCATAAAAATATTATATGGTATTTATTATTCCTTTTAAAAACATTCCGCCTTGTTAAGGAAGCCAAAGATCAAATAATACTCACTACGGCAAAAAGGTTTTTGTCACCACTTATGTTAAAAAAAATTAACTTTTGTCAATTAGTAAAATTCATCGTAGAAAATAATTTCCTTTGAATAAAATGAAAAGTCAAAAGGGGATATACATCGTATAAAATAATGTCTTGTATAAAACCAAAAACGCCTCAATAAAAGGAGATTGAGACAAAATCCCTTACCTCGCGTCCGACTTGACTCGATCGTTCTTTAATCTCCCGATTAATAAACTAAAGTTTATTTATACTTTATTTAGAACATTTTTCAAGTTTCTTATTCCATTTATATCACTTATTACCATTTTATAAACATTATGCAATCATTTAAGTTAATAATGTTTATTTTGATGATATTTGGTACTTGAGTAAAAATGAACAGCTTATATTTACAAGTTGTCCATGTAGTCAAAGGTTCATTATATCCAGAATAATATTCATGATTTGGATATCATATATATCATATATATCCAGTATATTCATGTTTTTATAATTGTACATAACATTTAGAGGTATTAAATGAAATGCACCGTTCATGGAGACGGTAAGTAGTATGTACGCATGAACACCACTTTCTTTTATATTTCTTATTTTAATGGAAATAATACATAATGATACATAGGTTTATTATAATTCGAGTATAATATCATATATTATATCATAAACTCCATCATTTATACATCCCACATACGACATTAAAGAATCAAATCACTTTGATGGGGCGGTAGTCCACACTTCTTCAAATGAGATTATCATATTTACCCACTATGGAAACAATAAAGGCGTTCTATAAATGGAAATTATAGAAGCATAATGAAATAATAAAAATAATATATGTCATATATAAATATAGGTCCATCATAATGGCCACCACGAGAGGCGGTAAGATGTAATTGAAGAATCATCATTTCGTGAGGCCTTAGTTTTCCATCCACAGAAACATTATGTTCCTCATCCATTAGATGAAGGTTTGTGTATGTGTAGTTCGAATCCTTATCATAAAAACATACTAGTATATTGAGGATACTGGTGTTGTTACAAAATAAAGGAATAAAAATAATTTAGGGGTTGGAGAAATAAAAATAAAAGAAAACAATTTAAGAGAAACTATAACCTTTAATTTGGGTAACTCCCTTTGTTTTGAACCAAAAAACTTCTTGAAGTGCCTTCTTCCTATGTAAAGGATTCTAAGAGGAGTAGAGGGATATTTAGAGCTTAATTGGGAATATTTTGGACGATCCAAATGGCTTTAGAGGCCTGTGGAATTTGATAGAAGTGGTCTCATTTTATAAGGGAGAGGTGGGACTCTTTACGATTAATGTGTGAAAACATTATTTTATTATATAATTATATTCGGTTTCCAAAGGTCCAAAAGTCCTTATAGTCGAAGGTAAGATGAATATTGGTCGAAAAAAAAATCATCCAATCAAAATTGGACATGTTTAGGATAATATTTTAATCATTATAATCTTATTTATTTAAATCATTTATTAATGAGGTAAATACTACATCATTAATGTGTCATAAATATTTTAATTTATTCGATGTCTATAAATTATAAATAAAATACTATCATGTAGAAAATCCTTTTATATTTACAATGAATATTTATAGTCGAAATATGACTTATATAACACCATATAAATATTAATTTACCGAAAGATTTTTGTTATTGTCGATTTTGTCTTTACATTAAATAAATTAATCTAAATTGTCATTATCACTCCCACATTGCTCAGTGGGGTCCCAAAATAGTCCCAAAGATACCCATGGACCTAAATGACTCAAACAATAATGTTTGGACAAGTGTTAAGGTAATTGTGAATAATTATAATATTCTTTTTACCTTAAATTAACCTATTTACCTTTAACCATGGTAAATAAAAGTCAAAAGTCCATAAATTATTTTAATCTTAATGAACCAAATTTTACATCTTTATAACAACCATGTATGTCAGATTTTTTAAATTAAATTCACAGAAGTGGTAAAATTTCATTTAAATGAAAAAGACAGTTATTTAACTACCACTAAGTGGTGTCACTATTCATCAAAGATTGAAGTTTTACAGAAAAATACCAAAAATACAGCCTAAGATATATTTGATATTCCGAAATCAAAAATGATGTCTAATTTTTCAAATTAAAAAAATAGAAGTGGAATTAATTATTTTTAAAATTAATTCACGTTATCAAAACAAATAGCATGTTTTTAAGAAACAATAACCATCAAAAGCTTGATACTTGTTTATGTCCAATATCAAAGTAAATTAATTCAAATGAACAACATGGGATTAAATGGTAAAAATATATTTCAGTTTCAATTTAGAACCAACTCAAAATATAACTTAACCATATAAATAAATTAGATTAAAATGCACTTTAGATTTAAAATACAGTATTTTTCATTATTCATTAAAAATGAACTTTATCAGAAAAATACGAAAAAATTTCCCAAAGAAAACTTTTATGTCCCCATTCTATAGAAGGATTATATTTGGTCATTAGAATGTATTAATGTTACCAGAACTATATTTAAAGAGAGTTCTTCATTAAAAGGTGGTAAATCAGCCTGTAAATTATGCTTAAAATTAGAATCATTAATATTTTAAGCCTTTAAATTTTTATTGGATTAAAGTAAATATATTTAACAATCATGTATAATCATATTGTAGTTAGTTTCATTCATTTCCACCAATACAATGTCTAGGAGTTAAATACAATTTAATATAATAATATTATATTATTAGTGTGAAACGTAAGATTCCAATGAAACCTGTTGTTGCTTATCGGGTACGCTATCAAACATAGAAACCCCTTTAATGTAAAATTAATATTTAATTCACAAATATTAATAAATATGAAAAATGTCTTAATCTTCATTTACATGGGATGTTACATATGTGTTAGTGGAAGCAGTAGTATCATCATAAAACAATGTATTTCATGAGACATCTCACTCATATGTTGAGGATGTTGTTCCCTCCACCATTTCATCTAGCTCCACCACCTCCTCCAGACGACTCTCCCATCAATTATATATTAAATTTTTATAATAAATAATTTGAATTTATGTTTTTTTAATATTATATATTTCCATTTATAAATACTATTTTTTTATGTTATTTTCAAATATTTCATTTTTTATTATTTTATTATTTATTTAATTGTTTTCTATTTAATTACATAATTGTTGATTTATTTTCTTATTAGTTATTTATTATTCTAAAACATTTATGATATTTTATTATTATATTGTTATGATTATTATTATTTATATATTTTTTAAATATTTTTGTTTTTATTATAATATTTTAATCTCATTTCATTATTATTATTAATAATTTTATTAACAATAATTTTACTATTGTTATTAAATTATTGTTTGTATTTTTATTTTTAATATTATTTTCATAATATATTTTAATTCTTATTAATATTATTTTATTCTATTTTGTTAATGTTAATTACATTTTTATTTATTAAATTATTTACAATAGTCCCATCACAATAGGATTTTGAAAAAACTCAGAGAAAGTATTTGTGATTGGTGAGTTTACAATAAAAAATAGTTTTATTTATGAAAGACTATCACAAAAACTACTATTTGTAATGAAAATTTTTTAGTGGGTTATTTAAGATGGGACCTCATCATAGAATTTTATTTGCAACGGGGTCTCATCGCAAATACCACATCGAAAATAGTCTGGTTTTTTGTACTGCAATATTATCTTCTCCCTAAAATTGGTTATCAAGATTTGGAGTGGTGATTATTTTATTTTGCTAATGTATTATTAAATTATTAATAAAATTTCATTTAATTTTTTTATTAAAATGTATAACGAAAGACCCTTAGGTGCATCTTGAAGTGGAAAAATTTAAATCGTAGTTATTCTGGATCCACTATGGGTTATCATTGTGATATGAACGAGCATTGGTATGACTAAATATAAGTAGGATTTCCAATATTCAAATATTAGTGTTCATTCATTTCTAATAGTGTGTATACCCCCTATAAATAATTTAGTTTGTGCAATATTAATTTCATTATTGTAATTTTTCATGATTACATTCCCCTATGGTAATATAGTATTTTTTTCATGGAATTTTTTTTATTATTTACCTATATTTATTTTTATTATATGTTTTGATTACCATACATTATTAGAATATCGAATGCCAATATGAAAACCAACGAATATCTTATGAAAAGCGTTTTCAAATCAAATTTCATTATTCATAAGTTTTTTAATTGATGGTATCAATATTTCCATAGTGATATAAAATTTATTGATTTATGTTGGTATCTTAATAGGTTTCTACCTCACCCCTAGAATATGATTTTTTATATATGAATATTTGGTTTTACATGATATAGTATAAAATAAGGTTGTAATTTAATTTTATGAATTCTAATTTTTGTTATTTCCATCCTATTGGTTTGGGATGGTGGTGACGGATGATCACATAGAGATTTGGTTGGTTTTTTATTTATGGTTTGGGATTTGAATTTTGTATGTATATATCATTGTTTTGTTACATTTCATCAATATTTTACTATGATTATTTGTAATTTTTTATAAGTAACAAATTTTATATTACTTTTATGGTGAAATAACTCCAATGGATTTATATGTTGACATTGAAGTACTTTTCCTACACCTGTGGTGATTTGAAACACAAATATGGCCCTGTATTAATCATTATTGGGGGATGTGTAAGGTCAAAAAATGTTATTTCAATATAATATGATATCATATATAAAAATTTATTTTTTAGTTTATTAGTATACTTGTGTACAATTGTTGAAACTCATTCTTTTAGTGTATAAGTGTGCATGAACATCTCAATTTCATGTCTAATCTTGAGTTACTAGGGGTGGTTTGGGTATTTTCATCAATAATAGAAAATTATTTTTTTAGTTATTTAGAATAAAATTATTTTTTATTTAGTGGAAAATTTTCTTTCCTTTTACTGATTTTGAATATCTTTATCTATTATATATTGAATCCATTTCAAACATACATTATTATTTTATATTTTCTTTAGTTTATATTCTTGAAGTTTATGTTTTGATTTTCAGTAACATTCAATAACCAATAATGGGATTTATTATATATTAAGAAAATAATTACTATCAAAATTATCTATATTAGTTAGAGGGAGGGACTTTTTGGGCATGTTATGTAGTAAAACCCTATTGTTGAACAATGTTTATAAGAAATGGTGATATAAACTATTTAATCCTCAGATATAATATTAGGATAAACAATATGATGGATTATGGATCATGGTTATTAGAATAATAAAAAATACTCTAATATTATGTGGTTATATGGGATCCCATGAACCCGGGGATTAGATTGAGATAATAGAGAGAATTTTCCACTTTTTAAGACCCAATGACCTGAAACGTATGATTCACTACATACCCACTTGATGTACATAGTATTAAATAGAGGGATTCTATAATATTATTTATGTGACATGATTTCCCCACATATAATGTTTTCTAGAAGGCTTTAAATCAACAATTCTATCTAGAAACAGTACATGTAGTGAAGCCTCTACATATTGTAACATTTGATCTTAGTTATTTTTCTATTATTGTGTTTACTAGTTATCTCTCCATGTCTATAAAATAGTCACAAGAATTTTTCTCTAATGAATAGATAATGTATAAGAGTTTTCAAATGGGCCATAATCCTAGGAACCAATGAATGATTATTATGATGTTTATACAACCATTTTATATGATAGTTGAGGAATAAGCTACAGATGAGGCAGAATTAACTAGGTAGTGGTTTTAATGTAATGATTGTGTTGTAATAGTATGCAGATAGGTTATATCATATTTAATGAAATGATTATTGAATAAGTGTCCTCAATTTTTATAAATATTGTTTTTTGGATTTTATATCTCAGTATAATGTGTTTTATTACTAGTATAGAGTAACTGTCTATTATACATGTTAACATACATAAAAACCAATGAATTTCTATAATAATAGATAATATGGAAACCTTAATGGTTTATTTTGATATAGTATCCTTGAGAGGTAGAGATTAATCCACTATTTATATGGATCCTCAAGTTCTGATTAATGTGGAAAAAGGTGGTGGATCTAATTTTCACGCAAAGGGGGATAGTCAAGAAGTAAACAATTATCAAGGTAGAGTAGAGGTTATATTTATTTCTTTATGTTAAGTATGAGCCAATGAAACATAAAGTGGGTCCACCTACTATTAGAGGTAACTGTTATATCAAAATTTTTAGACCTAGATTTATTTGACACAGGTGTTACCCATTCTAGTATTTCATTGATATTTACTAGTATTTTGGTTCTATGGTTTGAAATTATGATGTTTTTTATCTTTCTTCATAGTGGTTAATGAGGAAAAAATATCATCTTAATGTCTACAGTACTAGATTGTGATACCTGAAAATGAGTTCAAGTGAGATTTCATAGTCATAGATCCTAATTTCTTTAGCTCAGTCATCAGAATTGACTAAATTGATAGGTTTTATCTTTTATTTATCGTTATAATTATTATGTTATTTTCCTATCAATTTATTGAATTATTCTTGTATTTATATGTAAGTTTGATATTAAATCATTTAGAGTTAATATTATTGTTAATGCATGACGATTGTTTTACCTGGGTTCAGAATGATCACATGCTGCTTGGAGAAGTTGTTTTTAATGTCATTGATTATCAAATCAGTGGTTTCATTACTACTGTTTTGAATAACTACCAATAGTATTTCCATTTTTATTTTTCTATGTTATCTCTTTATAGAGAAGATGGCATTAATATTGATATATATTTTTATAAATCCACAAATCCTTTACATCTTATCATATAAAACATTAAGTGGAAAAGGAAAATGAATTTTAACATGTAGATCATCATTCCAAGTGATTAGTTAGTCCAAGCCAATCTTCTTTGTCTTCATTATTTTAATTCAATGGTATATGAAATTTTTAGAATTTTTCTATTATAAAATGTTTAGTAATTTGAGTTGTATTAACATGTATCACTTCATTATGATTGATGATATGTTTTATTAGCTATGGGGAGCCAGAATGTTTTTTTATCAATGGTTAGCATTATGGGTACCATCGTATAAGAGCATGAGAAGATGATATTCATAAGATAGTGTTTAGAAGTATTCATGAAAAATATTTATAACGACCCATACTTTACATACATTGTTAATAATTCAAAATTGAAGCACACTTATTACAACATATGACAAAACCACAAAGGACCGTATAGGTATAGTGTCTTTAGAAACTGGGAAACATAAACAACTGGTTCATAAATCTTCTATAGTGTCTCCCATTTATTTCATCATATCTAGGGTCCCTTTTAGCATATTCTACTTAATATCCATCTTCCTGACCTGGGGAAAAGAAAACATAAAAGGGTGAGCTCAAATGCTCAGCAAGGTCAAATAAAGGAAATAAAAATCATATCATATCTTTTTGAAAATCAAAACCTGCAAAAGAGATCATAATATCTTAACATGGAATACATCATAGAAGTGAAAATGAGATCCCCATAATCATAACATAAAACATGAAACTTTGTGGCATGCACACATAATCATGGAAAATCATTTCTTGTTAGTCATGACTCATTGCCAAGACTATCTTAGTGGACAAAGTCCCTTTCTGAACCGAGTTCACTCCTCGTTTCAGTCTTGTATCACTGAACCGAAATAAACTTCCGTTCCAGCCATGTCTATCTCATGAGATATAAAATATTTACCCAATGCATTGGAGGGAGATATAGGTCCCACCGATCTTATAATGAATCCTTTCTTATGTGTGCCACATAATCATAAACCATACATCATAGCGTAAACCATGTAATAAAAATGGAATTCTTAAACAACATGACATCATAAAACAATTCATATAAGATAAAGGAATTCATAAAAATATTTCCATCACAACATAATCAAATCCATGTTATAATAGGGATAAAAACAGAACCCTTTTATTATCTTAGATGGAAAAAAAACTTTGATAAAATACTTGAACTCCATTCTTGAGGAAAATATCCTTTCTACTTCAAAAACATTTTTCCTTTCATAACATGTCATACGACTTTAAAACAAAAGAATATGATTAAAAATAAACTTGAAAACTTGTAAAGGAATCTTCTTGGAAATAATGTTTTAAAAATCCATTCATGTCGTATAAGTTAAAAAAACATTCTTCGTACTTTTGTCGGAAAAGTCAAAAAGTACCTCGTACGAAAAACGACAAAAGATTCCTTCCATACATATTACTAAAAACTCACCGAAGGGTAAAAATGGATTTAAATAATTTTAGGTGGATGGAAATAATATTACATATTGATGAAACATGGATGTGGATGATAAAATACACCCCAGTAAATACTTACGAATAAACAATCTCGGATAAAAATGAGATTGTGATATTTTCCCTTACCTTAGGTCCAATTTGCTTTGTACGTGTCCGAAGCTCCTGTATAATGTTTTAAATAATGTTATTGAATTATTCCAGAATCATACATATTGATATGATATAATATATGGTCATATTCTTAGCTTCTTGATAGTAATATTTCATTGTTACTTGTTACTCGGGTCTTTATTGCCTTTTGTTCTCATGCGTGTTTTGCCGAATACATTCTTATTCTTATTTTAAGGTTATAGATACCTTATATCCAGAATAGTATTAGTGTAACATATATCATATTTATTCATTCAATTCATTTATATAATTACTATGTAATGATGATCATGTAGAACGAGTCGCATCACATCGTGGAGACGGTATTCCGTACGTACGCACGAGTGATGATATCGTTCCTATGATCATGGAACTGTATGGGAGTATATATATATATTATTTTAGTATCAATATTACTTTATAATAATCATAAATAGTTACTCATTACACCATTATACCCATCCTTGTAAAGTGATGGTGGAAAATAGATTACACCACGGCGTGGAGACGGTATTCCGTACGTACGCACGCGCGGTGATTTCATTTTTCCGTAGGATGGATAGAAGGTGAATTAGGGTTGTTTCATATTTATAATAACATATCAGTATGTAAGTAATACTTATTTTATTACTTTATCATGAAACAACTAAAGAAGAAGAAGTTGAAAAAGAAAGAAATTGAAAAGATCAGTAATGGATATTACCTCTTCTTTGGAACGCCTCTTTGAATCCTCCACTTAGGGAAATAAGATTGGTCTTTGAAGAAGACCAGGACATCTAGGATTATTCTAGGGAAGTGGAGAGGAGAAAATGGTAGGGGTTTTCCGAGCTTGCGTGCTCAATTTGGTGTGAGGAGGAGGGGCAGGAGGTGTCCTTTTATAAGGGAGGAGAGGGACACCTTAGAAATATCTCAAAATATTATTTTATATTAAAGTCAAAATCGGTTTATAATGGTTCCAAAGGGTCTTATTTCGAAGATAATGTGGGGATGGGTCGAAATACTATCAACCAATAGGATTTAGACAAGTTTAGGGTATTATTTTAACCTTATCAATTAGATTTAACTCTAAGTTAAATAATTTAACTTTTACCGTGTCTTTTTGTTTTCTTTCACTATATGGTTAATAAACTTACTATAACATTCCAAACGAACCCAAAATTGTTTATTATTAATATATATATCCTTATCTAAGTCATTTGGCCGAACCTTAGATTTTTAGGAATAAAATAACAATGAATAATATAATATTTGATTTAAAAACTATTTTGTGTCAATTTTGACACTATTTGATATATGATTTTTGTGAAAGTCATAACAGAATTATATGTTCGAAAAAAGTTGATTAAATCAACATTAATATATCATAGTAACCTATAAAATTAGTGGAATTCATAAAAAGTCTCAAATTACATTTATTTTGGTGTTTATAACATCAATTATGTCAATATTTCATTAATAAGATAATTACTGTATCATCATTGTGTCATAAATAAATTAAATTATTTAATGTCTAAAAATTACAAATAAAATACCATTATGTAGGAAATATTTTTATCTTTCTAATGAATATTTATAGTCGAATTTATCTTATGTATACCCCATATTAAAAATGATTTACTTATTAAACATTGATTTTAACTATTTTAACCCTTCTTTAAATAAATTAATAATAAATGTCCTAATCTAATCCAAGTGGGCCTAAATGGTCATATTTTATTCCTAAGTTTGTTTTCGGTCGAATTACACTTGTCCAATAGAATTAGGACATGTTTTAGGGTAATATTAATATCATATTTACCCTTAGTTACCCTATTTACTATTAACCGCGGTAAAAAAAAGTAAAAAGTTACTATTCACCAAAAAATTATTTTTATCTCATTGAACCACATTTTACTTACTGATATCAACCGTGTCTGTCGGATTTTTGAAATTCCATTCACAGAAGCGGTAAAATTAAGTTTTATGCAAAATTCAGTTTTTAACCTACCACTTAGAGGTTTCACTATTCATCAAAAATTGAATGTTTTCAGAAAAATACCAAAATTTCACCCTAGGCTAATTTCGATATTCTGAGTCAAAAAATGAAGTCCATTTTGAAAAATAAAATTTATAAAATTTCAAAAAGTGGTTATTACTATTCATAACGGCTAGTTTTAATAACATATTGTTGTTTAGTGAAACTCGGTATTGCGTACGACACAAGCTATCGAGGAAGGTCACGATTGCGTGTAAAGCAAGCCAAGCAAGTGTTGTGTAGAAAAAGATTCCTTTGATGATTCATATAACATAAAAGTCTCGGATGTTACATTCTACCCCCCTTAAAAATAATTTCTCCCTCAAAATTCGTCACATTGTAACAAATAGATGAGGATACTTCTCCCGCATCATATCCTCAGGCTCCCATGTAGCTTCTTCAAGTTGGTGGTTCCTCCATAAAACTTTCACCAATCGAGTGGTCTTGTTTTGTAGGACTTTTTCGCTACGATCCAGAATCTCTATCGGCTGTTCTTCATAAGAAAGATCTTGCGCCAGCGGTACAACTTCTGAGCTGAGTACATGTGAAGGATCTGGTATGTTCTTTATCAGGAGAGATACATGGAACACATCGTGAACTTGAGAGAGATTCGGTGGAAGCGCCAATCGGTAAGCTACCTTCCCAACACGATCCAGTATTTCGAAAGGACCGATATATCTAGGGCTCAACTTCCCCTTCTTCCCAAATCTCATAACCCTCTTCCAGGGAGATATTCGTAAGAACACTTTATCACCCACTTCAAACTCTAGGTCTTTTCTTCGGTTGTCGGCATAGCTTTTCTGTCGACTCTGAGCTGCTCTTATGTGTTGTTGAATAGATCTGACCTTTTCTGCCATTTCATCAACGAGATCAGGTCCTAATAGCTTTCTTTCCCCAACTTCATCCCATCAAGTTGGAGTCCTGCATTTCTTTCCATAGAGAGCTTCATAAGGAGCCATCTGAATACTGGAGTGAAAGCTATTATTATAAGAAAATTCCAACAAAGGTAGGTGTTGATCCCAACCTCCTTTGAAATCCATAGAGCAAGCTATCAACATATCTTCTAGGGTTTGAATTGTTCTCTCAGACTGACCGTCTGTCTGGGGATGATAAGCAGTGCTGAAACTCAACTCTGTATCCAGAGTATGCTGAAGACTTCGCCAGAACTTCGAGGTAAATCTTAGATCCCGATCAGATATAATAGAAAGTGGTACTCCATGTAATCTTACCACTTCCTTTACATATATCCTGGCAAGCTGATCTAGAGAGAAATCCTCTCTAATAGCAATGAAGTGTGCAGACTTTGTAAGACGATCAACTATGACCCAGATAGCATTATTGCCTTTGGATGTTTTAGGAAGTCCGGTGACAAAGTCCATAGTGATGTTTTCCCATTTCCATTCGGGTATGGGTAATGGTTGTAACATCCCCTTAGACTTCTGTCTCTCAGCTTTAACTTGTTGACAAACCAAGCATCGAGAGACATATTCAGCAAAATCTCTTTTCATGCCATCCCACCAGAAGTACTCTTTCAGGTCCCTATACATCTTCGTTCTTCCAGGATGAATAGATAATGAAGAACTATGAGCCTCATCCAGCAGCTCCTTCTTTAATTCGGGGATGGGAGGAACACAAACCCGATTCTTGAACATTATTATCCCATCACAATCAAGGTTGAATTCAGGAACATTTCTCACCTTCTTTTGTAACTCGTCATCTTCTTTCTGTGCCTCTTTAATCTTCACATGTATAGATGGTTGAACATTCATTTGAGAAAGATATGATTTTTCTCCTTCCATTATAATTCCAAGATCCATCCTTTGTAAATCCATAAATATTGGATCTTTTGTGATCCTCATCAGGGATAAACTAGCATGGTCTTGTCGACTTAATGCATCTGCCACCTTGTTTGCTTTCCCAGGGTGGTAATGGATTGAGCAGTCATAATCCTTAATCAGCTCCAACCATCTTCTTTGACGCATATTCATCTCCTTTTATGTGAAAATATACTTTAATCTTTTATGATCAGTATAAATATCACACCTTTCACCATAAAGGTAATGCCTCCAAATCATTAATGCAAAGATTACCGCAGCCAACTCCAAATCATGTGTTGGGTTATTTTGCTCATGGATTTTCAACTGTCGTGAGGCATAAGCTATCACCATATCATTTTGCATAAGAACACACCCCAATCCCTTCTTGGATGCATAACTGTAGATCACAAACTGTTCTCCACTACAAGGCAGTGTGAGCACAGGTGCACTGGATAACCTTATTTTCAACTCCTTGAAATTTTCTTCACATTCCTCTGTCCAGACAAACTTAACTCCTTTCCGAGTCAACTTGGTGAGTGGATTAGATAATCGTGAAAAATCCTTTACAAAACGTCGATAATATCCAGCCAAACCAAGAAAAATTCGAATCTCAGTTACTGTTGTTGGTCTCGACCATCTATCGATAACCTCTGTTTTTGCTGGATCCATAGATATCCCCACTTTTGAGATTATGTGACCCAAAAATGCAACTTTTTGAAGCCAAAAATCACACTTGGTAAATTTGGCATAAATATTTTCCTTTCTCAGGGTCTTCAATATAATTCTCAAGTGATATTCATGCTCTTCCTTGCTCTTTGAATAGACAAGAATATCGTCTATAAAGACTACCACAAATTTATCAAGATAGTCTCTAAAGACTATATTCATTAGATCCATGAAGATAGCAGGGGCATTAGTAAGACCAAATGGCATCACTATAAATTCATAGTGTCCATACCTTGTACGGAAAGCCGTCTTTGGTATATCCTCCCTTTTGACCCTTAATTGATGATACCCTGAACGAAGATCAATCTTGGAAAAGTATTGAGCTCCGCGTAGTTGGTCAAATAAGTCATCAATGCGTGGGAGAGGATATTTGTTCTTGATAGTGATCTTGTTAAGTTCTCGATAATCAATGCAGAGTCTCATTGATCCATCTTTCTTCTTAACAAATAGAACAGGTGCTCCCCAAGGTGACGCACTAGGGCGTATGAATCCCTTATCATGATTCTCTTGGAGTTGCTTCTTCAATTCCTGCAACTCAATTGGGGCCATTCTATAAGGTGTCTTTGAAATTGGCAAAGCGCCCGGTATGAGTTCTATTGAAAACTCAACTTCACGATTTGGTGGAAGACCCGGTAATTCCTATGGAAAGACATCATCAAACTCCCGTACAATGGGAATATTCTTAATCGTGAGTTTCTCACCAACCATTTGAGATAAATAACCTTAATTTAGTGGAATCAATACCCATAAGATGGAAGAAATTTCCACTGGAAGGTTATGTTCATCCTTGCATTGGTATACGATCGTAGATTGATCTGGAATATGAAATGTGACTTCCCTTCTTTGGCAATTGATATGAGCTCCATGTAGAGAAAGCCAATCCATGCCAAGAATCACATCAAATTCCACTAAAGGAAGGATCACAAGATTTGCAGGAAGCACTTTCCCACAAACTTCGATCGGAGAAGAATTATAATCTTTTGATGCGACTGTTGTGCCATTAGGTGTTGTCACAGCTAACTCAACATCTAATTGTTGAGGTAATACGGTGATACCCTTAGAAAATTCTTTAGAAATAAAAGAGTGGGTGGATCCAGAATCAAATAAAACATTTGCTACTTTAGAGTGGATGGTAAGTGTACCTTTCACCACTTCGTTATCGTACTCCACATCGTTGATAGAAATTGCATGTGACATTCCATTGTCTTTAGCCTTAAGATTTTGTTGACGTCGACCATCATCATCAACCCTTGGATTTGGTCATTGATTGGCATAATGCCCCATCTCCTTTCACTTGAAACATTGAAGTGTAGTAGGTTCATTCTGTGTATCCCTTCCTTTTTTTGCATCATTAGACATCTTCTTCCCATTATCGCGGCATTCAAATGCCCGATGACCTTCCTTTCCACATTTGAAACATTTACTTGTCCCTTTAAGACAACTCCCTCCATGTTTCTTTCCACACTTTGAGCATAAGGGAAAGATCGTCTTCTTTTCAGTGTGCTCTTTAGATTTTTCTTTGAATTCCATCTTCCTCTTCTTATCAAACCCATGTGACTGATGGGTTACTCCAATCTCCATCTCAACTTTGAGAGCACATAGAACGATTTCCTCGTAGCTATTGAAGTCCCTTATGGCTAACGCCATTCGAAGACTTGGTTTTAAGCCACTAAAGAATCGATCGATCTTACTCTCAGGTTGGATAATAATACTAGAAGAGTACCTTGAAAGTCTTGTAAAATTTGCTTCATAGATACTAACAGATTCATCATCCCTTTGCTTCAGTTCAAGGAACTCTTTCTCCATCTTTGTTCGGAGAATACGAGGGAAGTATTTATTGAAAAATAAGTTCTTGAACTCGTCCCATTCCATAGACTCAATTTCATCCCTTTGCCTCGTATTCTTAATAAGATTCCACCATTGATCAGTATCTCCTTCCAAACGATACACTGCTAGGATGACTTTATCATGTTCATAACATTGAAGAACTGAAAATATCTTTTCAGTAGTACTAATCCATTGTTCAGAAACTAATGGATCAGTAGACCCGCTGAAAGAAGGTGGACGCTGCCTCATGAAGGATTCAACAGAATGTTTCTCCTTCCTTTTCTCGTTTGGAAGTCCTGCATGATTCATAGCTTGAGAAAGTTGTGTGAGCATGGCTACAAGATTTTTCATTCCAGCTCCCATATTGTTTGGTTGCTCAGGGGGACAATCATTGCATTTCCCATCACATTCCGCATTAACACGGTTCCTTCGGGTTCCAGCCATTGACTAAAACCAAGAAGAATAGTGTGAGCAACACTAATTATAATAGGAAAACCACATAATTCAAGAATAAAATTTTCATGCTTAAGGTCTTATCCTAGGTTATTCAAGGCCATTTCTAAAACACTATGATTGTGTTCTATGCTTAGACTTATCCTTAGGGTTCTTACTAAGGCTTTCACATCCTAGTTTCCAACGGTTGACTATACCTTTCCTCTGATACCAACTATAACGACCCATACTTTACATACATTGTTAATACATCAAAATTGAAGCACACTTATTACAACATATGACAAAACCACAAAGGACCGTATAGGTATAGTGTCTTTAGAAACTGGGAGACATAAACAACTGGTTCATAAATCTTCTACAGTGTCTCCCATTTATTTCATCATATCTAGGGTCACTTTTAGCATATTCTACTTAATATCCATCTTCCTGACCTGGGGAAAAGAAAACATAAAAGGGTGACCTCAAATGCTCAGCAAGGGAAAATAAAGGAAATAAAAATCATATCATATCTTTTTGAAAATCAAAACCTGCAAAAGAGATCATAATATCTTAACATGGAATAAATCATAGAAGTGAAAATCAGATCCCCATAATCATAACATAAAACTTGAAACTTTGTGGCATGAACACATAATCATGGAAAATCATTTCTTGTTAGTCATGACTCATTGCCAAGACTATCTTAGTGGACAAAGTCCCTTTCTGAACCGAGTTCACTCCTCGTTTCAGTCCTGTATCACTGAACCGAAATAACCTTCCGTTCCAGCCATGTCTATCTCATGAGATATAAAATCTTTACCCAATGCATTGGAGGGAGATATAGGTCCCACCCATCTTATAATGAATCCTTTCTTATGTGTGCCACATAATCATAAACCATACATCATAGCGTAACCCATTTAATAAAAATGGAATTCTTAAACAACATGACATCATAAAACAATTCATATAAGATAAAGGAATTCATAAAAATATTTCCATCACAATATAATCAAATCCATGTTATAATATGTATAAAAACTGAACCCTTTTATTATCTTAGATGGAAAATAATTTTGATAAAATACTTGAACTCCATTCTTGAGGAAAATATCCTTTCTACTTCAAAAACATTTTTCCTTTCATAACATGTCATACGACTTTAAAACAAAAGAATATGATTAAAAATAAACTTGAAAACTTGTAAAGGAAGCTTCTTGGAAATAATGTTTTAAAAATCCATTCATGCCGTATAAGTTAAAAAAAACATTCTTCGTACTTTTGTCGGAAAAGTCAAAAAGTACCTCGTACGAAAAACGACAAAAGATTCCTTCCATACATATTACTAAAAACTCACCGAAGGGTAAAAATGGATTTAAATAATTTTAGGTGGATGGAAATAATATTACATATTGATGAAACGTGGATGTGGATGATAAAATACACCCCAGTAAATACTTACGAATAAACAATCTCGGATAAAAATGAGATTGTGATATTTTCCCTTACCTTAGGTCCAATTTGCTTTGTACGTGTCCGAAGCTCCTGTATAATGGTTTAAATAATTTTATTGACTTATTCCAGAATCATACATATTGATATGATATCATATATGGTCATATTCTTAGATTCTTGATAGTAATATTTCATTGTTACTTGTTACTCGGGTCTTTATTGCCTTTTGTTCTTATGCGTGTTTTGCCGAATACATTCTTATTCTTATTTTAAAGTTATAGATACCTTATATCCAGAATGGTATTAGTGTAACATATATCATATTTATTCATTCAATTCATTTATATAATTACTATGTAATGATGATCATGTAGAACGAGTCGCATCACATCGTGGAGACGGTATTCCGTACGTACGCACGAGTGATGATATCGTTCCTATGATCGTGGAACTGTATTGGAGTATATATATATATTATTTTAGTACCAATATTACTTTATAATAATCATAAATAGTTACTCATTACACCATTATACCCATCCTTGTAAAGTGATGGTGGAAAATAGATTACACCACGGCGTGGAGACGGTATTTCGTACGTACGCACGCGCGGTGATTTCATTTTTCCGTAGGATGGATAGAAGGTGAATTAGGGTTGTTTCATATTTATAATAACATATCAGTATGTAAGTAATACTGATGTTATTACTTTATCATGAAACAACTAAAGAAGAAGAAGTTGAAGAAGAAAGAAATTGAAAAGATCGGTAATGGATATTACCTCTTCTTTGGAACGCCTCTTTGAATCCTCCACTTAGGGAACTAAGATTGATCTTTGAAGAAGACCAGGACCTCTAGGATTATTCTAGGGAAGTGGAGAGGAGAAAATGGCAGGGGTTGGCCGAGCTTGAGTGCTCAATTTGGTGTGAGGAGGAGGGGGAGGAGGTGTCCTTTTATAAGGGAGGAGAGGGGCACCTTAGGAATATCTCAAAATATTATTTTATATTAACGTCAAAATCGGTTTATAATGGTTACAAAGGGTCTTATTTCGAATATAATGTGGGGATGGGTCGAAATACTATCAACCAATAGGATTTAGAAAAGTTTAGGGTATTATTTTAACCTTATCAATTAGATTTAACTCTAAGTTAAATAATTTAACTTTTACCGTGTCTTTTTGTTTTCTTTCACTATATGGTTAATAAACTTACTATAACATGCCAAACGAACCCCAAATTGTTTATTATTAATATATATATTCGTATCTAAGTAATTTGGCCGAACCTTATATTTTTGGGAATAAAATAATAATTAATAATATAATATTTGATTTAAAAACTATTTTGTGTCAATTTTGACACTATTTGATATATGATTTTTGTGAAAGTCATAACAGAATTATATGTTCGAACCAAGTTGATTAAATCAACATTAATATATCATAGTAACCTATAAAATTAGTGGAATTCATAAAAAGTCTCAAATTACATTTATTTTTGTGTTTATAACATCAATTATGTCAATATTTCATTAATAAGATAATTACTGCATAATCATTGTGTCATAAATAAATTAAATTATTTAATGTCTAAAAATTACAAATAAAATAACATTATGTAGGAAATCTTTTTAGATTTCTAATGAATATTTATAGTCGAATTTATCTTATGTATACCCCATATTAAAAATGATTTACTTATTAAACTTTGATTTTATCTATTTTAACCCTTCTTTAAATAAATTAATAATAAATGTCCTAATCTAATCCAAGTGGGCCTAAATGGTCATAGTTTATTCCTACGTTTGTTTTTGGTCGAATTACACTTGTCCAATAGAATTAGGACATGTGTTAGGGTAATATTAATATCATATTTACCCTTAGTTACCCTATTTACTATTAACCGCGGTAAAAAAAAGTAAAAAGTTACTATTCACCCAAAAATTATTTTTATCTCATTGAACCACATTTTACTTACTGATATCAACCGTGTCTGTCGGATTTTTGAAATTCCATTCACAGAAGCGGTAAAATTATGTTTTATGCAAAATTCAGTTTTTAACCTACCACTTAGAGGTTTCACTATTCATCAAAAATTGAAAGTTTTCAGAAAAATACCAAAATTTCACCCTGGGCTAATTTCGATATTCTGAGTCCAAAAATGAAGTCCATTTGGAAAAATAAAATTTATAAAATTTCAAAAAGTGGTTAATACTATTCATAACGGCTAGTTTTAATAGCATATTGTTGTTTAGTGAAACTCGGTATTGCGTACGACACAAGCTATCGAGGAAGGTCACGATTGTGTGTAAAGCAATCCAAGCAAGTGTTGTGTAGCAAAATATTCCTTTTATGATTCATATAACATAAAAGTCTCGGATGTTACAATATGAGTATTTCATTATACAATTTTGACTTACTAAAATTATTGTGCTATTTGTGGGATAGATGAATTGAATTATTCTTTAATACATGGAATGATTTCTTGGTTGTTTTGTGTATAATATTTTTTTGTATTCCATTTCGACAGAAGAGAATTGTTATCATCTCAATATTGTATATAGAATACGAATAAATGTCATATATATTGAATAATTTATAAATTTAATATTTGAATCCAATATGGGATGTTTCTGGGTCATGTTATATCTAATAGTGTAATTTCAATGAGTTTGTAAAATAACCAACCTGCAATGTATTGGGAGAAACCTAGAAATGGGTATGATAATAAGTCAGTATTGAGAATGGGTTGTTATTGTAATTTCTTTCATGAATTCTATAATCATGAATATATAATTATAGAGATGAAAAAATGGAATTCTATTTAAATTTATTTATAAGTATTTATGATAATTTTATTAATTAATGTAAGATAGACATCAATTAATGATTTTGTTCTTATAAATCCTATTTTGGGTTATGAAATATCATTTGATGATTGAGGTACTAGAATAGGATGTGTCCTGATAAATTAGAATATGGTAGTGGCCTACAGATTTCTCTATCTACACCATCAATTAATAAATAATTATTCTTCCCATGATCTGGAGTTTGTTTCAATGATTCATTCTCTCAATAATTAGATCCACTATCTCGTTAGATATAATTTTACTATTTATTAATATCATAAAACTGTGTATCATATTTTTACCAAGAGATACATTAAACTACAATAGATCTATGTGAAATGTATCATTACAATTTTGATATTTATATTGACTGTAAAACTAAAAAATTTAATTTCCATACTGATTTTTAATTTAGAAAATTACTAACTCAATCCTTAGTAGATTTAGTGGAAATGTTGTCTTAGATGGGTCTGTTTATTGAGATCAACATATATGTTGGAGAATCTACTAGGAAGGTTTTATTAGAGTGGGTGTATGGTTAGTATTAATTTTTTAAATGTGGTTATCATTGAAATGAGACACATAGTTATTTAAAAATAACAATTTTTTTGGGGGGAGACCATGGGTGTATGGTCTCCAAATCATGATGGTGGGATGTGTTTTTGTGGAAGAATGGTTTTTTTTCATATATATTAGGAAAAATAGGAAGAATACATGAAATCAGCCTAGATGGTTTCTGAATCATCAGAATAATAATATATATCAAAATTTGAGATAGTTGTATTAGTTCCCAGGGAAGAAACAGTCAGTTGAAAACATTTTATTGTGATGCCTTAGTGGTCACATGATTAGGAAGGGGCACTAGAGACCAGATTGTTTATTCCGTCCTTTTCCAATTCAGTGTGTGAATTAGATAGGATACACATGTAATTCCTTGTTGATTTGACATGAACACCTGGTTATAATGAATATTTGGTGATCAAAAATTGACTAATAAAATTTTCTCATATCCTTCATATTAACGAGATAATTACAGTAGAAGAGCTCATAAAACAATATGTATAACAGATCATGTAGCTCCATGGAGTTCCTTCTAATATTCATTTTTATTGAGACCCATTGACTATATCATAGTTTTATAATGTCTTTCAGGTGGAAATTGGTACCCAATTGATTCTTAGTTTAGTGTATCACCATCTGACGAATTGGTAGACTTAGTGAGATATTCATATTAATTAAGATATGCTTCAGGTATACATGATTAATTTTTATGATTCATGAAAAAAATATTTTATTTATACTAAAAGCTTCTATATCAACAGTAAATATGATTTAGTAAAAAGGGTTCCCTCTAATGAATTTTATATGAGGTAATGTTGTTCTCATTTTTATATGGATACGATTGGGAGAACAACATTTGGTTGGATGGAGTATCAACTGGGAGATGTTAAATGTTGTGTAGTTGATCCAAATGCATCTATAGATTTCAAATAGTTTTCAAAAATATAATTTGGTCCAAATTTATCTATCTGTAGAGTTTTATACCAGTGATTATGTTTTTCTAAGGGTTTCACAATCTTTGGTAAATCAACTTTTCAGAAAACAGGGTAAGATGGAACTAATGCTTTTTCTCTCATTTGATTTTGATGAATGAATTGGATAAGTGGTTTTTTAGTTTCACATTCAATATAACATGAAATCAACTCGCAATTTGTTTCATTATTACTAATTATGGAGGTGTCATGTAGAACCCGCCTTTATGATTTATTGAGGGGAGGTTGATCATGAACCCAACAAAATAGTGGTTGAGAATCCAGTTCAAATTAAATAATTATAGGATAAGGTGTCACATTTTAAATTTATTCCTTTATGTCATGTAATTTGGTAGTGATGATGGGAAATACCAATGACATAGGATTAACAATCATTTATTAAACATTATTTTCCTTCCTCTTTTATGAGCACAGAATCTTGCTGATTTTTTGGGGATATAAAGAGGAATGGGGGGATTTGATTTGATATAAGTCCCATGAATTTAGATTATTTTGGGATTAATTTATCTATTTTATAGTACTAAATAATTTTATTAGTTGAGGTTAAATTATTTTCTTATTGGGGTGGAATAAGTGAGGCACTCTATTTATGCTCTATTAGTAGTAACAGTGTGTTAACCATGCGTTGTGTTTCTATAAAATCTATTAGTATTTTTTATAAGTATGATTCATCTCACCATAAAAGTAACAAGTCTAACTTTTTGGGTGGATGTGATTGGGTGAAAAACTTTTCATGGTTTTAATAACAATGTATATTTGTCTGTGTTAACATATTTTTTTATCATTATGGTATAATAAGGACCAAACAACCATAAAAAAGATTGACTAAACCTAGGTATAAATAATTCAAACCATAAAAGATCTATTAAATTTAAAAATTATAATAATACCAATGGATTCATTACCTATAATATACAATTAATCCTTATTTACCTTAACCAAACCTTATCATGATACACTAAGAGATTCTCCCCTATGTCTCTTCGGGATTATCTATTGATTTTTGTGCGCATATTTAATGTATTTTTGAATCTCCACTTGGTTTATCACATTTTATCTAAATATAATTTTTATTATTCTTCCCCTTGTATCATTATACCCCTAATGGGTTGGTATTTCTCGATATATAGGGAATGATGGGGAAATTAATGATGTTTTAAAAGGTTCTATGACTATGAGGTCTTCATCACTTCCTCTTACACAACCAAATTTTGAGGCAATTTTTTTTCTCTATTATAAATTATTGAATATCAATATAATGGTTCAGTCTCATTATTTACCAACTATACTTTTAATTTCATTTGTTTTAGATTATGAAGACGACTTACATTATATCAATTCATTTTGTTTTACATTTGATCTTGGGTAGCATGAAAAGTTGTTTTTAATGGGGTTCTCTATAATAATAGTTTAATGCACAACAAGTGTTTTACAAGATGCATCAAATATTATTTTGGATCTAAAATGGTTTTTTATGTAAAAGAGATTTTATACTTCGGTTATGAAAATGGTTTATTAATTTTTTTTCATATTTCTAAAAAAAATTGGGACAATCGGGCGCTTGGGAACCTTGGGGGAATCAATTATTAGAAATACAAAAATAATATTTTTTTTGACACTACGTGGGCTTTGAATGGATTTTCAATAGAATTCTGCAGGACTCTATTTTTTTGGGATTCATAGTATATCTAAATTAGTGTTCTATTTTAATGTCTTTTTATGTATTTAAACATCCTAGAGATTAAGTTTTTCTTTTCTTATTTATGATAGTAATGTTTTATGACCAGATAAGGACATGGTTAACTAATCATTTTTTTCATGGAATGTTTTTATATTTTAATTATTTTTATCATTAATGTAATTTTTTATGTCTGTTGTTTATTTCAATGTGGAATTCAAAAATTTAATTCATGTATTTTTTTGAAAATAATATGATCAATTTTTTTATAATCTTGTTTTTTAAATAATCGCCTAATTTTTCCATGGTTACAAACACTATATAGATTATGGATTAGATATTACTACGTGATTTCCACCCACATGGAGAATTCTTTTAGGATTATATGGATATTTTTCTATTGGATACAAGTAAAGGGATGGTTTTAAATTTAATTTATGACTTCTCTTGGTTGATGTGGCACTCTTAGTGGATTGGATTGGTGGTTAATGATGGTAACACAGAGATTTGGTTTCTTTATTTTCATCATATTTAGAATTTGTATTGGTTATTTATGTCCCATACATATGTACATTTCTTCAACAATATACTCTAGTTACTTAAAATTATATTGTTAAAAATTAGAAAATATATTTCATTTTTATGTGTCAAATATTTTTTAGGGGTTTTTATTATAATAACATGATTCTTATTTCCATCACATGTTTGAAAGGTATTCACCTCAGGAATTGTGTTGATCTAGATCGTGTGATGTTTTAGTCTAACCCAATTTAGTATGTTGTTGTTTAGGTTGTTATAATTTATGTATACTTTTCAATTATATATAACTCGAGGGATTTAACTAAGGGTTCCTTACCTTATTCAAAAATTAAATTTTAAATACCTTATTAACCAAATATCATATGATGACTCTAATGTATAACAGTATCTTCCATACTATGATAATTGATAAATTATCATCCCTATAATTTTCCTCAAGAAACATCATAATATTAAAATACTTACATAACCTTCATAGGTGACAACAACGATTCTCCATACCTACACTTCGAGATCATGTTCCATAACAACATATTTGATATATTAACTTTCATAACATTTATATATTCAATGACATAATTAACCCATAATTAGTTAATTTGGAGAAGATATTTCATTACATACATTGAAAATATCATTTAATTTTATCGATCTATAGAAATGTGTAAAATCTTTTACTAATAAATTATATGTACTTCTCAAGTTATTTAATTTTTTCAATTATATAATGAATGAATTTATTCATTATAAATATTTAACTACCCCCAAAAATTATACTTAATACAGATCCTGTGAAAAATATCACATGTAATACCATTCCTCATATCCTGGGGAAATGAAAAAATAAAAGGGGGTGGTCTTGAATAAAAAAAATGTGAAAAAATATAAATAAGGACAAAACAGAATACAAATGAAATAAATATTATGGTAGGACATGATATTAAATATAATTCAATAATATAATTTAATAAATAATAATAAATCTATAGGTAACCATGTGAATAAATAGACTACATGTAGTTTATAATCTAGATTCATATTGAATAAATGAAAAAATTTAGTCACCTAATTCTATAGTAGAAGACAATACATCATAATATTAGACATCATGATCACAACACCAAGGAATTTTCATGCTCTAGTTTGGTTGAATCAAATTTCCCCTTCATTTTTGTCTCATAGTACCTGAAAATGAATAAATGGGATATATATTAGTAGGTTTATCCTATCAATTGTTTAAGTCCAATGCATTCACCATACATGAAAATGGATAAACAACACATAATCATATTTTATAATAACCATACACTTTAGAATAAGATGATACTAAATATCAATATATTTCCCTTGGTATAAAATGTTATAAAATGGTCATAACCCATAAATAAAAAGTAGTTGGATGTTTAAATAATACATAGTATACATAATAATGTAGTAATTGAATATTAACATTTAAATAACATATATATTAATTTTCAATAATTCTATAATCAAAAAAGTAAATAGATTTCTATGTATGCATACTAGAAAAAAATTATTATTATGTAATGGTATTTATTTACATATATAATTTATTCAATCATTTATTGTATTACATTTTAGTTAACACCCCTTAATCAAATTAAAAGAAAATAGGCTAATCCAATAAAAGTAAGTAATGAAATGTTATACATATTCATGGTGAATAGATAGGAAAGACAATGGGAGTGGAGTATCTGTATTTTGATTGAAATGAAAATTTCATAAGACATTTATAAAAATTGGGTCTTGGTTTTCCAAATAACATATCACTTGTTTAATTAAGGAAACTCAAAATCAAGTCGACATAGATGAAAAAAACTATATAAAAGAATACATCGAATTATATCATAGAAGAAGAGATAAAAAATTGAATTGTTGGATAAAAAATGTTCAAATTCAAAAATTATCAATTCATTCATTCAACCATTCATTTTTATTAAATGTGAAAACACACAACAATTACATGGACATGGGTAAGTCCAGAGATACATAGATATGGAGGTATAAATTAATGGACACCAAGTTGATATCCCTTAATCAGATTAATGCCTTCTGGATTCAATTAACGGGTACCTCAAAAATATATAATGTTTGTACCTTGATCAGCCAGCATCATGGAAGAAAGATGGTCTTCCACTTTGTTGCATGTGTCCCATGTATGAACAAACTATATGTTGCTGTTGTTGAGGATGGATGTACACATCCTCATAATATATGTTATAAATAATTGCGAAGGAAATTTTCCCTACATGGATTCATGGATAATCATGGAAACTGTTTCAATCTTATTAACAAGGATATTATTATATAAACATAATCTGAAACATATGTGCAATGTTTGGGAATCTAACTGGCTATAACACTACCAACCATTGTAGAATTTATAGGTTTTCAAGACACATAACCTAAAATTAAATACCACCCCACCACCTCAAATGATACCAATAATGATAGAGCCATCAAAATTATTTTATACCCTTGGTTGGAGGTAAAAAACACACAATTTCCTCCTATACCCTGAATCACATACTACATCACATAATCGTTCACTTGTAGAGTTATTAGGGAGAGGTTTTCAAGCCAGTTTCTAAAGACACTAACCCGATTATCCAAAATAGATATTGTCTTTATGATAATAGACCATTAAGAAGATTGAATACCTTTAAAATGTACTTATTATTGGGCTATAAGATACACCAATTCATGTATTTAAAATCACATTTCATGAAATTTATTAGGACCTGCACCAAACAAACCATTAAATGATCTATCAAGAAATGAAATTCAAAAGAGATCAGGAGATAATATCCTAGTGAACTTGCTGAAGAAACTCTAGTCTGTAATGTCCCAATCACTCTCAATTAACATATGATAGGAATACCCCTCTCTATTAACCTTACAATAGTGGAATTTGGAAACCAAGTTAATAACCATATTCCTTACATTTTCATCTTTTGTAATATCATGTTTTCTTATACTCCCAAAAATAATAATAAACATGGAATGTATGAGGGTTCACTAGAAAACATTATTCTATGATTCATGTTTCCCATGATGAGTATAAATATGACAAAAATATTTTATAGAAAAGGATATAGAACTAGAAGTGGTGAACACACATCTGTCAGGATCCAAATTTAAAACAATAATTTTAAAAACCTCCCTCTGTTATTCATTTATCATGGCATTGATGAAGCTTGGATATACACTATCCACTCTGAAGTAAATCATAAGAATAGGGAAGATCAAAAAACCAATGATCGTGCATATATAATTATGATACCAAAATGATATTCCCTTTTACCTTTAATCCATATTTCATGATGTGGAACAATTTGTATAGTATCATGAATTAGAGACCAGAAATGATATCCATTTTATTTTACATTCTCCTCATAACAACCACTTTTATAAGACACAATCCTAACCTATATTGTGTACTCCTCCGCCACCTCCCATGCATGTTTTACATGCATACAACGAATATTATTATCCAGACTCTCCACAGTGGTCTCTCCCTCATGGATATGCCCCACTATCTGACCGCCTGGGACCCATTTATGTTTTCCATTTGATAAAGCATCCCATATAAAACCTTATATATATATTTTTTTAATTGGAAGATAGAACCCCCTTTGGTATATTATTGTATTAATTGACATGAATAAGGATAGAAGATAAAAAACTACTAAATAAAGATATCTGACCACCAATGGAAAAAAATACATTTTCTAGCAAAGAACATCGCTCACAATCTTTTCCACAATACAATCCAAATGTTGGATCTGAATTCATCTATGGGTAAAAATAGATACATGAAAATTCAGAGGGAAAGAACCCCTCTGAATATCCAGTTAATTGAACACGGGGTATTTCTACCAGGTGCCACATTTTTTTAGATATAAATTCATCTCTTTGATATGTTAATTGTATGAAAAATCTTGTAACTATACTAATCTAGGATCACAGTTAAACAATTAACTAATCTTCCACTGGTATTATAGAAAATTAGGGTATCATCTAAAAACATCAAGTGAGAAATTGAAGGCCGTATATTTATACTATGATATGGATGGTTGAATTTTTTTGATATTTTTTTGTTAATAATACATCATAAGGCGTAATGCATGATGAAAAAGAGTGACAGTAAGATATGATCCGCTTTTTTAAACACATGTGATCACATGAATTTGCCATATGGTTTTCCCATAAATGAAACCACCATCTAAGAAGAACTAAATCATCTAAATATTATCTCTCAATCCCAAGGGGAGAGTCCTATACTTATGAAAAATCTATTTATAAACCCCATTCCTTTATGTCATAATATTTATTCATATCTAATTTTAAATCCATGTTTAATCCACATGTTTTAAAGTTTATATCACATATCATTTCATTATCCAGGGAAACAGTTCATAAATAGACATTCCCTTTACAAAACTATGCTACCCTAGGGAGACCCACAAAGGAATGTACTGTGAAATCCATGATTTTATAAAAGAGGATAATATATTGTAAGGGAAATTACACATGATGATCAGTTTATAGAAAATAATAGAGGCTGGTTTTTTGACCTTTGTAAGCATGACAGGAGTTGTAGAACCTTCCACCCTTGGTATTGAACCACCCAAAAAAATATTGGATGACCATGATAACTCCACTTTTATCAACTCACAATACCCGCTATAGAACAATCCAAGAAAATCTCCAGGGCTCAGAGCACTCTCTATGTTCTGTCGCATCATAGCATCATGAATTTCCTTTTCATATAGAATTGATTCCAGTCGGGTATTTTTATGAAATACATAATATTATGAATATATATATATATATATATATTAGGATAAATAATGAAAAACTTATCTCATTAGGGTCAATAATATTTAAAATGATAATGTTTGTCAAGGAAAACCCATTAAAGTGATTTTAAAAAACATGTTGAACATTAGCATAAAATAAAAATTTACATGTAAATTTCAATGGTATATTTCAAAAATATAGTGGGTATGATTTCTAAAACAAAAAATAATATTTCATTCAGTAATAGATACATGAAAAGAATTTTTTATATTTTATATTTAAGAGTATGAATAAATAACATATTAGAGTGAAAGAAAAAACCATGATTTATTATTTTGAAGATAAATTTATTAGCAACCAACATTATAAAACATGAGTAATAAGAAATTATTTTATTTAAACCTCATTTCCCATATAAGATTATAAAACCAGATAAAATACAATATTATAGTAGGGTATGGAAGAATGATGTACAATATATTAATTTGTAACTCTTTAAAAGTAGATTTGACTTATCAATATCCATTATGAGAAACTTATCCAATAAATAATTATTTTATGTAAAGAAGATTATGTGAAAATAATGAAAATAATGAGATAATACTACATAATAACATCATAGGATATTAGTTTCCAAAAAAATATATTAAATAAGATTAATGGAAATATCATAATTGATAAATCAAAAAATATTTACCAAAAACACTTACAGATAGGGATGGATTTGATTCAATATACATTTGAATAAATGTAAATAATTTTATGTAGTTTACACTAAAAATTACAACGAAGTAAATAATTAGACCATAATTGTATAGTAATTAAAAAGAACAATATACAATGGAAGAATGTTGAATAAAATATAATGTGTCCCAAAGAAGAAAAATGAATACAATGTAATCCCATTCTACATTATAAACATTAGATTCATGAACCTATTGAAAAAGAGTGTAGAATCATGGATTTATTGTCATAAATAATTATTTTAAATTTTATTATAAATATATTTTTTTATTTTAAGTGATGTTTGCAATGGTTTATGAAATGATTTAAGAGTTTCTAGGGCCTGTATAGTGCTCGAAGCACTATTTTTTAGATAATGAAACTAAGGAAAATGGTTTAGACACAATTAGTAGAAACTGTGCATCCCAAATATTCCTCTAGTATAAATAGGTGAAAACATGGTTCAACTATGAATTAGAGGTTTCATGATATGGGTAAACCATGTGGTATCATGTAGATGCTATACAAGAGGGTTGGATGAGATACAAATAGTTTCCCAAACTATGTGGCTATAAAACATAGATACTAAAACTTATTTAGTGGGTGAACTATTTGGTCACATATTTTGGCCAAAACATGAATTCAAACCATGTTCCACCATAAATTGACATGTGAAAATTAATTTCATCCAATAAAAAATCTTAATCCCAAATCTCGTTTTATCCTATATACTACAGAGTAGACTATAGACCTAGAGAGACCCATTCTATTCCTCCTAGGATTTGAGAAAACTCCTTTATTGGATCTTTTTTTCCTTATCCATTTTCCTCACAGAATATACACCAGTAAGATCATTTATCATGTTACTTACTTTATTTATTTATCTAACAATATGATATTGTTAATTTTTTCAAGCTATCATGACCTATTTTTTGGGTCCTCAGCTTTTAGTAATAATTTTATATTTTATGAAACTCAGTCTTACGTGTAACGTATGAATTTGAAGAAAATATTTATTACATATATCACATGATAAATCAATATCATGTGAACTGAAAGCTATAAGATATAAATAATTTATTTAAAATGTTATATTTATTATAAATTCTTAAGATATTATAATCCCTTATTCATTTAGTGTCACGTATCATACACTCTATCAAATGAAATGTTCAAACAATAGATTTTTGGGAAATTACATTCTTCCCATTATAATTAATTTAAATTCATTTAATTTAAAATCGATCTTGGTAATAAATAGTTTGATAATTTATTTTGAAATCTCAATTCATGTGAAGGGGACATAAAACAACCTATATATAAGAGATAATGATAAGTATAAAGGTCACATGTACTATCATATAACACAATCTCTAAATAGGTGAACATCAGTGGAATGTAGAGATACATACATGGAGGAAAAGTGTAAATATATAGAGTGGTGATGGAGGTCATGAATAAAAAACAAGTGAATGATTAATGGAATGTTTGGGAAACATCTATAATTTTTTTTCTATTTTTGATGGACATCAGTTCAACAAAACATAATGTATTACGAGATCATTTTTGTTAGAAGATACTTTTCCTAATGTTTAGAAACACTTTCAGTTCCTATGTATAAATACATCATATATTTCGATAAACAGAATTTCAATATTTTTTTGTACATAGATTTATTTTCCAAATACTAAAAAAATTAAAAATTTATGCAAGAATAAAAAAAATACAATTTTTAAGGTGTTTAAAGCATATAGAAGAGTAAAAAGTCTAATAATTTTTATATATCTGTATTCCGAAAAAATTTATTGTTAATAGATCAACTTATAATCCTAAAAATTTTATACTATAGGTTTATCATTTATATTTATTCATCAAATTTATTAACTAAAATAAAAGAAAAATTTACAGGGACATTGTATTGGCCAGTGGTTGGACTGAAACACTTAGCATTCTTCAGTCATGGGTTCATGAACCTCAGTCATGAAATGTTTTATTGGTTTTCACTAGGATTAGAGGTTTCCCTTCCTAAAACTATATTAACATAATTTCTAAAATTAATATTATATAAATCCTAGAAATATGTTTGATCCTTAAATAGAAATTTATCTACAGTTTTCAATATAAAATAAATAGATAAATACTTCATCCATTTTATTTTGACAAAGCTCTTTCATTGTTGTATGAATTATCGATTATATCATTGGTATGATTTATAATCATGAAAACTTCTATTCAACGAAAAATTACATATGTTTAACCTAGGTTAACTATTATGTATCCAAACAATTCAATTTTTTTCAATGAAAATATGAATTATCGTATGAAAATACCATAAGTGTATCAAACTGTAAGCACATAAAGGCCTCTTTTCATGTAGCGAGTTACCATGGGTTAAGTTCAAAACACCTGGTCAGAGCTACCACTCACTGGTTTATCTATTCTAGAACCACATCCACTCATATTATCTAGACAAGTATTTATGTATAGGAAGAACCACATGATAGATACCATAAAATATTTATAGTATTTTCTTATATGCTTATCCTAATATTCCACAATTGTGTTATGTTATCTTATATATGTTTTCTAAATATTGATTCAATGGTTGTTGTTATAGTTCATTTGATATGAGATATAGAAACATGACCCCATAAGGCATAGAGCCAGTGCCTTCTACTAATTAAATTATAATGATTACATGCAATCAAATCCCAAATAACAGAGTGATTAATACTCAAGGTAAACCAAATACATTAATGAGTCTTATATTGAAAATGAAAACACTAGTTGCATCATAATTTTTTTTATATATAAAGTAATATCATTGAGAATAATATTATTCTATATAGTTTATCCCTTCATATCTCTCATTATATTCTTATTTTATTGATGTTAAAATGAAACATAGTAAGGGTGAGAAAACATTCTCAGTAAGGGTGGGTAAAGCATATGAAATAATGAATCAATGGGACTAAATGTACATAGAACGGAAAATAACTGTTTTAGATACCTATTCAAGTTCGATTCGATATGATAAGTTATGAAACTGAAACAAAAGGAATTTAATAAATGAAAAAAATATTAAATTCATACATAGATATGTCGACATTAAATCTGATGGATAGATAATAAGTGTTGAAAAATTTGGGAAATGATTGATTATTTTATTCCATGTTTCCTTGGTACATGGTACATTTACCATCATGACCATCAATATATGGTTTAAAACATATTAGGAAAAACCCCATCTAAAGAAATTTCCAAATGACTCATCCCATGGGACGACTGATGCATAAAAGGGATACCTATAACCACTCTCTACCCATGTAGTATGATTCTAAAAAATTATCCATATTGAACAATCAAAATAAATTGTATTCTTTATCCCAGAACAATAATGAGTAATGAAAATGTGATTATCAATTTTTCCAAAAATTATCATAAGAGATTGAAAATTTTATCAGGATATCAAACATAAATCAATGATGAATATTTAAATACCATCCCTAACCAAATAAATAAAAATTCATCCATATGAAGGATAAGGTTGATATCAATATGATGTTACCAAATTGGAGTACAATATAGGGTTGTTGTTTTAGAGGAATGAAAATATTATAAAAATATATTTTAAAATAATTCTTAAGGAAAATATCATTTTGTTCTCAAAAAATATTTAAAAAGATTCATTGAAATTAAATTATTAATTATATTTTTAAAATATAACCTTTTCAACATGAAAATGTATCCTTGATGGATTGAATGTTACTAAATCTGTACAAGTTTTATGTGTTAAATAGAATAATATTTTTTATAGGAAGAAGGTATGTATAATTATATGTTCAAAAGAACAAAAATATTCTATTGATAAAATTAATAAATAATAAAACGAGAGAAAATTTGTTTAACAAATCATTTTAATTCTTTTTGAAAACACTTTAATAAAACCATTTTTATAAATTAAAATATATTAATCTCCTAGGGAATGAAATAATGTCAGTATTTCTGAAAAATATATTAGGTACCAAAGAATGAGAAAAAATGTAGTAATACATGAAAAAGATCATTACTAACCACATGATAGAAAACATGGTTTTTTTGAAATCATTTCATATAATTACCCCATATGGATGTACAACAGAAATATAATTATTGTTATTGTTATGTAAAATAATTATTAATCATTTCAAAGTGTCCCATAACACATTGAATCTTTTTAAATCATATACCACATAAAGGAATGTAGTTAAATGAATGTGTAATATAACGTGAAGATAACTTAATCCATGATATAATATATTATTTCTATAGTAGTTACAATAAAAAATAAGTATGTCGTGAACATAAAATTTATCTCACATAATTAAGAAAATTGAGATAAAAAACACTTAACATTGAGTTTCCTTTCAAGTGAACATCCTTTAACATATGGTATAATAAAATTATGTTAATTAGATAAATTGTTAATTAATATTTTCATGTTTTTCATTAATTTGATTTCAATTTTTTACTATGTTGTATAAAACGACGTTAACAATTATGTTTACATCAGGTTTTATGACCAAATTCAGTTATTTGTCAAAAATGATTTTGTTATGTCAATTATGGTAAGAGGAGTCCATCTATAATAATAACAATGATATAGATATCATATTTATAGAATAATTATACACTAAAATAAATTATTAAATTTGGTAATGAAAAATGAATCAATGTTACGGTCATGGAGATGTTATTTCATAAGTACGCTTCACTGACATTCTAATTTTTCAATGATAGTTATGAAATAAGGTAAGTAACAACATATATTTCTATAAAAATCATTAAATAATAAATATCATTTTATTTAATCATATATAATTTTATATGAATTTATTTTGATGTAATAGAAAATACATCATGTCGAGGAGGTTGTAGTCCTCACATCCATGAACAACGTTATCACTTTTTAATTGTGTGAATGGGTAAAAATTAAAATGATATATATATATATATAGAAATGTTTTTATCTCATGAATATAATATAGTTTTTAGTCCACATAGTTTTAATTTAATCCATCCATTATATGTTCCATGTATATTGTAAGCAAATCACACTACTGAAAAAATACCCTCTACCAAAGGTTTAGAACGATTGGTATAGGCCTCCAAACCGTTGGTCTAGGCTATACCAACGGTATGTAGAAGCATTGTATTGTTAGACATGAGGATAGGTCTACACCAATGGTTTTGGGAAACCTATTGGTATAAGTAATATGAAAATCAATACCAATAGTTCCATAAAACTGTTGGTACGTATAATTCGAAAAAGAATTATTCTGTTGGTTTTGATCCCAACACCTCCAGATTGTGATTGAACGACCTAACCACTAACCTAACATACTTTTCTGAACATAATTTCATAAATATATATGTTTATTATCATAAATATTTTAATTATTTAATTATTTAGCTTCCTCTGTAAGAATAATCCATTAAAAATACATGTACCTATACCAATAGTTTTGAGAGATATGTGTATAGATTCATTGATTTTGGGACCTATACCAACGGTTTTGGACAAAGCGTTGGTATTGGGGCGACATATACCAACAGTTTGAGGTCCAAATGTTGGTATAATTTCTCTATAATCGACATATGCCAACGGTTTTTCCAAAACTGTTTGTATTGGTCCAAATTAGTAAACTATGCCAACGATTTTCCCAAAACCGGTGGTATAACTTCAAATTAGTGATCTATTCTAGCGGTTTTGGGAAACGTATTGTTATAGGTCCATATAAGTGACCTTTACCAATGGTTTTTTCCTAACCGTTGGTATATATAAGAACCTGGCCTTAAACATTACATAATATTTAATTAAATAAATAATTCACATTGAGGATCTTTTTGGGTTTAGAGTTTTTGAGAATTAGGACATAACTATTAAATATTGAAAGATTACAAGGTAGACATATCTACACAGTTTCCATTTTTTCATAAAATAATAACTCCTAAAAAAGATTCATGTCTAGTTCCATGTTTTAGACAAAATGACTTTTCCTTGATCCCATCCTTGACCTTATTCATCTTTAAGTCATGTGAAAACATTTCAAAACATTGGATGAGCATAAAAAGCTCAGTAAGGGTTATAAAACAAATAATGAAAAAAATTGTTCATAAATACATAAAAAACATGAAAACATTTACATACCTCATGAAATAATAAGACTTATGAAGGACACATAGAAATCATTAATCATAAAGGTAACTTGTTGCATCCATATCATATTTACATTGTAGCTGTGACAGCTACAAAAGGGGTTAATTTGGAATACACATCACAATATATTCTATAAATCTCTTACGAGAAACAATTACGTTTACCTCCGTCATGTTAACCAATGCATTGGAGAGCTATCTCGGGCTCACCTTCCCTAGGTTTATCACGAAACCCCCATATAAGTAAATAATGCCCAAGAACCATAAAATGATTATAACACATAACATAAGCACAAAGGAAAGATAACATTTCAACATTGAAATAATAAAATATAATTTCAAGATATTGAAATAATAAATCATTTCTCAAATCATTTTCAATACCAAAATACATAAAAAGTGTATTTGGTATTGATTTTTCCTTTTAAAGACATTCCAGCTAGTTAAGAAAGCCAAAGATCAAATAATACTCACGGCGGCGGAAAGGTCGTTTCCACTGCTTACGTTAAAAAAAAATTCCTTTTTTTCATTTAGTAAAACACTTCATATAAAAAAATTCACTTTGAATAAAATGAAAAGTCCAAAGGGGTTTATACATCGTATAAAATAATGTCGTGTATAAAACTAAAAATGTCTCAATGAAAGGATATTGAGACGAAGTCCCTTACCTCGCGTCCGACTTGACTCGATCGTTCTTTAATCTCATGAATAATAAACTAAAGATAATTTCTACTTGATTAAGAACCATTTTTATGTTTATTATTCATTTTTATATAACTTATTACTATGTAATAAACATTATGCAATCATTTAAGTTAATAACATTCATTTTATCGATATTTGGTACTTGATTAAAAATGAACAACTTAGATATACATGTTGTCCATGTGGTCAAAGTTTCATTATATACAGAATTATATTAATGACATGGATATCATATATTTCATATACATAAATTATATACATATTTTTATAATAGTACATAACATTTAGAGGAAATAAATGAAATGCACCGTTCATGGAGACGGTAAGCCGTACGTACGCATGAACGCTATATGCATTTTATTTCCTATTTTAATGGAAATAAAACATAATGATACATATATATATTTTTTATTATATTATAATATCATATAAAATATTGTTTACTCTATCCTCTATACATCCCACATACAGAATTAACGAATCAAATCACATTAAAGGGGTGGTAGTCCGCATTTCCTCAAATGAGATTATCATATTTCTCCACTATGGAAACCATAAATGTGTGCTATAAATGGGAAGTACAGAATCATAAGGAAATCATAAACATAATATATATCATATATAAATACATTTCAATCATAATGGCCACCATGAGAGGGGGGTAAATTCTAATTGAACATTCATCATTTCGTGGGGACTTAGTTTTCCATCCACAAAAACATTATGTTCTGCATCCATTAGATGGAGGTGTGTGTATGTGTAGTTCAAATAGTTCTGATAACAAAATCCTAGTATATTGAGGATACTGGTGTTGTTTCAAAAGAATATAAGAAAAAGATTTTAGGGGTTGGAGAATTAATATAAAAGAAAACAATTTAAGAGAAACAGTTACCTTCAATTTGGGTAACTCCCTTTGGTTTGAACCAAAGGACTTTCTAAAGTTCCTTCTGCCTAAGGTAAGGATTTTAAGTAGAGGAGAGAGATGTTGATATATTAATTGGGTAGTTTTTGGATGAGTCAAATGGCTTTAGAGTTGTGTGTAATTGGTTAGAAGTGGTCTCCTTTTATAAGGGAGAGGAGGGGCTCTTTAGGAAAGTGTGAAAACATTATTTTATTATATAATGATATTCAATTTTTAAAGGTCCAAAAATAATTATACTCGAAGAGAAGATGACTCATGGTCGATAGAAAATCATCCAATCATAATTGGATAGGTTTTGGATAAAATTTTAATGATTATAATCTTATTTATTTAAATCATTTATTAATTGTGTTAAATACTATATCACTATTTTGTCATAGATAATTTAATTTAATCAATGTCTAAAAATTATAAAAAAAATACTATCATGTAGGAAATCTTTTTGGCTTTACCTTGAAAATTAATAGTTGAAAATATGACTTATATTAGAACATATAAAAATTAATTTACTGAATTTTTTGTTATTATCAATTTTATCTTTACATTAAATTAATTAATCTGAATTGTCATTATCACTCCCAAGTTGCTCAATGGGGTCCCAAAATTGACTCAAAGATCCCCATGGTCGTTAATGACTCAACCAATAATTTTTGGACTAGTTTTAAGGTAATTTTGAATTATTATAATATTCTTTTTACCTTGAATTAACCGATTTACCTTAAACTGTGGTAAATAAATGTCAAAAATTACTATTCACAAAAAATTATTTTCATCTTAATGAACCAAATTTTACTTTTTGATAACAACCATGTATGTCAGATTTTTGAAATTTAATTCATAGAAGTGGTAAAATTTCATTTAAATGAAAAAGTCAGTTTTTTTAACTACCACTAAGTGGTGTCACTATTCATCAAAGATTGAATTTTTACAGAAAAATACATAAAATTCAGCCTAAGATATATTTGATATCCCAAATTCAAAAATGATGTCTATTTTTACAAATTCAAAAAATAGGAGTGGAATTAATTATTTTTAAAATTAATTCCCGTTATCAAAACAAATAGCGTGTTTTTAAGAAACAATAACCATCAAAAATTTGATACTTGTTTATATCCAATATCAAAGTGAAATTAATTCAAATGAACAACAAGGGATTAAATAGTAAAAATATTTTTCAATTTAACCTTTGAACCAACTCAAAAGATAATATAACCTTATAAATAAATTAGATTAAAATGCACTTTATTTTTAAAATACAGTATTTTTAATTATTCATTAAAAAATGAACATTATCAGAAAAACCAAAAAAAAATTCCCAAACTAAATTTTTTTATCCCAATTCAAACGAAAGATTATATCTGGTCAATTATAATGTACTAAAGTGACCAAAACTATTTTTAAATAGGGTTCACTATTAAAAAGAGTAATATTAGCCTGTAAATTATGGTTAAAATTCGATTCATTCTTATTTTAAGCCACAAACTTTTTATTGGATAAATGTAAATACATTTAACAATAATGTATAAAAATATTTTAGTTAGTTTCATTAATTCCCACTAATAAAATGGCTAGTAGTTTACTACAATTTAAAATAATAATATTATATTTTTATTGTGCAACGTAAGATTCCAAAGAAATTTGCTATTGCGTATCAGGTACGCTATCGAACATAGAAACCCCTTTAAAGTAAAATTAATATTTAATTCAAAAAATATAAATAAATATGAAATATGTCTTTTTCTCCATTTACCTGGGATGTTATATCCTTCCCCCCTTCTGGGAATTGAATGCTCTCAATTTGTATTCACTTATCAAAATAAGTGGGGGTATTTATCCCACATAGCATTTTAAGATTCCCATGTTGCCTCTTTAACCATATGGTTTTTCAAAAAACCTTTACCTGATGAATCTCCTTATTCCGCCACAGTTTCTCTCTGTGGTCAAGAATCTGAACTGGTTGTTCCTCATAAGAGAGATTCTCTTCCAACTAAACTACCCTTGGGCTCAAAACTTGAAATGGATCTGGTATATACTTTCTCAACATCGAAACATGAAAAACATTGTGTACCCGGGATAAACATTGAGGTAAAGCCAATCTATGCGCAACTAATCCAACATTCTCTAGAATTTTATAAGGTCCAATGATCCTCAGAATCAACATTCCCTTCTTACCAAAATGCATCACACTTTTCCATGGAGAAACATTGAGAAAGTCAAGATAACATACCTCAAAGGAATGATCCTTCCTCCGGTTATCTGCATAACTTTTCTGTCTGCTCTGAGTTGTTCTCATGTGCTTCTGAATCAACTGAACTTTCTCTACCATCTCTTCTACTAATTCTGGTCCCATCAGCTTCCGTTCACCTACTTCATCCCATAATGCTGGATTTCGACAATGCTTTCCATATAATTCCTCAAATGGAGCCATCTGTATACTGGAATGAAAGCTGTTATTATATGAAAATTCAACCAATGAAAGATGATGGTCCCAACATCCCTGGTAATCCATCAAGAAAGCACATAACATATCCTCCAAGTTCTGAATTGTTCATTCTGACTGCACATCTGATTGAGGATGAAAAGTTGTACTACAATTTTATTAAGTACCCGATGACTTCTGAAGACCTTTCCAAAAGTTTGAAGTGAACCTGAGGTCATGATTAGATACAATGGGGAGGGGAACTCCATGCAACCTGACTATCTCTTTAACATACAACCCAGCAAGTTGATGTAGAGAAAAAGTATCTCTAATAGGAATGAAATGAGCAGATTTAGTCAATCGGTCAACTATAACCCAGATTTCATTATTTCCTAGAGATGTCTTCGGTAATCCCACAAAAATGTCCATGTATATATTTTCCCACTTCCAATCTGGCACCGGTAGAGGCTGAATCATTCATTTCGGTAATGGTCACTCTGCTTTAACCTGCTGAAAAATAAAAAACTTCACAATAAAATCCGCAAGGTCTCTTTTCATTCCATCCCACCATTAGTACTCCTAGTGATCTTTGTACATCTTAGTACTTCCATGATGAACTGAAAATGGAGAACTATGAGCTTCACATAACAACCCATTCATTAACTGTGAATCACAAGGCACCCATAATCTCCTTCCAAATCTAAAAACACAATCATTATCAATGTTAAAATCTGTAAAAATACCCTTCAGAACCACCATGCCCTTTTTCTATAACTCACTGTCTTCCTTTTTCTCTTGTTTAATTCTGTCTGATAGAGTTTATTTCACTGAAACCTGAAACAAAACAAGAAGAATTTCCTACAACAACAACTTCTATGCTAATTTTCATCAAATAAAAAACCAACGGATCTCGTTCCAAATGTAACATGGTTAATGAAGTATTACTTTTTTGAGTCAAATCATCAGCCAATTTATTTTCATTCACTGGATAATAAAGGATCGTGCAATCATAATCATTGGTTAATTCCAACCATAACCTCTGTCTCATTTTCAATTATTTCTAAGTGAATATATACTTTAATCTTTTTTTATTAGTATATATTTCACACTTCAATCCATACAAATAATGCCTCCAATTTTTTAAAGGAAAAACAACAGCAGCTAATTCAAAATCATGTGTAGGGTAATTTATCACATGTGGTTTCAATTAGCGTGAAGCATAAGCAATTACCTGATCATTTTGCATTAGGACACAACCCATTCCTTTTAATGAAGAGTCACTGTAGGTAACAAACTCACCATTTCTGGAAGGCAATGCCAAAACTGGAGCATTCAACTATATTTGTTTCAATTCCTGAAAAAAATCATCACATTCTTTTTTCCAGATGAACTTACCAACTTTTCAAGTTAACATAGTCGTTAGACTAGATAACCGTGCAAAATTTTCAACAAACCTCCTGTAATAACCATCCAAAACAAGAAAACAACGAATCCCAGTTATATTTGTGGGTCTTGGCCATTCTCCATCAATATTTGTTTTAGAAGGATCAACAGTTATGCCATTTTTTGAAACAATGTGTCCAATGAAAAAAATTTGTTGTAATCAAAACTCACACTTTCTGAATTTCCAAAATAATTTCTTTTCTTTTAAGGTTTTATAGACAACCCTTTAATGATATTCATGTTCCTCTTTACTTTTGGAATAAACAAAAATATAATCAATGAACACAACCACAAACTTATCCAAGAACTCACGGAAAATTCTATTCATAAGATCCATGAATACATCAGGTGCATTGGTTAACCCAAAAGGCATATATAGAAATTCATAATGGAAATATCTAGTACGAAACGCCTTCTATGGAACATTTTCTTCCTTTACTTTCAACTGATGGTACCCCGACCTCAAGTCAATCTTCAAAATATACAGAGATCCCTGGAGATGATCAAACAAATCATCGATGTGTGGAAAAGGATACTTATTCTTAACAGTGATGTTATTCAATGCTCTATAATCAGTGCAAAGTCTCTTTGAACCATCTTTCTTTTTAATAAACAAGAGAGGAGCACCCCATGGTGACGTGCTTGGTCGAATGAAACCTTTATCTAATAACTCATGCAATTGATTCATTAACACTAGAAGTTCAATTCGACCCATTTGATAAGGGGATTTTGAAATTGGATTAGCATCAGGAACTAAGTAAACAGTAAATTCATCTTCTTGATCAGGTATAATACCAGGCAACTCATCAGGAAAAACATTAAGGTACTCGTTTACCACTGGAACATCATTAATTTGAACAATTTATTTGTTTTCAGCAATATGTGCAAGGTAACATTCATTTCCATATTTTACTACTTTCTCAGCTTCCTGATATGTTATCAAAAACAAGGGTTCATTTTTGTATACAAACTGAAAATCATTATGAAAAAAACCTCTTTATCTCTAAAATAAATCTTAGAATGATAAACAATAAATCCAATCCATGCCTAAAATAACATCAAACTATACTGGCGGCAAAACAATAAGGTTTGGAAGTAGATTCTTTCCACACACAAGGACATGAATGTTCTTATGTTTTATTTTTGTCTCACCATCTCCTCCATGTGTTTTTTACCATAAGTTATGTATTCATATATTGATTTGGAATTCCCAATTTAATAGAAAACTTCTCAGAAATCAATGAATATGTAGACCCCGAATCAAACAACACATTGGCATAATCTGAACAAACAAATAGTGTACCTGATACAACTTCATTTGATGGCCCAACATCTGCTGAAGTAGTTGAAATGTACATTTCCACTCCTTTCTGCTTGTAATCTCACTGCTTTACTTTTGTTGAGTTCATTGGTGGACACTCATTTTCATAATGACCCATTTCATTTCACTTAAAACAATTTTCTCACTGTAAATCAGATTTTGTCTTACCATTACCCGGATCTTTTTTAGTGCAATTAGGAGCCTTATTTCCCTTTTTACCACATCGATAGAACTTACCATAATTCAAATGATATTCCCCAGCATTATTTTTACCATAATTTTCACAAACTGTAAACTTATGTTACATACCATCATACTTTTTTGAAGAGTTCTTCTCTTTCTCCCGCCACCTCATCCTCTTATTTTTTGTTTGTCAAAGAAAACCTAATCATTGGAAAAATACATTTCCACCTTCCCCACAAAATGGAAAAAAATTTCATAACTATTTAACTCATGAGAAGATAAAGCCCGTCGACACTTTGGATTTAATCCTGAGTAAAAATTGTTGATTTTACTACCAAGATCTCGTATGAAATTTGGATCATACCATGCCAGTTGAGTGAATTTTTATTCATAAGAATCCACTGAGTCATCCTCCAACCTCAATTCTAGGAATATTTTTTACATCCTATGACGAACCACCTTCGGAAAATAATTCTCAAGAAACATACATTTGAATTCATCCCAATAGAGAGCATCAATCTCTTCACTATCCCCAATATTTTTCACCATCGACCACCACTGATCAGCTTCACCTTCAAAATGGTAAATAGCAAGACTAACATTTTGATTTTCTGAAAAACCCATGACATCAAATATATTCTCCAATTCTTTAATCCACCCTTCAGCTAGAATAGGGTCAGATGATCCTCTGAATGATGAGGGATGTTGCCTCATGAAATGCCCCACCACTGACTTGTTCCTCTATGGTTGATCTGGCTAATCTCGTACATGGATACCACCACCATTTATAGCCTGATTCAACTGTGCCATCACTGCAACAAACTGTTCAGTTCTGATTCCAACCATCTCAGGATGCTGATTTGGATGGTTGTCTTACTCCTGATGTCGTCGAAATATATCTTCCTTGTTTCCTCTGTCGAAAATCATTCTGAACACAGAAATATGTTAGGCGAAAAAACATGGTAATCTATAAATGCTATAAGCTATCAATAATAACATAAATTACTTAATGGATATTAATTTAACAATACCCTAAATCTTAATGTTATCTAAACCAACCTCTGATACCAACTATAAGAACCCGACCTTAAACATTTCATAATATTGAATTAAATGAATAATTCACATTGAGGATCTTTTCAAGTTTAGAGTTTTAGAGAATTAGGACATATCTATTATATCTCATATGATTACAAGGTAGACATATCTACACAGTTTCCATTTTTTCCATAAAATAAAAACTCTTAAAAAAGTTTCATGTCTAGTTCCATGTTTTAGACAACATGACTTTTCCTTGATCGAATCATTGAACTTATTCATCTTTAAGTCTTGTGAAAACATTTCATAACTTGGGATGAGTATAAAAAGCTCAGTAAGGGTTATAAAACAAAGAATGGAAAAATTTGTTCATAAATAAACAAAAAACAAAAAATAATTTACTTTCCTCATGAAATCATAAGATATATGAAAGACACATAGTAATCATTAATCATAAAGGTAACTTGTGGAATCCATATCATACTTACATTATAGATATCATAGCTACATAGGGAGTTACATTGGAATACCCATCATAGTATATTCCCTAAATTTCAAAGGAGAAACATTCATGTTTACCTCCATCACATTACCCAATGCTTTGGAGAGCTATCTCGGGCCCACCCACCATAGTTTTATCACTGAACCCCTCGTAGACATAAATAATTCCCATGAACCATAACATGATCACAACACATAACAAAAGCATAAAGGAAAGATAACATTTAAACATTGAAATAATAAATTATCATTTCAAGATATTGAAATAATAAATACATTTTCTAAATCATTTTCAATACCAATTTACATAAAAAGAGTAGATGGTACTTATTTCTCTTTTTAAAAACATTCCATCTTGTTATGGAAGCTAAAGGTCAGATAATACTCATGGTGGAGGAAAGGTCATTGTCACCACATACGTTAAAAACCCATTCCTTTTTTTCATTTAGAAAAATGATTAATATAAAAAGATTCTCATATGTATAAAATGAAAATTCAAAAGGGGTTTATACGCCGTATAAAATAAATTCGTGTATAAAACTAAAAATGCCTCAATGAAAGGAGATTGAGACGAAGTCCCTTACCTCGCATCTAAACTGACTCGTTCGTTCTTTAATATCCAGAATAATAAACTAAAGTTAATTTCTACTTTCTTAAGAACCTTTTTAAAGATTATTATTCCTTTTATATCACTTATTACCATGTTATAAAGATTATGCAATCATTTAATTTAATAACGTTCATTTTGTCGATATTTGATACTTGAGTAAAAATGAAAACCTTATATTTACAATTTGTACTTTTGGTAAAAGGATAATTATATCCAAAAAGATATTCAGGATTTGGATATCATATATATCATATATATATAGTATATACTTGTTTTTATAATATTACATAACATTTAGAGGTTAGAAATGAAATGCATCGTTCATGGAGACGGTAAGTTGTGCGTACGCATGACCGCTACATTCAATAATATTTATTATTTTAATGAAAATAAAACATAATTATACATAGGTATATTATAATTCTATTATAATATCATATATAATATTGCTAACTCCATCCTTTATACATCCCATATACTACATTAACGAATCAGGTCACTTTGAAGGGGCGGTAGTCCACACTTCCTCAAATTAGATTATCGTATTTACCCATTTTGGAAACCATAAAGGCATGCTGTAAATGGGAAGTACAGAAGCATAAAGAAATCATAATCATAATATATATCATATATAAATATAGTTCCATCATAATGGCCACCATGAGAGGCTGTAAGATGTAATTGAACAATCTTCATTTCGTGAGGCCTTAGTTTTCCATCCACAGAAGTATGTTGTACTTCATACAATAGATTGAGGTGTGTGTATGTGTAGTTTGAATCCTTGTCATAAAAACATCCTAGTATATTGAGGATATAGGTGTTGTTACAAAAGAAATGAATAAAAAGAGTTTAGGGGTTGGAGAAGTAAAATAAAAGAAAACAATATAAGAGAAACCATTACCTTTAATTTGGGTAACTCTATTTGGTTAGAACCAAAGGACTTCTTGAAGTGCCTTTTGGATAAGGAAAGGATTCTAAGAGGAGGATGGGGGTGTTGAGAGAATAATTGATCAGATTTTGTATATTCCAAATTATTGATAGGTGTGTGAAATTTCTTAGAAGTGGTCTCCTTTTATAAGGGATAGGAGGGTCTCTTTAGGAAAGTGTGAAAACATTATTTTATTTTATAATGATATTCAGTTTCTGAAGGTCCAAAAATCATTATAGATCAAAATAATATGACTGAAGGTCGAATGAAAATCATCCAATTAGAATTAGACATGTTTTGGGTAATATTTTAATCATTATAATCTTATTTTTTTAAATCATTTATTTATGAGGAAAATATTGCATCATAATTGTGTCATAAATAATATTATTTATTTGATGTCTAAAAATTATAAAACAAATATTATCACATAGAAAATATTTTTATATTTCCAATTAATATTTATAGTCTAAAATATGACTTATATATCACCATATAAAAATTAATTTACTAAAAGATTTTTGTTATTGTCAATTTTATCTTTACATTAAATTAATTAATCTAAATTGTAATTATCACTCCCATGTTGCTCAATGGGGTCCCCAAATCAATCCAAAGATGACCATGGTCGTAAATTAATGAACGAATAATGTTTGAACAAGTTTTAAGGTAATTGAAAATTATTATAATAATCTTTTTACCTTGAATTACCCTATTAACCTTTAATTGTGGTAAATAAAAGTCAAAAGTTACTATTCACCAAAAATTATTTTCATCTTAATGATGCAAATTTTACTTCTAGATAACAACCATGTATGTCAGTTTTTTCAAATTCAATTCACAGAAGTGGTAAAATTTTATTTAGATGAAAAAGTTAGTTTTTTTAACTACCAATAAGTGGTGTCACTATTCATCAAAAATTGATGTTTTTCAGAAAAATATTAGAAATTTAGCCTGAGCTATATTGGATATTCCGAATTCAAAAATGATTTATATTATTCCAAATTAAAAACATATAAGTGGAATTAATTAATTTTAAAACTAATTCCCCTTATCAAAACAAATAGTTTATTTTTAAGAAACAATAACTATAAAAAGATCGATACTTGTTTATGTCCAATTTAAAAGTAAAATTAATTCCAATGAAAAACATTGGATTAAATGGTAAAAATATATTTCAAAATCACTTTAAAACCAACTAAAAAGTTAATCTAACCATATAAATAAATTTGATTTAAATGAACTTTTGAATTAAAATACAGTATTTTTCATTATTCATTAAAAAATGAACTTTATCAGAAAAATACCAATAAAATTACCCAAAGTAAAAATTGATGTAAACATTCTAAAGAAGGAATATATTTGTTCAATTGGAATGTATTAATGTAACCAAAAATATATTTAAAGGGGATTCTCCATTAAAATGAAGTAATCTGGCCTGTAAATTATGCTTAAAATTAGTTCATTCATATTTTAAGCATGTAACTTTATATTGGATAAATGAAAATACAATTAACAATAATTTATAATCATATTTTAGTTAGTTTCATTCATTACTGCCAATATAATGGCTAGGTGTTTACTACAATTTAATATAATAATATTATATTATTAGTGTGCAACGTAAGAATCCAAAGAAACCCGCTGTTGCGGATCGGGTACGCAATCGAACATAACAACCAATTTAAAGTAAAATTAATATTTAATTCACAAATATTAATAAATATGAAATATGTCTTATTCTACATTTACCTAGGATGATACATTATACGTCAAAGTTAGTGAACTATATCAATGTTTTTCCCAAAACTGTTGGTATAGATTTTATTTCTAGTAGTGTCACATCCTTTTGAGGGTACTGTAGTCCACACATCCTCATATGATGTGATCATATTAATGTGAAAAATAAAGTATTAATGGTATGTTTAATAATAGGATTATATAAATATAAATAAATAATAAAATAAATATCTAAATATAGTTTCCATTACAATTCCCTACTAGAGAGGTGGAAAATGAGAAAATGAACAAGAATCATTTCGTGATGTAGTAGTTCTCAGTACAAAGAAACAATAATTTTGTCACCCATTAGATGGAATTGTTTGAAAGTGTTGGTCAAAATAGAGAATAAAAACACCAATGTATATTAATAATATCTTTTTTACTATAAAATTTTCTAATAATAAGGTTTTAGTTGTTGGATAATGAAAATAAATCTAGAGATCAAGAGAGACGACAATACATATTAATTGTGTAACGTTTTTAGTCTGTACCAAAAGGAATTTTTATATTTCATACATCCTAAGGGGACACATCTAGGTTGAGGGGTGTGAAGAATATGATATATTTGTGAAGATGATAATTGAGCAAAAGTATCTGAAGATATGTTTGGATGTGGGAAGAGAGGATTCCTTTTTATAGTAGAGGAGGAGTGAGACTTTTAATATTTTGAAAAATGAATTCCGTGAACGTTTTTTATGAATTAATTTGATTAAATAATGGTTAAATTTCTGTAAAATATAGGTAATGGTCTATATATTTCCATCCAATATGTATTGAAATGTATATTTTATTGTTTTCAGCAATAGGATTAATGTTTAGTCATTTATTAAGCTAATTGTTCACTTAGTTTTCGAAAATAATTTTAATCACTTTAACGGATTTTTTTGTTCAAAAAATAATTTTAAATTTTCAGAAATAATTTTTTTATTTAAATAATAAAACATTTTATCAAATTTCATTCATAATAGTGGAAGAAATTGATTTAAATATAATCCCACCAGTTGGATGATAATGTAGGTTTTTTATATAAAAATTCCTGAAAGTTTTATATGTTTTTATAATCAATTAAAATGTGTAATTGATACCAATGACATATTCTATATGGATTGATAAAAATATTTTATAATTAAATATTAAAACCAATTAATACGAAATGATACCAATTTAAATATGTATGATGATATACTAGTTTTGAACTAAAAATCAAAAAAATTGACAACTCATTAAAATGATGTATTTCAGAAAAATATAAAATTTCTACCCTATCATAATTAGGAATTTTTTCTTAAAATGATTTTAATTTATACATATTTTACAAATAAAATTTCCAAAATTCATATTTTAAATATATTTTCCATTAAAAGGTGGTAAAATTAACTTTATAAAAATAATTGTTTTCCTGTGTGAAAGTGGGTTTATTCTTATATTATCAATACAAACATAATAGATGAATCTAAAAAATGTTTTATTGAATATATAAAATATATATTTTATTAAAATCATTCACTAATTATAAATAATTATTTTTACGAAGATAACACTCCATTGGAAGCACAAAAAAATAAAATTTATTTTTATATCCAATTGGTTTTTATTTTCATTTCTTATCAATTAGTAACCCATAAATATATTTTATATTTTTATAAACCTAAAAAATTCATAAGTTATTTTATACTATTGATAATTTCTTACATAATTTATTTTTTTATAAAATATTATATTAAATAATAATATTTTAATAATACATTGTTTTTTGGTGAAACTATGTCTTGAGTGTAACTCAAGTAATTGGAGAAACATTTTTTTGAATAAATCTCATGATAACTCTGCATCACATGAGCATAATTCTGTTTAGTATGTTCAATTTCATTAAAATAGTATATATTTTATAAAATCTTTGGATATGATAATTCCATACATTCTTGGTGTCTCATGTCATACATGTTATCTAATACAGTGCTCCCACTATATATATTTGGGGGAATTAGAGGTATATACAAAATAAAAATTTTACAATTGAATTTTTTTCATAAAGATCATATTTTATTTCATAAAATTAATCCATTATAAAATAATTTTGAGGTTGTGATGAAAAATGAACCACGATACATCATAGAGGTGGTAGTATGAATCTACTCATGATTGATGCTTTTGTCTCTCTTCATAGATGAAAATTATATAATAATTATATTTCAAATAATATAATGATATTTAAATAAAATAATGAAATATATATATATCATTATATTAGGATTTTTATATATGATTTATGATATAATATAGAAAAGTGAATGTATAATTGAATGTAACACTCTGGTTGGAATCTTAAGATTCCACCTAGAAAATGATATGTAAATGAAGGCCTTAAATAATCCAGAGGAGATAGGACGATTATAAAAAATTTCGGTGGTTTTAATAGTAGTAGTTTCATATAAGTTCAGATAATAATTACATAGTGATTTTAGTCTCGTAGTTATATATATGTTACAATTTTGTAAGAGAATAAAAGGGTATTTCTGATACTAACAATTACCTATTCAATAATAGAATGTCACATTTCAAGGATCACCGGCTCCAAATTGAATAAAATTAAAGAGTAATTTTTTGGGATTATATTTTCCTCATCACTTCTTCTGAGAAAAGTAAACTATTATATAAGCCTTTTATTTTTAACTTCACTACTATTACAGTAATTTCCATTTACCATGGTAATTAATTTGTAACCAATAAAATTATTTTTAATGACCAAAATTTGAATTGGAATTATTAACTAATATAATTTTATGAAATCAAGGGTTAATATTATTTTATAAAATAAAATATCTACATGTTTGGAAATGTAATTTTACTATAATAATACCTAATCATGTAAAACATATTTTTATAAAAAATTATTCTAATGATTAAATTTATAAATAAGTTAAAATTATTGTGGTTACTGATATAAAATAAAACATTTATTTAATATTAAAATATAAAATTTATGAATATTTAATATAAGGTAAAAATAGAATATCACCTTGAAAGTATTGGAATCAATTAATGACTGGAAATAGTGTTTATTAATGTATCAATTTAAATTATATATATAATTTTTGACTTATATTTATTATGATAAAATAATAATTTAAAATTCCAAATTATCTTCCATAGAATTTTCTATGATCCCTTCAATTTTTTTATTCCTAGAATTCATTATTTTATATAGATTATGACTTAATGAATACACATTTCATGAAAACATTATTATTTCACTAAGATGCACCCTTATGGGAAATGTATTAAATATTCGAATAATTCTAATGTTTACATATAGAAATAAAATATTAATTTAAATTTATAAAAAATTCATCAATTTTTAAAATTTATATTTTAATATATAAAATAAAATATAATTTATATTAATTTTAATTAAACCAATTCATTTCAATATATAAAATATATTTACCATTTAGCCCTTAAATCTATGAATTTTTAATTAATTACTATTATAAATGATTTGAATTTAAATATTAATATTAATAATATAATAATTTTGTAAGTTTTACTTCATGTATTGTTTTTAACACAATTCATTTAACATATAATATTTTATAATGTATCTAAATTATAAAGTACTTATATATGTGGATGATGTTTTGTGAATTAACGATTATGGTTGAGGTAGTGAGAGATCCATTTAAATATTATAGTGATTATATATATTCTAATGAATAATTAGAATTATATTTGTTACTATTGAAGATAATTTGAGGTTATTCAAAAAAAATGGACGTGTTATGTTTCTGATAAATTTGTTTAAGAATGGATGTGGAATTTCCCAGATTTATGTTATTCGACATATTGGAAAATGTTCAACAAATAAAAGTGTTACTATAAAATTATTCATAATATAGTATAGTATATATATTATATATTTTTATAAAATTGTAATGGATTTCATAATTATGATTTTGGATGATGTTCATAAATAAAATTGGGTAATGAAAAAAACTTAATTTTTTAACTATGATATTTCAAATTTCATATAGGAATGATAAAAAGTAATGAATACACTATGAGATGAAATTTTATTAAAAATGATAGATGGAAGGGGAAATGTTCTAATATACGTAAGTTAAATCTATTTATAACACATAATATTTCTTTAAAACAGAAAATTTTATTGAATTGGAAAATTAGAAATTTACACAAACGAATAGGAGATACTAAATATATTACGGGTGATATGTATGATCTTTTATATCCATCAATTGATATTTTAATTCATACATAAAATATTTAGTGGTTACATAAGAAATATTATTTTGAAATTTGTTAAAACATTAATATGCAAACTATGTTGCATAAGATGTTTCTAATATAAGTATTTTTATTTTTAGTAAATGGTAGAACTAAATATTTATAAATGTGATTATTTTGATATAGTTATCAATTAATTAACATCATGATGCTAATTTATTATTTTAGGATTCAAGAATGAAGTTTTGCTGATGATGAATGGAGAAGATGAGTTGGATATTCCCCATGAACAAAAATATTACCTTATCATGAAATTCATATATGAAGAATATTAAACATATGGTTAAAAAAAATTAGATATTATGATACCATAAAGAGAATGCCATTCTACTTCTCATTACAAAGAATATTTTATGGATGATCTTCAATCTAAACAAGTGTTACTACAAGTTATCATGTATATATGGAAATGTACACATTCAATTATATTATATGTTTTAAGGCGAGTAATAATCATATATAATGGAAATCATGAGGTTGAAAATATTTATTATAATTTGACATAAAAGTTAAAAAATTCATTGAATTTTTTATTATAGTTTTGTATTGGAATATTTAATTATAAAATAGGTTGATAGAAATATTTTCATCATCACTACTAATAATAAATTAATTTAAAGTTGTAATTAATATTAAAATTTCTAGAATGGGAATTATGGTGGATTGAATAAGATATCAAATGGATAATATTTGTGGATTATTTAAATGATTAAATATCTAAATAATACTAAGGAGAATATGTGAAGTAAAAAAGTAGATGGAGGGAATGAAAAAAGAAAATATATAATAGAATATTCTACTATATTTTGGTAAATGACATCGATATTGAAAAAATAGAAATTGAAAAATTCTAAAAAATATATATACTATTCATACTCATTAATAATTAAGATAAATATCGACCTATTATGACTACGAAATATTTATTTGTGTCAATGAAAAATTTGTGATCCAATTCTATTGAATACTAGATTATCATTATTCATTAAATAATAAGATTTTCAGTGGAAGAAGAGTATAATATAAATATAATAGAATATATCTAGAATCTATAAGGAGTGTGAAAACTATATTATGATACATCTACATTGTAAGTTATTATGAATATTAAGATATCTATTCTGATTACTTTATAGTGGAACCAACTCAATGATTATTATTGGTTGAAGAATAAAATCATAAATGTATGTACTAAATTATATACAATAATTAAAATATAATAATATATAAAGATGGTCATAAGAAAGAAAATCATATTTTAGTAGGGATTCATCCTTGGTGTTTGACACTTCAGACCATATGTGGATACATGAATGTATTCATGTATTGTTTAGGCGATTGTATAAGTTCTTGAAAATTCTCATTTGTAATAACTACCCAGATATTAAAATGGAATCATTATGTAGATTCTATAATAGAAATAATTCAAAAAAAATTTATTTCACCGTTTTTTAGTTAACCTCATTAACAAACTTATTTGTTACTTTTTTTGATTTCTAATCTATATCACATTCTTGGAAACCATATTTATGGAATTTGTATGATATCCATTCATAAATTTATATGAAATGTAATGATGGTAAAAAATTTCAATATGAAAAATTCACCATCATTGATGCACCCCACAATCCTCTTAGTTTGATTTAACTAATGCTAGAGCACTGAAAAAAACCTTTAACACCCTGAGATTTGTTGAAATATTTTTTCCACTGAATTTAATCTTTTCAATAATTTTAGTTACACACAACACCATGTAAATATTATGAGACATGAAACAAAAATTTGTGGATAGGTTACATAAGATACTTTTTTATCTTCAATTACACAAGAAACCGATTTTCTATAATTCATTCAATATAGGGTTCACTTGTGTTACACACGATAACGAGTTCTAACAAAACAATAATATATTATTAATATTATTCAAATTATACTATTATAACCTAGTTTTTTATCTTAGAGACATGAATAGAAATAACTAAATTTAAGTCTTATGCTTAAATATATTATATCAAGAATTATTATTGATAAAATTGTATATAATTTTTAGTAATTTAATTATTCATTTTGATAAAACTATTTTCTCAAAAAAATGATTTTTATTCTATGAACAATAAAGAGATTAGTTTTTCAATATTTTACAAGACGAATTTGAAAAAATAATATTCATTTTTAATATCATTATGTCAATGTTATCATAACGTGAATTATTTTAATATTTCTAAATAGATTATTTTAATGATGAATAGTGTAAATGATGATTTTTAATTCAAAATGTACTTTTCGTTTTATGTTTCTAATAATTTATATTATATTTTATATTATTTTTCAATTAATTTATTCCAATTGAATATCATTTATTCTAAATTTATTTATTTTACTCAATTTCATTTTTTATTTTGATATTAAAAACATTAGTACTTTTGAACGTTTTCTCTCCAAAACCCGGAATATCTTATCAGGCAAGCAGGGTAAATTTTGGATTAAATATAGAAAATTCTGTGAGTTGAATTTGGTAAAATGTATTTCTCATTTACAGTCTTTATAAATTATAATATCTAATAAGTTTGACATACTTTTTTATAATTATAGTTACTAAGAATAGTTAAAAATTAATTATCATTATTAAGTTTAAAACATGGTTTTACTCTTCATATGTTGTTGTGTTAAAATCAATTTTACACACAAATAGAACTCTTATTTAATAATTTTGATTTAAAAGATGTAATTAATATATATAAAATATTTAATAATGATCATTTCAATTTTATTTTTACTTTATAAAATTTTTAGGTAATTAAATCGAAATAAGTCACTATTTTAAAAACAAAAAGGGTATAAGTGAGTAAAATTAAAGACAAAATTATAAAATTATAAAAAATTGTGATATTTTAGGTGTTTCATGGGTTCCAGGACAACATAATTCCTAACTGTTACATAAATTTATTTTTAATTTGGTAATTAATATTTAACCTTTATAAATAATTTTAATAGCTAAACCTGAAATTTTCCTTATTATATAATTTAATTTTTATGGAATAAAATGTTAATATTGTTTTAGAAAATAAAATTTATAAATGTGTGAAAACATAAATTTCTGATAAACACATCTAATCAAGTAATCATTTATTTTGAAAAAATAATGTTTCTAATGTTTAAATTTAGATATAAGATAAAATTATCATGTCTACTGATTTAATTTAAAGAACATATTTAATAAAAAATAATAGCTTTGAATATTTAACACAATGTAAAAACATAATATCTCTTTGAAAATAATGGATTAAATTGATGACTTCAAAAAGTTTTTTTTAAGTATCAATTTACATTATTTCTAAAAACATTTACCTATATTTTATATGATCTAATAATATTTTGAAATTACAAATTTTATTCCATATAAATTAATTTGATAACATCATTTTTTTTAATCCTAGATGTCCTTCTTATGTATCGATAATGTACAAAAGAATTGAAGTTTCCTGATTATATTATTTTATCAATAAAATCCACCATTTTGAAAAAAATATCAAAGATTCTAATTATTCTAAATCATTTATATGAAAAATAAATATTAAATTTAAACTATAAATTATAAATTCTATCAATTTTCAAATTTATATTTTAATATATAATATTAAATATAAAATAATTTACTTTTTATTAAAATAAACCTTTTCAAAATTATAAAAAACTTTTAATCACTTATCCTCTGAAGCTAATAATTTTTAATTGATTACTGTTATAATGGTTTTTAATTTCATTAATTATTAATAATAATGAAATATTTTTTGGTGTTTCTACTTCATTTATTGTATGTAAAAAAAAGTTACATAACATAGAATATATTATAAGTAATCCTAGTTATCAGGTCCTTATATACATGGATGATGTTAAAGAATTAATTTATTATGGTTATGGTAGTCTTTTAACAATTGAAATACTCTATTGAGTACCTATATTTCACCAAATAAATACAGTTATTCTTATGAATATTGATGATCATATGATGTTTTTCAAAAAAAAAATATATGTTCAGCTTTTAATGAATTTGTTTAATGATGGAGGTGGTATTTCATTATTATATGCTATTTGAAATTTGGGGAAATCATCACCATAAAAAAGTGTTACAATAAAAATATAAATAATACACAAGTTTATTTTTGTAATAGATTTTTAGAAAATGGAAATGGATTTAATATGTATGATGCTTGATGAAGTTCATAATGAAAAATGGAAAATAAAAAAACATACTTTTATAGAGATGATACTTCAAATTTAATACAGGAATGTGGAAAAGGAATGAATAATCTATGATATGTAATTTCATTTAAATAAATGAAATATGGAAGGGGAAATATTGTAATATACATAATGAAAATATATTTATGATACAAAATATTTTTTTGAAACATAAAATTTTAATGAATTGAAAATTTTGATATGTACTAGAACTCATAGGTGATACAAAACATATTACGGGTGATATATATGATCTTTTAGGGTGTAAATAATATATTTTAATTCATATATATTATATTTAGTGGATACATATGTTTTTAAATTAGAGAATTTGGTATCATATTAATCTAATAAATAATTTGTGTATGACATTACTTATATAAGGTTTTTTATTTTTAGTCAATTTGGAAATTATAGAGATCTAAATGTGATTATTTTAATATATTTATCAAGTCATTAACATCAAGATGCTGAGGCATTATGTCATGATTAAATAAAAATGGTTTGGTGATGATGAATGGAGAATATGATATGTATATGCACCATGAATAAAAATATAACATAGTCTTGAAATCTATTTATGAAGAATAAAAAAAATCAAGTTCAAAAATTATAGATATTCTGATCCCACAAAGATAAGGCATTTCTAATGTGCGTGATGAATAAAATTTTATGGATGATCTTCATTTTAAACAAGTGTTTCTGTATGTAATTATGCATATATGAAAATATATACATTCAATTACTCTATATGATTGAAAGAGAATATCCATCATAATATATGTAAATAGTGTGGTGGAAGATTTGATAATAATTTGTTGAAATTGATGAAATATTTTCCCACCTTTTATTATTATAGATTTGTGAGTGAATTTTTAAATGAAAAATATTGTGATAGAAATATTTGGTTCATCACCACTAGTTATAAATTAAATTAATATTTTGAGTAATATTAGAAATTATATAATTGGATTTATATAGGATTGATTGAGATATAAAATGGTTAATATTGGTTGATGATTTACATGATTGAATATGGAAGTAATATTAACATGAATATATGATGAAAAAAATGAAGAATAGAATGAATAATGACAATATATATAATGAAGAATATGATACTATATGTTGTTAAATAACCTCATTATTGAAAAATTAGAGTTTGAATCATAGTAATTCGATAAAAATTTATAATATTCACAGTCATCAATAATAAAAACATAGATCAAACTACTACTACTCTGAGAAATTAATTTTATTCAATGAAAAATGTGATATCAAGTGCTATAGAGAATGTGACGTGAATTATTCATTGAGTAATAAGAGTAAAAGAGGAAGAATAGTACAATGGATCTATAATATAATATATCTAGAATCTATTAAGAGTGATAGAACCATATTATGATTCATGTAAATAATAAGTTATGATGAATATTGATAAATCTATTCTGATTATTTTATAGTCTAACCAGAACAAGGATTACTATTTGTTGAAGAGGAAAACAATAAATATAAGATCTAAATTTGAAAAATCTTACACATAAAATAATATGTCATGGTAGACATTAGAAAATATTTAATTTTAATAGGGATTAATCCAGGGTGTGAGATAAAATAGATAATAAGTTGATACGTGAATGTAATTATGGATTATTTAAGCGATTGTATAGGCTCGCAAAAATTATAATTCATAAGAACCAATCAGATAATAAAATTAAATCTTTATGTAAGTTGTATATTGAACACTATTTACTAATGGTTTATTAATCAATTTTTGTAGTGATCCTCATTAGCATACATCTGTGTCCCTATTTTTTAATTATAATATATATTTATTTCAGGGAAACCAATGTTGTAGAAAGTGTAGGATATTTGTTCATCAATTTATCTAATATGTAAAGATGTTAAAATGTTTCCATCAAAAAATAGTCAAACTCAATGATTCACACTCATCCCACATAGTGTGGTTTCAATAATCCTAATAGAATCAAAAAAAGAACCTACAATGCCCTGAGATATTGTGAAATACATTTTTTCTAATTAATTTTATCTTTTCGATATATTGGGTTACATGAAACACCATGTAACTCTTATATTACATAAAAAACTATGTTGTGGATGTGTTACATAAAAACATTATTTGTTTTTTATTACACATGAATTTAATTTTTTTCTATGTTTCATGAAATATTGGGTCCACTTCTGTCACACACGACTCATATTTTTAACAAAATCATGATATATTCTTAAAATTATTCATAAGAAACTATTATAACATAGATTTTTAACATAGAGATTTGAATAGTAATAACTATTTTTTAAATATTAAATATAATTTTTGTTATATTATAAAAACTTATAGATAATAAGATACATAATATATTGGAAAGTCATTATAGATTTCAAAAATAATTTTTTCCAATAAAATTGATTTTATTTTGTGAACAATAAAATTATTATGATTATGAATAATTTAGAACATAAATTTGAAATTATAATATTAATTTATTAAATTAGTATGTAAAAATTATACTAGGGTGAATGTTTGGAATTCTGCTATGAATATCAATTTATTAATTAATAGTTAAAATGGTGACTTTTTATTCAAAAAACCGTTTCATATTATTTTTATAAAAAGATAAATTATATTTAAAATTTGTTTTATGGTAAATTTTTTCAATTGTACATCCATTAATCAAATTTAGTTCATATTACTCAATTTATTGTTTATTATATATATAAAAATATTTGGAACATTGGAACATTTTCTCTTCCAACCTGATGATTCTCATCATGCCTACATGATTAATTTTATATTTAGAATAGAATATTTTATCAATTGAATTTTTTAAAAATATTTAATTTTATTAATCATTTAATTTATATTATCCAAAAACATAATCTAGTATTTTTATAATAATATTTAGTGAAAATAGATAAAAATTACTTACCTTTATTAAGTTTAAAACAAGGTTTTAAACATTACAAGTTCTTTTGTTAATATTAATTTTCCATACACATTTTATTTTTAGATAATAATTGTAATTTAAAATTTTGAATAATGATATATAAATTATTTAATAATTATCATTTTAATTTCATTTTTAAGGTATAAATAACATAAGTAAAAAAAATATATAGCATACCACGGTGAAAACTAAAAGGGTAAAAATGAGAAAACGGAAAGACTAAATAATATAATGAAAAAAATGTCTTATTTTAGGCGTGTCATGGGTTCCACAAATACATAATTCATAACTATTATAGTAATTCTGTTTTACCTTAGTAATTAATTTTCAACATTTGATATAAATTTTAATGACCAATTTTGAAATTTACTTTATTAACTTATTTAATATTTATAACATCAGATGTTTAAATTGTTTTTGAAATAATTATTTGTAAATTTTTTAAAATTAAAAATTATGATAAAAATACATATTCATGTTAAACATGTGTTAATAAAATATAATGTTTCTAATGTTTAAATTTATATATAAGATAAACTTTTCTTCGTTACTAATTTAAATTTAAAATAGATTTATTATTAAAAAATTAATGTTGTGAATATTTAATGTAATGTAAAGAAATATCACTTTAAAAAAATGGGATTCAAGTAACGATTCAATTTTTTTTATTAATGTAACATTTTTAATTATTTCTAAAATAATTAACTTAGATTTTATATGATCACAGAATAATTTTAATTTTAAAATGTTATTCTATAGATTTTTTTTGGTCATCTTAATTTTTTTATCATATATTTCATTCCTAAATATAGAAAATGTGTGAAAGAATATATTTTTCTTGATAAAAATATTTTTTAGTAAAATCCGCCCTTGGGAAAGAATGATAAAAAATTATAAACATTATACTTTTTATATAAGGAAGTGAAAAATATAAATAAATCCATAAAATTTAAATTCCTTCATTTTTAAAATTTATATTTTTTTATAGAACATATAATACAAAATAAATGAATATTTTTTAAACCAAACCTTTTTATTAAAAAAAATAATCAGTTATCATATAAATCTATAATTTTTTTTACTTACTATTATATACTTTTTGAATTTCATTTATTAATAATAATAATAAAATATTTTTTTAATTCATAATTTTTTGTACTGTTTGTAACAAATGTACCCTAATATATAATATATTATAATGAATCAAAATTATCAGGTACTTACATACATGGATGATGATTTATGAACAATTGATTCTGGTTTAGGTAGTCATAGATCCATTGAAATACATTAGAGAGTACCTGTAATAAAAAAATAAACAGATTTATTTTGATGAATATTGATGTTTATTTGATATCAATCAAAACTAATATGATCTGTTAGGTTATGATTATATTATTTTTTGATGGGGTTTGAATTTCATAGTTATCAGTTATTCAATATTTTTGAAAAACATTATCATAAAAAAATGTTACTCTAAAATTGTAAATAATGAATATAAGGATTTCTATTACAAATTTGTAGAAAATCGAAATGGTTTGAATATGTATGATGTTAGATGAAGTTCATATTGAAAAATGGAAAAGTAAAAAAACATAATTTTATATGGATGATATTTTATATTTCATATAGTAATGTATAAAATGAATTAAAACCCTATGATATGTAACTTGATTCTAAAAAATGATGTATGGAAGGTGAAATATTGTAATAAACAAAAGTAAAATATTTTCATGATATATAATATTTTTTTAAACCTAAAATTTTACTGAATTGGAAATGAAGAGATGTACTGGTACTCATAGATGAAACAAGAGATATTGCGAGTGATATTCCTGCTCTATTTGAGAATACATAAGATATTTTAATTCATACCTATTATATATAGTTATTACATAGGGTATTTTATTATGAAATTTAGTAAAGTATTAATATAAAAACTAATATGCATAAGATTATTGTTATATAATGTTTCATTAGTTTTCTTATATATGTGGACAATATATATCTAAATGTGATTATATTGATATGTTAATCATGTAAATAACATCTTGATGATGATGTATTATGTCATGATTCAAGAAAAAGGTTTTGGTGATGATGAATGGATATGATTATTTTAATATGCACCATGAATATAAATATATTACCGTAATGAAATATATTTATGAAGAATATGAAAAATAAGGTTCTAAAATTTTAGATATTGTGATACCACATTGAGACGAAATTTCCTCTATGCATGTTGAAGTTAATATTATAGATGATCTTAAATCTAGACATGTGTTTCTTTATGTTATCACGCATATATTAAAATATATGCATTCAATTATTTTATTTGTTTAAATGAGAGAAACCATCAGAATTGATTGAATTCATGAGGTTGAAAAGGTTAGTAAAAATTTGAGATAAATGATGAAAATTTATAATGAAATTATTTTATTGTAGATTTGTGATTGAATATTTAATGAAAAAATATCATGATAGAAAGTTTTGGTTCATCACAACTCATTATCAATTAATTAAATATTGTAAATAATATTTGAATGTCTATAATGGGTATTATTGAGTATTTATTGAGATTTCAAATTCTTAATATTGTAGAAAGACTTAAATTATTGAATATGTAAATAATATTAACATGAATATATGATGAAAAAATGATGAAGAAGAAGCTGAGAATGAAAAAGGACCATATATATAGAATAATGTGACCTTATATGTAATTAAATATCCATATAATTGGAAAAAAATATTTTGATACATACAAATACCAAAAAAATTATAATATCCACAATAATCAATCATCAAGAGTGAGATCGAACTACTACCACTATGAATAATTTATTTGATTCAATAAAAAATATGAGATCCTATGCTTTTGATAACATGATGATCATTATTCATTTTATAATAAGAGTAGTGCATGAATAATAGTATAATGGAACTATAATATATATATATATATAATATTAAGGGTGAAAAAACCACCTAATGACTTATCTAAGTTATAAGTTAAGGTGAATACTGATATATCTATTCTGATTATTTTAAAATAGAACCAGCACAATGATTATTATAGGTTGAAGAAGAAAATCATAAATGTAAGTTCTAATGTATAAACAAGCCTACAAATATAATAATATCTCAAGGTGTAAATAAGAAAAAAAATATTATTTTAATAGTTATTAATCCATGCTGTGAGATACTATAGAGAATAATTGTTTACATGGATGTTTGTCTGGATGGTTTATGCCATTGTATCAGTTCACAGAAAAAATCATTTGCAAGGACCACTCAGATAATAAAATTTAATCTTTATATATGTCACATAAATTAATTTTTTTAATGTTATTTTTTCATTTAGTTTATATTATTTCTTTGTTGGGGGGGGGGGTTGCATGCATTTTGGTAGAAATGGTGGGTTTTCAAAATTTGGGCCAAACCGTGAGCACATTTCCAGATATAAAAAAAACCAATTTTATTTAATTTATAACTCATTAATTTTTAAATATTTTACAACAATTCAACATTAATTTGTCATACCCTAATATATATAAACTACCATATCCATTTGGGCCTCATAAAAATCCAAATCATGATGGCTTTGGGTTTTTTATTAAGGTTTTGGGCCAGCCCGAAAGCCCATTTCCTGCTTTAAGTTTTATTTTTAATATTTTAATATCTCATTAAATATTTACTATTTTTGGTAATTCTACATTCTACTCGAAGCCAAAAACCTAAGAATCACTCCCATTATCTGTTTCGCCACATTTGAGCCCATTTGTTTTATGTATTTGGGAAAAACATATCTGGATGTCTGAAATCGTCCAGATTTGAAGAGGTAAATCGTTTCATTCATAACTCCTCAAATTTTTCCTCTTTTGCCCCCATTTCAGTCCCCAAATGACATTATCATCCCCATTAGAGCCTCTATATTAGGTTTGGTTGCTTGGAAATTAAAATTTTGGTGTATTTGTTTCATTTGATTCAAGATGTTTCAAGTAAGTGTTTCTTTCCTTGATTTCTTCCCCTTCTTTAGGGTTTCTTTCACCCTTTCTTGAAGTTCCTCATGTCCTGAAGTTGTGTTTAGAACCTAGGGTTTTATTTGGTGTATTTTTGGTCAAATATTGTGGTCTAGGGCTGGATTTATCTTCCTTTAGGTGTGGCGGTGTTGCAGTTGAAGTTTCACACCATGTTTAGAGGGTTTTGGCATAAAAGGTAGGTGATTCCATGTGTAATCACTTCTATATGAGTTATTTTTCTTGAATTACTTATTATGAATGTTCCTAATATGTTTTCTGTGGTGCAAAAATTGTTTATGTTGGATTTAGTTAATCATTTATTTTTATAGTTTCATTTTAGCATAAAATTGGGTGTTTTTAATGTGCAACCCTTTGGGTATTATTTGGGTGTGCTTTATAACATATGAAATTGGTTTAATAATTCTTATTTGGGCGGGGAATTCTGATTTGGAAGGTTATTGTTGTGCCATTAGGTTTTAAAGTGATTTTTTTAATTGGTTTAAGGTGTAAGACCTTATTGTACTACTTGAAAGTGATTTTGAAAACGTGTACTTTTCATGTGGATCTTTTGTGGTATTGTTTGAGGTGTTTGTATAACACTTGGGTGTAGTTTAATAAATGTTTTTGGGCCTGCCAATTATATTTTGAATTTGTATTGGTGTGATTTTGTCCAAGAAATATGGGTTTGAAATGGATTTTATGTGAAAATATTTGGTACACTCTTTAGAATTGTTTTATGAAAGTTTTGAATGGATTAAGGATTTATGTAAGATGTGAAGCCATATTGGAAAACTGTTTTGGATTGTTTATACTTTCAAATGGACTATTTTAAATGTGAATAGTTATGTCATGTGATTTGTATCCTCTTGGAAATGTTTTATGAAAAATGTCTAATGGATTTACTGAAATGTGAAAGAGGTGTGAACGTGATGTGGCCTATTTGTGTGAGTGTGATGTGAAAAATGGATTTTTTATAAAAAGGGTTTTATGAAACGTGTGAGTGGGATATTATGTGATTTTTATCATATTTGGAGGGACTTTATAAAATTGTTAAAGGATGTGTTGGGTTGTGAATGTTATGCAAAAACACTACGGGAAAAATGGGTATTTGCGACGGGGATAAATCCCGTCGCAAATAGCCCCGCTAAAAAGTTATTTGCGATGGGTGTATTTTCCCGTGGAAAATAAGTAGTCTTTTGCGACGGGTTAGCTTTCCCCGTTGCAAAAGAACGGGCGCGCTTTGCACGCCAAATCGCGGGAAACGTATTTGCGACGGGCGGTTATTGCCCGTCGCAAATAATCGGCGGCGGTAAAAGGTATTTGCGACGGGAATATTCCTCCGTCGCAAATAGTATGTCGGCAGGTTATTATTTGCGACGGGACCCGTCGCAAATAACTATTTAACCGTGGACTGTAATAAATGATGGCTAAGGTATTTGCAATGGGTACCATCGCAAATAATATTATTTGCGACGGGTATCCCGTCGCAAATGGACCCGTCGAAAATAATCTAACCTATAAATACCCCCATCCGTTTTTTTCAATTCGTTCTCAAACTCCATCTTCTCCTTATCTCAAAATTCTATTTCTAGAGTTTAGCGTTTCTTAAGTTTAATTTTTTTTCTCCGGAGTTGATATTGATGTTTTCAAGAACGATCAGAGATCAACCTCAGATCAATTTTAAAGGTATTTATGTTCATTTTAATTTAATATTTATTTTAAATTTTTTATTAGTTTCAATTATTCTTAATTATTTGTAATTTAATTATGTTTACATTGTTTTGTTACTTAATAAATTTAAATTATTAGTATTGTTTATAGTTAATGGTAATTAGGAATAAATAGTAATAATTTTCAATAATTAAGAATAAATGTTAATAATTAGTAATAAATACCAATAATTAGTAATAATAACATTATTACATTATTAGTATATTTTATTATTAATATTAAAATAATATAATTTTCTATATTATATACAATTCTCCATTCATCTGTGTGTTTTCTGTCTCCACATGTAATATTTGTATGTGGAGACAGAAAACAGACAGATGAAAGGAGAATTGTATATAATATAGAAAATTATATTATTTTAATATTAATAATAAAATATACTAATAATGTTGTTATTCCTAATTATTGGTAATTATTCCTAATTATTGGCAATTATTCATATAATTATCAATAATTAGGAATAATTACCAATAATTAGCAATAATTAGGAATAATTAGTAATAATTAGTAACAATTACCAATAATTAGTAATAATTACCAATAATTAGAAATAATTACCAATAATTAGTAATAATTACCAATAATTAGTAATAATTAGTAATAATTATCAATAATTATCAATAATTAGTAATAATTAGTAATAGTTACTAATAATTACCACTAATTAGAAATAATTAGTAATAATTAGGAATAATTACCAATAATTAGAAATAATTAGTAATAATTAGTAATAATTAGTAATAATTAGGAATAATTAGTAATAATTACCAATAATTAGTAATAATTACCAATAATTAGTAATAATTACCAATAATTATCAATAATTACCGATAATTACCAATAATTAGGAATAATTACCAATAATTAGAAATAATTACCAATAATTAGTAATAATTAAAAATAATTACGAATAATTACGAATAATTAGTAATAATTAGTAATAATTACCAATAATTAGTAAAAATTAGTAATAATTAGTAATAATTACTAATAATTAGTAATAATTACCAATAATTAGTAATAATTACCAATAATTATTAATAATTACCAATATTTAGTAATAATTATCAATAATTAGGAATAATTACCAATAATTAGGAATAATTACCAATAATTAGGAATAATTACCAATAATTAGGAATAATTAGTAATAAATAGGAATTATTATCAATAATTAGTAATAATTAGTAATAATTACCAATAATTAGTAATAATTAGTAATAATTAGTAATAATTACCAATAATTAGTAATAATTAGTAATAATTACCAATAATTAGTAATAATTACCAATAATGACCAATAATTACCAATAATTACTAATAATTACCGATAACTAGTAATAATTAGTAATAATTAGGAATAGTTACAAATAATTAGTAATAATTAGTAATAATTACCAATAATTAGAAATAATTAGTAATAATTACCAATAATTACCAATAATTACCAATAATTACCGATAATGACCAATAATTAGGAATAATTACCAATAATTAGGAATAATTACCAATAATTACCAATAATTAGTAATAATTACCAATAATTAGTAATAATTACCAATAATTACCAATAATTACCGATAATTAGTAATAATTACCGATAATTATGAATAATTACCAATAATTAGTAATAATTAGTAATAATTACCAATAATTAGTAATAATTACCAATAATTAGTAATAATTACCAATAATTACCCATAATTACTGATAATTACTAATAATTAGAAATAATTACCAATAATTAGGAATAATTACCAATAATAAGGAATAATTACCAATAATTACCAATAATTAGTAATAATTACCAATAATTACCAATAATTACCGATAATTAGTAATAATTAGTAATAATTAAGAATAATTACTAATAATTAGTAATAATTAGTAATAATTACCAATAATTAGTAATAATTACCTATAGTTAGTAATAATTACCAATAATTACCAATAATTACCGATAATTACCAATAATTAGGAATAATTACCAATAATTAGTAATAATTACCAATAATTACCAATAATACCCGATAATTAGTAATAATTATCGATAATTAGGAATAATTACAATTAATTAGTAATAATTAGTAATAATTACCAATAATTAGTAATAATTACCAATAATTAGTAATAATTACTAATAATTACCCATAATTACCGATAATTACCAATAATTAGAAATAATTACCAATAATTAGGAATAATTACCAATAATTATGAATAATTACCAATAATTACCAATAATTAGTAATAATTACCAATAAGTAGGAATAATACCAATAATTACCGATAATTAGTAATAATTAGTAATAATTAGGAATAATTACCAATAATTAGTAATAATTAGTAATAATTATCAATAATTAGAAATAAATAGTAATAATTAGTAATAATTAGTAATAATTAGTAATAATTACCAATAATTAGTAATAATTAGTAATAATTAGTAATAATTACCAATAATTAGTAATAATTACCAATAATTAGTAATAATTACCAAAAATTAGTAATAATTACCAATAATTAATAATAACTAGTAATAATTAGTAATAATTACCAATAATTAGTTATAAATAACAATAATTAGTAATAATTAGGAATAATTACAAATAATTAGGAATAATTACCAATAATTAGGAATAATTACCAATAATTAGGAATAATTACCAATAATTAAGAATAATTACCAATAATATTAGTACTATGAAAATAAAAAAAATTATATAATATTAAAATTATCAATATTTGTAACAGGTTTTGATTTATTCTCAACATATTCAATTCTTAAAGGGTCAATTTTTAGGTCTATCTCAATAAAAAGTTTGCGTCAGTCGTGTATGATGTAAACTCTATAATTATCCTTGCTTGAGTGTTTTTTCTAACAAATTATTCAAAACCAGTAATGCTTTTATATTTTATAGAAAAATATTGAACAATGATGTCTTCAACAATCATTATTAGGTGACCGCATATGGATAAATCAATGTAGAAATACAAACGGTTCTGGTTTAAATCCAGTATATGTAGAGGGTGTGGAGACTTTCTTATCATTTGCGGCATCAAATCCAGAATTTGTTTCAGAAGGAAAAATAAAATGCCCTTGCATAAAATGTGCATTGAGAACATTTGACACGTTTGACAAAGTGGGGGGGACATCTCTTGCGTTTTGCTTTTCAACCAGATTATGTTTTTTGGTATCAATACAGTGAATGCAATTCCAGAGCAGGTGATACCAACTTGATTCTGGATCCATCCCGGATTCAAGATTTAGTACATGATGTTGCAGGTTCATCTGTTCAACATACAGAAACTCCGGCTGATATAGCTTCAAATCCTGAGTTGGCACCGTCTGAATTTTATGAGTTGTTGAGGTCTGCTGAGGATGCATTATATTCTAGCTGCAAGATGAGAAAATTAGAAGCAGTTGCAAAATTTATGGCTATCAAATCAGATAACGAAATGTCAAACACCTGTTTTGACCAGATATTTTCTTTTCTTAAAACACTATTACCTGAAGGAAATGTTTTGCCTGCAAATTACTATGAGAGTAAGAGGTTGGTTCGAAATTTGGGACTTACTTGTCAGAAGATTCATGCATCTTCGAATGACTGTATTTTATATTCTGGGGAAAATGAGTCGTTGGATAGTTGTCCCACATGTGGGAAACTGAGATATAAAGAAGGACAACATGGGAAGTCTGGTTTTATTCCTGTAAAACAGTTGAGATATTTTCCGCTTACATCCATACTTCAGCGTTTATTCATGTCTAAGAATACAACGATAATGATGTCATGGCATAAAGAGAATATTTCAACCGATAAAAGCTTGAATCATCCAGCCAATGGTGATTCATGGAAACATTTTGATAGACTGAATCCATCCTTTGCTTTAGAAGCTAGAAATCTTTGACTGGGCCTTTCAACTGATGGTTTCTATCCGTTCGGATCTTATGGTAGTCAATATTCATGTTGGCCTGTTTTTTTAACTGCGTACAATTTACCTCCATGGATGTTGATGAAGGAGCCATATATCTTTTTGAAATTACTAATTCCAAGACATCCGAAGAAAAATATTGATGTTTATTTGAAACCATTGATTGATGAATTAAGTTTATTGTGGATTACTGGTGTCAGTACATATCATGTTGCAATGAAATAGAATTTCATACTGAGAGCAGCATTGATGTGTACAATTAGTGACTTCCTGGCTTATGGGATGTTATCTAGCTGGTGTACACATGGTCAGAAATCATGTCCTTACTGTATGGGAGATAACAAAGCATTTATGCTCATTCATGGAAAGAAACCTTGTTATTTTGACTGACATCACAAATTTCTTCCAACTGATCATCCTTTTCGCAGAAACAGATCTCATTTTAGTAAAGGAACAGTTGAACGGGATGGACCTCCAAAAATGCTATCAGGTTCGGAGTAAAAAACAGTTGTATTTTCATTACCTCCCATCACTTTTGGTCCCACAATAAACCAACAGAAAATTTCTGATTTTGGGAAAGAACACAATTGGATTAAACGTAGCATATTTTGGGATTTTCCATATTGGTATGATTTTTCAGTCCAACATATGTTAGATGTCATGCATATTGAGAAGAAATGTTTTGATAATTTGTTTCATACAGTTTTGGATACGCCAGGAAAGAGCAAAGACAATGTAAATGCACGTTTAGATCTTGCCCAAATATGCAGGCGTCCAGAATTGGAACTGTTTGAGAATGTCAGAACAGAAAGGTTACTGAAACCAAAAGCAGCTTATAAACTGTCTAAAGAAAACCATTTATTATTTTGTCAGTGGATTGCAGATTAGAGACTTCTAGATGGCTGTGCTTCCAATTTGTGTAGATGTGTAATGAATGGTCATATTACTGGATTAAAAAGTCATGTTTATCATGTTATAATGGAAAGACTTCAACCCATTGGATTAAGAGGTCTGTTGAATTATATGATTTGGGATTCCATAACAGACATGTCTCATTTTTTTCGGGAAATTTGTGTGGCTACAGCAGATTATGATGCTCTAGGAAAACATGAAAAAGATGTTGTTGTAATTATATGTATACTGAAAAAAATATTTCCACCGTCTTTCTTCGACTCAATGGAACATTTGATGTTACATTTTCCATATGAAGCCAAATGTGGAGGTCCAGTACAGTTTCGATGGATGTACTCATTTGAAAGATGCATGCAAAAATTGGAAAGAAAAGTACGTAACAAAGAATCTATTGTAGGATCTATTGCAGAAGCTTATTTGCAAGAGGAAATATCTTTTTTCTACTCCCATTATTTTGAATCTGAGTATCCTTCAAAACACAACCGAATGGGATGGAACAAGAGGAATATTGATGAAATCGACAATCAATTATTTGTTTTCAACCAGCCAGAGCTTCGTTTTGGTGGAGTTTATGAACGCTGGCTTTTGGATGATGAACATCATAGAGCTTATATGTATGTTCTTCTCAACTGTGAAGAGATGGAATCAGTTGTACTGTAAGTGTTTATATCACTTATTCTTTCATTTATGTTACAGTAAATAACTTTGGTTTTTATAGGTTTTTTGATAATCATATCAAGAATCAAATTCCACAAATTACAGCAGCTGCTCTCGAAGAACGTCGACTGAAAATTTTCCCTCAGTGGTTTCAAAAACTGGTAACATAAATTGCTTATCTTTTAGAAACTCAATCAATGTATAGTTTACTATATTGATAATTATTTCACAAATTTTCAGGTGTCTCGACCTGCTGATAAAATTGACAGACGGTTGTGTATATTGAGTAACACACCTTCCAAACTTGTTAAAACTTATAATCCATATGTGGTGAATGGATTTCGATTTCACACACATGCATATGGGGAATCAAAAAAAAATGAACAGTAGAGTTAGCTTGAGAGGATCTCATCATCGAGAAAATGAAGATGACTTTTATGGCATACTTGATGAAATCATTGAACTCTGTTATCTTGGACAATGTTTCAAAACCATGTTCAAATTTCGGTGGTTGGTTACAGAGAGAGGCGTGTGTGTTCATCCGACTCATGGAATCAACGATATAAAATGTAAAAGTTTTCTCGCATTAAATGAACCATTCATATTGGCTCAACAGGCACATCAAGTTTATTACGCAAAGTACTGTGCTACATCAAGAGACTTGACTGATTGGTGGAGTGTAATAAAAATCAAAATTCGAGACAATCAGTTTAGTCAAAGTGAATGTGCTTTCACTAATGTGCAAAGAATTGATGTTTTTCAAGAGAGTACTCAGAATAAATCTTTTTTACAAAGAGAGGTGAGTAACGATAACGACACCCCACATTTAAGAGTCAGTGATGACGATGATGTTAATGATGTCACATATGAATTTGAAATGGTAAGAGATGAAGCAATTGTAACTCGAATGGATATCTATGATGTTGAGGAGGAATATGAAGATAACATTGACATATATGAAGATGATGATGAAGATGAACACTGATAGAATTCCATGGTATTTATATACAATCATAATATGTATATATGTATATATAATAGTAATTATCAATTATTTGCTAACAAAATTAACATTTTATGTTTCAGATGGACGACGCCACATTTCGAGAGTTGGCGGATGCTGACCTGCCTTTCAATGCGGATGAGTTGCTGGCAGATGACCCTCAGCCTGCAGGCGCTCCAGGGAGTATGCGGGGGGGGGGGGGGGGGGGGGCGGTCTTGCACGATTGATGATTCCTGACTCCGTCCCCGAGCGACGTCCACGTCTTGGGTTTGATCCACGCACACGGAGGTGTGATAACCTATGTTATAATCTGTTGATTTGACTATGATTTCATTAATCTATTCACATAATAAATGTTTATTATTTTTACAGTTTTCCGCATATAGCAGTCGGACAGGGCGGCGCTATTTTGCGCAACTATTTCTCTCAGCCATGGACCACATGGGAGAAGATTCCCATTGATATGCAGCAGGCCATGTTCGACCATTGGTTGGTACGTACATAAATAAATAATTTTTATTTTGAAAATGATTTCATTTATAACTTGATATTTTTATTTATTTGTAGGGTTTATGGTATCCTATTGAGGATACCATGCGTGACGCCATCCACAAGTCATGGGAGGTGGCCATGTGTGATCGCTTTCGTCAGTTTTTGTACAATTTAAGAAAAGCTGCCACGAAGAAAGCAGGAGTGTCAGATTTTGACGAGTCATGTAGAGGACACCGACCAGAGTACATTTCATCCCATGTATGGGATGGATTATGTGTGTACTGGTTGAGTGGTGCCTTTTAGAGGAGATCATCGGTGGGGAGGCAGAATCGGGGGAGACAGGAGGTGACTCATCGAGCTGGGAGTCGTTCATTCAATACTCATAGACAACATCTGGTACGTACATTATTTATAAATATTTTATATAACTATAAATATTAACAGTTTATTTTTTATTCTTATAGGCTGTTGAGCACCCCGATATTACAGAGTACGACGTATATCAGAGGATGTATAGTGATCCTGCAACTGGGGAGCTCAGAGGTGATCTTCAGCATCACATCGTGGTCAGTATTATCTGTTTTCAAGTTTAAAAATTAACTACATATAATATATTCACAATTTTAATTTTAAATTGCAACTACATGAGTCATATGAGGCCAGAACGTCACAGACCCGGCCTGAGAGTCAGGCCGAGTCATCAGATCAGACCACTGGCCGTCAGTTTGATGAGGCGGCATGGATGCAGGCCACCCAGAATGCATTCGAGAAGGGCCGGGTAGTTGGTATTAGCTCTCGACTGACTCGTAGAGATTATTATGGTAGTGCTGCGATGTCAGCGTCGAGATCGAGAGGAGCTCGTGCATATTCTTCTGCTATACAGTATGAGGATCATTTGCGATCTCAAACTGCAATGGTAGAGAGTCTCCGACAGGAGCAGGAGCAGATGCATTAGCAGCAGCAGCAGCATGAGGAGGAGCGTCGACGCCAGCAGCAGCTATACGAGAAGCAGATGAGTCGGTGGCAGCAGCAGTACCATGAGCATATGGAGTACATGCGCCGACTCACTCATGCTTTAGGGATGGAGATTCTTCCACCGGCATTTGCAGATCCCCCCTCCCCCCCTCCTTCAGATTAGAGTTTTATTTATGTTATAAAGATTGTAAAATCAAATATAAATTTTTTTCTATTCGTAGATTCGGTCTCATTATAAAATATTAATATGAATAATAATATTATTTATATTTTATAATATTAAATTTTATATATATATTAAAATTTGATAATATTATAATTTAATTATATTTTTTTGTAATATTTGAATTATTTTAATATTTGAATGTAAAATAATTCTATTATTTTTATATTAATTAAAATAACTTATTAATATTTTTTTATTTATGAATTATAATTCTAATATTATTATATTAATTAAATCATTTATTAATATTCTATTATTTTTTTTTGAATTATAATTCTATTATTATTATATTAATTAAAATATTTTGTTAATAATTTATTATTTTTATTTGTGAATTATAATTCTATTATTATATTAATTAAAATCATTTATTAATATTTTAATATTTTTTATTTTTGAATTATAATTGGATTATTATTATATTAATTAAAATAATTTATTAATAATTTTTTTTTTATTTTTTTATAGTATTTGCGATGGGCATAGTATCCCGTCGCAAATATTATTATTATTATATTCATTAAAATAATTTAATAAAAGTTTTTTATTTTTTTTCTAAAAAACAGTATTTGCGACGGGGCCCGTCACAATTACTCTTTTAAAAGTTTTTCACAAAAAATACGGAGTAAGATTTGCGACGGGAAGTATCCCCGTTGCAACTACTAGCTTTAGAGATGGGACCGTCGCAAATAGTTGTTGTTGCGACGGTGTTTTCTGCAAGGGGCAATTTGCGACGGGCCCTCGTCGCAAAAAGCCATTTGCGACGGGATCCCGTCGCAAATCGCCCGTCACAAATACCTGTTTTTCTAGTAGTGAAAGTGTTGTGGGCTATTTTGGTTTAAGTTTGATTTCAGAATACATTTGAATGAAAAGTGGAATTTGTGACTTGTGTGATGTACATGGGGCTGTTTGGTTAATGTGTTATCTGTAAGTGATATTTTCATGTGAATACGATATTTATTGGCTTCATGAACTTGTTTGAGCACAAAGGGAAAACCCAGGTATCTAGGTGGGTGGACGTGTACTAGTATGCTAGTGAATCCGTGGGGTTTGGACATAGTTTCACTTAGAAAGATTGACGCTTACAACTATAACTAAACAATGATCATGAGGACTGGGGACCACTAGGTTATGGGTATGTTCCCAATTAGTGGCTTGTGCACGACAACAGATATTTTTTTGTTGTTACAGTCAGCGAGATACGAGGTACCTGGGACCCACAACTAGCTAGTGCCTAGGGGTTATTTCCTATCCCTTATGCTAATTAGATCTTTTATACTTTCCATCGGCATACGGTATATTTTGATGAAAAATTCAGTATCTTTTGAATTTATTTTAAAATTGTTGATTCTTTAAATTGGCCCACTTGAAAACTGATTTTTTAAGTTACATCATTTAAAAATTGTGCCTAGAAATTACATGTTTTTCAATACTTGCATGATTATCATCATTGAATGTTTAGAACATGGAATCTCTTAGTGGTGGTATCCTACTAGGAATTGTCTCACGCCCTACTTACACCCTTGGTTGTATGTAGACTTGGTTATTTTTCTTTTCGTATGTTTGGGTACAACTTTTGTGCCAAGAGTTCAGGTTTTAGTGGTCCATAATGATATAGTGTTGTGGATATTACTTGAGGGCAGTGCCTATCACCATGTGGATGTTCTTGTGATATCCATTGTGGGTTTATTCAGTTGTTATAGTCTTCTATAATTTTTTTAAATTATGTAATTCAGTTCTGAAATTTTTGTAAAAGATGATTTTGTTTGAAAAATCCAGATTTGTTTTATTGGATTTTTTCGTTTTTTTATGTTTATAAACTCCTGTAAATCATTCCCAATTTTCAATCTTCTATTACCCAAGCATATGTTCCAGCCCGTGGGGATCAGGAACGCCCTTCGATCCTTGTCACGATCTGGGTTTGGTGCCGGTTTCAGTGGTGATCATATTCGGTTTGTAACAAAATGGTATCAAAGGGGGTTCTGGTTAACTATTTGGGTCATGTTATTTGGGGAAGCATTGGGATAGTCTTGATTTAGGATTTTCAGGACTTGATATTCCAGTTATGGGTAGTGTGCATGGTCACCACACCTCATGATGGGATTCAATTTTCCAGGGGAAGTTGTGATTTATCTAAGTCCGTTGGTTTTCTTGGTATGATGATTATTAGGGGAAATGAAAGAGAGTTGGGTTAATTGTCTCAGTGAGCTCACAAGTCCTAGAAAGCCATGTGGAGTCAGGGATATTCACTACAACACTCTATTTTATAGTGAAGTGATTTGGATATGGCCGCCAACCATATGTTCAAGTCACCCACTGAAACTAGTTTCCTCTTGCATTGGTTTGTGCGTTAGTTTTGCAATCTTGGAACTTTGGTTTTAAAGTGACTTGGTTTTAAGAAGCATAATGTTTTTTTTGAAATGATTTCATAATAATGAAGGACTGGCTTGATTTATGAAATGGTGGAAATGAATTTTCAGAATTTTTTTATAATGTAAAATGGTGTTCTTACACCTCTTTTGAATGCAAGAACTATATTGAATTTCGTTTTGAAAAAGAGTTTCCAATAGAATTTTATGAACAATAAAAGGGTGTTTTAATGGTATTAGATGTTTTCAAATTGATGTATATGAATTTAAATTGAGAATTCATTTGAATGATTGGGATTTTTATTCTATGGTTAGCGGTCTTGAGAAAAAGGAAGTATTGGCTGATTGTTTTGGTTTTGAAAAGTGGAAAGGATTTTTGTTTTAACCTTTGGTATTTCCATGAGCGACCACATGCATGGGGTTATAGGGGATGATGGATGGTTAATGGTCTGACGAGATGTGTTCCTGGATGGATTTGAGGAGGGTTCCTGGTGTATTACAAAAACATGCATGTGTAAGGCCCATGGGGTAACATTGGTGGATACTCTAGTCGCTGAACAGTTTGTTTTCAAAGAATATTTTTAAAGTAAAACATAGTGTCTTGATGACTGGTTTGGGATGGTGTGAATTATGTGTTTTTTTAGAATGTTGATGTTGTGGGATGTTTTGAGTTCAAGAAACAATCTTTTTCGACCCGTGTTTTGGGTTTGTGTTTGGACGACAAGTTGGGTATAAGGATCAGATAGTAGTCTCTTCTGAGATATGTTTCAAGACACCTTTATGGTGGTTACCTTCATGTGTTTAGATCTATTTTGTGTCATGTTTTCACCAATAGACCATATTGGATGGGTCTTTGGGTTCTCATATTGGATAAGGTACGCCCCCATTAAGGGTTAATGCACAACTAAAGTGAAACCTATATTGTTTCCTCATAGGAAAATCCACTAGTTGATCAATATAAGGAATATTTTATTGATCTTTGATGATTGAGTCTACACCGATTCATTTGGTTGATTTTTGGTTCTTCTTGTAGTTGGATAGTGCTTGTGGACAGTTAAAAGAGACCTTAGTTTCTTTATTTTCCTGATTCATCGAAGGTGGAAGTGTTTTAGGGTTGTTAGTGTGGATGACTGTCTCGATGGTGTCTAAGAGGGCCTCTGGGTTCTTCATAGTTTCTTTGAAGCAAGAGTTCTTGTTAAACCACCAATTTTTGGATTTTGGTCATGAGAGGATATTGTGTACACTTTTTGGACTTGTCTGTTGTTTAGGGACTTATCATAAGGTCTCATTCCATGAATTGTTTCTATCAATCACAAAGGTCATGTGCGGTGATGCATTGTGATGTTGTGTTCTCATTTGACTATAAAGGTGAAGGCCATGAAATCCTTTGAGGTTCTAAATTATGTTGGGAGTATGTCTCCATTGGTAAAAACATCAAATCCCCTATCTTATAGGAAGGTGTTTATGTGGGTCCTGCCCTTCTTTTGTTTATCACCCAAAGAAAAAAGGTCAGATGTTTTAGCATCTTCTAATACCTTGTTTCAGTGTAATGTCAGGTATCGGTAAAGTGAGTTATAGAGTGTGTTATGTCTTGGTGAACACATCAGGGTATGCGATGTAGTTTTTTGTGGCACCGAAATAAGAACTTCCACAGAGTGGTTTCCAAAGCCTAACTGCGTGGCCGAAGATGCTTCAATATTTTGAGCTCCAGCCATATGTCCCGAAGAGAAGCGGGAGCATAGTCAGGAGAAACCCCAGTGTTATTTAACACCTTGTTCAAAGTCTTATCTTAGTATGAATGATGGAAATAGTTTAAACCTATGGTGTCATCATCTTTCCTTTTTTTTTTCTTGTTCAGTGGAAATAGGTGGAGGGCCTTGTACCCATGTCATCACCCAATATCATCCCCCCATTGGTTTCCATTTAGTCTTTGGATAATGGATTGAAATTTGGCTAGATAGGCTAAGCACGAGGTTTGTGCAAGATTAGTAGTGACCATGTGCTAGGAAGCCTTGTGGGAAGAATGATCTTCCCAGTTAGTGCATGGTTTCCCAAACAGCGTGGACTAACTGTAAATCCTTCCCAAATTATTAAATTTTTGGGGTCTTTTCGTGTCATCCCACGCTGGTCAGTTAAGATGGTTGGTTCTTGTGGTGGGGCGACCCACCATGGGTATCATGCATATTACTTTGTTAATTTCTAATGTATTTATACCCCTTGTACTACGGAGTCTGTTCGGGACTCCCCCTGTTAGTGTCCTGATTATTGTCTCTGAAAAAAAAATTAAGATGTCTCTTACGGTGGGGAGCTCATTTGTGTCTCTTCATACGAGTAACTTATATTTTTTCCTTGTCTTGTATTAGAATTAGGTATTATCATTTGGAGTGATCTAACTACCTACATCTTCCTTGGTTAGCCATTGATATTTTAGAGTGCCCAATGGTTTATTTATAGCAGGGTAAGTGTAACTTTGCTCGATGTTGTTGTTTGATTAGGTAAATTGATTGAGTATTGTTCATATTGTGGTTGAGGAGTTTTTATTTGGGATAATTCCTGAATGTGATTGATTGTTTCAGGAATGTGTTGTATGTTTTTTGTGAGATTACTCCTTCCTTAAATGATCACTGGAGGTGTTTTGGCCTTTGGGGTTGAATATTGGAAATGAATTACTTCTTGGTTTATCAGTTGGGTTTGGTTTTTGTATTTGGACTTACTATGGCTTTACGAGGGCGTAAACTTTTATGGTGGGGTGAATTTTTATATACATGACTTTTTTAAAGTTAATTTTTCATTTAATTTACATTATTTCTTTGTTGAGGGGGGGGGGGTTCACATTCATTTTGGTGGAAATGGTGGGTTTTCAAAATTTGGGACGAACCGTGAGCCCATTTCCAAATTTAAAAACCATTTTTTTATTTTATAACTCATTAATTTTTAATGATTTTACAACAATTCCACTTCTCAATTGTAATACCCTAATATATAAAAACTACCATATCCATTTGGGCCTCATAAAAATCCATAATCATGACGGATTTGGGTTTTTATTAAGGTTTTGGGCCAGCCCGAAAACCCATTTCGTGCATTAAGTTTTATTTTTAATATTTTAATATATCATTAAATATTTACTATGTTTTGGTGAGTCCACTTCTAACTCGAAGAAAAAAAACCTAAGGATCACTCCCATTATCTGTTTCGCCGCTTTTGAGCTCATTTGGTTCGCGATTTTGGGCGAAGCATCTCTGGATGTCTAAAATCGTCCAAATTTGAAGAGGTAAATCGATTCTTTCACAACTCCTTCAATTTCTGCCCTTTTCCCCCATTTCAGTACCCACATGACCTTATCATCCCCATTAGAGCCTCCATATCATGTTTGGTTGTTTGGAGATTAAACTTTTGGTGTATTTGGTTCGTATGATTTAAGATGTTTCAAGTAAGTGTTTCTTTCCTTGATTTCTTCCCCTTCATTAGGGTTTCATTCACCCTTTTTTGATGTTCCTCATGTCCAGAAGTTGAGGATCGAACCTAGGGTTTGATTTGGTTTATTTTTGGTCAAATAGTGTGGTCTAGGGATGGATTTATCTTCTTTAAGGTGCGGTGGTGTGCGGTTGATGTTTCACACCATGTTTTGAGGGTTTTGACATAAAAGGTAGGTGATTCCATGTGTAATCATTTCTAGATGAGTTAGTTTTCATGAATTACTTATTATACCTATTCCTAATATACTTTGTGTGGTACGAAAATTGTTTATGTTGGATTTGGTTAAGCATTTATTTTTATAGATTCATTTTAGCTTAAAATTGGGTGTTTTTCATGTGTAACTCTTTGGGTATTGTTTGGGTGTCTTTTATAACATATGAAATTGGTTTAACAAATATTTTTTGGGATGAAAATTCTGATTTGGTAGGGTATTGTTGTGACATTATGTTTTAAAGTGATTTTTTTAAATTGTTTTAAGGTGTAAAATCTTATTGTACTTCTTGAATGTGATTTTGAAAACGTGTGCTTTTAATGTGGATCTTTTGTGTTATTGTTTGAGGTGTTTGTATAACACTTGGGTGTAGTTCAATAAATGTTTTGGGGGCTGGAAATTATATTTTGAATTTGTATGGGTATGATTTTGTCCTTGAAATATGGTTTTGGAATGGGTTTTATGAGAAAAGATTTGGTACACTCTTTAGAATTGTTTTATGAAAGTTTTGAATGGTTTAATGATTTCTGTAAGAGGTGAATCCATATTGGAAATTTTTTTTGGATTGTTTATAATTTAAAAGGGACCATTTTAAATGTGAATAGGTATTTCATGTGATGTGTATTCTGTTGTAAATGTTTTATAAAAATGTCTAATGGAATTACTGAAATGTGAAAGAGGTGTGAACTTGATGTGGGCTATTTGTGTGAGTGCGATGTGAAAAATTGATTTTTATTATAAAAAGGGTTTTATGAAAAATTTGAGTGGGCTATTATGTGATGTTTATCATATTTGGAGGGACATTATATAATTGTTAAAAGATGTGTTGGATTTTTAATGTTATGAAAAAAGTCCTGTTGGATATTTTTGTGTGAGTTTGATTTCAAAATGCATTTGAATGAAAAGTGGAATTTGTGACTTGTGTGATGTACATGGGGTTGTATGGTTAATGTATGATCTGGAAGTGATATTTTCATGTGAAAACTATATTACTTGGCTTCTTGAACTTGTTTGAGCATAAAGGGAGAACCCAGGTATCTAGGTGGGTGGACGTGTACGAGTATGCTAGTGAATCTGTGGGGTTTGGCCTCAGTTTCACTTAGCAATATTGACGCTTACAACACTAACTAAACTATAATCATGATTATTGGGGAACACTAGGTTAGGGGTATGTTCCCTAATAGTAGATCATGCATGATAAAATATATTTTTTGTGGTTACTCTCACCGAGATACGAGGTACCTGGGACCCACAGCTAGCTAGTGCCTAGGGGTTATTTCCTATCGCTTGTTCTCATTATATCCTTTATACTTACCGTCGGAATATGGTATATTTGGCTGAAAAAATTCAGTAGCTTTTGAATTTATTTTATCATTGTTGAAATTTTTTAATTATCCCACTTGAAAACTGTTTTTTTGAGTTGCATCTTTAAGAAATTGTGCCTAGAAATTACATGTTTTTGAAAACATTCATGATTTTTGTCTCTAAATGTTTACTGTAGGATCGAAATAATGATGAAGATTCTCAATATAGAAGAGGGGGGTGAATTGTACACATTAAAAAATTTCCTTAAACAAAGGAAAGAGCTATGTTTAACAAAGTTAAACTAAGCAAATTCACGACACCTCTAACACCAATTGGAAAAAATGGAATAAGGAATGAGATTACAAACTTCAAGTTCTATGTACTTGCTTTACACTAGAAAGAGATTCTGAACGTAGGATCTGGAAATAAGCATCCCGAAATTGAAACTTAACTAAAGATTACAATATGAGATTCTACCTTCAAGTGTATAGAATCTAAATTTATCAGAGTATAAGGATGTATAAGAAATTTATACTTTCCTTACAATACAATATGCAACGGAGACAAAAAAACTAGTAAAAACTACAAGAAACAAGATATAAGTCTTGTAACCCAAAGAGAAGGGTATCTAAAAACCTTGGATAAAGGTCCCTTGATTTATACTTTCAAGCAAGTATGTCTTACCCATACCAGGGGAAGCCCTCGATACAAAGATCAGAATCTCTGTCTTGATATCCCCGTAAGCCCTCAACTTCAAGGTAGTTGGAACCTCTATCTCCCTCAGCAAGGAATCCCTCAACTTTAAGGTAGTTGGAAACCTCTGTCTTCCTATCCCCGGAAGTCCTCGAATGTAATCACCAACATTTGGAGTCGCACGAAGCAAATCTCCACAAGGCAAGGTTTGAACAAGCAATTCAAACTTTCTGCACAAAGCTGAGAGTTAATAAGAGCATCTCTCTCTAGAAATCACTTCAACATCATGTGTGAACAATGTCGAAAAGTTATACTGAGCTCTTTCAAATGAGCTCCTATTTATTGGAAAATTTTAAAGGGTCGACACCCTCCTCTAACAGTCATATTTTCCCTGAAACTCGGAGGGACCTGTACATGTGTAACTCAACCAATGGTTAATTAGAAAAAAAAAGCGTCATCGTTTTAAAACAAACAATGTAAAACTTAATTCATGATTTTTTTTGAAACAAATCATATGTAAGTAAAAGCTAATAAATAGTTCAGAGTGTAAGAAAAATAATAAGTTCAGAGTCTATGTTAAGAAATATTCAGATTCTGTTTTATAGGAATTCAGAGTCTGATTTCACCAGTGATCGGATTCTGAACTTGTAGAGTTCAGATACAAACCACTTAAGGAGTTCAGAGTCAAACTTCAATAGAGTTTGGAGTCGAAACTTTTAAGAGTTCGGAGTCGAATTTCATAAGAGTTCGGAGTTGAACTACTTCATAGATCAGAGTCGAACTGCTTCAGAGTTCAGAGTTGAACTTCTTAAGAGTTCAGAGTCAAACTACATAAGAGTTCAGAGTTGAAATTATTAAGAGTTCGGAGTTGAACTGCTTAAGAGTTCGGAGTCGAACAACTTATGTGTTCGGAGTCAAACTACGTGAGAGTTCGGAGTCTAGAATTCGGATTAAAACTTCATTACAGATCACATCCAGAATTCGCATCCTATAAGCAGAATGATCCAAACCTTTTCATTATATGACTGCAGATATTTAGTTATGAATCCGGTTTTTGGTTTTAAGAATAATATTTCTATGTATAAGAAAATCTAGGTTAAGGTAAATTTCCTTAAATAAGTAAACTTTCCTTATGGGGGTAAAAATAACATTTGCTTAAGTATAAGGTTTTTGTGATTTTCAAAACAATAAGGAATAGAGAAGTCATAAGGAAAACCTTATTGACTCAACAATCTCCCCCTTTTTGGAAAGCACAAACATCCTTACGAAAAAGCATATAAAGATCCTGAAAATTTTTATTAGATATTTAAAAATAAAACTTATCTCCCTTTCTTCATGAATAAAAATGAATACAACTAACTCCCCCTTAGATATTGAAACTCTAAGGATTGTATTCCGAGTTTCCGGAGTGGTGTTTTCAATAATATAAGAATGAAAAACTTCGTAGTGGGAAACTCACCCTTTCATTAAGGATATTTCTCTAAGAAATATTACCCTTTCTCCTCCTTAGGAGTAGTTCTTTTTCCTTCTACCCCTTTGTGATTTTCAAAAAGAATTAAAGGGAATGGAAAACAATATATGGTACCTGAAACATTAGTATATCACAATATAAAAACCAACTAGATAACTATTTCATTAGAGTTGAGGGAACAAAAATTTACAAGGAAAGACAACAATAACAAAACATCGGAGTCGGTTCATTTGTCTTCATTTTCCTTCGGAATGAGCTGCTTTAACAAGGCTTTGAGTTTCTCCAAGTCTCTTTGATCTTCCCCTTGTTTCCTCTCCAAAACTTTTACCTTTTCTTATTGAACTTTTAAAGCCTCTTCCTGAGCCTCCAAACCTTATTTCTACAACTTCAAAAACTCATCTTGCTTTTACATCTTCTGTTGAAACTCAATCCAGAAATGTCTTCCAGTTTTCCAATTTTGAGATACTGAGTTAAGTTTCCTATTCAGATCCCTGACTTGTTGATTCCGGAAATTTTTTTCCTAGTAAAATTTCTCAGAAATCTCACTATCCTTTTTATCCTCCATTTAAAAGGGATTTTGAACATCAGACTGAAAATTTTCAAAGTGAACTAAATCTTCATCAACTCTCTTAGACCACTTGGTTACCTTGCTGCAGGATTTCTTATGCACATCATAATCAATAAGAAAACTCTTCTGTTCCACTTCTACCTTCACACACTTTTCCATTAACATGGATTGTGTCTTTGATTTTTGATTTTGAGTTTGCTGAAGCATTTGACATATGGAGTCAATGGTGGGAAAAATCGGAATGACGTCCACCAACTTCTTCAAAGACTGAACAAAAAAATCATGCCCATGAGATGATGATTCCGAATCAGAAACTTTTTTTTGAGATCCCTCTTCTTCATCTGACACCAGCTTCCTTCTAGAGGTACCACCAACCTCTTTCCTTCTGATGACATCTTTAATGGGTGTCTCCATTAAAGTTTGCAACCCTTTATCAGATTTCTTAATGTATTGCACATAAGGAGATACTTCCTCAGATTCAGAAACTTGAACAATTTGATATTCATCTAGTTTTTTCCTTTCTTTCCCTTCCTCAAAAAAATTCCTCTCATAGGATTCTTCTTCATCAAACAGCACATTCTCTTCTTCTTCTTCTTGATATTTCTTGCTGGCTTCCTCATCTACCTTCCCTGGAGATACTATTTTTACAGATTCAGCCTTATCTTTATAATTTTTAACTTTCTTGATCAAGGTATCCCGATCTTCACTCTTCTCTTCTTCTTCTTCTTGTTCATCTTCTTCCTCAACTGCTTCACCAACCTCCTTCTCAGCTTCTACTATATGTTCTTTTCCCTTTTCCTTTTCCGGAGTGACATAGTTTTTCGCTGGAGTTTCTGTTAAGTAAGATTCAACACCGAAAGTTTCTGGAACTAGAAGCCTTTCGAAATCCAACTTCGTATCTTTTAGCAAAGATTGCACTAGTTCAGTTTCAGACATCTTCTTTCCCAACTTATTTTGCTTTGCTTGTCATTCTAGCTCTTCAGCAACTTTTTCTTTTAATGCCTTAGCCTCAACAGGGTGCAGTCCGAATTAAGGATCCCCTTCCTTCCTCATTTCTTTATCTTTCATCTACTTTGCTGCTACTTCATCTGTATAGGTTTTCTGCTTCTTCGACTTGGGAGGTGCGGATTCAGTTTTCTTAGGCTGAGTAACTTCTTCATCAGTAACCACTTCATTAGCCTTTCTCTTCTTCCTTTGATTTTTTGATGGTTCTGGAGATTGTATTACTTTTTCAGCTGCTACAAATTCCTCCATAGATAGGGGTAAAATTCTCCGGATTCAGTAGAAAATACCATCTTCATTCTCTTAAGTGTATCATCACTGACAGGCATGAGCTTGCAATTCCGGATCTTTGATTTGCAGGAAACCTTGAAAGATTCTAAGAATCAAACAATCAACTTAGACAATTAGGCCGGAAACATAATAATCTGAGCTCTCAGATTTCCTACATTGATATTCTTGATCGTAACCAAGACATGCCCTATCATATTTATCTTTCTTAGATTTACCAAAAAATCTAAGACATAGATATCACTCTTCATCAGATTAACTTTATCTCCTCTTCTCGGAACCAGAAAACATTTCACCCATAGTTGATGTATTCTATTGTTCGGAGTGAGCCGAGCAATCTTAGTTGCTGAATCATCCTTATGCCCAAGACACTTCAGTTCCTTCTCCTTATTGAAAATCCCTTGCTCATCGGGACGTTTGTGAGAACAGAATTCAGCTTCTCCCTCATATGGTAAACCAACCCGACTTGCTTCCTTAGTGTAGAAAAGTTTATAAGTCTTCCCATATGACTTGAAAGAAAATCGTTCTCTACCATCGTCTACAAGGAAGGAAACATACTCATACAACTCTATCAATAAATACGTATAAACTGGATCCTGTTTTTCTGGTTTTTCTATGCATACATCTTCCAATCTATTTAGTCTAATATTCTTCGAAATAAGAGAATAAAGCTTATAAAAATCCGGATGAACTAACCTTTCCCTGTAAACTAACCACTTTGAAATTGGTTTCATAGTTGACATATCATGAGAGGTTTCTTAAACATACATTCGGAATGAAGTAAACTATAAGATTCGGATTGGCTTCACAAAGTTCGAAACCGACCGTAAGAAGAGTACCAGAGCTTCGAGATGCAAAAATTTGGAAAATCCGATGTGGTACGAGTCTCGGGATCTCCTTTTATAGGTATAGAATTTGACCTTTGGTCTTCCAAAGTCCATCCAACAGTTGAAAATACTTTGATATGATCTGACGGTTGAGAACAATCTAGAAAATTTGACTCCGATCTTTTGAGGGTGTTTTTTTTTAAGAAAACAATCGGATTTGAGGTAAAACTAGATTCTGAATTTTTAAAAACAAGGAACATACCAGTAAGCAAAATTTGATTACAAAACTATTAGTTAGAAAATAAAAACTTACAGATTAGCAAGAAATGTTATTCGTAATTAGTAATATTCTTCCAAAAACTTAAGTCCAAAAACCTCATTAAGAAAACATGATTTCGAAAACCTCATTACGAAAACATGAGTCTGAAAACCTCGTTACGAAAACATAAGTCCGAAAACCTCGTTACGAAAACTTATTAGTATGAAAAATCCATTCCGGAAGTTTTCAGTACAATGACTTCTATTTCGGAGGTTTTCAATACGAAAATTTCCATTCTGGAAAATTTTAGTTCCGGAAATTTCCATTATAGAAATTTTAGTTCCAAAAATTTTGAAAAATTATCTTTGAAAAAAAAAGTTACTCCCCCTATGAAAATAAGTTTATTACTATTAGGAGAATTTTTTAACAAGAAGTCAATGAAGAATGATTGCCTTACGATTATTATTCCTAACTTTTGTTTAATATATTCAAATCTATTGGAGGGTAAAGATTTTGTGAAGATAGCATCAAGTTGATCTTTTGTTCTGATAAACTGAAGAATAATATCTTTTTTAGAATTCCAAAAGTTACATTTCCTCCTCTCATATTGATTATATTTTCAAAATAGCTCTTGTTACTAGTAATGTGTCGGGAACATCCACTATCTATGTACCATGTATTGTTATTGGTACTCTATTCATTTTTCCTGAAATCAAGAAAAGATTTAGACTTTCACAATCCAAACTTGTTTGGATCCGAGACTTCCAGACAACAAAATTTTAGGGACCCACAATTTCTTTGAGAAATAAGCTTTGTGAAATCCTAGAGATTGGGTTTTGTTTAAGGAACAATTCATTGCCCAGTGACCACCACACTGACACTTGGTGAAGAATTGGGCACTTTTAGGAACAAAATAATTGTTACTAAAAGTTGGTTTTCCATGGGTATAACCAAATCCAGATTTATTTCTTAATGGTCATATTTGGGAATACATTTTATAAAAAATTTCTTTACCATGGGTAAAGTTTGATAGAAACTTCTTTAAGGATAAAATTTCGGACTTGAGTATTATAACCATGTTTTTATCTTTAAAATCATTAGATTTAGAACTAGAGCTAGGGTTGAAAACAAATTTCTTAGAAATTACATTTTCTAATTATTTAGAAAGTTTGTTCTTTTCGGAATTTACTTCCTCAAGATTTTTTGAAATACTTTCAAAATCAGAATTTTTCTTATCAAGATCTTTAGAAAGATCTGATATCTCTTTCGTAAGAATAGAATTTCTAGAGTTTGCCTTATCAAGTTTCTTATTGAGTTTAGAGTTCTCAATTCCATGAAGTTCACCAAACCTAGAAACTTCTTCATAAGTAGGTAAAGTATTATCTAATCAGAAGAAGATTCTTCATCCGAAGATTTATAGTACTTACTATTATTAGAATTTAAAGAAACATTGGTCAAAGATTCATCATTTCGTACCTTAGCCATAAAGCAATGTTTGTCAATAGGTAGTCTGGCTATAAGACCAAGATTCTTCTATCCTAAAGATTCATAATCAAAAGATTCATCTGAAGAGTCACCACCACTGGCACTCCAGGTATCACTAGCTTTTAAAACATTCTTAGCTTTGGCTTTATAATACTTATTTATGTTCCTGTCTGAATGCCTTTCTTTCCTTTCTTTCTTTTTAAGCATAGGGTAATCTAGTCTAATATGTCCAGATCTCTTGCATTCATAACACATGACTTCTCCATCTTTCTTATCTTTCCTTTCCTTATTCTTATACTTGGATTGGAAACTTCTTTGGCCAGCTATATTGTTCATCTTTCGAGCAAGATTTTCTAACTCATTTTCAGAGACTTCACTCTCACTAGATTCGGATTAGAAAATAACTTTCTTAGACTTGGATCAAATTACTCTCTCAGGAGTGTTAGATTTCATCTGATTTAATGTTGTGGTAAAAGCAACAGTACCATTTCCATTCTTTTTCGTGATGTTGTTAGAATCTCTCTTCATTCTGGTTCATGTTGGAGAAGAGTTCCAAATAGCTCATCAAGAGAAATTTGTGTGACTTTTCTATTCTCATCTATAACTGTTCTATTTGATTCCCACTCATTGGGAAAAATATCAATTATCTTATCCACAAGAGCTACATCATCTAATCTTTCTCTCCCATAGACAGTATGATATTCACTATAGTCATAAATCTCTGTTGAACTTTACAAATCGATTCAGCATAAGGAAAATTGAAGCCATGGTATTCAGCTCTAAGCATAGCTCTCCAAGTCTCAATTACATTAGAAGTTCCAAAGTGTGTTACTTCTAACTTCATCCAGATACAATTAGCTGCTTCACAAGAATAAATCTCGCTATATATATTTCTAGTCATTGAACAAAGTAAAGTATTGCATACCTTATAATTGAGTTGATACTCTTTCTTTTCCTGGTTAGTGAAAGTTATAACTTCCTTGTCAGGAATCTTATAATCACCAGTAAGAATAAGAACATTGTCTACTCCAGTGTTTATAAAAAAAGTTTTCATTCGATCTCTCAAGTACTCATAGTCATTACCATCAACGATTGGCGGTCGTGTAGGGTTTAGATTATTAATAGAGCCAACATTGATTCCTATAATACTTATAAAAACTTTGGAACACAAACATGTTAGTAGACAAGGTTCGAAATGACAAAGTTCGGAATGACAAAGTTCGGAATGACAATGTTCGGAATGAAAAAGTTCGGAATGACAAAGTTTGGAATGACAAAGTTCAAAATGATGAAGTTCGGAATGACGAAGTTCAGAATGACGAAGTTCGGAATGAAAATGTTCAAAATGGCAAAGTTCGGAATGACAATGTTCGAAATGACAAAGAAAAAATTATACGTGAGTATAAGTATTTTAGAGACCTGCTCTGATACCAATTGTAGGATCAAAATAATGATGTAGATACTCAATATACAGGAGGGGGTGAATTTTACACTTTAAAAAATTTCCTTAAATAAAGGAATGAGTTAAGTTTAACAATGTTAAACTAAGAAAATTCACAACACCTCTAACACCAATTGGAAAAAAATTAATATGGAATGAAATTATAAACTACAAGTTCTATGTACTTGCTTTACACTAGAAAGAGATTCTTAAAGTAGGTTCCGGAAATAAGAATACGGAAATTGAAACTTAACTAAAGATTAAAATATGAGATTCTACCTTAAAGAGTATAGAATCTAAATTTATCAGAGTCTAAGGAAGTATAAGAATGGTATACTTTCTGTACAATACAATATGCATCAGAAACAAACAAGTAGTAAAAACTACAAGAAACAATATATAAGTCTTTTAACCCAAAGAGAAGGGTATCCAACAACCTTGGATAAAGGTCCCTTGATTTATACTTTCAAGCAAGTCTGTCTTACCCACACCAGGGTAAGCCCCCGATACGAAGATCGGAATCTCTGTCTTGCTATCCCTGCAATCCCTCAACTTCAAGGTAGTTGGAACATCTGTCTCCCTCAGCAAGGAAGCCCTCAAAATCAAGGTTGTTGGAAACTCTTGTCTTTATATCCCCGGAATCCCTCCAATGTAATCACCGACATTTGGAGTTGCACGAAGCAAATCTGCACAAGGCAAGGTTTGAACAAGCAGTTCAAACATTTTGCCTGAATATGAGAGTTAATAAGATCCTCTCTCTCTAGAAATCACTTCAACAGCATGTGTGAACAATGTCGAAAAGGACTAATGAGCACTTTCAAATGAGCTCCTATTTATAGGAAAATTTTCAAAGGTCGACTCCCTCCTCTAACGGTCATATTTTCCATGAAACTCGGAGGGACCTGTACATGTGTAACTCCACCAACTGTTAATTGGAAATAGAAAAGACGACATCGTTTTAAAACAATTAATGTAAACTGAATGCACGACATCGTTTTGAAACAAAGAATATGTAAGTAAAAGCTAATAAAAAGTTCAGAGTGTAAGCAAAATAATAAGTTCAGAGTCTATGTTAAGAAATATTCAGATTCTGTTTTATAGGAATTCGGAGTCTGATTTCAACAAAGTTCGGATTTTGAACTTGCAGAGTTAAGAGCCGAACCACTTAAGGAGTTTAGAGTCGAACTATTAAAGAGTTGGAAGTCAAACTACATGTGAGTTCAAAGTCGAACTTCATAAGAGTTTAGAGTCGAACTTATTAAGAGTTCAGAGTCGAACTTCTTAAGAGTTCGGAGTCGAACTGCTTTAGAGTTCGGAGTCGAACTGCTTCAGAGTTCAGAGTCGAACTTCTTAAGAGTTTGGAGTCGAACTACTTAAGAGTTTGTAGTCAAACTTCATAAGAGTTCGGAGTCGAACTGCTGAAGAGTTCAAAGTAGAACTGCTTAAGTGTTCAGAGTCGAACTACATGAGAGTTCGGAGTCCAGAATTCAGATTAAAACTTCATTACAGATAACATCCAGAATTCGGATCCTAAAAATAGAATGATCCAAACCTTTTCATTATATGACTCCAGATATTTAGTTATGATTCCGGTTTTTGGTTTTATGGATAACATTTCTATGTATAAGAAAATCTAGGTTAAGGTAAATTTCCTTAATTAAGTAAACTTTTCATATGGGGGTAAAAATAATATTTGCTTAAGTATAAGGTGTTTGTGATTTTCAAAACAAGAAGGAATGGAAAAGTCATAAGGAAAACCTTATTGACTCAACATTTACCACATAGAATCTATTAGTGGTGGTATCCTACTTGGAATTGGCTCAAACACTACTTACACCCTTTGGTGTAAGTATACTTGGTTATTTTTTTGTCACAGGTTTGGGGACAACTTATGTGACAACAATTCGGGTTTTTAGCGGTCCATCATGATACGGTATTGTGGATATGGCTTGAGGGCGGTGCCTCTCACCATGTGAAGGTTCTTAGGCTATCTATTGTGGATTTATTTAGTTGTTATAGTCTTTTATAATTGTTTTAAATTATGTAATTCAGTTTAGAAATTTTTGTAAAAGATGATTTTGTTTGAAAAATCCAGATTTGTTTTATAGAATTTGTTCGTTGTTTTATGTTTATAAACTCGGGTAAATTGATCCCAAATTTCATTTTCTGTTTCCCAAGAACTTGTGCCAGCCCATGGGGATTGGGAACACCCTTTAGGACTTGTCACGAGCTGGGTTTGTTGCCGGTTTTGGTGGCGATCAGATTCGGTTTGTGAAAATGCAGGAAGTATATTTATCACTATTCACCCTGGTTGTATTCATCCATTTTTGCAATAAAACTAAATATAAACATTTGTGTTCCTATTTTTTGAATTTATAACTATTTCAGTTTCTTGGAAACCAATGTTATGGAAAATTTATGATATCCATTCATTAATATTTCTCTAAGGTAATATTAGTAAAAAAAATTCATAATAAAATAGTCACCCTCATGGATTCTCCCCGAACCCTTTTAGTGTGGTTTTTATAAACCTATAAGAATGAAAATAAAACATGCAACACCGTTTGATTTTGTGAAATATTTTTTACAAATTATTTTAATCTTTTTGAATGTTTTGTGTAACATGAAGCACCTTGTAAATCATATATCACATGATTCACTAATTATAGGATGTGTTACATAAAATTTTTTTTATCATATATTACACATTAAAAAAATTTGTGTGTGTTTCATGTTAAAGTTTTTTTTTCTTGTGTTACACACGACATTGAGTTTTAACAAAACCATTATATATTCCTAATATTATTCAAATTATACTATTATAACATAGTTTTTTAAACTTATTGATATAAATTCTCATAAATATTTTTTAAATATTAATTATAGAGTAATTATATCAAGAATAATTACTGATATAATGGTACATGATTATGCGTAATATATTTGTACATTTTGAATATACTATTTTCTAAAAATGGATTTTTAAATTATGAAAAATTAAAAGATTATTTTTTTAATATTTTCAAAAATTAATTTGAAAAAATAATATTCAATTTTTAACTATATGTAAAAATAATCATTTGGTGAATGTCTATAATTTTTCTAAAAATATTAATTTATAGATAAACATTGAAAATGATGAATTTTAATTCAAAATTTCCTTTTAATTTAAATTTTCTATAAAGATAATAAATATTTAAAATTATTAATAATGTAATTTATTTCAATTATACATCTATTTATTGAATTTAGGTTATTTTAGTAAATTTATTATTTAATTTTAATACAAATTATTTGGAAATATTCAACAAGTTCTCTTCAAAATCTGAAGTATTTCTTCATGACTATAGTATTAAATTCAGATTTAGTAATGAATAATATATGAATTGAATTTTTTAAAAATGGATTTCTTATTTGGAATCATTAAAATTTATGTTATCTAACACATTCATATTTTGTTTTTAATAATATTAATTAGTTAAAATATTAAAAAAATTAATGACCACAATTAAGGTAAAAATAAGGTTTTACTTGTTACATGTAATGATATAAAAATAAATTTTACACATACATTGGATTTTAATTTAATAATTTTGATTTAAAATTTAGAATAATGATATATAAATTATATCATAAAGTACTTTTTATTTTCATTTTTAATATATAAATATTTTAGGTAAAGAAAAAAATATACTTTACTATGGTTAAAAAATGGTAAATTTGAGTAAACGTAATGACTAAATTATGAAATGATAAAAAGTGATATTTGACATGTTTCATGGGTATTGGGATAATATAATTCCTAAAATAAATAATTATTCTATTTTTTAGTAACATTATGTAATATTCACCTCCCAAGAGTGAATACATTTGGGTATTTACAAAAATTCCACTCCCCCTCAAATATAAATGGGAAATAATTCTCCTCCCCTCCTCACACTACATACGCCTTTTGGATCGACCAAGGCCTTGAAAAATAAATTTCCAACATTCATACCCAAATCATAGAAGCATTATTTTTGGCATAAATCAATTCTACAATGTATATTGGTGATAAAATAAAGAGTATACCCAATTAATATTTAAAACCATCAACAATCATTTTTGGTTTTATTTCTTCCTCCACACACATATATTCATATTATACCATGATTATATATAAAAAATAAGTATATAAAATATTAATATATTATATTTGGTTATTTTTATTAAATGAAACCATTTCCACTTCCATAAAATGGATTAATCAATCATCTTTTGTGTGTATGATAGACTACCCTCTCGCAAACCATTATTGTTCAATTTTCCATTACCACATCTCTTAGTTGGACATAATGATTGATTAATTGTTAATATATGATCATTATGATATTATTAATCTTTTTATTATTATATAATTCTTACATTCCATATTTATATATTTTTTAAATAAGATAGTTTTGCTCATGTGTGCAACAAACTATCGCCTCACGAAACAATGCAATTCATCCCCGCTTTACATTGAAGGTGATGTGGATATTGATAAAGTAAATATGTGAATATATATAATATATATTTAAAATATATATATGATATAATAATTATTCAAGTAAGGTTATATATTATTTACTTTTCATAACTTATAATGGTAGAGAAAATATAATAATTGTTGATGCATACATATGACCTCACATCTCCCTGAATGGTGCATTTAATAATTTTTTCATATGTTTTATGAATTAGTATACAAATTTATTTAGTAAATATATGTGATATTTATATTTTGGATAGAAATTTATATATGATGAAACTATGAATTAAGAATGAGGATCATAATTAACAAGTCAATAAATACCTGAAAAATGCAGTTATTTCTTGTAATGTGACATTGAAATGGAATTTTTACTAAATGAATAATAAAAGTTCATAAGAAAAAACATGTTATGATATATATGAATATTTATTGGTGCTATATTTATAATAAAAATAAATTTATTATACCTATGGTTTCATGAAGTACAATAGAAGTCAAAACATACGACAAGGGACTTCCTGTATCCCTTTTATTACTGAGAGTCGTATAAAAATTCATCACTTGTTTATTTTTTTTGTTATTAATAGTACACATACAAAATATATTATCAGGAATACAATTATTTGAATTATTTATAATACAATTTTTATTTTTATTTTTTTTTACTTTAGATTGTGATTCCAAACATTAATAATGATTTAAATGATTTCCATATCAAAACTATTTTTCTATGAGACACATTCTATGTTCACCACATATTATTTTTATGTAGTGTATATAATAACCATGATTTTATATTTTTATGATTTTAAAATAATTTATTGGGATTTACATATCAATTTTAGGATCTCACTTTTATTGGTTTCACATTTCAAAAGATACCAAATCAGTAATAGATTTTTGTCTCCCATTCACATCATTGAGACTTTTGTCGTGTTATGCATAAAATTTTCTCTAATGTGTATTTACATCACCATTAAAATTTAAATTCATGAATTTATTTTTCATCACTATGTTATTAATTTAACATTTTTTATTTGGAATAAAATTCAACGATACCAATGTAGTCACAATTTTATGTTACAATATCATCATTTATCTATATTGTTTATGATTATGTTTATAATGGTAATATCATTTGATCCATATCACAAAAAACTTATTAATTTTTTTCACCTATATTTATTGCATGAGAATAAATGTGTTCTCTTAATTTTACTAACTTTATATACTAAATAGATCAAAAATAATGTTTTAAGATAAATATTATTATCGATTGAAACGCAATTTCCCTTCAAAAACCATGTTTCTTAAAAAAAATTAAAATGTTTTAAGATTTAAATAGTGTATTTCATATCAGAAATAATATTTTCCTCAAAAAATTTATTAAATTATTTTAGTTATACTTTTATATGTTTCATATGTTTTTTTTCTGTGATATTTTTTAAAATGATTAAAAATGTGACGTTTCAATGAATTTTTTTTATTAATTAATAAATTATCTAAATTATTTATAAAAATAATTATATATCTATGATGATATCAATTGATATAGATTATTATTTTTAGAAGATATAAACACCAGATAAAAATATTATTCAATATCTGTATGGATTATGTATTTGATGATGATATGTTTATGAAAACCATTTCTCAAAAACATGTTATACCATGATAGGAAACTCATAATACCCATTTATTTTTCTTCTTATGATACAATTAAAGTATTAAATTGTTATGAAACATACATATTTTCCATATATTGTGATATTATTTAATTTTAATGAAACCCCTTTCATTTTGTGGGTAATGATATGATGGATGTTTTGTGATATTTTGTTACATATATGTATTATTGTCACTATGTGATAAGATAGAACTATGTCTATCTCCAATGGATTGGGTAATGATAAATGTTATATGAGATCATAGGGTATACGGGTGGTTATCCCATGAACAAAAATTAGGGTACATGGGATGTTATTCAAATATATAAAAACGGTACACATGTGGTTATCTCATGCAAAAAATAATGGGCACACTATTATTTATCACAAGATGCAAAAGGTACAAATTAGAGGCCATACCAATGCTAAAGATGGTACAATGGTGGTTTTCCAAAGCATTATAATGTTTATAATTTATTTGTGGGTATCCATGACATAAAATTTTCTATGATTATGTGTAGGCCAAAAAACAATTTCTTATGTAAATATTTCTCTCATTTATCACATACTTTTATTCCATTACGATTCATGTTTTATAAATCGCTGATATTTATTTCATTGTTATGTATTATTAGCAATGATATGTAGTGTGTGGTTTTAAATTTTTGTTCTCAAGTTAACATACCATTATCCTAATGTTATGCTTACATATCTCCCATTATTACTCATACTGAGCATCTGAGTTCATCCTTCAATATGTATACATTCCTCATGTTATGATGAACAATTTATATGTGGTATATTTCTAAAGGGTACTGAAGGGGAGTATATTTATGGAAGACAATTATGATTTTTCATGATATACTAATATTGTGTTCAATGTTTTAAAAGGAACTAAACTACTAGGGTCCTCCAACATGAGTTTTTATTATTATAATGAATATTCATCTTAAAATATTTAATAATCATCAATTAGAATTTGGGGAAAATTCTTTATTCAGTGTTTCCTATGTAATAATTATTTATCATAAAACTTTCATGGAATAATAATATATTTTATTTAGGTTATAATAAATTTAACATGGGATAATCAATAAGTATCATGGTACAACACATCCTAAAGGGAATAATACATAATTATAATGGGGCTACATGTCACCGCTAAAAAATTACATTAAAAAACATTTTTTCATAGAATATGGTCTATGGTAACTGATATAAATAGATTCCTAGTGAGGGAGAAAAATTTATCAATAATTAATATTCTAAATAATTTTAAAAATAACCACGTGTTATAACAAGATTTTTTTAATATAATTATACCCATAGTAAATGGTTCAACAACTTTTCAGCTAGTTTATATATTACTAATCCAAACACTCTGTAAATCATGCATATTTTATATCATATATAATACTCATATATCACTCTTAATATCCATTGACGTGGCTATATTTTCATACATGTACCATCTCATCCAAAAATCAAGTCAAAATTTTTCCTGGAGTTGATGTGGCTTGTGACCTCAACAATGCCTCTCCATATTCTAGAGGCATTTAACTAGAAGTGAGGGTATTGGGTGAGTCCATGGGGAGACTATTTCCAAATTGATTATAGTAAAGCAAAAAAATATATATAAGAAACTGTCGAAACAAAAAAATAGTAGGGGAACCTAAATATAAACATGAAATCTAGATATGAAGTATGAAAAATATATATTATACAAATGAGGAAACTGAATATTAATAGTTGGTAAAAATATTGGGGGAAATTCATTATCTATAAAAATTAATATATAGGTGTAGGGGATCTAAAATATCCAAGATTCTATAAAAATATAGACAATTAAAAAAGTGGCAACATGTAGCATGCATAGGCCCAGTCCTCAATTCCCAACTCAATCCCAGAATGAAACATCAAGAATTAAATGCAAGATTGTTTCATTTATCAATTACTAAAATCATAATGTCAACTTGAGAACAAAAGGAACCTGAGAACGGTGTGAGATAAAATCTCCATAGGCCAACCCCTATAGTGTTTTGGAATATATGATTTCATAAATACTAAAAAAACTGTTCCATATTAGATTTAAATTCAATGAAAATAAATAAATAATTCATTAGATAAGGTTCCAGTTGGAGTCTCGTCCACTCAATCTTCATCTGACTAAGTTGGTGTGTTGGAATAGAAGAACATAAAATGGTAAAGTGAGATAATGTAAATGAAACTAGACTAACCAATGATTGGGCATGGTATTAGAAAAAATTACCTTAATTTATCCAAACAAATATCATTTATTATTTTGATACCATTAATTTTCAACATTATTTAAATGATAAATCCTTTCATTAAATTAAGATTATTAAACCTTATCCCATCTATGTATTTTTGGAGGGAATTACCATATATTTTTTAAGGGGCTCAGTATATGTCCAATTCAAAAGTGTCCATCCACGGTATCCCATATATGAAATCCCAAGTGTCACTCTAGAATGGTGTGAACACAACATGACCAAACCTCTTAGACTATACTTAGTATCACATGTAGGATCTTGAGTCTCTCTCAGTGCATAGTATAACCAATCATTTCATATATTTTTCCTTGGTGTATCCCTTAGGGAACTGGTGTCACTACTTTAGAGGTTGAAAAATATAATTCATGGTGAGACCAACATAGGCATAGTTGATGTTGCCCGGATGTATTGAACTATCATAACAAATATTATTAAGTCAAGACATTATTTCCAACAATTACTTTAATTAGAACCCCATGAATCACCCACGCCACTATGGAAGAAATAGTTCCTAAAGCCAGGAATACATAAATATTGCATGTCTAATGATATCTTATTCCATATATTATATCAATTACTAAAATGGGAAAATTAATCAAGGCATTTAATTTGGAATTCCATTTATATCACATGGAATATGGAAATAAGAATATATCTGACTTTAATAATTCCACCATCTCACCAAGGTATGGTATATATGGTATAACTCATTTTCGACTATGAATTCAACTAAACTTCTATCTAAATGAATTAATTCTCTGATAAAACACCACAAGGGAATTAATCCAATTTATAATAATGAACCAATTCAACCACCAAATAAGATTAAATCTAATTCGACCACACAACTCGTAGCGGTAGACCCACAATGTTGATTCCCATCTTACTCAGGTCACTATTATCCAGATAATGAATCCATTTTAATTTGATTTTATGAACATGAGGTGAAAATGGAAATGTCTGGCTCACTGAACAACAATGTAATTTATAAAATGCAAAGAAATGATGGAAAATGGCCTAGAACACCTATAATAGAATCATAAATATTACCTCATCTAGTATCAACATTATATATTTTCCAGGTTTTATGAAATATAAAAAAACATAAAATGACCTAAAAATATAGAAAATTTGATTTCAATCATATAGCCTATTAGATGACATAAAGAACATTTAATGTATTAGAGAGCATTATATATCAAACCTCGACTGTTCATGTGGACATAATGGAGAACAAATTGATGTTCATATAAATGGGTTACTATAATTCCAAGTTTTATTGACGGAGGAGTGTTTCAATGGGATTAGGATAACCCATCCTCGAGAATTATGAGGTGGAATATTGTTAGGATTAATTAATTTAATAAGGTTAATTTCATAATTTCACCCAAAAACCCACTACACATGGACTGGGCACGTGGTTGGTAACCCATGTGACAATCGTGGGCCATTCAATGCCTCTAAGGGGAACATCGCCTAGTTTGGTGCATGGTTTGAATAACCATGAGCGAAACATGATTAATTTCTCTATGAAAACCCTCTGATTACAATTATAGTAATACGTCTCTAGTTGTATAGTTTTAGAAGAATCATGCGGGCCCCCGGTTCCCTTCTCTACAGCTGGATGGTATACAGAAACCATTTGGGTTGGGTTATATTGATTTGCAAACTGTGCGACCTAGTTTGTGTCTTTCTATTTTTGGGCCCTCATTCTGAATGAGCTCCAGATGCACCCAAGTTCTCCTTGAAATGATTATAAGGCATTACTGTGGCAATTTTAATGAATAAAAAATTAATGGTCAATACCTTTTTAAATTCAATGACATTACAAACTCCCCTCCATAATAATATTCGTCCCCAAGTTTCCCTTCTCAGGGAAGTGGAACATTTTATATGAAGTGGTCTGACCACTATGTATGTATTAGATTACCCCTCCCAAGTGTCATGTTGTACCCATCCATGGTGAATAGGACCCATAACATACGACCTAACAACCCTCGATGAGACTTCATGCTTTGATCAACAATACATACCAGATTCTCCATGAAGGAAACAACAACATCCATCAAAATATCCTTGGGGATAAATAAATAAGATGAGACTACATGATAATAATGAATATTAGATTCATGGGTGATGTAGTGCACAGAATGGTATTATTGAGGTAATAATAAATGATATTCTACTAGTCAAAATATCAAGAAAATCATGAAAGGAATGATATATCGAGTTGATAGCATTCCCTATCTGTTGTTTTTTTGAGATCCAATTAGAGAGATACAAGTAAAAATACATGATGTCCAAAATCAAACTAACAAGGTCTATAGTGTAGATAATTATAATAATTCTCCCTATACTAAGTTGTTTCCATATGCTTTTGAATCACCTACACTTGAGAAAAAGTATTATGAATGATACAAGGACCCAGTATAGCTACATTACCAACCTCAAGCCATCACAAAGTTGAATGAACCAATCTACTATAGAGAGCCTCATATAGGGCCATCTGAATTGTGTCCAAAAAACTATTTTTGTGGGAAAACACAACAAGATGCATATTATTCTCCCATGAACCTAAAAAAATCCAAGATACATGTCCATAACATATCCTTTAATACACGTGTTTCCCACTCTGAATTCCCACAGGATTGAGGGTGATATACATTACTCAAGAGCACCTTCAAACCTAGTGACAATTGAAAACCATTATACAACAGTGATGTAAAGTGGGTTCCTTAGCATGATATGATAAAATGGGCTACACAATGAAGTCTCACCATCTCCTGGGTGTAAATCCATCATAGCCCATTAATAGAGATGGTCTCTGTAATAGGTTAGAGGTGTGAAACCATATGTAGCATGCCAAATATCACATATACTACATAACTTACTATTGGGGAACTCATCATGACTGTCGTAAAATCCATTATCACATCAGTCCATTTATACTCATTAATGTATAGTGGTTGTAGAAGTAATATAGGACTATAGATCCTTATCTTCAACAAATGATATGTAAATCACTTAGGGATAAAGATTGATATATTCCCCTTCATACCTGGAAACGAATACTGCAAATACATATCTCTACACATCTTCTTTATACATGGATAAACTACCCACATATATGAATTGGATTCCCATATCGTATATTATTTCATACTTATAGGCACCCATACTAGGTCACAAAAGATTAAGGCCCCACAACCATCAACCAACAATCTAGAAGGCATGTACTCTGATGTGATTATCTCACCCTAGACAAGGGCCTTAGAATAAAAAATTTTCATCATCTAAACCCTCTCAATAAGAGAGTACATCACTTCTATAGCTGTTATAAAATTTTTACCTAGATATTCAAAAACTACTAGATGCATCTCAAAAAATACATCCATCAACTACCAATAACTACTAGACTCCTTGATGTATTTTTTCTGATTTCATGAGTCATTTCACCAGCCACTACATTACACTGTCTAGGTATGTGATCAATCTCAAAGTCGAATTATTTCAGGTATTCAACCCACCTATAGATCCTCAGATTCAACTATCACTAAGGAGAGATGTAATTGAGAATATTATAATCCATGTAAACAAATAATCACTATCCCAATAGAAAGTTCCACTAATATTGTAGATAATGAACCACAAATTTATGATCACCATTGTGTGAAAGATGTTTCTTCTCATGATTCCTCATCTAGATGGAACTATATTCCATGGCTTGATCACCTATAATTAAATCTACAACAAAACCATTTCCAAAACTGTTACAGTAAACAATATATCTTCCTTCCCAAATTAGGTGAAATATAAATCAAAGATGACGATATTATTCCATTTAAAATCAGAAAAACTATCTCACATGAAAAAATCCATATTTATTTCACACCCTTATTGGTCAATCCCATAAGTGGCACTAAAAGGTGTAAAAATTTTGGATTATATATCTTGTAATTGACTCATATCCCTATGAAGTTGCATATTTTAAACACATTATTAGGTTTCTTTTAGGAAAACAATGTGCTCACATTCTCTAGGTCAATGGATATGACTTATTTAGATATAATATCTCCCAAAAAAGTGAACCATTCTAATCCAAAAGTTTCATTTAATGACAGTCTCATAAATTTAGGGATCAATCAGTGAACTCGTCTCGATATCAAGATGATTTGAATTATCTTCATTGGTGATTAAAAACACTAATATATCATTTATAATGAAATCCACAATGGAATTTAGATACTGTTATAAAACCATATTCATCAGATCCATGAAGATAATTAGTGCATTATTTATTCCAAAAGGTAAATCTACATACTCTTACATACCATAAAAATTCATTATAATTTTATTTTGTGTTTTTGATGGACTCAGATAAATATTATGGTAGCCCAATGTCAAATTGATCATATAGAGAAGAGTTTCTCCTTTTATCTAGTTGATGTTTTCATTTATAAAAGGTAGTGGATCCCTATAATTCACCATAAGCTAGTTCAGATAGATGTAATATATAAATAATTGAAGGGTACTATCATCTTTCATGAAGAAATTGATCCTTGATCCCTTGATGGTGTGTTTGATCATATGAAACTGTTATCCTCTAAGATATCAAACTACTTATTGTGTTTTGTGATCTTTTTATGTTCCATCCAATATGGAGGAATGAATAATGGGTTTTCATGTAGCATGATCCCGATGGTTTACTAAATATCCCTCTCATGTGGTAATGTAGAGAAATCATTAGGGATTATATCACTTCAATGATCTATAGGATGAGGGAATTCTATAAGGAATTATCCCTTATCACTCATGAAGAGGTTTCCCATATGGGCTATTACACTTCCCAGTCTAGTACACTTGAGTCTAGCTCAACTCGCATATAGATCACATGAACCCTTATATATGTGTGTGTGTTTATATCAGGTGTTTTGAATTAAACTACCTGATGATAATAATCCACATGGGATGGGCCAAGCACAATAATGTTTTTATTGTTAATGATTTCAAAGAAAATAATCTTGAAGATGAATAAACTCCAAAGAAAATGGCACCCACCTATTTCAATGGTAATTAATCAAAATAGAATATTCCCACTACTTGAAATCTGAATGGCATGTTTTTGTTAAGAACACCACTAGAGTACTCAATTATTATTCTCAAGATTCCCATTGTTATAGTAGATTAAAAATAGTGCGAAACACCTGTATCGAATATGGACTATTGTAGGGCCTATAAGAAATGTACATCTAACTATAAACGACATGAACTCTTCTCCTTTGGTGTGAGATTCACTATATAAAAATATCATCAATTGTGTCACCCAGATATTTCTTGAGTATCCATAATTGTTCTATTCTACTGACGATGGAACTCTAAATCCTGACTACCTCGGTCGAGACCCCATACCCGACATGAAAAACCTAAATAACAGTTGCTTCCCAACCGACAATTCTTCACATATCCTACACCTAAAGGTGGTTATAGGGTAGAAACCTGATCACCAGGAACTGATGACTAGTATTTACGGAAGCTCTATTGGTGATCCATCATACCACAATCCTAGAACATGACTAGGATCCTCATACACTAGGGATTTTGTGACATTTTATGCCACACAGGTGACACAAAACAAGATCTATCAATATGTTCCACCTAGCTATTACATCTACTATGTGTACCCTTGAAGTTACACTACTTGCCACTGGAAAACCCAATGTAAATATTTCTAGAATCTGAACATCCATGTTTCACATCACTTTGTTCTCTCACCCTTTAGTCTATGACGAGGATTTATTTCATTTAATCTAAAATTGTAGTAGGATAAAAAAATTCACTTATGACGGAATGAAATAATGAAGACTGTCATCAATGATCTTTAAAGTAGGAATCTAATTAGTAGTCAAATTTGGATTAAAATTCTATAAATTAGTGAAGAGAGATGATTATTCCATCCCTAAAATATCACCATGTAAAAGGTGCATGAATTAAAAAAAGTGATTAGTTCACATGGGTAAAGGTAATTTTTAGACAAAGAAGGCTTCCTAGAAGTCCACACAGGTCCTACAGTAATGTGAGCCCATCTAATTCAGAATGTCCCACTAATTATTCATGTAATATAATAGAATATATGTTGTGATCATGACCATTCACTGTGGAGGTATCTCAATGAGATCAATGATTGACCCCATATCCTCCAACAAGGATTTATCATCATAAGTTCTTCCATACCCTGAGAATGTAAGAGGATGAAACCCCTAAATCTCTCAAGTCCTCTCTTCAATATAATTGGTATTTAGTTCTGCACATTGAACTGATTGTATGAAACAAAAGAATTAATCATTAAACTAGGAATAAAAAAGGAATGTATATTCTATAAGACTTTCCTCAGGTGTCACTGTAAGAGGTATCAAAGGTGCCTCTAGTCCCACCACCTTATGAGTATTTTCATCGTCTATTTCCTAACATACATCTTGAGGTTGTTGATGAGAAGTTTCACTACCCATTCAATGTGAATTCTACGAAAGAATACTTATCAGAGATAATGAATTATTTAAAAAGGAAAAGTACTGGGCTATCCTACAAAAGAATAGAACCACTATTTATGCTCCCTGATCTAGATCTATGTGATAAGAATGAGTCACTAAAAGAAATCATAAGAGACCTTAACTATTTTCTACTACCTAGTCATCATAGGGTCACGTTCTAACATATAAGTCAACCCCTATAGTTAAAGAATTATTTAATATTAATTTATATATATTTATAGTTATTTAACAAGTTATTATAATAATTATCACATAAATTATTTCATTCATCCTAATAAATATTTGATCCTACACCTTATAAATTAAAATTAGTAAGACAACTAACAACATCCAGACCATTCAAGAAAACAATGAGTCTAACATGACATAGTTGTGGTTTAATCAAATTAACATCCATTAGAACTCACCAATCATAACAACTAAAATGAACTTATTGTTAAATGGAAATACTACTTCCATCAAAGAGAAGACGATCACACTATGAAATATATCAATGTAAGAGGAAATAAAAATCACAACCAATATAACCAATGAACACTGGAATGAAGCTATGGAATGGAACAACAAATAGAAATTGAAGTGATATTTTACATAATATTATTTATAAAACTAATATTCCCTGAGATCATTGGGCTTAAATCATAAATATTCCACCCAATAAACAATAGAGAAAATCATGTGTGTCAACCTTTAGAGAAATACAAGGAACTATAATAGCATAATCAAAAACAACATTTACCCATCCCATGTAAATTGGATTTTCCCTATACATGGGGTAGCTACATCTAACTATAACCTCATGAAAAAATTTGAATGTATTGGTCTCTATTCTAAGCCCACACATTAAAAAAAGGAAACAATTATCTCTGATACAACTTTATAGCATCCCACCTATAATTAAAATCAAATTTGCCCGGAGCTGATGAGCCACATGACCAAATGTGCACCTCCCTAAATGTCATAGGCTTCCAACTAGAAGCAAGGTGCTTGGGTGAGTATGGGGGGTGATCATTCACTCATTAATTAGAGTAGATTGAAATAGTAGATATAAGAAATTTCAAGAATATATAGATAGTATGGAAAACTAAATACAAAACATTAATTATGGATACGAATTTATAAGAATCGATATAATACACATGTGGAAGAAGAATAGTAAAAATATGTACAAAATTTTGTGGAATTTTATATTCTATAGAAAATATATATGAAAAGGAAGAGGATACAGTCATATACAACATGATGAAATGGTATACAAATTCCCAAAAATACTACATCTAGCATCTCGATCATTGGCTCAGTCCTCTGCTCCCAACTCCATCCTAGAAAGGATAGTCATAAATTGGAAACTGGTTGCTTCCCTTTAAGATTACCTTCAATCATAAAGTCAACTCACATACCAAAGGTTCCAACGTAGGATGTGAGATACAATCATAGTAGGTCAGCACCCATAGTGTATATGAATTTCTATTTCATGCAAATAATATCTAAAGAATCTTACAAGTTCGATTTAAATGTAGTGAAATGTCATTAAATAATGAATTGGACTGGGTTCCAGTTTGAGAACATTCCACTGAACCTACTTTGTCATAATCTAGTGTGTTTGGATGGAAGAAAACTACAATGGTCAAGTGATATAATGTAAAATAAAATATATTATCCCTATTCTTTTTCATGGCCGTAGAAGATGTAACCCTATCATTTCCAAAAAAATATCACTTATTCTTTTGAAATGATTCATTTTACACTTTAGTTCAATTATAAATCATTTTATTAGATTAAAAAGAGTCACCCTTAGCCCGTCCTTATAAATCATTAGAGACATGCCTTGTATTGCGCGAGGGGATCAATATATGTCAAATTCTAAAGATTCATTCCTTGGTGAACCAAGTATAAAGTCCAGAGTTTCACTCTGGAATGTTGTGAAAATAACATAAATTAACCTCAGAGTCTAAACCAAGTATTATATAGAGGGGCCTGGGTCACTCTCATATATAATAAAACCAATTGTGCCATCAATCCCATTCAAGGGGTCTCCCCAAGGAAACCGATATCAATCCTCTAGAGGAAAACACTGATAATTCATGGTTAGACCATCTTAGGCATATCAGATGTCTCCCTATACATATTTAACTAGAATTAACAAAAGATAACTATGGTAAGAGATATTGAAAAATGGGTCATTAAATTTGAACCCCTTGTATCACCATAAGCACTGTAAAAAATAATTCTAAAAGATTGAATTACATATATATCATGTCTTCTGAGAGGCTACTCCCTTTATTCAATCAAGTATTTCACTGAGAAAATTAATCAGTGAATGTCGTTGTTAAAAAATTTGTGTCACATGGAATAGGGAAACAAGAACACCACCCACTCATTTAATTATACCATCTAACCATGGCATGGTGCATATAGTAAAACACAGGTTCAACCTTTAATTCAACTAAATCAAGGTCACGATGAGTTTATTATATGATGACACACAATAAATGACTTAATCCAATTTATAAAGAAGATCCAATTAAACCACCAAATAGAAACACATACAATTGGATAGAACATATCAAGGTGATAAATTTAATTGGTTTATTCACCCCTTACTCTGGTTGGAAATGGTTTGGTATAAAATCGATTTTAATTTGATTTGATGAATTTGAGGATAATTAATAATATTATAGATCAAGGCACAAATATTGAATTTATGAAATGATTTGATAAAATAGAAATGGAATGGACAACCTACCTCATACTTCAAGATTATCTCTTGTCCATTATAACAATCTCATTTGATCAAGGTTTGATAAAATTGAGGAAATCATCATGTTCCATAAAAACATGGAAAATTAGATATCACACAAAAGTGAAATAGATGGGATGGAAAACATGAAAATTATTTCATATGATTATAGACAATACCTCTAGATCTTCAATGGATCCAAAGGTGAAAAAAATCAATGATCACAGAGAGGGGCTCATTGTTTTCATGAAATTTGATTGTTTCAATAAAAGGAGAATCACCCATCCACTAAAAATTATATTTTTAAGAGAGTAATGTTTAATTATTTTAAGCAGGATAATTTTGTAATTTCACAAAAAACCCATTGAAAATGTTAGGAAGTGTGTTTGGAAAACCATCCACTATTCAGTACTACTATGGGTCACATCACATGGTTAGGTACAACGCTTGACTATCCATGTGAAAACCATAATGAATATCTCTATCCAAAACCTATGAAAACTTAATCAATTATGCACCGTAGGTAACACTATTTTAAAAAACAATGTGGCCCCTAGGTTCTCATTGTTTTTAGGTGAACAGTTTAGGGAAGTCATGTGTGTTGGGTGGCATAGTTTACTATAACTTTTCTATCTAGTACACCTATTTCTATATTTGGTCATCGGCTCTAAATGAGTGACATATTTATCTATGTTCTTCTACACTTGATTGGACATCTTTATTAAGGTCATTTAAAGGAATTAAGACAAATATAAATTTTATTTACCTTTGGAAAATATTGGATATTACAATACAATTAAACATTCCCCAAGGGGATGGTATAATAGGAACACATCATACCATGGTTCCTTTATAATGGCTATCAAACAAATTATCGTAATTTATACATGCATTATATTATCAAGGAGGACTATATAATTTTATAAAATTCACGAAATAAGATTTTTGGAAATGGAAACGATGTCTATTCTTATTCTCTATATATCAACACAACATTTCTAATGTGTAATGGAAAATAACTTCTACATCATCTTCATAAAAGGATTAAATGTATAACCATGATCTAGATAATACACCTAGGATTTTTACCTATATGACTCTTCCTAAATAATTCCATTGGGTGCCCCTAGATATTTCTCAATGTTATATTCACATAATAACAAAACCATTCAATGTTAATAGAGTGGTGGAAAAATGATAGACACCCTTCATAATAAAATTTTTTATCTTACCATGTTTCTCGTATTGTCAAAATTACTATACTGGATATATAATAAAATGTTCCATAATAGAGGGATATCTATGATTATAAAAGGACTCCACAACCTCTATTCACATATGAAATATTGTTGAAATAAACTTTCTAATTACAAAAATAAATTAATGTTTTGAAAATCGAAACACACGCATAAAAAGGTTATATTACACTATTTATATAATCCAAGAAATTATGAATGTTTTTTGAATACAATTTAGTCTTCTGAATATATATATAATTTTTAACTAGGAAATATAAATTTTCTAAAATAATGTATAGTTCATCAAACTGAAAAATGATTGATCTATTGGACTGCTGAAATATAGATCTACTATACTAAATAATTGTATTCAATCATATCTAACTAAAATATTTTAGTCCATAAAATTGATATATTTTTGGACCATTAGATCATATTAAATAAATAAAATCTATTAGACTAAATTTTTTTTCCATTAGATCATACTGACTAAATTTAAACCATTAGACAAACTATCATAATCCCATTAGAGTGACCAATAATTATTCCATCAAAATAATAATTTCTATAGTTGTGTTGATAAAATTATTTCAATAAGACATAATATTTTTTACAATATATAATGGTGCAATAAAAAAGACATCAGATAAAGATGTGCATCATGATCTATAATGTTAGAGATTATCCAAAGTTGTTGGAACTCACTCCAGGAATAATAAAACATGAAAATTGGTGGTGATACTATAAATATAAGTTCATTCGAGGATGATGGCTATAATTATTTTTAGAATTAACCCATCCAATGATTTCTCCTCAATAAAATCATCATACACATGGTTTTTAATATTTTTGACAGTTTTGTTCAATGTAATACTAGAGAGGATTGAAAAATAATTAGATTATTTTTCATTTTTATTCCCTGTATAAAACTATAGGTTTATATTAACAGATTACATGGATAAGAAAACTAATAATTATGATCAATATTATTGATGAATTATGAGTATAAGATGATGGATTTAATTTGGATCATTTTGATCAATTGATTTCATGTTGTAAAAATACATTATGTTTGGATCAGTTTAAACCAATGAATACTCAATGTATTTGATTTTTACATCATTAAAATATAAGGATAAAGAGTATTAAAAAATTTTTAAAAAAAATTATAAGTCATCCATTCATTTACATTAAAAATATATTTTACTTATATCTAAAATTTAATGTATATATTTATATATATATATATAATCTGCATTATTATTAAATTATTCAATCAATAAAATTATTAAATTCTGATTTAACTAAAAATATATTTGTTTTATATAGTTACCCTTGTAATACCCCATGATTCCATGATACTCTTCCCTTTTAATAATATAGTAGCGTGTGTTTTATGCAACTTCGAGTTCTAACACACACAACACAACCTATCAAAATTGTCGTTATGAATAGTAATACAAACTTTTCGAAATTTTATAAATTTTACTGCTCAAAAATGACTTCATTTTTGTATTCAGAATATCGAAATTAGCCTAGGTTAAAAATTTTGAACTTCTCGGATAACATTTATATTTTGATGAAAGGTGAAAATTACTAAATTTTAATTAAAATTTTTTAATCGAAATAAATTATATTGATAAATTATTAATTTGAGTGGTTTTAAAGTATATTGAGAATATATTTTTACCATTTAATACAATTTTGGTCATTGGATATAATTTCACAATTAAACTGGACATGAACAACTGTCAAACTTTTGATAGTTATTATCTCTTAAAAACACGCTTTTTGTTTTAACAACGGGAATTAATTTTAAATTAATTTCTGCTACTTCTGTGTTTTGAATTTGGAAAAATGGATTCCATATTTGGAATCAGGATGTCCAAATTGTGTAAATAGTTATCTTTTATTTTTAGACATTTTGAATAATCACTTCGGTAAAAAATTTATTTACCATGGTGAAAGGGTAAATCCGGTAAATAAGGGTAGAAAAGAATATTATAATAATAATAAATTACCCTAAAACATGTCCTAACCTTATTTTTTGAAATATTTCCGACCACGGGAATCTTTGGGTCGATTTTGGGACCCCATCGAGCCACTTGTAACTGATAATGACACTTTATATTAATTAAGTTAAAATAAATACAAAAATGACATAAGCATATATCTTTTAGAAATTTTTTTTACATAGGGTAATATATGTTGGATTTTAGACTATAAATATTCATTAGAAAGATAAAAATATTTCGTAAATAATGGTATTTTATTTATAATTTTTAGAAATTTAATAATTAATATTATTTATGACACAATAATGATGCAGTATTTTCCTTATTAATGAAAGAATCAAATAATTGGTTTTATAAATATTAAAATTAATATAATTTCAATGTTTTGATAACATACAAGACTTTTATTACTTAATTTTACATTATAGGATTGCTTAAATTAATTTGGTTTGAACTTAATAAAGTTTTTAAGACTTTAACAAAAATCAATTATTGAATAGTGTCAAAATTGACATAAAAGAGTTTTTAAAACAAATATTATATTATTAATTTATATTCAATTCATAAAAATCTAAGGATCTTCCAAGAGACTTATATCATGATATTTTTATCATTTATGGACCACTTGTTGGTCTCTTGGAGTTATATAGAAAGTTTATTAACTTTATTATATAAAAATACAAAGTGACATGGTAAGTTTCAAACTAATTAACTAAGAGTTAAAACTAAAAGATAAGGTTAATATAGTGACCCAAACCTATATAAAACCTTTTGGATGAGTGTTTTTCTACCCATCCCAACCTTATCTTTTAAATAATTTACTTTGGAGCCATTATAAAATGAATATGAATTTATTATAAAATAATATTTCTAGCAATAATATATTATTATTTTTATGGGTATAATAATGATGTGTAATTCATGTAAATAATAATTATAACATGATAATGATTCTATATATATGATATACCATCCAATAATATATTATTTTAATATCAAAAAATTATACTGTCGCTCGTGCGTACGTACGGACTACGGTCTTCAAGAATGCGATGAGATTCATTTCCCATCATATCCATTCAAGACTAAATATCATATAATTATTAAAAATAATTTTGAAGGACTTTATATAATTCTGGATATGAATAATATACAACCTATCCATGGAAAACACAACTTATGTAACAAAACATATAAAAGAAAATGAGTAAGTTAACACTCAAAACAATGATAATACTAAGATTTTATTAACAAATCAATGTTAAAAGATCATATGTGATATAATAATTATGTATATGGTTCTTGTATAATTTAATAACAATGATTTAAATGTTATATAGGATGTTAGCATACCATCAACTAAGAAAAAGTACAAGGTAAGGGTTATTTCACAATCTCTTCATTATCTGAGGTTGTTTATACGTAATTATCTTCTAGGACCCCTTTATCATCCACATACATGTTTCTTAAAAATGTATTTCAATACATTCATTCTATTTTACAGAATATGGTTAAAAGTCATTTATACCCTTGTTTGACTTTTTATAAGAGGTTTATAAAGGAATGTTTCCATTGTTTTCCAAACAAGGTCCTTTTTAGCCTTTTTGACTAAATTAAGGTAAGAATATATTTTTTTAACATATTTGGCAGGTGTGGCTATTTTCCGCCATTACAAAATCTTATAATCTTCCCTTACAAGCTTATAAAAATATTTTCAAAGTAAAAGATTCATTTTATAATTATTTCACTTTTAAATGATTTAAAAAAAAGAGATATTTCTCTGAAATTGTTTTGATTTCATCTATGTCATCATCCATTGATGGATTTTAAGATTATTTGAAGTTTATTTATTATGATACAAAACATTCATATTTTATTTAAGGGTTTTTGATATGTTTGACTATGGATGTGTTATTTTTATACCATTCATGGTTTATGGAAAAATTATTTAAATGTCGTATTCTATATTTAATGTGAATGTTTATGTTATATTTAAACATGATCATATGAGGAATGCATTGGACTTAATAAGAGACGGGTGGAGCCCGCTATAGCTCCTTGATGCATCGGTAGGTCTCATGAGACAAACTAGTGTCTTGGCATAAGGCCTTGACAAAATCATTTTTGTAGTCTTGGCAAGAGCACTTGGCTCTGTGGTTATGATAGTCTGGCATTATGCATTCCATCATTATGAAAGTGGTTATTGATATTGCATGTGATTATTTGACTAGTAGAATATCCATGTGATTATGTATATGGAATTATTTTATTTTATTTCTTCCATATTATGCTGAATTTCAAGTTATAAATGGATTTTGTTTTGGTTATACATTTCATTAATTGTTTATGCTCATTTATGAATGTTTCTGCTATATTGTTATCCTTACTGGGCATTTGAGCTAACACCTTTCTATGTTTTATTTTTCCCAAGATGTGAAGATTTATTTTATGAATGAACTGCAGGGATAGTACGAGGGGATAAGAGTGTGGACTATGGAGACTATATTGTTGTTGTATTCATTTTATGATGTAATGTAAACTTTATGAAAGTATCAAGTTATTCCATGGCTACTAAACTAATCGGTCTTTCGAGACATGATCTTTAATGTGATCAAGCCAATGTTATGTAATAATGCACCGACACTGGGTAACTGGTGTCAGGGCGTTATAGTTTGTATTAGAGGGAGGTGTAGTAAAAACTTTGGAAGATAGATTTAGATAAACTCTTATTAGAGAACATAGACCTAAGATGGACTTTGAGGATTAGTATAGAAGAACTCCCTAGAATTTTGGTATTGTAGAGATTTTGTGAGTTTTCCGAGAAATACATCCTTATCGGGATATGAGCAGGTAGAGGTGGCTCTGGCACAGATGTACCTAGGGGTAAAACCCAAAAACAACTCTTTGAGATAGACTCAAACGGGAACTAGTGCACGACAACGGGACTTGCTGCACTCATGGTTACAACACTCCTGGGGGATATGCTTAGGATAACTATAATTTTCTTTAAAAATCCTTATGAATGGCTTATGAGTATATACATCCTCAATGAATTTTTTTTATGATTATGTATTATATCCATAAATAGTTTAATTTATGTAAAGTGTTTTATATGTATGGAATTATGTATTTTGATTCATAAAGTGATCTAGTTTATGTTATTGTTTAGAAATGGTGCCTAGTGGAAGAAATGGAAATTGTATCAATGCACAAACTCTATATAGGTATTTCCATCCTGCTCAAGATTATTATAGTGGAGCTAGTGATGCAACTGGTGCTGATCAACTAATCACCATACTGGGATACTCACTCAGGTTATGAATAATAACCATTCCTCTATGAAGCACCCTTATCCACCGCATGGAGGATCAATGTTAGATATCTTCATGAGTCAGCAACCGTCAACATTTAATTGGAGTACAAATCCATTAGCAGCTGAGCAATTGATATGTTCTATAGAGAAAATATTTCAGGCTTTGGGGAGCAGTGAAAGGTAAAAAGTTATCATGGAAGTTTATCGCCTCACTAAAGAGGTTGATCAATGGTGGTCATTGATTCAAAACACGAAGGAATATGATCAAGTATCAAATAAGGAATGGAGGGAGTTTAAAGATCTGCTTTTAGAAAAATACTTTCCTCGTGACCATCTAACAGATATGGAAATACAATTTCTGAGTCTGAGACAAAAGGGGATGAAAATGTCATAAAGTATGAGGCTAACATTACAAGTTTAGCAAGGTATACTGGAGATTATATATGTAACCCAAGAAGTAATATTGATATTTTCTTTGATGGGTTAAGACCATTTCTCTATCAAGAATTAGTATCACAATACTTCTCGTCATACGAAGACATTGTCTCATGTGCTTTCAAGACAGAAAAGGAATTCGATAAGTCTTATAATTTTAAATCAAAAAAGAGAAGAAGAGATCTGTTGATCAATATGGTAATGGAAATAAGGGGAATAAGGTAAAGTTGTAATATACATCATGTGGTAAATATGGGAAGAAACACCCTGGTACTTTCTTAAAAGGAATGGGAGTCTATTACAAGTGTGGTGAAAAAGGCCACCAAACTCGTTATTGCATGGGGATGAAGGAAGCTACCGATATCCTATGATATAATATCAGGGAGATGGGACATTATGAAAATTAATTTCCTTAGAGTTAGGGGAACATACCTTAGAAAAGGCCAAGGGATCAAGACCAAGCTTATGCTATCACTACTGCTGAGGAAGAAGCTCTGAAAGACGTTGTGGCAGGTAATTTAATGGTTTCCTCAAGTTTCAAAAATGCATTATTTGATTCTGGGTCATCACATTGTTTCATATCTTCCCAGTTTTCTAAGAAATTAGATAATTCCAATTTTATTTAACAAGGGAGTTGTCAGTTAAAACTTTTAAGGGAAGTATCATTGTAACAAAGTTTTGTGAATCAGTCCCCATTAGAGCACATAAATGTTCTTTATCTGCTGATCTCATCATCATACCTATGATTGAGATTGATATAATTCTCCATATGTATTGGCTTTCAGACCATGATGTGAAGATTTATTGTAAGAATAAGGAGGTTACGATTTTTGATGATAATGATAAGGAACACCATATCTTTAGAGCAGAATCGTCACCACCTAATTCTTATCTAGATCCACCCCCAGTAGCTCAAGAATATTTAATTATTGGGGAGGAAGATAATGAAAGACTATGGGTAAGGAAAGGAATGTTCAAATAGAGGATGTACCTATTGTGAAAGAATATGTAGATGTTTTTCCAGAAGATTTACCTGGACAACCTCTAGAACGAGAAGTTGAGTTTTCCATTGATTTAATTCCTGGATCAAGGCCTATATTGAAGACCCCTTATAGAATGGCCACTGTGGAATTAGTTTAACTAAAGAAACAACTAGAATAATTGAGTTATAAAGGATTTATTCACCCTATTGTTTCTACGTGGGGAACCCATGTTCTTTTTGTTAAAAAGAAAGATGTATTTATGTGGTCATGTATTGACTATAGTGAGATCAATGCTATATCAATAAAGAACAAGTATCCCCTACCTCACATTGATAATTTATTTGACCATCTGCATGGAGCTCAATACTTTTCAAAGATTGACCTTTGATCTGGATATCATAAGTTGTGTTTGAAGAAGGAAGACATTCTGAAGACAACACTTCGAATAAGGTACGGGCATTACGTGTTTACGGTAATGGATTTTGGGATGACTAATTCACCCTCTGTATTCATGGATCTTATGAATATATTTTTCAAGGAATATCTCAATGATTTTGTGGTGGTATTTATTGATGATATTTTGGTATACTAAAAAGCTACAAAGATCATGAAAATCAATTGCGCATTATCCTGAAGACTCTAAGAAGACATGAATTATATGGGAAGATTAGCAAGTGTGAATTATGGCTTCAGGATATTTCTTTTCTTGTCCATATTGTCTCTAAAGATGGAATCTCTATTGATAATTATATGACCAAGGCAATCCAATAATGGCCAGCACCGACGAGTATAACTGAGGTACGCAGTTTTATTGGTTTAGCAGGTTATTATCGACGTTTCGTCCATAATTTTTCCAGATTGGCTAACCCCTTAACAAATCTCACACATAAGGGGGTAAAATTTGTTTGGACAATAGAGTGTGAAGAATGTTTCAAATAACTGAATAGAATATTAGTCAATGCTCCTATATTGTCTCTACCATTGGGGAATGATGGGTTCGTTATTTATATTGGTGTATCGAAGAAAGGACTTGGTTGTGTCCTTATGCAGAATGATATGGTTATTTCCTATGCATAATGACAATTGAAAATTCATAAGAAAAACTATCCTACTCTTGATCTCGAGTTAGCAGTTGTGATCATTTCTTTGAAGATATGGAGGCACTACCTCTATGGTGAAAAATGTGAGATTTATAATGATCACAAGAGGTTGAAGTATATTTTCTCACAAAAAGAACTCAACATGAGGAAATAGAGATGTCTTGAACTACTCAAGGATTATTATTGCATGATACACTACCACCCAGGGAAGGAAAATAATGTGGCAGATTCTTTGAACAGATAAGATCATGGAGTTTTGAACATGATGGGAATTGAAGTGGATCTTATTTTCATGGATCTAGTGAAGATGGATATGGGAATTACCATGGAAGGTGAAACATAAATACTTTTTCAAATGGTTGACAAACCATATTTACTAGAAAGGATAATGAGTTCTCAGACCAGTGATGATGAGTTTCAAAAGAAGATTAAAGCTGTGAATGATGGGAGATTGAATGACTTTGGGTATGAAGATGGAATTTTGAAATTTGGGAAGAGAATTTGTGTTCCCAATATACCTGATCTAAAAAAGGAAATGTTGTATGATGCTCATAGTTCCAATTTCTCTATTCACCCTGGGAGCACCAAAATGTATAGAGACTTGAAAGAACATTTTTTGTGGGACAAAATGAAGAGGGAGATTGCTGATTTTGTGTCATGATGTATGGTTTGTCAACACGTGAAATCTAGGAGGCAACATACTAGAGGATTCATGCAAACTCTTCTCATAATGTAGTGGAAATGGTAAAATATTACGATGGACTTTGTCCTAGGACTACCAAAGACTCCTAGAAGGAACGATGCAATATGGGTTATTGTTGTTCGTCTTACCAAATCAACACATTTTCTTGCTATAAGGGAAGATTTACCACTTGAACGTCTAAAAAGGCTATATATTATTGAATTGGTGATACTTTATGGATTACCCCTATAGATTGTTTCTGATCGTGATCCCCGTTTTACTTCAAGATTCTGGAAGAGTCTTCAAAAAGCCTTGGATACTGAACATCATTTGAGCTCTGCTTACCACCCTCAAACAGATGGACAATCAGAACGGACTATTCAAACCTTATATGACATGTTGAAATCATTATCACTTGACTTTTAAGGTATGTGCGATCAATATTTACCTCTGGTGGAATTTTCCTATAATAATAGCTTCCATTAAAGTATTCAGATGGCACCATGTGAAGCGTTATACGGAAAGAGATGTCGCACACTAACCTGATGGGATGACGTTGGTGAAATAAAACTTGTAGGCCTAGAACTATTGGAGGAAATTATGGAAAAGGTAAAGGTAATCCAAAACCACATCAATGTTGCTCAATGTAGGAAGAAGATCTATGTTGACAACCGAAAAAAGTATTTGGAGTTTCAGGTGGGAAATAATGTTTTCTTAAAGGTCTCTCAATGGAAGGGAGTTATATGTTTTTGAAATAAAGGTAAATTGAGTCCCAGGTACATCAGTCCTTTCAAAATTCTAGAATGAATTGGGGTTTTATATTACTGTTTGGCAATGCCGCCAAATCTCTCCAAAGTTCACGATGTGTTCCACGTATCATTATTAAGAAAATATATGACTGACCCAACACATGTAATCACCTATGAGGAATTAGAACTGGAACCCGATATATCTTACTGTGAAGATCCCTTTAGGATTGTTGATATTAGAGAACAAGTATTGAGAAACTGGACGACTCGTCTAGTAAAAGTTTTGTGGAGAAACCACAAGATTGAAGAGGCAACGTGGGAACCCAAGGAACTTATGATGAAGAACCACCTGAGTCGTTTCATGCAGTAGTATTCTAGAAATTTTGAGGATGAAATTATTTTATGGATAGGAGAATGTAACACCCCAATCTTCCATGGTACGCTTCCCATTGAATAATATAGTAGTGTGTGTTGTATGCAACTCCGAGTTCTAACACACACACCACAACCAATCAAACTAGCCGTTATGAATAGTAATACCCAGTTTTTGAAATTTTATAAATTTTATCTCTTAAAATTGACTTCATTTTTGGATTTGGAATATCAAAATTAGACTAGGGTAAAATTTTGGAACTTTTTGGATAACATTTATATTTTGATGAATAGTGAAAAGTAATAAATTTTAATTTAAAACAACTTTTTTAATAAAAATAATTAACAGTGATAAATTATAAATTTGAGTGGTTTTAAAATTATATTTATAATATATTTTTACCATTTAATAAATTTTTTGTCATTGGACATAATTTCACAATTAAACTGAATGAACAAGTGTAAATTTTTTGACAGTTATTATTTCTTAAAAACACGCTTTTTGTTTTAATAACGGGAAATAATTTTAAATTAATTTCTACCACTTCGGTGCTTTGAATTTGGAAAAATGTATTCCATATTTGGAATCAGTATGTCCAAATTTTTTAAATAGATAACTTTTATTTTTAGACATTTTGAATAATTACTTCAGTAAAAAATTTATTTACCATGGTTAAAGGGTTAATCCGGTAAATAAGGGTAAAGAAATAATATTATAATAAAAATAAATTACCCTAAAACGTGTCCTAAAATTATTGGTTGATACATTTCCGTCCATGGGAATCTTTGGGTCGATTTTGGGACCCCATGTAGCCACTTGTAAGTTATAATGACACTTTATATTAATTAAGTTAAAATAAATACAAAAATAACATAAGCATATATCTTTTAGAAAAACAAATTTTACATAGGGGTTATATATGTTGGATTTTGAACTATAAATATTAATTAGAAAGATAAAACGATTTCCTACATAATGGTATTTTATTTATAATTTTAATAAATTTAATAATTAATATTAATTATGACACACTAATGATGCAGTATTTTACATATTAATGAAAGAAACAAATAATTGGTATTATAAAGGTTAAAATTAATATAATTTGAAAGTTTTTATGACATAAATAAATTTTATTTAATAATATGACAATATAGGATTGGTTAAATGAATTTTGTTTGAATTAATAAATTTTTTATGACTTTAACAGAAATCAATTATTGAATAGTGTCAAAATTGACATAATTTTTTTAAAAAAACAAATATTATATTATTAATTTATATTTTTAATTCCTAAAAATCTAAGGTTCATCCAAGAGACTTATATCATGATAGGTGTATCATTAATGGACCACTTCGGGGTTTCTTGGATGTATATTGTATGTTTATTAACTATATAATATATAAATACAAAGTGAAATGGTAAGTGTCAAACTAATTAACTAAGAGTTAAAACTAAAAGATAAGGTTAATATAGTGACCCAAACATGTCTAAAACCATTTGGTTTCATGTTTTTCGACCCATCCCCACCTTAAATTTTAAATAATACACTTTTATCCATTAGAAACCGAATATGAATTTATTATAAAATATTATTTCTAGCTTTTCCAAAGGTGCCCCTTACCCCTCTTATAAAAAGGCACCCCCCCATCTAACTAATTCACACTTTCAATGCATTTTGGCTCGGCCAAACCATTCCAAAATACTCTCTAAACTTCCCTCAATACAACATAGAGTCCTTAGTTTGATCAGAAATCCATCCAATGGATCCATTTTGATCAAATCAAAAGGAACAACCCGAAGAAGAGGTAATGTTTTCACCACCCTTTTTCAAGTTCTTTTCTTCTTCAACTTCTAATTTATTTGTTATTCCCATTCTAAAATAATAACTTCAGTATCTTATATATACTGTGATGTTATTATAAATATGGTACAACCATATTCAGTATTCTATCCATCCATTTAATGACAAGTCACCATATGTGCGTACGTACGGCTTACCGTCTCCACGTCGTGGTGTAATTGTTATTCAATATAATATTATTTGGATAGGTATAATAATGATGTGTAATTCATGTAAATAATAAATATAAGATGATAATGATTCTGTATATATGATATACCATCCAATTATATATTATTTTAATATAAAAAGAATGATATTGTCGCTCGTGAAAGCGTACGGACTACCATCTCCACAAATGTGATGAGATTCATTCCCCATCATATCAATTCAAGACTAATTCTCATTTAATGATTAAAAATAATTTTTAAGGACATTATATCATTCAGGATATGAATAATATACAACCTATCCATGACAAACATGACTTATGTAACAAAACATATAAAAGAAAACAGGTATGTTAACACCCGAAACAATGATAATACTAAGATATTATTAACAAATCAATGTTAAAAGATCATATATGATATCATAATTATGTATATGGTACTTGTATAATTTAATAACAATGTTGTAACTATTATACATGAGGTTAAAATACCATCGACTAAAGAAAAGTACAAGGTAAGGTTTATTTCACAATCTCTTCATTATCTGAGGTTGTTTATACGTAATTTACTACTACGACCCCTATATCATCCATATCCATGTTTCTTAAAAAGAAATTTCAAAACATTATTTCTATTTCACATAATATTGTTTAATGTCATTTATATCATTGTCTTACATTTTATAAGAGGTTTATAAAGGATTATTTCCGTCTTTTTCCAAATAAGGTCATTTTTAACCTTTTCGACAGAATTAAGGAAAGAATGTCTTTTTTTAACTTATACAGCGGGTGCAGCTATTTTACACCATAATAAAATCATAGAAGTTTCTGTTACAAGCTTATAAGAATATTTTAAAAGTAAAAGTTTTATTTTATAATTATGTGACTTTTAAATGATTTCAAAAAAGAGATATTTCTCTCAAATAGTTTTGATTTCATCTATGTCAACATCCTTTGATGGATTTTAAGCTTATTTGATGTTTATTTATTATGATACAAAACATCCATATTGTATTGAAGGTGTTGTGATATGTCTGACTATGGAAGTGTTATTTTTATACCATTTATGGTTTATGGAAAAATTATTAACATTTCGTATGCTAGTTTTAATATGAATGATTTTGTTATGTTTAAACCTATACATATGAGGAATGCATTGGACATAATAAGTGATGGGTGGAGCCCGCTGTAGCTCCTTGATGCATCGGTAGGTATCATGAGATAATCTAGTGTACTGGGACAAGGCCTTGACAAAATCTTATTTGTAGTCTTGGCACGAGGCCTTGGCTATGTGGTTATTATAGTCTGGCATTATGCACTGCATCATTATGAAAGTGGTTATTGATATTGCATGTGATTATTCGACTAGTAGAATATCCATGTGAATAAGTATATGGAATTATTTCATTTTATTTCTTCCATATTATGTTGAATTTCAAGTTTTAAAAGGATTTTGTTTTAGTTATACATTGCCTTAAATGTTTATGCTTATTTATGAAAGTTTCTACTATATTGTTATCCTTAATTGGCATTTGAGCTCACCCCTTTCGATGTTTTATTTTTCCCAGGATGTGAAAAGTATTTTATGAATGACCTATAGGGATAGTATGAGTGGAAACGTGTGTGGACTATGGAGACTATATTGTTGTTTTTTTCATTTTATGATGTAATGTAAACTTTATGAATGTTTCTTGTTATTCCATGGATACTAAACTAATCGGTCTTTTGAGAATTGATATTTATTGTGATCATGCCAATGTTATGTAATAATTCACCGACGTTGGGTAACTAGGGTCAGGGTATTACAACCCTTATCATCATATGATATTTTGAGTCTGATAAACTATAATAATGTTTTTCGTGAGTTTATTTATCTTAATTTTTTCTGCGATAATTCATCCTCCCCCACCCAGTTGTAGCTGTTAAAAAAACTCTGATCCAACAATTGGTGTAAGATTTTGTTTATAGCTTACAATTTTAATGTATTTTAATATTGTAATCTCAATATAGCTTCCATGTTTACAACTTTTTTAGCAATATAATTACTCTAACTTGTGTTGTGTAGAATGATTTTTATATGATGATGGATCTTGATGTTGGTAATCTTGAGAATTTAAATCTTATCATGCCAATATATTTTAAAAGATCTATCTTTCAATATTTGAGAGATAAATGAAGACTTTGTTTAATAAAAATGTAACTTATAACCTAATCATACTAATTGGAACTTTTAAAATTATATAAATGAGTGTTTCTAATTTTACGAAAAAATATAAATTATAATTTTAAGTGATTATTTTTATAGGGAATACATTATTTTGTTCTATGATAATTAATAAAAATTTTCAAATATCATTCTGTGAATCCAATAAAATTATATGAAATAGTTTATAAATTACTACTTCGAGAACATCTAATTTAATTGAAACCAAAAGCCATTTTCATTGTAAAAATTTTCAATACATTGATATACTACCTATATATTTGTTGAAAATGATGCATTAAAGATTTCATACCATTTATATCATCTAAAATATTTTGGGGATAATGATAATAGAGATAATATTTTTTTTAATCATCATTTAAATCAAACTTTGATAATGAGAGTCTACGATGGTAGAATTAGATGATACTAAGAGAACATAAAAAAAATTTAATCGATAAACATATTGTTATTCTTCTCTAGTATGAGGGTAGACTAAAGGGAAATGATGATAAAATGTTTAATCAGAATGGTATTGTTTCTTTTTTTTCTACAAGATATTTTTCTATTAAAATAAAATCAATAGGGATAATTTCAATTCCATTGAAGAAAGAATATAGTTAGAGTGGAATAATGTAATTCATCTGAAAAAAATTAGAATTATCATGTATATTTATCTCAAAGGATGAATAGGATAGTTGTAAAGAAGGATTCTCGTAATAATTATATAAAATGTTATTAGTACCTAATTGAATTTTTTTTCCTGAAGTAATATGTTAAACATGTACGAAGAATATCTATATAAATCTAGGTTTTTCCAAACACAATATTAATGAATTGAAGGATATTATTTAGAAATGTAATTATAAAAAATTCTACAAAAATAATAATATAGAAATTTATAATCAATAAAAAACATGGAGTGTAATTTAAAGAGAAAAATCTAAATCAAATTCATCAATTTATGAATGTGATGATCTAAAAACATTGGTTTCTTCACTAACATGTTAATTAATAACAATTAATACCATTATAAAGAATCTTCTAAGGCCTTATCTAATCTTACATGAAATGGAAATTATCATGATAAGGAAATTAAATATAAATCACTATTTAAGGAATATAAGCCAGTATAAGAAACAATGAGTTACCCTGTTATAAGGAATTATCTAGATTAACATAGATTTTTAAAAACCGAAATGGAATTTTTTCCATAAAATGTGATACTGCAGAAGGAAAACATGATAATGATATTTCAATAATATTTATACATTCTAATGTGATTTCAAATCCTTCAAAATAATTTGAAACAAATAATTTTTTCGGAAAACTAAATATTAATATCAGTTATAAAAACATATTATTCATAAAATGTACATTTTAAAATGATTTGTAAAAGAATAATCTTAGTAAAAACTTTTTTGAGGATAGAAAAATAGCAGTGGAACTAAATCATAAAATACAATGTCTAAAAAAGATAAATATGAATGTTTAATATTTGTATTTTTTTTCCATAGATATACAGGCATATAAAACCTGATGGTTCTGTTTCAATAATGGGTTATACTACTATAGACCATAGTTTTCAAAGAAAAAAATTTCCAAAGAGTTCCCTAATTTTTAAAAAATTTAAAACTGGTGGGAATTTTATGTATGGATGTTCTTTAAATGGTGTATAATATATAGGTTATCACTAAGAAATTATTTCTAGATAATTAATATCTACATATCATAGTAAAGTGTTAAAGACATGTATTCTGAAAATATTATTTTCTAATAATGATATACTTAGGTCGGTTTGGGATCTAATATACTAATTTATTTTTTAATAAAATAAAAGTTATAGAAATATTAATATATGATACTTGGTGAAATGAACCAGGAATTTATAGAATAATACTTTTTGATTTCAATTAATAGTTATGAATAAATTTCAATTTTATATTAAGGGGGAGTCATTTAACGATAGCGTACTCGACATAAAATAATGGGGTTTTCAAAAATCTTATGTTGCACAAAATATTTAGTTATACTAGAAAAATAATACAGTAATATTTTTATTTTTTTAAATGGTTTTTTTCCAAGATATTGGAATAGAGATAATTAATTTTATCAACATAATTTTTACATAATTTTTACACATTTTTAAATAGTGACTCATTGGTTACCAAATTTAACAAAAATGGAAATAAAAACCAATTGAATATAAAGGATGTGTTTTTAAGAAAACCAATCTGAAGAGAAGAATTGTGTTCTCATATCACTCATTATGTATTTTTATTTAATGAAAATTATTTGATATATATGAAATATTATGTTTTAAATTCATCTTATATGTTTTATGTATATTATAATGGAACAAAATAAATTTTCTGGATAAATGATGTATTTTTCAAAAAATATAGTTTTACGGCTCTTTGATGGTGAAACCCATTTATATCTAGTTATTGTCACTTTTATATGATCTATTTGAAAAAATAAATTTTATTTATTTAATTGGGACATAAATATTTACTTTGGATTAAATTTTGGTATTTTTCTAATAAAATTAATATTTTTATGAATAGTGAAAAATACTACATTTAAATACAAATCATCCATTTAATATTTTTTATTTATATAGTTATATTTCAATTTTAATTTGATTAAAGTTTAATTGGATTTTATTTTTAAAATTTTGTCTATTATTGGTCATTTTATGTAACATTACTTTGAAATTGGTCATAAACACATGTCTATCTATTTATAGTTATAACATTTTAAAAACACGCTTTTTTCATAACAGGAATTAATATTAAATTAATTTTCTCCGATTCTATGTTTTGAATTTGGCAAAAAGGATTCCAAATTTTTAATTGGGATGTCCAAATTGTTTAAATATTAACCTTTTATTTTTATAAATTATGAATAGTAACTTCAGTAATTATTTTATTTACAATGGTTAAAGGGGAACTCTGGTAAATAAGGGTATAAAAATGACATTATAATAATATCAAACATCGTAAACACATATCTGAATCCTATAGGATTATATTTTATTGACCATGGGAATCCTTGGGTCCATTTTGGGATCCCATTGAGCCATATAGATGTGAAAATGAAATTTTAAAAGAATTAACATAATGTAAAAAGAAATGTAACTTAATCATTTATCTTTTAGTAAGACAATTTTTATATGGGGTTTTATATGTGATATTTTAGAAAATAAATAGTCATTATAAAGATAAAAATATTTCTTACACCATGGAATTAAATTCATAACCTTTATACATCAAATAAATTTATTTATTTTTGACACGATGATTATGTATTGATTACGTTTTTAATTAATGAATTAAATAAATGAGATTATAAATATTAGAATTAATTTGTTTGGAAACTTTTTTTTCCGTAAAAATATTTGGGGGTTTATTTTAACTTTTTTTATTTGAATTAATGATTCTTTATTAAATAATTATGTTGTCTTAGATATTAAAAATTTCCTGATATGAATAGTATAAAAATTGACAAGAATTATTTTTTTAAAACAAATACTACTTTATTAAATGAATTAATTGTCCTAAAAATCTATGATTCATCCAAATTAATTATTTAATGTTTAAAATTTAATTAATAAACCATGCAAGGTACTATTAGAATTTTATAGTTACTATAATTTCCATAGAATATGAATATACAATTAGACATGGTAAGTGTCAAATTTGATAACTAAGGGTAAAAGCTAAATGATAAGTTTACCTTTGTAACCTGGACTTTTCTAAAACATTTTGGTTGAGATGGTGTCAAACCAAAAACATTTTATCTTTGATATAAATGTCTTTGGGACCATTTTTAACCGAAAAACTATTATAATAAAAATAATATTTCAATACCTTCATATAGTGTCCCTCCTACCTCTTATAAAAGGTCATCAACGCTTTCCATTTAATTACAACTCTCATGCGACTTTTCACATAATAAAATTTCCTTAATAATGTCCATACATACCTCTCTTCCACTTAGAATCATTAACTTATGAATAAGGAAATTCAAGAATGTTTTTTAGCTCAAATCAAATAGATTTATATGTTTTAAGAGGTATCATCTTCTCTAAGGATCATTTCGATTATTTTACATCTCCACTCCATGTTATATTTTTATTATTTGATTTGATTAAAAATATAGTATCCTCGGTATAAAAGGATTTTAACATTAGAAGGATTCAAATTACTCTTACACACTTGTTCATCAAATGGATAGGAATATACAATTTCTATGTATGGTGAACAGGTGCCTCACAAAATGATGATTGTTCGATTTTCCCCTACCACCTATCATGGATTCCATTATGATGGAACTATATTTTTATGTTATATATTTTTTATTTATATGTTCAATATGATACTATAATTATTATTTACAAACATACATTTATGATTTTCATGATATGTAATTTTGATAATTTCATTTGAGGAAGTGCAGACTATTACCCCCACAATGATATATGACTCCTTCATTCCATACATGGAACAAATAAAGGATGGAATTAATGATCATATTTAACAAAAATTTCATATTATATTAGATAGGAATAATAATATTCCAATGTATCATTTAGTTATTATTCAATTAAATAATAAAAATAAATGATAGTAGCATTAATAGATACGTATGGTTAACCATCACCATGAACGCTGCATGTCATTTATTATTTCCAAATGTTATGGACTATTATAAATATTAATATACTAGATATAAATATTTATATACAGTTAATATATGATATTTATATCATGAATACAATTATTGAGATAATGTAATTTTTACCACATGGAAAAAATTTATTTATTACAAGGTTATTTTCTACTCAAGTAACCATTATTGAAAAAACAGTCGATATTAAAAAAATATAATTATGTAATTTTTACAATGTGTTAACTAGTTTTCTAAAATAATTAATAAAATTTAAAAAAGCTTGTATAATAGTATAACTTATCTTATGTTTATTATTCAGAATGAATAAGGAATATACATGACGAATCAGACTCAAGGTAAAGGACATGATCTCATTATCTTTTCATTGAGGCATATCATGATTTTATAAGCCTTTAATATCCTATATGGTGTGTGTGAATCATCTTTGACATGTTATACCATGAATTAATATATTCTCATGATATTTAATGTTTTTAAGGATGTTATTCTTTATTGATTTTTATTCAAGTGGTTTTCAAGTGGAAATGGACTCTTTAATTAAAATATCATTTTTTAATGTTCTTTTTCTTTGTTCCTATAAAAATTTATATTTTACATACCAGTTTTCAAATATTTTTATAAATTTATCTATATGGGTTCGATTTTTTTAAAATGATAATTTTTTTCAAAAGATTCAAAGTGGTGTGGGACACTTTGATTCATATTCTCTCCATTAAATATTTTAAATAGTTTTCAAAATGGGTGGAATATTTCAATATCGTGAAATGATTTCTGGTGATTTTAAAGGAAATTTTATTTGTGAAATGTTGATATTTTCAATATATTATGTGTTCTAATTATATAATAATACTTTTAAATATGAAGGGTGGTTACGTGACAAACCAATTACCGTTGGTTACATGATAAACCAAATAATTGATGGTTCCATGAAAAACCATGGACATGTGGTTTTGTTATAACCTCCATTGAATTGTATACTAATTTTGGACATATGGATATTCCATTTACAACTATGACTAGAAGGTGACTATAAGGTTATTCCATTTAAGAATGTTTATGAACCATGATACCATTATATGTCATATGATTCTTTCTATAGGATTAATGGTATTTTTATGGTTTCAAAAAGGGTATAACAAGAGCTTATATTTAGTTAAATGTTTTTGCTACATCTTAAAGGTGAACAGTTTTACTTTATGATAATGTATTGATGTTTTTATTGTTATCCCAAGACTGATAGTTTTCATTCATTATGTATCCCTTACTGAGCTTTTTATTCTCAACCCATGATATGAAATGTTTTTGACATAACATAAAGAATAATTTTGTCAAGAATTGGTTAACAAAAATTTTATGTTGTTTAAAGAAGAAACAATTTCACGTTTCTTTTAAATGTATATTTGGTTTATGAAAAAAATTGATACTGAGTAGAAGAATCTACTTCTAGTATTCAAGATGTTATATATATGTTATGCCCTAATTTAATAAATCTATAAACCTGGAAATATCTTTAATGTGATGTAAAGTAAAATTATTGGAATAGCTCAAGGTTAGTTAATGTTTAAGGATGGGGCCTTATAGTTGGTATGAAAGGTCTATTTAGATAAAAATTGATGTTAGGGTGATATTTAAGCATAACTGACTTGTTTTATATAAACGCAGTGGTTAACATATTATAAAGAGACGTATTTATTTTAGATAAACTATTTGAGATTAAGATGACAAGAATAAGTATATATTAGGGTTTACCATCCACATAAAATAATATATTATGATTTTAATGATATACTCACACTATTAGTTTTGGTTTTAGGAAATGGATGGATATATTTGTCACCAAAGTAACTACGGATTTGAAAGAATGGATGGTGGTTTCCCCAATAAAAAACCAAATGAAATAAGAGTGGTAATGAGAACATTGTGGTTATTCATAACCAACTATCTGGATTTATTATTGACCACTTTAACCTTGTTGAATTATCTAATGAACAATATATGTGAGAAATGAATTTTAATGGATGTTTAGGTAATAATAAAAATGTTATGTGTATTCAAAAACCTATCTTCCAAGGATGTAGAAAGAAAAACCTAGGGAAATGATTCAAGATATGAGATAATGTTATAGATATGGTAATTAACGTTATAATGAATTAACATTCCATTGAAAAAGGAAGCATTCGATTTTCCCTAAGAAAGGGAATGAAGTTATTTCCAAGGGACCAATTAAATGTTTTAAATGTGGTGTGCTTGGTAAATATGCATATGGATTTCCTAGGAAGATGGTTCGAATATAGGATCAACAGGACCATACAGATATATGTTTATAAATTCCTGACACCATTCCAATTGAAGATGAGGAAACTGAAAATGTCCTATGAATTGTATGGATTATTTAATACATCAATTATTGAAATTATTGAAATCTTATGACAATATGATTGACTTTTTTAGGAAGAATGTATAAATGAATAAGATGAAAAAACATGGAAAATAGACCGTGAAGAATGTTTGATGATTAAGATGTAAACATTTTAAGAGTTGAAGTGTTATGTAGGATCTATGTATGATGATATGTTTATGTTTATTAATTATGGGATTAATTTGGAATACTTTTAACATGTACATGTAACCCTAATTCTTGTTGTGTGAAAATTTTATTTGAGGAGGAATTATCAATTCTTTTGTGTATATAGTTATAAAGAACCAATTTGGGTTATATGATCAGGATGAAAATGTAAGGTATGTGATAACATTAGAAGTAAAAATATTTTATAATTATTCTAGAAGAAGTTTTCTCATTTTTTGGAATGTTATAAAAGTATATAGTTTTTTAAAAATTTATAACATGTAGACCTTTTGACAAACCATCGCATCAAACAAAGTTGTAGGAATCAAACCCACAACAATGGTGTGGCTGTAATTTATCACCTACCACTGGCCTACGTGAAGTCCCCTATTAGTATGAATTATTCATTTAGATAAAAAAATTTTTGAACAATAATATATTATTTGGTGAACATATATTTTATCAAATCTATATCCAGAGTATAGTAAAATGATTTGGTGATTATGTGATAAAGGTTATTTTGGATGATGTTTCCTCCATTGGGAAAATATATTTCTAGAGAAAATATAATACTATGGAATTTCATTTGAGGAGCAAGGGCTTATTTTTATTTTGGAAGAATATATTTTTTTATTTTCGAATTGTATAAATTTGGATTATTTATGAAATTTATTAATCTATTTTAGATAATATGTGATTGGGTTAATTACATTTCATTATGGTACTTTAAGAGTAGTTGATATTATTTGGAGATAAATGTTATGATTTCTCGTGGAAGTCAGGGTCATCAATTTCTTCTGAGTTTTGGGTTTTAATATTAGTTTGGGTTATATTGATTAATTTTAAAGAAAAATGTGTATTAAATGGTCTTTTATTATATTTTGGTAATTTTTGTTGAATTTTTGAGATTAAGAGTATTATTTATTTTTTTAATGGATTATCCTTTTTGGGATTTTCTGATCTCGTACTGACTATTTCTGTGTTGGTTAATGTCTAAATATAATAGAATTATATAATTCATCATTTTTGGGTTATGTGATCCTCTAAAAGATGATTCTAAACCATCAAGTTTTAAAAAGAAATCTAGAGTACTCGTTGTTTGGTGAAAAGATGTGTTTGGGGTACAAACTTATTAACCGATGTATCTCTACCTGAAAATTAATTATTTTTCCTTATTTTTTAGTCAATATCATAAATATATTACCCCAAATTATAAAATGGAACAAAAATTCCAATTTTGATTCATTTTTTCTACTGGGGAATGAATGACCGTTTAACCCATCAAGATTTTGTATTTTTTTAGCAGTTAGCTTTCACTTGATCATTTTTTCTATCACACTCCATCATAACATGACCACTAGCTTCACTTCAATATCCATGTTTTCCTACAAAGAATCATAGTATGTGTTATCATGGATGACCTTTTTTACTTATCCTACTTTCTTTTTTAAAGTGATAATTTTATTGACACTTTTTCCTATGTGGGACATTCCATGATGCTTCTATGCCCAATTTTTAAAAATTCGAGGATGTAATTTCAAAATGGGGGATAGGATGTAATGACCCATGTAATTATAGAGTAATAATTTTTTATTTTTATTAATACTTGTGAATAATATATTAATTTGATGTTAAGTGGGCACTTTATTCGATATCATACTCGAAATGCACCAACTGGTTTCTTTTAAATATTATGTTGAACACAACATTTAGTTATACTAAAAAATAATTTCGTAATATTATTAATATTTTTAATGGTATTTTATTCATAGAAATATGAATGACAAGAACTGATTGTGTTAACTGAATATTGAAATATGGTTTACACATGTTTAAATAAATTTTTATTTTTGTTAATACATTTGAATAAAATAATTAATTATTATTTTCTTTGATAAGATTTTTATTCTCAGACCATATATTTTATAATATTATTCATAGTGTTTAGTTATGGGTACGAATAATTAATATGTAAATATAGAATTCATTTATATTTTTTTATAAAAATAATACGTAATTTATTTTAACTATTTACATTTTATGGAAAATGGATAATAAGTAGTGGTTTCCACATATAGTGTATATTTTAAATATCTTTGAGTTATGATCCAATTATCCAATAATATTAATCATAGAGATCATTGCATAATTATGATTTGGAATTCATGAAGTAAAACATAGGATTGTGTAACATTTAAGCCTTAGTTCTTAATGTAATCTAAAAAATTAGATAAAATTCACTAAAATTGTCATGGATTACTACTTTGGTGAATCATTAAAAAATTCCATTTGTATTTATATTTTCAAAATTTTCATCAAAAAATCAGTCATCCTTTTAATCAATGGTTATTCACATTTTTCATGTATTTATTCATAAAAATATAACTGTATCATAAACTCGTTTTTTGTGTTTATGGATACCGTTGAATATATAATCACAAATAATTAATGATAAAACAATAATGACTAATCCTTATATGTATCACCTAATCCACATAAGTTTATAATATAATAAAATATAATTGATAAATATAATGTTCTAATCAAAGTAAATATGAGTATCCTGATTTAATTGGTAATAAGTTATAAACATCACTACCTTGGTTAATACAAGTAAAATCACTATTTCCATAAAAACATGGTAATACAAGGATTCTAAATTATTAACGTATGATCCCTTAATTGTTTATAAGAAAAATGGGGCTCTAGATAAATACCTTTATTATCTTTATTTAAATGTTCATATTTCATCAATATAATTAAACTCAGAATGTTAATAATAAAATCAATTTAAATTATCATATGAATATGAGAAATCAAAACATATTTTTCATCTCCAAATAAACATTCATTTAAACTTATGATACTTTAATTTTAAATACCTATAATGTGGGTTCTCTTATAATAGTCATAGTTCTACCTAGGTTACTTTATCTTTTGATTTCACATACTACATAAAAAAAGTAGTTATGAAATAAATCATTAATAATGGATTGTAAAGGGAGTATTATTAACAAAATAATATCCCTTAAGAGTTTCAAAAAATATATTTAGATGGGTATAATTGACTTTCACCTTTTTATTATTGAGTTCATACCGAATCCAATCATTTAGGGTTACTGGACCAAGGTAAATATTTACCAAACCTTGCAACCAAATTTAGTATCTCGATATTGATAAAAATTTTATAGAACCACCAAGTCTATAAGTTACTAATAATTCAATATATTTCATCAAATCAAAGGAAAATTTCAATTTATTACATATAGTACAAATTTTTATGCTCTAATATAATTTTTGGTTCATGGGTTGATAATTTGTATAATTAGTAGAAATCATTCTGGTGTATAGTTTATGTGTGGTTAATAGTAAACATATTCTATGGATGTGTCAACCCAATGGAAATTTCACATTGGATGATCATTAGTTCTATAAAATTTTGATTCACACTAAAAACAATCAGAGTGGATAATTTTTTGGATTATTCATTATGCATGGTTTCAATATAAATGTGGTTTTTTATTGGTAACTATGCAGTTTGATATTTATGGGTTATAGGGACTTCACATTCTACTTAACCGTACTACCAAATTGTGATATCCAAAAGGGTATTATAACATATAAAAAT